>CM053609.1:77097010-77230504 GCA_028646535.1 Procyon lotor
GCTACTGAAATCAATGCCTAGGATCACATTAATCTAAGTCCCTGGCTGAAGGTTTTACTTTAATCATCCAGGTGATATGAATTTGAGTTAAAAATCCAGGTAAGAGGCAGTTGTGATGATAATGTAAAGTATGTATTCCCACATCATCCCTACCCTGCTCACTTCAAAGGCAGTTTCTTAGAAGTAAGAATGTGTACCCTGGGTTTTCTTTTACTTTACTCTTATCCTATGGATACAGTCTTTTGAGTTCCAACTTCTGTGGGTAGAATTATCTCCCAGGAATTACTCTGGGTTTGGAGTTTGTACCCCGTGGCCAGAAAAGCCATCACAACTGAAGCTCAAATTCACCCTTGTCAGCAAATGTCCTCAGGCAAAATCAGCCTCATTGTTCTGCTTTCTTATAAATTTGACATCATATTTTTTAAAATAAACATTTCAATGCTTTTAACAGTAGTTTTAGAAACTTCCTAGCATTTTTGGTTATTTGCATTGGAAGGATGATGAAGAATATTTTGTCTAACATATGCCCAGAATCACACACATGTCTCTGATAACCAAGTGGAAATACAGATCTAAAGCTGAAAATGGAGGCCTGACTGCAAGGTGTGGTTTTGTTAAGATAGCTCAGAGCAGAGCATAAGCAAAGACAAATAAAATACCAAATTTGGATTTACTCCTGAATATAGTCACTTATGGCGCTAGAGGAAAATAAAAGCTACTGCAGGAGAATAAACATAAATAAGCAGAGAGATATGTGGATCCAGAGAGTTGTATTACAAAAATTAAAAGATCTGAATGCTTTAAAGAACGTGAAGTAATAAAATGTGTCCAATGTTAGCAATATGCAACTTTAGATTGAAAAAATATATTTTGACAAGTTTAATATCATAAATGATTATAGCAAAAGTATTTTCTGTGCAGTATATATAACATGTATTGTAGATTTTTGGTTTATGAAGGGATGGTTAAATATTAGAGATCAGTAATGACATCTCTTTGTTCAATAATATTGTCTATGATTAGAAAAGATACTTATCTACTAATTCTACCTTCAAAATACATCAGGAGTTTACACATTTCTCCTGAATGTTTACACATTTTACACATTTCTCTTGAATGTCCTGCAATAGCCTACTAGGCCAATGTGTTTCCTTTTTTGACCTCCTGTTTCTTTCATATGTGGCGATATTGGCCACATATTCTTTTACAAGCGAAATCACCTGTTATTCTCCTTTTAGAACACTTCACTGACTCGCCCCTGCTTGTTAACCAGGCCTACAAAGGTCCTGCATGTTCTGGCTCTGACCATATTCTCAACCATTCTTAATTTTTCTGTTTCAGAAACATAGGCTTTCTTCCTATTCTGCATGAGAAGCCCTGTCTGGATTCTGGACTTTATTCTTTCTTCCCCAGATATTCTTTCCTTCACTTTTTCCATGGCTGTCTGATTCTCATTGTTTATATTTTACCTCTTTAGAATGCCCACCCTGGACTAACAGTTAGTAATGTATCTCTCCTACTATTAATAATTAATTACTGCAAAGGAACACCATTTGTTCATATCTAGTTCATGTAAGTTCCATTACAAAGGGACTTAAAACTCCCTCTCATTGGACATCCTCTGTATCCTCCGTATATCAAGCATTACAGCTAGTGCCAGATCATTACCAAATGAATAAAAAAAAGAAAGAACAAATGAATGGTGTAAGAGTAAAGACGTCCACAAGATCTTCAATATTCCTTCCATCAAGACCTGGGTTCTATGTCTACCCTATGGATTCTGTGTTTACTTTGACCAATAAAATAGATCAAAAGTAATACTCCATCATTTTCTAGGCCCAGGCCATAGGAGACTGGGAGTTTCACTTTCTATCTCTTAAAATACTTACTCTGGGAGACTAGACCCATGAAATAAGTCCAACTCGCCTACTAAACCATCTCAAGAGGCCCTGAGATTATACTGAGAAGGAAAGGGCAGTGTTAAGGTCAGCCTTCCAGGGGCATCTGGGTGGCTCAGTGGGTTAAGCCTCTGCCTTCAGCTCAGGTCATGATCTCAGGGTCCTGGGATCGAGCCCCACATCGGGCTCTCTGCTCAGCGGGGAGCCTGCTTCCCCCTCTCCCTCTGCCTGCCTCTCTGCCTACTTGTGATCCCTCTCTCTCTCTCTGTCAAATAAATAAATAAAATATTAAAAAAAAAAAAGAGATAAGAAAAGAAAAAGGTCAGCCTTCCAGCCATCCCCACCAAGGTTACAGACATGTGAGGCCATTTTCAACCTTCAACCATACCAGACCAGCCACCTGAAAAACACCAAGTGACCTAGATAAAACCACATGAAACAGAGAGATAGCCCAGGCAGGCTCTCTTCAAATTTTTGACTCAGTAGAATTAGATAATTAGATATAATAAAATGTGATTATTTTAAGCTTGTAGGTATCAGAGTAGTTTGCTACACAATAACAGATAACTGACACAAATGCCTCTGAGCCTTCAAAATTCTGCAGTATGATATTGAGTAGATACTTGGTGAGTGAGGCAAAATGACAAATGGACAGGCAATGGGGAGAACACAGTTTAAGCAACAGATCTTGGGATCCAAGTTGGCTCTAGTAGGAAATGAATTCAGAAGGAAACTAATTGGGGAAGACAATCAATGGACTGAATTACTAGGACAATTTAAAACCCTGAAAAGCAAGTACACTGAGAACAACGGAGTCAGGAGGCCAGAAAGTTGCAGTTGATAAGAAGAATTTGTTGGAATTTAGTATTTCAGAGGTAGGGAAATTTGGAGTGATTATAAGATCAGAGATATATTCACTAGAATGGAAAGCTGAAGCAAATAGAAATTAATGATATGAGAGTCAAATGCAAATATGTTAAGTGAATACACATTTACTCTCATTATATTTGTATTTATCTAACAATGTTTGCAACTGCTTATCTTTCTTCTTATAAATTTGTTTTTAAATGGCAAAGGTCAAAATATAATTAATTGTACTTACCACAGCAATATCCTAAAATATATATTTACTTTTTCTATGAGTGATTTCCTGTGAGAATTCTTTGAATGTATCTGACCTACTAGATTACTTCAAATAATGGAGTTTTTAGATTCTCACTATATGTGAATGTGTCATTCATCCAAACCTAGAAGATTCAGTCTACTCATTTATTAACAGTCTATAAAAACATTTGATAATGTTGGGTTAAATCTCTTCAAACACAGGGTGTTTTCATAAAGTTCAACAGAGTCTGAGTTGAAAATTATCCTTAAATGAAAGTGATCATTACTGTTATTTAATAGAATGCTCAAACTATTTGGATTCCAGGGTGGTTCCTTAACCTCAAAATAAGTGAGAAAATGTGAAACTGAGCACACTCACTGTAATCCAGTTACATTTGCCTATGGAAAACTTCTGTGATATAAGGTTCACTTTAAGCAAACTGAATATTAATGAGCTCAGCATTTCATTCCTTGGAATACCCAGTGAGAAGAGAACCACACAGTTAGGATTAAATGGTGTAGTATGAAGACTTTAAATATGATGAAAGAAAGCTTCAGGTGTGAAAAAAGTTAAGGGTTCACTATTCTGATAAAATAAGTGTTTCATGGTGTAAAAGTTATTCAGTATGCTTTATTATGAAGCATTTTAAGAAACTGTAAATAAAAAAATATTGTAAGAAAAATATCTATTTAGATAAGAAAGACTCCTTAGGAGAAATAAATAGGTGATTGTGTTCTGTCCAATTGAACAAATGATTCTAAAATTATACCATTATATTCTAAAAATATACCATTATATTTTACTAAATATATTATTCACTTAGGTTAATAATCTCTGGTTCAAAAGTTACCTTGTTAAGCCATCTCCATCTAAGGGCGGTGGTAATAAAAATAATAATCACAAATGTTGATATTGAATATTTACTGAGTTCTAGGTACTGTGTAAATATATTCACATGATTTATCTTTTTATAACAGTAACTCATTTTATAGAAGACAGTGAGCTTAATCAAAGTCACCAGGATAAAAAGGATCCTCATCCTTTGAATAAGGATTCAAACAAGCCAGTCTGACTCCAGAAAATAGGCTCTTAACTATAATGTATACTTCATTCTTTCCAATTACAAAATACTACTGATTTTTCATGATTTAGTGCTCTCTCACAATATTTCCTTTGAAAACACTGGCTATTAAGGTTATCAATGAATATAGATATTGGTCTTTTCTCACTGTCGCTTAGAAAGTATAATCTTGCACAGATCAAAAATGGAAATCATGTTTTATGGAAAGCATAAATGCATTACAATAAAACTGCTGGGTTAAAGAAAAGGTGTAATTAATGATGAATTTCAAACCAGATTCAAAATGTAGTATATATAAAAAAGTACTTCATATAAATGAATTCCTGTATTATCCATATATTTATATATATAATGAGTGCATGTAGATTAGCCATCTAGAGGTAAAGATGTAACATTTTAAAGTTATTAAGGATTTTGATTTGAATAAAATTATTAAGTATAAAGTGGTCACAATTAATTAGATTTTTAGTATTTATTATTCTTGTATCTACTGGTTCCAGATGTCTGGCAAATGTTCCAAGTAGGATATGGTTCTAAATCTTTAAATACATTAACAAATGTCTAACTTATTTGTAGAGTAACCCATGAAAACATACAACTATAAAGAGATGGGTATTAGTGTTTATTTCTTAATAAGGGGATCAGAAATGAGTTCATGATTTAACACTGTGTATGAATAAAATATTACTTCTATTTCTTAAAAACAAATTAATTGCCAGGTTCTAATGAGCACCAGAACTGTAAACAAAGTGATACCTTTGATTTACACAAATAATAAAAGACATTTAAGTATATAATAAAAAAAATTTCTATTTTTAAAAATGTTAATATAACTCATTTTTAAGTCTTTAAGGGAGTGCAAGACTATGGATGTTAAACATGCATAGGACTATCTTCAGTCTTATAGTTAAAAGAGGAAAATAGTCATCTGTTTGGAGAACTTCCGTGTACACATGATCTTAATTATTTAATTCTTAAAGAGAGGTCACTGCTAAACATGTACATATCAGTGTCATTTCTTCTAAAGCCATTTCTGTTCAAGTCGAATACCTGTCCAATGAAACAGCTGTCTGTTTTTTGGGGTTATTTATGGAGATCTGGGGAAATTGTGCTCTTAATAAAAATAATTTTAAAAAATCCAATATTTAATTGGAAAATCCAGGAGTTTGAGTGTTAAGTCAGTGAATTAAATTCTTCTATTGTCCAATAAAAATAGTGAAGTTGCTACTTTTATTGTAAGACAACTTCTCTTTCTGTGTCTGTGTGTGTACTTCTCTTTAATCTTTTCATGGTCTTGCAATTATATCCATCTTAGTGGTAAGTACACTAAAATTCAAAGATGATTGCGAGTAACCTGTTTATGCACTGAGAAACACCAAGCATATGTGAACCCAGGCCAATTTGCCTTCAAAATGTTAGCCATTTAGATTTTACCATGTGATTTCTCTAAGCATTATGTTACTACAAGGATAAGGATTCAAACGATCTTTATTTGTATCAATCAAGCACATAAACAGAGAATTTTTAGATAATGCTGGGTATATGACGATATATTAGGGGATTAAATGAAAACGAATAAAAAATGGCTCCTGTTAACATGCAATTTACAATCTTAGTATAAAGAGAATATCTTAATAAGTGTAAGTAAGCACAATTTAATATTAACAAGCAATATGTGAGTTTGTATAAGGCAAAAGCTGATTAATTGCTGTAGTATAATGGGAAATATATATTTGATCTTTGTTCTTGATTCCTGTCACAGAGTTACTAAAACTCTTGGAATTTCCTAAGTGATAAGAGTGTCCTTTGTTATTTATGACAAGCACCTTTCAAGCCACACAGAAACTTATGTGAATGAAGTGAACCTTAACCAGCCCCTAGCTAAGGATGTGGGATATGGGCTGGCTTCCAGAAAAATTAAGGCAGGATTAGAAGATTGGAACTTTCCGTCCCATCCACTCACCTCCAGGAAGGGAAGAGAGGCTGGAGATTAGAGACTTTGTCCAAGTACTACTGGCCAATGATTTAATCAATTATGCTTACATAATGAAACATCCATTAAAAATACCTCAACAATGGTATAGAGGAGTTCCTGGGTTGGTAAACACACTGATGTGATGGAAGAGGGGTGCCCTTGCAAGGAGCAAGGAATCTTTCCACTACCATCTTCCCCACTCCATACTTTGCACTATGCATCTCTTTCACTTGGCTGTTTCTGAGCTATATTCTTTATAATAAACTGGTACATTTAAGGAAAGTGTTTTCCTGAGTTCTATGAAGTGGTTAGCAAATTATCAAACTTAGAAGGAGAGGAGGTCTTGGGAACTCTCAAAATTATAGCTGGTTGGTTAGAAGTATGGGTAGCAATTGGGAATTGTATCTGGTGTCTGACATGTGGCTAATCTTGCAGAACTGAGCCCTTCATTAACTCATGGGATCTTCACTAACTCCAGGAAGTTAATGTTGATATTGAATTGAATTTTGGATTCCCAGAGGTTTCAAAGAATCAGAGGATTGGTGTTGGGAAACACGCTACTTATTTGGTGTCAGAAAGAATAAGAGAATTGCTAACCAAGTCTTAAAATAAGTCCATATTAATTCCGCAGAGAAAGATATGAAAAAAGATGGACTTAGAAAAAGATACTGGTAGGGCTGTAGGGTTTGACTAAGTGTATATTAAAAAATGGAGATTGAGGGGTGCCTGGGTGGCTCAGTTGTTAGGCGTCTGCCTTCGGCTCAGGTCATGATCCCAGGGGCCTGGGATCGAGCCCCGCATCGGGCTCCCTGCTCTGCAGGAAGCCTGCTTCTCCCACTACCATTCCCTCTGCTTGTGTTCCCTCTCTCACTGTGTTTCTCTCTGTCAAATAAATAAAATCTTTAAAAAAAAATGGAGGTTGAAACAACACTTTTAGGATTAATCTACTCTGTGTGGCTGTGCAAGCACATTTCATGTACTCATGACCTCATTTAACCCTTAAAACAATTATGTATTTATTTATTTATTTATTATTTTTTTAGAGAATGAGAGCACATGAGCAGGAGGGGCAGAGGAAGAAGGAGAGAATCTTAAGCAGGCTCCCCACTGAGCATGGAGCTCAACTTAGGGTTTGATCTCAGGGCCCTGACATTAGGACCTGAGCAAAAATCAAGAGTCCAGTGCTTGACCCAGTGAGCCACCGAGGCGCCCCCTCACCACAATCTTTTAGAGTTATATTATGATCTCCATTTTACACATGAGGAACCTAAATCTGGGAAGTTACATTCTGGACCATCCCACAGAATACAGGTGACAGACGTTAGATCCAAAACTGATTGATTTCAAAGTCTATGTTCTTTCCAACACAGCAACTAGAGGAAGCAGTATCAAAAGTAAATTGCAAATTAGTCATTAGCATATGTTAGTCTCAGAAGTTGGCAAAATAGGAGAATGTGGTTTAAAAACAAAATTGTCTACAACTTTGTAAATTAGTGGCAGGAAAGCAACACCAAAGATTTGGCGATAAACTTTACAAAATTAGTTTTCGCCTCTCTCCACAAATGTTGAGATTGTTGGCAACTATTACCTCATATCCTTAATGGTTTTCTCTGCAAGATAAAAACTCTGGAATTACACTGCATAATTATTAAATTGTTATACTATTGAAAATATTTGTATATTTGTATTATCAATATAAGGCACATGATGGATATTTTTTAGAACCAATTGCTACAATTGTTTCCTCATAACAAAAGTGATAGTATACTCAGTACTCCTAACTCTTTTATGGAAACTTTGCTTTATAAGATTAATAGATACTATTCATTATTTGCCCATACTGTTTCTAGGCCTAAAACAAAGTGAAGTATAAACCAATTGTGGATAATCCAAGGAAGTTTTTAATAATAAAACTGATTTAATTTTTCGAATATTTTCAATTGAAATCAGCCCTAAAATCCACTCCGACTTTTCTTTCCTTTACGGCCTTTTAGAGCTTACTGTGTGTCCGTATAACTGAAAAAGCTGGTTTCAAAGCTAAAATACTTCCACAGAAGCTGGGAACTTGACTCAGAGCAACAAAGTCAAATAATATTTGAGATGGAGTTCTTCGTGAAGAAGCAGAAGAAATGTAAGAAACTAAATCCTCAAAACCTTGACCCTTTCTGTCCTTTGTATTTATTAATGCAAGGGATATTTGAGAAACATAAGCAATAAGGATCACTTTAATAAAACTAGCCTTCTAACTAATTCTAAGTCAACCAGGAAGGCCAATTAAGCAGAACAACCTTCTCAGGAAAATGAAACTGCAATATCCACAATTGGTGCTGATGTCTCATTTACAATGCATAGTAAATGACAAAAATAAAGTGAATTTGACAGGTTTTGAATCTAGACTATAGACTATGCTGTCACATAACTGTCCTTGTGTTTTAAAAATTGATACATGTTATAAAAGTTCAGTCTCACAATTAGTTTAGTTTAAAATAAGCCTGAACACAAATAGAATCATTTCTTCTACTACCACCTCTGGATAAGTTTTAGGACTAAACAAACTGAAGAACCCATCTAATATTCACTTTTATTTAATAGAAAAATCTGCATTCAGAAGCTGCAGCAGCTTACGAATGATCACAAAGCCAATTCTCAAAACTTTTGGACACGAGCTTACATTTTATATTTACTTTTAAGTTCAGGAGGTGAAATTCAGTTCATTCTTTTCCAAGAGGATGCACAGTTTCTGATGGAATTAAAGGGAAATGAAGAGATCTATAAAGCATTGGTTCTGACATAGAAAATTAAGCTTTGAAAAATTAAAATAAAAATTGTTGAATATTCCTGTGGTTCTGATATGAAAATAAGATACAGGAATAAGGGATATGGACTTATAGAGATGACTTGGGGACTCCTCCAGAATATGCACTGGGGATGTTTAGTAAAGAAGACAGGACACTGGGAATAGGAAAGTGAAGTAAGCAGAAGGCAAAGAAAGAGAGCATGGTTTATACAGATTTTGGCAACAATAAAGGAAACAAAAGAACAGTTATGGTATTCAATACAGTAGAAGTCCTGCATTATTAAGGAAGGAGAAATGGTTATTTAATAATAGCACCAGTGAAGTAAAGCATGAATGAGGTTGGTCTAACAAAAACATATTTAAAATGTTGCATTTTCTATCTGGAAGTTCATTATACACAGCTATTTCATATGTTGATTGCTCTTGCTGAATCACTGGATTTTACTCAAGAAAATAGATGCCTACTTTGACAAATGAAATATAAATTCATTCACCCTTTACAAGCCAGACATATAGATAATATAGATCATTAACATGATAGTGAACTTAGTATATAAAGAAATTTTCAGAAATAGAGGGACTCAACAAAAAATTGTCCTTGAAAATGCTGTTATGAAATAATGAAGCCTAATCTAGGCCAAAAGTGGATATGATTCTTTAGTCTTGGTAGAGAGGATCTATATAAAAAATGGTCTCCAACACCAAAAATATTAGTGAGTAGAAGTTGCACGGTTTTCAGTTTTTGCTCTTGGTTTGTGGGATCCTTCAGTGTTTTTATATTTAGTATCTACTTTAGTTATCTTACTTGCTGCAAAGGTTAAAGACAGTCGTCATGTATATGTATTTATACATAAAATATTTTCAACCAAAACAACAAACAAATAAGAAAAAAAAATCAAAATGATTATAATTCCAGTGGCTAAAAAACTATATCATTAAATATAGTTGTAGTTCTAATATGCAAATAAGATACATTGCTTTAATTTACTTGTCTGCCTTATAATAACAAAGATAAACACTCATAAAAAAGATTGTTAAGAACAACTACTCATACCCAGAAAATACTTAAATTAATATATCACTCTAATTTGGGCATCAGAATAGCTTCATTTATTACAATTTGATGAAAATATTTAGTATGCAGTAGGCTTCTCTTATCTGTGATTTGCACTGTCCTGTTTCAGTTACCTGCAGTCAACTACCATCCTAAAGGACATAAAACATAAGGTCAGACAGAAGGGCAACAGGAGCCTAAGAACACGTCACAGTGTCTGTGTCATTCACCTTACTTCATCTCAGTATGAACAGTTTATCATCTCACATCATCACAAGAAGATGGGTGAATACAGTATAGTTATTTTTTGAGAGAGAGAAACAGAAAGAGAGAGGAACAGAGAGAGAAATCACATTCACATAGCTTTTACTAACAGTTTATTGTTATAATCATTTTATTTTATCATTAATTTTTTTTATAATTTCTAAACTGAACTTCATCATAGATATCTATGTATACAAAAAGCATCATAATATAGGGTTTGGTACCATCCACAGTTTCATCCACTGGGGATCTTGGAATGTATCCCCTATGGATGAGGAAAGACTACTATAGAAACTAATAGTCAAGAAGTACCTTAAATATCATTTACGTAGATATAGTGGATATAGGTAGTGATTTAGACAGCCATGTGCTACTAATATTAATTACAGGGATCTCTAGTGAATGCTTTCATGATATACTATATACTTCAAAACAGTTAATGACTACCTAAGAAACACCCATATTGTTTTGCTGCATTTCACATAGTGGTAAAGACAGAAGAAGCAAAGTGATTATTAATATGCTGTAAAATCTTGAATATCAAGGAACTGTGTATCTGAAGTTTCAGCTTCTGGGATTATTATTGGTAACAGAGGAAGAAATGCTTTCATTGCTTCTGCTAAGTCATAGTTGCTGCATTTGCAAATATTGGGAAATGTTACAAAAGCCCTATTAAAAAGTGATATATCTTTTCTAAAGAATGATTCAGAGATGTAAGACAGTATTTATATCTCCATTCACACATTTAGGGATGTATGGTAATTGTACATTTATATTAAATCCTGAGTTTGCAAAATAGGTCTTTTCCTAGAGTTTCTGTATATAGATGCATTGACTGAAATGTAAACACATTTGGGTTAGTGTGTGACTTTGTAAAATATCTATATTTCAGATTTTGAAAAGTTCTGGCAAGCTCTGATTTTAAAAGCCTTTGTTTTTCTTAAAAAAACCCCACATATTTATGCCAATTAATAAATATCTATTGAGAAAAGGAATTATGTGAAGCACGTATGACATTTTTTCTAACTTTTGAGAAACTCGGAGTCTGAACTAGAAGAAAAGAAATGGAAAATACAAGGTATGTATACCTTTTAATACCACTATATGCAAATCACTGTGTCAGGCACTGTGAGAAATAAAACAAGTCCCTGTCCTCACAGAGCTTATGGCCTAGTTGGGGAAGACAAGGTATAAATGGATGAATATTTAAATAGTATAATGGATAAGTTTAAAAGAGCTTGAGAAAGATCCAATGGTGGCTGTGAAATGAATGGTATAAAGATTTAATGCTTTTAGTTTTTCACGAGGGGAGAGCATCACTGGGGAATGGAGTCATTTAAGTTTTCATAAGGTAGTTGCTAAATAATCTTAAGAGTACATAGAGATGAAGGGAGAACTTGTTTGGGGAAGTTGGGGGAGAACTTCAGAAGTTATTTTTTAACAGTTTGAATGATCTAAGCAGAGACATCAAGTGGGATATACTTGTCTAGAATTCCAGGGAAGCCCGGAGAACTATCCGGGCATAGTACTCTTCTTGAACTTTCAATTAAAATATCTGGGCCTCAGTTAACTCAAAGATTTGGACTGACCACAGAGTAAATGATTCTTTCAACAAAACTAGAGAAGTGGCAAACCAAAAAGTAACCACAAAGGTTGACAACAGCGATGGATAAGAGGGTATGATTTTCAGTGCAGCATGGTGTCAGAGGTTGAGTAGTATTTGATAGATATCAAGCCACATCTATGCATTCATTCATTCAAAAGTATTTGAACATCATTTAAATATTAAATCTTCTTTTGGACACTGTATTCCAGAGGTATGTCAGACACAAGTCCTACTCTCAAGTACTGCTTGCAGTTTTCCTCAGTAGATAAGATACTTATTAGTAACTATAATGTAAGACAGCGCCATACAAGCGCTAGCAGGAAGACAAGTGGGATAACCATGTAATCATGCAATTAGTCTCCTAAGCCTTGTATAAGAGGTCCCTAAATTATTAAGTTTATATGAGTTTTGAAATATTTAATCATTGGCTTACAAATTAGCTTTAATATATTGATGGAATAAAAAATTAGTTTCCTTAAAAACCGATTAAAATATTTCCTAAAAGTTTAGCACATATCCATATGCATTCATAAAGAAATATTTTAAAAATTATATTAAAGGAATATTAAAATAAGCAGAATAATTATTTTGAGTATATAATCATGTACCTTATTTAATTTCTTAATTGAATATTTATGTCATTAAATTTATCTAATAAACATATTTCTCCCTAAGATCATAATATTTGGAATTTTCCCATAAAGTTTTCTGTAATTTATTTCAGTGTATTTTATGATTAATAAATTTGAATTAAGGTAATATTCAATTGATTTTTCTCTGTCAACCAGAATTACTATTAAGAAAATTGTCTTCTTAAATATGCTTCCAGAGGAGCACCATCAAAATATTCCTACTGAAAGCTGAGATATCCCAAAGTGCCAATGGAGATTTACAAATTAAATGTCATACATCTGAATGCTCATTTAATTTGTTCGATCTCCCCTTGCTGTGTAAGGATGAATTTCAATATTTTCCTGGTTGCAAGACTCACTTTCAGTACCATCCTTGTATTGGAAGTTTCAAAGGCTGAAGTTTTTGGCACTCCACACATTGAAAAAAATTAATTTCAGCTGTGTGCTACTTTTCACTAACATTTTATTTGTTATTCATGTCATTCAAAACAGAGAAGAGATGATGAGAGTGTTGATTAATTCTTTTCTTCATCCAGCAAAATGCTACCCTCACAATACCCACTGAAGTGTTCAATAAAACTAGTTTGAATGTTGATTTATTATTAATACAGAATAGTATCACTAATATTAATAAGTATAAATATAAGGTTATAATATGTTAGTTACAGTATCCTTTTGTAATAAAGACACATCAAAATTTTTTCATGATTCCAGTGAACATCTGAAATCAGATCTCTGACTTCCAACTCCTGGAAGTCTTCCTAACAAACCCCTAGATCTTCAGCCTTGATTCTTTATTTATTTTATCAAAAATGACAAACTATACCCAGTCTTTAATTTTCCTGTGTGAAAATAATCTGAAATGTATTTCCAATTCCTCAAACATGCATTCCAATTTCTAGGGAAATAAAAATCAGGAATGATAATCTCTAGGGAAGTGTCAACAGTCATATTTCTATTTTTAGAATTGAATTATTGAATATTGAATAGAATTGAATATAAAAATGAATTTTTTATAAATCATTTCACATGGCTTCCTCAAAATTCTTTGCTCATCTTTAACCAACAATGATCTTCCAAAAATATGATCTTCCAGGTTTTGAATTACTCTGTAAGAAAGGCCTCATTGAGGCTTGTCCATGCAATATGGAGTATTTCACCTGCTGATTTTGCTCCCTTTTTTACATATATGATCTCTTCTTTAAGAATGTTGAGTGAAAATGGTCCTATTTATCATACAAATATACAAAATATAATCAAATCACTCATAATATTTCCACATAGAAAATAAATGATTCCTGCTTACATATCCATAACCAGCAAATCAATGCCATTATATCCAAATCAAGACAATGGGTTCCAATGGAAAGTTGTACCCAGTGATCCTCATCACATTCTTCAAGAATTTTTACGTAGTCTATCAATTTACCAGCTAAAATCTTACACAGCTGATTTATAACATTACAGTTTCTCCTTAAATATTGAACTGGATCTGCTCAGGCAACCATATCAAAATACTGCAAGAGATAAATGGTTTTGATTGTCAACTTGCCAGAGAACTAAGAATTATTTTTGTGTTCCAATTTTCTTTTGACAAAAGCACAACATTTACACATAACTGAAGTTTCCACTTTGCTTTTTTTATCCCGAATACCAAAGTGACTGGCAAAACTTTAGCAGACTTAATAGTAATAGTCATTCTAAATTACAGTTAATACTAAAATCCCTAAGTAGGTATTTGCTGAGCTTCCCTTCAAATTTTATTTTAAGTAGGAATTGTTCTTTAATACTCATTAGTGTATTTCCCTTTCTTTTCTCATTCATATCCCCCCTTTGGGGCCTACTGAGGATAATTACAAAGGAATGAGGGAAGAATCCAGAAGAAATTGGCTGCAAACAAGGAACCAGAAGTGTCTTCCTGTTGCTGAAACTGATGGGTTAGGTGACTGGAACAAAGCCACAGACTTTTTATTGGATTTGTTTTCCTAGCCTTTACTTTGTAAATTTTAAGTATAGACCTTTTCTGTCTTTATTAATGAGTTCTCATAAACATTAAATGAATTAAGATGTGAAAGGGATTGAAAAGTAGTAACAAAAAATATAAAATAATACTATGGCAGGAAATAATTTCTTTATTAACATCATTTCTACTGATTATTTGATTTGTCTGAGAAATCCAGGACTGTTTCTTGAATACAAAGTACTTCTCCTAGTAATTTATTGAAAAGAATTGCCTGACCCTAGAGGGGTATATATTTCTATGTAATTATACATAAAAGTTTTTAGATCCCATGGAATGCTAAATTGATAGATCAATACCTTGCATTATGCTGTATAAATTCCTGCTAATGTTTTACTTTGTTTTAATCTTGGTAAGTATGTTACAGGGATATATAGTATGATTGGGCCAGGTAATTTTTTGGAGAAAGGGCAGCTTTCTCGAGGGCACACTTATCCCCTCTCTGACTTAACAGCTACCCAAAATAACATGTGCGGGCAACAAGGATACTATACACTTACAACAAACAAACAAAAATTTCCCAAGATAGACTACAGTGAGTAAATCTATTCTCAGTGACAAGCAAAAGAAACAGGGCATCTCTCCTGACAATGGAGCAAACCTCTACTGGAATGGCTCACCCTTGTGCTAATAAAGAACTGGGCATCAATAAATCTGCCTTCATTTTTTTCTGGGGTGGTACCATATACAGATCATAAAATAACACAGGATGAAGTCAAGGAACACCTCCATGAACCTTACATAATTTCAGGTATATAAACAGCTATTCAAGTGAGACAGGAGACAGATGATGTAAGAATCATAGATTTTATCAACTTATCCTACCACATTAACACTGTTGTTTCCACGTTATCAAGTAACCACTAGCTATCTGTAATTGGGACATTTTTTCTAGGAGAAAATAAAACTTCAAGCTTTCTTGGGTTTTAATTCATCAAGAGACAATATTGTGAATACTATCTTTGCCTACTGAAAAGCATCACTATATTATGATAGCTATGACAGCCTGTGGAAGCTTGCTGGAATATCAGGTTCCAAGTGAATATTAGCACACTGAAGTGCTAACAAACTATTGTTTTTACCTTATGGTGTTGGCACTTGGCACAGACACAAAATAACAGATGGCACAGAGATATCAATTGTTTTCCATTCAAGAACAGTGTCACATACAGAACTCAATTATGCAAAAATGGATACAGAAGTCCTTTGTACAAGAAGTTTTATCAGCTACCTCTACATCTGTGCCTTTATTATTTGTATCAACAAAACCTCTTTAGGGATTCTATCTGAGGTTAAGCTACTCCCTTTAATTATAAAGCACTGGGGTGCTTTGCTCAACACTAATGACCACATAAAGTGGAAGAACAATATTGAAGGCTGACAACCTGAGCATCTGCCAACACTGATCCCAGAATCTCCCAACCACTTTCCCTGAAAATACTGATGTAAGATTTTCTTTCTGGTTCTCATCTACAGGCTGATTAAATTCATGTCTTTAACTTTGCTAGATACTAAAAAGTATTCAAAAGGGTACTGCGGAAAGAAAACTAGAGTCAATGCACATCATCTACTCAAAAGACACAACGAGATGTTTAGCATGCTATTTCAGTTTTCTTACAAATACACTGGCAAATTGTTTGTCCTAAATCATCAGCAGTAAACTATATCCAATTGCCTAGGACGAATTTAAGTATTGAAGTCAGTAGAATTGAGTAACTTATTTTATACTTCTTAGCATAACCTGTCAAGATCGTCTGATTTTCTATCAGAAAATTATTGGTTAAGAATGTTCTCTGATTTTCTAGGAGTATTCTGGGAGAAGGATTTCATGACTCTTAAAGGTAACTGCTCACATTTACTTAAAGTAGCCTTAATTATTTTAAGCCATTACAGTGATGCTCACAATTCTGTCCCTATCTATCTATCTATCTGTAATCATTTATGATAGTGAAATACTAAAATACCTGACATAGAATATTCACTGACCTCAACTTATTTTAAGAAAGGTATTCAGAGAAAGCTTATCTGAAGTATCATTCTCAAATGACACTTCTCTCAAATAATTGATTAAAATATTAAAATGCTTGAGGTGGATTTGGGAAAAGGCTGGCAAAGCAAACAAGGCTGGGTTTCTCATTGCTAATCTCTAAGTCATGTGATAGATCTGTCTCGTTATTACTGGGGCAATGTCACAAACTATTTTTGTGATCTGTCCTGACGAAATGTAACTGAGAATTTGACATAAAAATGTCTAAGGTAGCTCTATGTGTTGTGGCCCAGCCAGCAAGAACTTCATCTGACCAAACAACCAAATCAGGGGATTAAATTAAGAAATGTGTCAATGATCAAGGAAAGTTATTACTGATTTTATTACAAGGACATCAATATCAAGGGGGGAGGAGCAAGATGGTGGAGAAGTAGAAGACCTAAATATCATCATAGGAGTTCAGCTAGATAGTTATCAAACCATTCTGAACACCTACAAACTCAAAAGGAGATCGAAGAGAAGAAGAATAGCAATTCTAGGAACAGAAAAGCAACCACCTTCTGGAAGGTAGGATGTGTGGGGAAGTGAATCTGAGACAATACACAGGAAGATAGACCTTGGGGGGAGGGGGTAGCTCGTGGCAAGTGACAGAACAGGGGAGCACAAAATTGAAACTTTTACAAGTCTGCTCCACTGAGGGACATCTCTCCAGGGGCTAAGTGGCAGACTGAGCTCTCATGGGGACAGTGTGGTCTCAGGACACATGGGGTCACAGAAAGACCAGGGGTGCCTGACTGTGGCAGAGCTCCCAGATATAAGAGCAGGGAAGCCAGTGGCAAAAATGGAGTCGAGAGTGGGCTCTCAGCTCAACTGTGATCTGAGGCACAGTTGGGCCACTGCTCTCTAAGCAAGGACCCCACAAGTGGCATATCTGGAGAAAGCCCCCTCTCTTCCTCCAGGAGGAGTGGCATGGGAGTGTGCTGTAAGAATCTTCTGGGTTTGGAGACTCCAAATGGGGCCATGTGCCACAGAAAGAAATGCTCAGTCACAGGCCGAGAGAACAGAGTGCAACCAGAGACCAGAGAGATAGGAGTGAATGACTGCCTTTCTCTGAGGGTTCACTGAGGAGTGAGGCCCTGAGCTCTCGGCTCCTCTGGCTGGAGATTGGGAGGCTACCATTTTCATTCTTCTCCTGCAAAGCTGTATGGAAAGCAATCAGGGAACAAAAGCTCCTGAGAGGAAACTTGAGCAAATTACTTAGCCAGGCCCCTGGCAAAGGCAGTACAATTCTGCCTCGGGCAAAGACATTTGAGAATCAAGGCAACAGGCCCCTCCCCCAGAAGATTAGCAAGAACATCCAGCCAAAATCAAGTTCACCAATCAATGAGAACTGTGGAACTCCAGGGCTAGGGGAAAGTAACACATAGAATTCATGGCTTTTCCTCCACGATTCTATAGACTTTCAGAGTTAAATTTTTTAAATTTTATTTTTTTATTATTCCAATTTTCTTACTTTTTCCTTTTTCCTATTTTTTTTTAAAGATTTTATTTATTTATTTGACAGAGGGAGAGAGATGACAAACAGGCAGAGAGGCAGGCAGAGAGAGAGGGGAAAGCAGGCTCTCTGCTGATCAGAGAGCCCGATGTGGGGCTCGATTTCAGGACCCTGAGATCATGACCCGAGCCGAAGGCAGAGGCTTTAATCCACTGAGCCACCCAGGTGCCCCATCCGCTTTCCTATTTTAACTTTTTGAACTATTATCTAATCAATAACTTTAAAAAAAATTTTTTTTAAATTTTCATTGTTATAGTAATATTCTATCCCTTCATTGTATTTAGCCTTAAATACATATATACAAATATACATATATTTGTATATATAAATACAAATATACAAATACTTATACTTGTATACATATAAGTTCTGCTTTCTTTAAATTTTGGGATACAGTTTCTTCTAACAGATCAAAATTATACCCTAAATCTAGCACACTGCATTGTTCTAGTCTCCAGCCTGGTCACATTCTTTCCTCTTTTTTTTTTTTTTTTTTCTTTTTTCAACCAATTTCTTATTAAAAAAAAAACCTGAACAGACCTCTAACCAGTTAAGGAGACTGAAGCAGTCATTAAAAATCTCCCAATAAACAAGAGTCGAGTGCCAGACAGCTTCCCAAGGGAATTCTACCAATTACTTAAAGAAAAAACTAATACCTATTCTCATAAAACTGTTCCAAAAAATAGAAATGGAAAGAAAGTTTCCAAATTTATTTTATGAGGCCAACATTACCTTGATCCCAAAGCCAGACAAAGACTCCATCAAAAAGGAGAATTACGGACCAATATCCTTGATGAAAACAGATGCAAAAATTCTCACCAAAATACTAGCCAGTAGGATCCAACAGTACATTAAAAGGATTATTAAGCATGACCAAGTGGGTTTTATTCCTGGGCTACAAGGTTGGTTCAACACCCGCAAATCAATCAATTTGATACAGTACATTAATAAAAGAAAGAAAAAGAACTATCTGATATTCTCAATAGATGCAGAAAAAGCAATTGACAAAGTATAGCATCTTTCTTGATCAAAACTCTTCACAGTGTAGGGATAGAGGGTACATACCTCAATATCATCAAAGCCATCTATGAAAAACCCACGGTGAATATCATTCTCAATGGGGAAAAACTGAGAGCCTTACCCCTAAGGTCAGGAACACGGCAGGGCTGTCCACTATCACCAGTGCTATTCAACATAGTACTAGAAGACCGAGCCTCAGTAATCAGACAATAGAAAGAAATAAAAGGCACCCAAATAAGCCAAGAAGTCACACACTTACTCTTTGAGATAATATGATACTTTATGTGGAAAACTCAAAAGACTCCACTCCAAAACTACTAGAACTCACACAGGAATTCAGTAAAGTGTCAGGATATAAATCAATGCACAGAAATCAGTTACATTTCTATATACCAACAGCAAGACAGAAGAAAGAGAAATTGAGGGACTGATCCCATTTACAATGTACCCAAAATCACAAGATACCTAGGAATATACCTAACCAAAGAGGCAAAGAATCTGTACTCCGAGAACTATAAACTATTCAAGAAAGAAAATGAGGAAGACACAAAGAAATGGAAAAACGTTCCATGCTCATGGATTGGGAGAACAAATATTGTGAAAATGTCTATACTACATAAAGTAATCTACACATTTAATGCAATCTCTATCAAAATATCATCAAATTTTTTCAAAAGAAATGGAACAAATTATCCTAAAATTTATATGGAACCAGAAAAGACCCCGGATAACCAGAAGAATGTTGAAAAAGAAAACCAAAGTTAGCAGCATCACAATTCCAGACTTCAAACTCTATTACAAAGCTATAATCAGCAAGATAGCATGGTACTGGCACAAAAACAGATACACAGATCAATGGAACAGAATAGCGAGCCCAGAAATGGACCCTCAATTTTATGGTCAACTAATCTTCAACAAAGCAGGAAAGAATGTCCAAGGGAAAAAAAGTCTTGTCAACCAATGGTGTTGGGAAAACTCACAGGCACATGCAGAAGAATGTAAGTGAACCATTTCCTTACACCACACACAAATATAGACTCAAAATGGATGAAAGACCCCAAAGTGAGACAGAAATATATCAAAATCCTTGAGAACACAGGCAACAATCTCTTTGACTTCAGCCGCAGTTACTTCTTCCTAGAAACATTGCCAAAGGTAAGGGCAACAAGGGCCAAATGAACTATGGGGACTTCACCAAGATCAAAAGCTTTTATTTTTTTAAAGATTTTATTTATTTACTTGACAAAGAGAGAGAGATCACAAGTAGGCAGAGAGGCAGGCAGAGAGAGGGAGAAGCAGGCTCCCTGCCGAGCAGAGAGCCCAATGCGGGGCTTGATCCCAGGACCCAGAGATCATGACCTGAGCCGAAAGCAGAGGCTTTAACCCACTGAACCACCCAGGTGCCCCAAGTTCAAAAGCTTTTGCACAGCAAAGGAAACAGTCAACAAAACCAAAAGACAATCAACAGACTGCAACAAGATATTTGCAAATGGCATATCAGACAAAGGGCAAGTATATATAAAATCTATAAAGAACTTATGACACTCAACACCCAAAGAACAAAGAATCCAATCAAGAAATGGTCAGAAGACATGAACAGACATTTCTGCAAAGAAGACACCCAAATGGCCAACAGACACATGAAAAAGTGCTCCACATCACTCGGCATCAGAGAAATACAAATCAAAACTGCAGTGAGATACCACCTCACACCAGTCAAAATGGCTAAAATTACAAGTCAGGAAACGACAGATGTTGGCGAGGATGTGGAGAAGGGGGAATCTTCTTACACTGTTGGTGGGAATGCAAGCTGGTGAAGCCACTCTGGAAAACATTATGGAGGCTCCTGAAAAAGTTGATAATAGCTACCCTACGACCTGCAATCACACTACTGGGTATTTACTCTAAAGATACAAATGTAGTGATCTATAGGGGCACATGCACCCAAATGTTTAAAGTAGCAATGTCCACAATAGCCAAACTATGGAAAGAGCCTAGATGTCCATCAACAGATGAATGGATAAAGAAGATGTGATACATATATACAATGGAATATTATGCAGCCACCAAAAAAATGGAAATCTTGCCATTTACAATGACATGGACAGAACTAGAGGGTATTAAGCTAAGCGAAATAACTCAATCAGAGAAAGACAATTACCATATCATCTCTCTGATACGAGGAATTTGAGAGGCAGGGTGAGGGGTTGTGAGGGGTAGGGAGGAAAAAAAAATGAAATAAGATGGTGTCAGGACAGAGACAAACCATAACAGACTCTTAATCTCAGGAAACAAATGGAGGGTTGCTGGGACGTAAGGGGGGAGGAATAATTACGGACATTGGGGAAGGTATGTGCTATGGTGAGCACTGTGAATTATGTAAGATTGATGAATTGCAGACCTGTACCCTTGAAGCAAATAATACATTATATGTTAATTAAAAAATAATTACTGATGGGTAATAAATAAATAAATAATAAAAATAAATAAATAAATGCAAAAAAATAAGAAGGGGAGTGGGAAATACAGGCTTCCAGTTATGGAATGAATAAATCATGGGAATAAAAGGCACAGCAAAGGAATACAGTCAATGTTATTGTATTCATTGTATGGAGAGTAATAGTAGTTACACTTGTGATGAGCATAGTACAATACATAAACTTATTAAATCACTATATTATACACCTGAAACTAAGGTAACATTCTATGTCAACTATACTCAAATAAAAATTTTTTAGAAATGAGTTATAAATTGTCATCAAAGAGATTATCAAGCACTCAAGGGATGCAAGCTGAGAATCCCAATATTTCAAATCAATAAGCTCATTCATTTAAACACTCCCTATCTCCTGTCTTTCTCAATGTTTATTCCAGACACTTGTTCTTTCATCTCCCTTCTTTTGACCACAATCTTGAAAAGAGAAGGACAGGTAGGTATATAAAAGAGGACAAACTAAAGAGGTCACTCCCCAAAAGGCATTCTGTTCTCTAACGTGGCCACCATACCCTCCCTCATTCATCTCAACCTACACCGCTCCAACTGTCCACCAGATGAATTTCTTGAATTTCTTCATACCTACTCATCCCACTCTTATTTTCAATTGTTCCATGGATTTTTCTTCTTCTTTACTCTTTTTTTCCCCCACAACCCTTAAGTCCCAATTTCTCAATGAAATTTGTAATTTCAGCATAAAGAGTATAATTAGCATAAGAGGAAAAAGGAATGTGGAAGCACAGTTCCAAGTAAGTGTAAAAGAGTAAATGTGGGGCACCTGGGTGGCTCAGTGGGTTAAAGCCTCTGCCTTCAGCTCGGGTCATGATCTCAGGGTCCTGGGATCGAGCCCCGCATCGGGCTCTCTGCTCAGCGGGGAGCCTGCTTCCCCCTCTCTCTGCCTGCTTGTGATCTCTCTCTCTCTCTCTGTCAAATAAATAAATAAAATCTTTAAAAAAAAAAAAGAGTAAATGTAATTCTTGAAAATACCATAAGTTGTTATTATAAAGTACATATATTTACTGTAGCTCCAATAAACGTTCTCTTCAAAAAATGAGTACATTTCAAATTTTTACAATACAGTCTCATTATTGTCATAGTGCAGATGGCTTTTTAAGATGGTACCAGCTAGGAAAACCATACAGGAGTATGGGAGAAGGCTTGTCTTTGTCCCCTGTCCAAAGTAGGGTTGATAAATGTCACATTTATAGTGGGAGAGTTGTGTTGATTAGTCCATAAATTATGAAAAATAGTAATGAGAAACTAGGGTCAAATAAAAAGAAGCAGAAAAACTGAGGACTTATATTTACCTTACAGGATAGGAAAAAGAAGTTGATGGAAAAAATCAAGTAAAGTAGCATAATTCTAACTCCACAGTTCAGACAGCCATTGTCATAAAGTCTAATTTGAACATAAGCAACTTAATGGAAACTGAGACACTAGGAAAGCAAAGGTTAGATTCTGACATGTTGGCTGATAGAAAGGCTGCTGAGGCTGTGTGTGGTGACAGTAGTGTTTTAGTTTTCAGAAGATGCAGTGTAGCCGTTTGACACAGGAGTAGGCATAGTATGGACAGGAAAAGCTAATGAGTAGCAGAAGGACTCAGAAAATTGAATACTAGTAAGAAAATGTGCACCTACTGCCTTCAAGTGTCCTGGCAAGGCTATTACCTATAAACTGGAAAGAGAGATGGATGGAACGGAGCTTTAAGAAGTCTAGGAAGATCTGATTTACATATCTCTTCTTCGTTAAAACTGAAATTTGTGTTCCATAATAATTTTGCCAGTAGGAAGAATATCCATTTCAGAACATATCCTTTTAGAAGAATGATTTTTTTTAACTGTTTCTCCACCATGATACTTGGATAAAGCTCTCATGAATAACACAATCTCATGTAGTATCAGCCTCAGGGCAAGAACTAGAAAATGCTACATAATACATGCAGTTCCTGGACTGTTTTTCCTAACTATACCCCTCATTCTAAAGAAAGCATATCTAAAGCGTGACCTCAAATTTGTTCTAATTTATTTTAATTTACATTTAAAAAGTATACCCAAGTCATAAATTTCAGTGCCTTATACTAATAGGAAATTACGCATCACATGCACCTATAATTCTCTGCCCAGTTTTTACTTTTCTTTTTATCTGTCCATATAGCTCTCTGAATTCCAATGTCATTATAAACTCTATGTTCTGTGACTACCTGGTTTGCCCTATTGCTACTAGCAGCTCTTAATACCTTGTTATATCTATATGGGTTAGGAATACTTGTAGGAAAGTGATGGGAAAAAGGGAACTTTCCCTGAAATATCAAGGCAGGATAGCTGTAGTGAAATAAAAGGACACTTGTGAAGAAAGTAGGATAGACGTGCTTGGGAAAAATTATTTCTTATTGGAGAATGAACTAAAGGTAAATAAAAATACAAGGTGGAAAGCTTATATTTTTAATCTTGGCAGTTGATGGTATGGGACTAATCTTTTTTTCAACATGGCTAGAATTACATAATGTTAGTACTAATGGGAGAGACTAAATATAACATCAGCTTAAACAGTCTGTTGGCAGTAGCTACTCAAAACACATCCAGTTAACTCGTGAGTGGCTGTGCCAACAGGAGAGTGACAAAATGCAGATAATATGAATAAATGGGTAGCTTTTGCTTTCAAAGTAGCTTCCACTTAGATACAGACATTTATAAATATGCTACATGATTAGTTACCTAAGACCAAACCAGGTAGCAGAGACCACAAAATGTGATGCACCAAGCAGACCATGAATATTAAAAAAAAAAAAATCACAGAATTCTCAGAGTTGGTAGAAACATTAAAGATCAGCAGTTCAACAACTACAGCTCACTTAATGCCCCAATTCCAGCTACTATGTCCTATTACTCAATTTATCCATATTGGGAAACTAAAATTACAGCCCCAAATTTCATATATATGAAAAACATTTGCCTTGTCATGTCTCACGGAGGGCAGGCTATTATTAAGGATCAGTCTTGAATCTAATATGGTATAGTTAAAAGCTCTTGGGTTCAAATCCAGACTCTCTCACTTGCTAGACATATGACCTTAAAATATGTGAACTTAATTTCTCTTAGGCTTCAATTTTCTGCCTGTAAAATGAGAATGATGAGTGTGCTTAACTCATAGGTCTGTTCTAAAAATTAAATGAGATAGCAAATATATAGCATTTAATGTAGTCTCTTGCCCCTTCTTTGTGAGTTATTGTACAGGTTCTATAGAGCGCTAATCCTGAAAGACTAGTTTACTAGAACATAAACTCCACAAGAGTAGGACTTGTTCAGGTTTATTTACTATGGTGATTTAAGTACTCATTAAATGTTTCTTAAATAAATTAAAAAAAAGATATAAAAAAGCCTCATAGTAAACTTCGGAAAATGCCATAGTTTCTATTCTCTTATTGGGAATCTATGATATGCCTTAACAAATGAAAGCTGTTGAGAAGTACTATAAACAGGTATAGATAACAAAACCTCTCTATTTTTGTTAAATATTTTCCAAAAATGTTAACCACTCCTTTTATTTTTGAGTTTCTGTTAATGTCTAGAGTTGCATGCAATGCACATTGGAAGATGGTGCCTTTGAAATGTCATACACAAAAAAAGCGAGATCAAAGATTTAAAATAATTCCTAGTAAAGAAACTAGATACAGCTAGATAATTAAATACAAACTTTAGTTGGAAAATACATCAAATTTTATGTTGTTATATATAGTAATATGCTTAACAATTTAAGGGCTAGACAAGGTATAGAAAATAAAGATTCCAGTTATTGACTTGTCTTTATATATGGCCTTAAATATACATAAGACAGAGGCAGAAAATACAGGAGAAGGTTGTTGATCACCTCTGTAAAAGATTATAAGATTATGACTACGAGTATCACAGCATACTCATAACACAATGAACTCAGCTTTAAGCTCAGTAATTTTTCTGGCTACCATCTGGTCTTTTAATATGAAATAAGTAGTGTTAATATATTTAACTTGTCTTAGTGGGGTCATATAGCCAGACTTTTTTTTCTTATTACAATGAATATACTTCCTATTCTGTCCTTGAACATGTCTATTTAAAGTTCTGTGGAAATGTCACATACTTCAATAGAAATTTCAGGATACAGAATAATAATAGGGAAGACATCCTCTTCTTTAGAAAGGTCATCTCGGGAGCATTATTTAAACCTTTAATGAAATGTAAAGAAGATTTTATACTTTTCCAAAAGAAAAAAAAGCAGTATTCTTATTTTGATACTTAAAAACAATTATTTTTGTCAAGTGTTGACTTGTGTAGACTATCAAACAGAACACCTGTCAAATGGCAACACCAGCCATCACTTAATAATTTACCTTAATAATGCTTAATACCTCTTTTTTTTTAATTTGTATCTAAGATTTGAAGCAGGAAAATTTCATAATTTATGGCTTTAATATTAAATTAGTTGGCAATTTTATATCTCCTATATGGTACAAATGAAAACAACAATATTTTTTCATGAAAAAATTTAACAATGTCTGTGAAGGCAATTCCAAACATATAGCTTACATCAATATCTGATCAGTTTTTCTCCTCAGGCATGAAAACTTCTAACAACAATGACAACAACAAAAGTGAACTTCCTTTATCCACTGAACTAAAAGGCAGTTATTTTTCCTTATGACTGCAAGAATGCAATGGTTAATGAAACTGTTTTAGAATAAACTTTTAAAATTAAAAGTAAATTTCCAAATATTTTTGTCCATTCATTATGTTAACTTTGCTAGATCACTATCTGTCTTATCATAGAGTTCAGTATAAGACTCTCTTAGATCTCATCCAAAGGTTGAAATACAAAAGCACCTTGTAATACATTGGCTTTTTGCAATGGAGTAAAAAAAAAAAAAAAAAGCACAATTGTGTGATCTAAATAGGATAATAATTGCTTTCAGCTCATGATTCCATGACGTGGTGAGAAAAGCTAGTCCTATATATATTCTTTCTGTCTAACAAGTGAAACCAACAGTTGCGATCAGCAGTTGAGGTACACACTATGACAACAAAACTCTCCTAGTGACAATGATTTAAAAATTCTTAGTCAGTTCAAATCCCTGGGGTGAGCATGAGCAAATAATGGAGAATGATGGTGCATGGCAAATCTATGGAATTTGAAGAGATTGGAATTTCATATTTGGAGGTGGATGAAAGTTATTGAAATGTCCACTGTGAAATTAAATCTCTATTTTTTATTAAAAATAGATGGAAGACAGATAAATTCTACTAAAATTACTAGAACAAATTCATGACAATTTTCTATTTGAATAATTAGCCAAGGTTTTTAAACAAAAATTTAAAATCTCACAATTATTTTCTTCGTAGTAGAAAATAATTACCTATAGCTTCATGTTTGTTACAATGAAGTGCTACAGAAAAATTTACTAATAATTTGTATAACATAATAGTTGGTGGTAATAACTTATACCTTAAATTTATTATACATTTACAAGAGTGAAGTACTGTTATTTTTATTTGTACAATGGTTTTCACTCTTGAGAATATGCTGTTAAGTCATTCTGATCATTTATTGGTCCATTTCTCATAGTAGTTAGAGACCCGAGTTTTCCAGCAACTTTTTTTTTTTTTTTTTTTTTTTTTTTGAGAGGGAGAAAGGGAGGGAGGAGAGGCAGAGGGAGATGGAGAAGAAGAGGGAGAGAGTCTTAAGGAGGCTCCATGCTCAGGGCACAGCACAATGTGGGGCTCAATCTCACAACCCTGAGGTCATAACCCGGGCTGAAATTAAGAGCTGGATGTTTAGCCAACTGAGCCACCACAGTGCCCACCAGCAATATTATACTTATTGTACTTATTGTACTTCACTAAAAGCTACTAGGTAGTGAGCATAGCTGTGTAAATTGTATCACTTTTATATGTCACAGAAATTAAATTTTGAGCTTAGGTCTAAGAAATGAATTGTGAGACACTGATAGCTTTCAGAATTGCCCTGATGATTCCTGAGCCATGCATGGTGAAGTTTATTAATGACACAGCATTATACCTTGACTAACCTAATCACTTACATATTTAATATTGACAAGGGGAAATGAGTGATATGAAAACATTCAACCTGAAATTGTATACCTCTTTCTCCAATAACTGAATTATTCAACCCCCAGTAATATATATTAAATATAATACATAAATAATATATATTTATTATATTTATATATAATACCGTATTATATATAAATATAACAAATATAACAAATATATATATATTTATACATATAAATGTCTTCTCATATACTAGGAAAGTCCCTTCTGACGAAAAAGGATGTTAACTGGTTATTAGGACAAGAAAAACATTTTTTCTCTGGTTGTATGATGATGTAATATATTCTTTTAATAAAATCACAGTTTATTAAGCATATTTTTCAACTTTTGTCCTAGTTATTCATAAATGAATCTGAATTATTCAAAAAACACCTGAAAACAAATTTTCTCCCTGTATCAACATTTATTTGCAGACGTTTCCTTCACTACCTAGTTAGGTTCTTATCCTCAAATACTTCATATTGAATAATCAATTCCAAATCCTGTGCACTTAAAGCACTCTTAATGAAATGTATTTATAATGAATTTTACACAAGTCTTACTTTTTTTCCTAAGTTGTTCTTATATGTTAGGGGGTCATTATTTCTAATTAATCCAAGCTTTTTATCTTGATTCTTTTAAGAATAGTATATTCTTCTTAAAGAATATAGTAAAAGTGAAGAATTTAGCCAGCTCACAGAGAGCCCTGGATTCTCAGCCTCTGGAAGGTAAGCAATGCCTTACCTGAAAGAAATGTCTTTATTCAGAGTGGGAGGGGGTGGCACCAGACAGCAGTGGGTTGGTCACATGAGAAAGACCATGTGAT
Organism: Procyon lotor; assembly: GCA_028646535.1. NCBI lineage: Eukaryota > Metazoa > Chordata > Mammalia > Carnivora > Procyonidae > Procyon > Procyon lotor. The sequence continues at coordinate 77,125,408 of CM053609.1, forward strand.
TTAGAGTGAGGTCTTTGAATCACACAGTATTGGTTGACTTGGAGACTGAGTTCAGCCACGTGGGCAATCACTCAACCAACCAGTGATTCAACCACTCAACCTTACCCAGTGGAGCCTCAATAAAATCTCTAAACACTGAAGCTTGGATAAATTTCCTTGGTTGGCAATACTCCATGCATATTGTCACACATCAATGCTGGGAGGGTAAAGCATGCTGGTTCCTTGGGAAAGACGGGAAACTTCACATTTGGAGTTCTGTGTGTCTCTTTCTCTGACTTATTTAATTTCTTTTTCCTTTAATAAACTGTAACTTTGAGGACCCTAGCTTTTAATCAGTTCTATGAGTCCTTCTAGCAAATTGTCCAATTTAAGGGTGGTTTTGGAGACCACTGAGCAAACCACTGGAGTTTGTCAAAAGAGGACAGTCTGGACAATCTGCAGAGATCTGTGTACCCAAACTTCGCTATTTGGCTAACTCCCAGGCAAAAGTCCTTAGATGATACATTAACTAAAAGGCAAACACATACACACACACACACACAGAAACTCAAATACATAACAAAGAAACTCAGTTCAAACATAAAAAGGACAAAAAGAGACCAAATTACAGATCAACAAATATATGTCAGTAACTTACTGTCAGTGTAATGTGTGCTTCCTCTCATGCCTCTTGATAAAATAAGTGGATTTTAATAGTTAATTCAAGTGTTAGTGCAAAAAAACCTTAGACATAAGAGCACCAACACCCTTAAATATAAAGCTTCCAGAACTGAAAGTATTAAGGCATTAATTTCATTCTTGATACAAAAGAAATAACCACATGGCATAGCAGCAAAATGCAATTAAATATAAATTCCTGTAACCTTTCCATTTTTCTTTTTATTAAACACAAACGGAGGTGGGTGAGGGATGGGCTAAATGGGTGATGAGTATTAGGGAGGGCACTTGTGATAAGCACTGGGAGTTACATTAAGTGATGAATTGGTACATTCTACTCTAGAAAACAATATTACACTCTATGTTAACTAACTAGAATTTAAATAAAAACTTGAAACAGACAAAACTTAAAAAAATAATAAAAATAAAATGTAGAGAAAAAAAGTAACAGAAGGGTAGTTCTCTTACCACATCATTTTCAAACCTTGCCTAATTATAGTATTACTCTTGTGGGTGCATCCACATTTGTCAACACCGATATCAAAAGTATTTGGAATTCCTGATTCCAAATTTAGCTTATGTGGCGTAGAGCAAAACAGTATTTCTTAAGTTTCATCAGAGTAGAATGATACTTCTTTGGTCAAATAGAGATGGTAGATCATTATATGTCAATAGAGATCATTTTATAAGAAGAATCTGGAGTAGCATTAAACGATGGATTATAATTGATGAATTATAATTGAAATTTTAAAGTAAAATTTTTAAAAATTCCATTTATTTTGCTTCTACTTATATTCGACTGCATCATCATCTATTATAGTAACTGATCAAGTCAGTGTCCATTAGAACTAAAGAGAGAGATTTTTGGTACCTAGATCCTAACCTAAAATAATCTGAATTGGAAGATTGGGTATGATCCTGGGTTTCTAAATTTTAACAAGCTCCCTAAATGATTCTGTTGAATATCAAAGTTTAATAACTACTGATCAATTAAATTAAAAATTTCTTGAGGACTAGACCTAGCACACTGCTTTGCATAATTAATGTTTATGGAATTTAAATTAGGAATTAAATTAGGAATTAAAAATTTCAACACTATACTATTTAATTAACAAGGATAGTTTAATTAATTTTTGTGATTTTTGTCAGGAAATATATGGGTATACATTATTTCTGTTGCAATTATTTTAACAGCATCTTTTGCTGAATTCATTATCAGACAAGAAGTCTTGCTAGTTGTTCTAAATGTTTCAATGTTTCATTTGATAGTATTAAAATCAGTTTTTTTTCAGAACTGTCTTCAAAATAATTTTATGAATATGAAAATTTAGTTCTTTATATATCTTAAAGATAGAAGTATGAAACATTTTTAATGTAACAACAAGCATTTATATTTGTTTCATTAATATAAAACTATCCCTTATATTATTCATATGATAATATAATAAGAATCTGAAATAAGAATGTAGGATTAGAGCAAGCTAAAGAGCAAGTTTCCTGAATTCTAACATGTTTCTTATAAAAGTAAAGCATTTGATTCAGTTGACTAGCAAAATGGAATACCATTTCATCTTTTCACATAAAAAAAAAAAAAAAGAAAAACTGGTGTATGGCCAGCATCTTCTAAACCAGTGGTCAGTAGCTTAACTATATGTGCCACTGGTCAAGGGGGTGGGAAAATAGCTTGTAAAGTCCTTAAGTGGTATCTTAAGAGTGATGAGACAGTATGTTTTCATAAGCTTCAGTAAAAGCTTTTTATTCTCTAAGTTCTCCCATTACTTTCAAACTAACACCAAATTTCTGCTTATAGAAAATTATTTTCCACTCTTGGATTATTGCTTTAAATCTCTAGGGCTCAACACTACTCATACTCAAAGTGCAGAGGGAATTAAAATGCAATTTTCTCAAGTATTATTGGAAAGAAAAAAACTTCTAGGTGTGACTAATACCAGTATCCTAAAAAACTGACCCTGCTGCAAACACTCCAAATTCAAAGGTCTAGGAAAGTAAAAATTTTGAGATCTCTTTTTTATCAGAAAAATAATGTTTTTGTTATTTGCAGATTGTGATTGATCCCTATTGAATATTATGATAAAATAAGAACAGAGTGAGAAATTTAGACAAAAAAATAAATGGCAAAGAAGGAAGAGTTACTTTAAAAGAGGCTTCAAGTGGGGGAGGGGGAGGAAATGAAGTGAAATATGTAAGGTTTGGAAAATCATTTCTCTGGTGTGAAGAGTAAGGAAGCAAAGCCACTTGTAAGAAGGGTGGAACTCATGAAGCTATCTTGGGAGACTTGGGGTTATGCAAACATATGTATTAGAGAAAGGTTTAGAAATAGATTGCCCAACAAGTTTAATAAAGCTGAGTAGCTGAGTAACCTTGAATAAAGGTCACATAAACTCTATTCGTTCTTTAAAACTGCAAGATCAAGTTCTGCATTTCTGAATCCAAGAGAACCAGAAGGTGGAAACCAACAGTGGTGAATTAAAGTGAGAAAGACTCGTAGAAGATCTGATGCTTATATAAAATTCCTTGTAGTATTCTCTGCAAAATAAAATAAATTCAAGCAGTCTTTAAAACTTCTGAGAGGAGTCTGAAATTTATTGTGTCAATTGTGAGTAAGTAGACACCATCCACTAACCAGCACTACTAATTAAATATGTGTTTGATATTTCCATGATTTTATTTTTTATTATATTTTTATATTTTGATGGTTTCAAACTAGGGGGTTGACTTTACATTATTTTAAGGCTTATAAAATGGTCAGGGGTTTGGGGCGCCTGGGTGGCTCAGTCGTTAAGCGTCTGCCTTCGGCTCAGGCCATGATCCCAGGGTCCTGGGATCGAGCCCCGCATCGGGCTCTCTGCTCCGCAGGAAGCCTGCTTCTCCCGCTACCATTCCCTCTGCTTGTATTCCCTCTCTCGCTGTGTTTCTCTCTGTCAAATAAATAAAATCTTTAAAAAATCGTCAAGGGTTTAATACCTTCATTTATAACCTTGATATCCTTTGTTTTGTTTTTCCCATACAATTTTTTTTTTTACTATAAATTGTTCTACCTTAGGACATTCTAGGAACCTAACCCTCCCAGTAGGAAATAGTCTACTGCTTACTAAATTATCTACCAATAAAATCATAAACCAGAATAGAAGTGTGTAATGGATGTAATGAGTGAAAAATACTATCTCAGGCATAAGCTAATTATCACTAAAATTCTTGAATTTTTCCACAAATTTTAAAAATAGCAACTTGAAATATGATTTAAGTATAAATTACAGAATCAGAGGGCCAAAATTCTGTCATTATCACAGCAAGAAAAAAAAAAAGCTGTAATGCAGTCCACGTATTTTGCCTGATAGTGCTAGTAAAGGTAATAGCCGATATCTTCAGTGTAATTTTCTTTTGGTAATTGAAATTATAAGCATTAATATAGCTATAGGTAGTTACATAACAGATTGTTTGATTTTTTAAAAAAAAAACATTATAACCAAGTGTTTAAAGAGGGTTTTCAAAATTACAGATTTACCATTAATAGCCCAAAGAGGCATAAAATTACCTAACTCTAAAGCAACATCTTTAGATGCTCATCTAAAAAAAAATAGTATGCTTTTTGCAGTATAATTGGACAGTATAAAAACTTTTTTCTTGCTATTGCATTTTGTAAACTATTGATAGTTATATTTACAATAATGTAAACTTATTCTCATAAAAACAATTTATTGTTATTAAATCTAACATTATTTAAATATTTAAAAATTGGCTATGGGAGAAGGGAGAGGGCTTTGAAGGAAATAAGGAAAGTCATATCTTCCCACTTCTGCCAGCTTGTAAACCACAAAAAAATGGCAATCTCCCCCCTCCCTCCCACTCAGATTATTTGTGTATATTAATCCCCTCTTCTCAAATTTGAATCACCATGACAATTTAAATTGGTGAAGAAATTGCCTAGAAGGGCACACACACCTTAAAAATTAGGACATCCTAAATCATCTAACTGCACACATTTCTAGGTAGCTGGGTTTCCGTAAGAATGCTATATACTCGTTAGACATAATACATAGGTTTAACATGAAGTATCAGGATTTGAACCCTAGTATTGCTCTTTCTTAGCTGTACAGATTTTACAAGTTTATCTATCCTTTGCAACTTTTCATTTTCCTGCCTAAAAATAACTGCAATTACATGTATAAGAATAGCAAAATTATTATAGCTAAAACATTACACTAATATTAATGGCTGCCATTTATATGATATTGTAGGTCAGGCATATTTAAATCTCATAACAACACTGACTTATATATTGTGACATCTATCTGATACACAAGAAAGTTGAAGGGTGGAAAACCTAACTTCAAGCACATAATTGCAATTAAGGATAATAATAGTATTTTTGCCAACATTCCAGACAGTTGTGAATATGTAATAAAAAATTGTGCAGGATCTTTGCAAAGTAAATTGCTAACTGTGAGATGTTAGCTATTATGGCCTGGAATTTTAAATATAAGCTTTTCAAAGGAAGAGCAGTTATTCTAACCCCTAAGTTCATGAAGAAATAATATAGAATAACTACAGGGTTTTAGAATCAGAAATAATACAAAGGTTTTCAAGATTACCTAGGTCTCTGTATTTGATAAGTTCAAAAACAGCACACAAAGTAGTTAAATGAATTGTCTGATATCATGCAGTACGTAGTGGCAGATCATGAAAGAGAACTGAACTTCCTAGATTCCTATTTCCACATTTTCTTAACATCCCAAAGTAAGCCGAGCTCTGAATACCTGACTTTGCATGGATAATCTTCTTTTGAGTGTCAACAGGTGGAAAAAATAATAACAGTTAAATCCTAAATAATCCTTTGACTATTAAATGAAGTCTAGTTTGGTTTTAAAACTAAGCACAGTACATATTATTTCAATGTGACATCTAAAGAAAATAGGTTAATTTTTCAGAATATTTTAAGTGAGAACAAAATGCCATTTTATCAGGCCAGCTGTTCACAATGTGGACAGAACATTACTCAGGTTCCAAACACTAGCCTAGGGGAAGAGATTGTGTATATTTAGTCTGGAAGCAAATCACCCTATATCAGAAACAACAAATGGCCTATTCTAAACTACCAAATCAGGAACAAGATGGAAAAACTTCCAGGCCAATTATACAATTATATTAGGAGTGCAAAGTATAAGCAAAAATTAAAACAGGAAAGAAATACAATGTGCAAATGTGGACAGAAACTCAGCTGAATGAAAAAAAAAAACATACTCTCAGGAACCTACGAAAAAATTTATATAAGTGCTCTATAAAAATCAGATAATTTACTAAGAAATTGAATTCTGTAAAATAAGTGTGTATAGACCACAAGTGAGGATGAAAGGGGAAATCGAACCCTATAGAAACAAAATAAGAAAGCAACCAATAATAAAATAAATAAACAAATTAGAAACAAGAATAAACAAAATGCATGTGGTTGAAAGTTGAGTAACTAACATAGTGGAAAGAATTAATGTAACCAGGGTACATGTATACAGAAAAAGAAAGACAACAAATCAGAAAGTAACTAATAAATGGGAAATCAAATACTATCCAATAATATAAAAAGAATAAAAAGAAAGCATTCTTTTTGCAAAAGAAAGCAAAGAAAGCAACTGGGAGAAGTTGTTTGCAAATTACATATCCAATAAAAGGTTAGTATCCAAAATACATAAAGAACTCATACAACTCAACACCAAAAAACCCCAAATAATCCAATTAAAAACTGGGCAATGTCATGAACAGGTAACTTCTCCAAAGCAGACATACCAATGGCCAACAGACAAACAAAAAGATGCTCAACACCATTCATCATCAGGGAAATGCAAATCAAAATCACAATATCACCTCACACCTGTCTAGCTAAAATAAAAAACTCAAGCAGCAAGCTGGTGAGGATGTGGAGAAACAGGAATCCTCGTGCACTGTTGGCAGGAATGCAAACTAGTGCACTCGCTGTGGAAGACAGTAGGGAGGTTCCTCAAAACACCAAAAGTAAAACTACCCTATGATTCAATAGTCACACTACTGTGTATTTACCTAAAGAATACAAAAACAGTAATTCAAAAGGATATATGAACTCCTATGGAGAACAAACTGAGGGTTGCTGGAGGGGAAGTGGGTAGGGGGGATGGGCTAACGGGGTGATAGGCATTAAGGAGCGCACTTGTGATAAGCACTGGGTGTTATATGTAAATGATGAATCACTACATTCTATTCCTGAAACTAATATTATACTATATATTAACTAACTAGAATGTAAATTAAAAAACTGAAACAAAAACAAAAATAAAAAGAATGAAAGGACAAGCCAGCTATAACAAAACATTTGAAAATCTTATATTTGATAAAAGATGTATATCCAGAATATGCAAAGAATTTTCAAAACTCATTAATGAGAAAACTTAATAAAAATTGGACAAGATATGAATAGGCATTTAACCAAAGAAGTATGTATGGAATGTAAATAATAACATGGAAAGAACATTATTACATATAGAAAATTAATGATACACTTTGTGCTAATTTTTATGTAGGGAGCAAAGGGTGGATTGGGGTTTATTTTGTAGTATATGGAAATCCATTTGTTATGTAAAATTTGCTGAAAAATTATTCTTCTTCCACTAAATTGCCTTTACACGTTTGTCAATAAGAAAGTGTCCTATCATTTACATGTGGACTTATCTATCTTCTTTTCCACCAATCTATTAATCTATTTTTACATGAAAACCCACTCTGTCTTTATGATCAACCTTAAAATCAGGTAATATCAATCATCTAACTTGGCTCCTTTTCAAAGTTGTTTCTGGAGATTGTAGTTACTTTATATTTCCACATAAAGTTTAGAAAGAACTTGTTGATTTTTATCAAAAAAATTCTAGAATTTCAAGTGACCTTGTTTGAATATATAGATCAAACTGAGAAAGTTAAAATCTTAATGATATTGAATTTCATATCTATGAGTACCATATATCTTTCCATTTATTTAGGTCTTTAATTCCTCTCAGCATTATTTTATAGTGAAGGTCTTTCACATCTTTTGTCAAATTTTCCTCCATATAATCATACAGCACCACATTTTAAAATGTTATTATAAATAAGATTCTTTTCTAATTTTATCTTCTGTTGGTTGATTGTGTATAGAAGTACAATTTTGTGTATTGGTATTTTACTCCACAACCTTGCTAAACTCACTTAGTAGCTCTAGTATCTGTTGTAGATTCCATCAGATTCTTTACACAGATGACCACATCATCAGTGAAATATACTTTGATTTCTTTTTTCCAAAATAGATATGATTTACTTATTTTCCTAGACTTGCTGCCTGTACTGGCTAGAATTTCCAGTATGATAATGAATAGACCTAGTAAAAAAGACATCCTTGTCATTTTCCTGACTTATAGAGAAATCATTCAGTGTTTTCCTTATAAGCATGATGCTAACTTTAGGTTTTTTCGGTAGGCAGGTTATCAGGTTTGAGAAGTTCTCTTCCATTGCTAGCTTTCTAAGAGGTTTCTTGTTTGTTTCGAAAAACTGTTGGATTTCAACAAATGCTTTTTCTTCATTTACTGAAAGGAGCGTATGAGTTTTCTTCTTTAGTTTGTTAAGGTAGTAAATTATATTGATTTATTTTTGAGTTTTAAGCAATGGTGAATTCTCAAAATAAACACCCCTCATCATAATGTATTATCATTTTTATATATTACTGGATTCAATTATTAAAATTTTGTTCATCATTCCTGTGTTCATGTTCATGAGGGATATTAGTCTGTAGTTGACTCTTTTTAATACTCTATAGTTTGCAGGTTTTTTGGTATCAGAGCAATGCTGGTATTATAAAATGAGTTGGGAATTATTCTCTACTCTTAAGTTTTCTGAAAGAACTTGAATATAATCTTAATGAAAAATTTTTGTATACATACAAAATTTATCTCTTTTTCATCTTTCAATATATATACATATATACCAATTTAATGATATTGATACTAATAACTGGATATTAGGAATTACGGTGATTTATTTATATTTTTACATATTTCTGCATTGATTTTGTATTTTATAAATAGTATCCGGTATTTTTAAAAACTATAAAATTATATTCTGTAATTAAATAAATGGATGTTGTTGGTACTTATGCTGATTGCTCTAAGACCATGCTTTTCAACATGTTTTCTGAGAAATTCTGGATCATCATCCAAAGTCCTATATTTATCAGTAAATATGATTGTTTCTGGGAAATAATAGTAAATCAACATTTTTCACTTATGTTGATGAGTTTGAAATATAAGATTAGTAACTTTTCAAAAATAGTATTTTATTAATAATATTTGTCTTTAAGGGTTGAGCATGCATTTAGAGGACTATTCTGATCAGTCAATCTCAGGTAATTTTTAACTATAAGGATGCAATTCATTTCAGTCCAAATTATTTTCAGGATATTTGAGTATTAATGTTTACAACAGCTAAATTTGAAATAACTCCCCAATCTCTCTTTCATCACACACACACACACCCACACACATACCCCCCCCAGACACCCCAAACAGAACAATGATGTAAAAGTGGCTCATTATGACATATAATAAAGATTAAAAAATGATATAAGTGCTTATAAACATAGAATATCATTAATGACACTAAAAGTGGACATCACTCCAATATGAATATAAAAATGAGAATTTGCGAGTATTCAGTCAAATGTTCTACCACATCAGAGAATTTAAATGATATAAGTAAACAAAAGGAAAATAAAAATATTTTAATTACTCCACTGTCAGGGAAGCTGATGATGTCTCACATTTAGCTCTTTCCCAGAAATGGCTTGTTGCTAATTTTTCCTTTCTTTAAAAAGGAATATGTAAAATCATCTTTAAGCAGAGATTCTATGTCTGAAAAGAAACACCTGGGTGGCTCATTTTAGCTATGTAGACGTAAAGGAGGAAAGTATGCAGTATTCTGGGAAAAGAGTATCATACCATTATTTGTAGTGGAGCAGGCTGGAGGCTTAGATAAATTTTTTGGGAGGGGGCAATTTAGGCAGTGTTCTTTCTTAATGCAACTATCTGCTTCCATAAATTTATACTGACACCAAGAAATTTTTAGGAGGCAACATTACCTTTACATAGTTCACCATTTTGGATAAGTGATGGATTCAGGTAACACCCACTAAGGAAACGATTGAAAGACCAATAAGAACTTCTTATAGGATTTGTATCATATGGGGGTGATAATTTTGGTCTTATGAGTTAAATCCAAGTCCTAAATCAAAATTTTTATGGAAAGGGTGGACTAATGCACAAAAGTGTCTTATGATAGAGAACAACTAATGTTGATGAAGAGGAATTATAAACATCTAACACAAATGCTTTGAGAAAACAGATCTAGTCAAAAATTATTGCGGGTTCTACTAATTTTCAGGTCAATCTTTAACTAAAAATTGAGATTTTCATTATATTGTGTTTTCATTATGTTATGATGTATTTCTATAGGATTTGGTAAGTGAAGATGGCAAGGATGAATCTGGTGGTTGGAAAGTGCTTGCCATACATTTACACATAAAGGTTCTTTCAGTCAACATTAAGATTACATGGTATCTTGTTACATGTGAGAATAATATGGAGCACTTGATGGAGATACTTACAGTGAATAGCACCTTGCTACTCTGAGAAGTAAAGCATAAAACTACACAGATAGTTCAGAATGTTACATGAATGGTTCAGAATGTTACCATCATAACTGTAGAAAGTCTATTGTTTCTCCTCTAGGATGAGACAATGAAAGAAAAGAGGGAGAAAAATGGAATACAGAATAAAAGCACTGATACTTTTCAATGATTTCTACATCTTGCCAATTGCTCCTCAATTATCTTGTTGATTGGGTTTAAACTTTTACTGATATAAATATATACCAGATTGTTTTGTCTATTGTATAAGTGATGCTGATTTCAACACTATGAGTTGTTTTCTCTGACGGAATTATATCAAGGTTAAGTGAATCAAATTCTAAAAGTATTCAATTATATTCATTTCCAATTATAATCTAAGGAAATACAATAAGCACAGGGTGAATTGTAACATAATGAAAATTATTTTGGAAAGCATCCAATTTCCAAATATGTTTGTTTTATTCAGGACCTTTGTGTCTACAATTCAAATTTCAAGTTTACTTAGCATAAAATGGCAAACATTAAACAACTACTGCATAATCATGCCTTGAATATTCCATAATGAATAAATGTATTGAGGTCTCATTCTAAACATACATTATAAAGGCAGGGGACCTATGTTTTAGACATGTGTATGTTAGAGAAACAAAAACAATTCAGAGGCACTCTGGATATATGTGAAGGACAGAATGATTATGAGACCTATTAATATACAAAAACATAGTGTAAATAAAAATTTTAAAGCTGAAGGTGGATCAGAAAATTCCTACCAGGTAGTGTTGGAGAAATTTGCCAATGTCCAATTGTTATTTTTCTTATAATTGACTCACGCAAGTAGCTAAATAATGATAACTCTCCTCTATACCTGGCACGTGGAAGTAAGTTTTTGACATCAAATGGGCCCTATGCCACCTTGCTAATCAGTCTCCAATTATTCCTAGAACTGATCTAAGTGTAGTCATCTTATCATATCCTTTGGGTTTTACAGTTAAAAAGCATGCTGTCTTTTACATTTATGCCCAGTAGAGATTTACATATTTAAATCTTATACAGAATTTGGCAGCATGCACTAAACAATGATACTGGACTAGAAATTCTAGCCCCAGTTGTGCCACTAATCAGGTGTGTGATTTACTTTAGTCACTTAACCTAAGCTGCAATGTCATTATCTATAAAATATCTTCTCTGGAAGTAAGGATAAAATTTAAAAATGTACTTCAAAGAGTTTTTAAAAATTAAAACACTCCATAACTATAATTTGTCATCATTCTATCTGATGTTAGAGTGCCCTCAATAAAGTGTCTGTATTCTTACTTGAAATAATATTTATATTACTTAAAAACATCTAGGATCCTAATTAAGTATTAATTTACAGGTTTATTTCTCCCTCAACATATTTTAGCTCTTTAATCATTAAATCTTATTCAACAAATTAAACTAGCATCTACATCTTTCTATTTTTATCTAATAACATGGAACTATAAGAAAATATTCCCATTACTCAACTCATAAATCAAACTTCCTAGCAAATACCACCAGGTTAAGTTTACTTAATCAGGCAATGCAATTTGTAACATTCATTTAATATATAAATAAAATGGAATATTATAGAACACAAATAGCCATACAGATCAGTTTACATTAACATAAACAGAGTTGCCACTATAACCGTTTTTTAACTTATGTATTAGATTATTCTCTTCTCTCGAATAAGCATTAGAACACTGACATACTATGGAAATGTTCAAATAAAATTAGATGTCCTAATAAAGTTGGTTATTTTAATATGCTGTGGTTTTTCTTAAGGTCAATATTAGAAAAAACACAAATAGAGAGCAGGCAAGATGGTGGAGGTGTAGGAGGCTGAGATAGCATCAGATCCCAGAAATTCAGATAGATAGATATCAAACCATTCTAAAAGCTGGCAAACTCAACAGGAGAGAGAAGAGAAGAAGAACAGCAATTCTAGGAGCAGAAAATTGACCACTTTCCGAAAGGTAGGATGTGTGGAAAAAGTGAATCCAAAGTGACGGGAAGAGAGAAGCCAAGGAGGAGGGGCCGGCTCCCAGCAGCCACATAGCCGTGGAGCACAAAATTGAAACTTGTAGTCTGCTCCACTGAGGGACATCGCTCCAGAGGCTAAGTGGGGGGTTTAGCCCTCACGGGAACAGTGTGGTTCCAGGACCCGTAGGGTTACAGAGGGACCAGGGGTGCCTGAGTGCGGGAGAACTCCCAAGTACTGGGGCAGAGAAGAAGGAGATGTGCAGCGCCAGTCAGTTTAGGCTTACCTTGCTGATATGCGACATGGTCGGGCTGCTGCTCTTCAAGTGGGGACCCCACAGGAGGCAGCTCCGGAGACATCCCCTCCTTCTTCCTCCGGGAGGAGCAGCGCAGGAGAGCGCAGCAGGAATCTGCTGGGTTTGGGGACTCCAGACAGCTGTGCATCACAGATAGAGGCACTCCACCACAGACTAGCTGAGCACAGACCACGGGCCGCAGACAAGGGAGACAGGAGTGATTGACAACTTTCCTCTGAGGGCATACTGAGAAGCGGCATTCCCAGCACTCGCTCCTCTGAGCTGGAGACAAGGAGGCTGCCATTTTCATTCCTGGCCTCCAAGGCTGTACAGAAAGCACTCAGGGAACAAAGACTCCTGAGAGCGAACCTGAGCAAAGTGTTTGGCCCATCCCCCACTACTAAGCAAAGGTGGTGCAATTCCGCCTCAGGAAAAGACATTTGAGAATCACAGCAACGCGCCCCTCCCCAAGAAGATCAGGAAGAATATCAGCCAGAGGGAGAAGATATTCGCAAATGACATATCAGATAAAGGGCTAGTATCCAAAATCTATAAAGAACTTCTCAAACTCAACACCCAAAGAACAAAGAATCCAATCAAGAAATGGGCAGAAGATATGAACAGACATTTCTGCAAAGAGGACATCCAAATGGCCAATAGACACATGAAAAAGTGCTCCACATCTCTCGGCATCAGAGAAATACAAATCAAAACCACAGTGAGATATCACCTCACACCAGTCAGAATGGCTAAAATTAGCAAGTCAGGAAACTAGAGATGTTGGCGAGAATGGGGAGAAAGGAGAACCCTCCTACACTGTTGGTGGGAATGCAAGCTGGTATGGTCACTCTGGAAAACAGTATGGAGGTTCCTCAAAAAGTTGAAAATAGAGCTACTCTATGACCCAGCAATCACACTACTGGGTATTTACCCTAAGGACACAAATGTTGTCATCTGAAGGGGCACATGTACCCGAATGTTTATAGGAGCAATGTCCACAATAGCCAAACTATGGAAAGAACCTAGGTGTCCATCAACAGATGAATGGATAAAGAAAAAGTAGTATATATATATATATATACAATGGAATACTATGCAGCCATCAAGAGAAACGAAATCTTGCCATTTGCAATGAAATGGATGAAACTGGAGGGTATTATGCTAAGCGAAATAGAGAAAGAAAAGTATCACATGATCTCTCTGATATGACGAATTTGAGAGGCAAGGTGGGGGTTTGTGGGGAGATGGGAAAGAGAAATGAAACAGGAAGGGATGGGGAAAGAGACAAACCGTAAGAGACTCCTAAACTCATGAAATGAACTAAGGGTGGTTGGGAGGCTGTGGGGGAGGGAGGTAGGGATAGGGTGGCTGGGTTATGGATATTGGGGAGGGTATGTGCTATGGTAAATGCTGTGAATTATGTAAGCCTGACGATTCACAGACATGTACCCTGGGGCAAATAATACATTATATGTTAATAAAAAATAGTAATAATTAAAATTTCTTTAAACAAAGAAAAAAAGAAAAAGAAAAAACACAAATACAGTTGATCTCAGTTTGACCACTCTTTACACATGTGTCTTTTGGATCACATTACCTGAATCTTTTCTCTCTCCCTTGGTAATCGTGGAATCTTTGACTTGTTAACTAGTCTCCCTGGCCTGTTGCTTCCCAGTCTTTAACATTTAATCAATATATACTTTTTCCAGCTATGTACATATGAGCAGACATTTTAGGTTCTATCAATATTACCAAGTTAAAGAAAAAAAAATCTATGGTGACTAGGATTTCAGAATTGTTTTGCTATGATCAAGTGATACAAATGAATAGCATTTTTATTAAATGTAATAAAATATTAAATTGTGATTCTATTTTTTCCTGGTAAGCTGGACACTTAATTTTCCCTGTTGGATATACTTACTGAATCCGATCAGGTATACTTACTGAATCTGATCAGGTGTGAGTGAGAATTGGAGAAGTGGGTGTTAAACATAAACAATGAATCTTGGAACAACACATCAAAAACTAATGATGTACTGTATGGTGATATAACAATAATAATAATAATAATAATTTATAAAAGGGTATTTGCCAAAAGGTAAAACAAAAAAAAGTCAAACCATCATTTTAGACACCTTAAACTTACACAGTGATGAATGTCAATTGTATCTCAATACAACTGGAATAAAACTGAAGAAAAAAGCTTATTATAAATATGAATCGTACTGTATTCAAATAAAAGGAAAATAAACTTAAAAAATCTACATAAAGAATTTTGTCTTAGAACATTAGTGAAATAATAGGTAGAGTCTATCAGAGCTCCCCCTCTCTCTGCTGTGTGGGGACACAGCAAGAAGGAGGCACCTGTGAGTCAGGAGGAGGGCTCTCCTTGGGAAAAAGAATCAGCCAGCACCTTGATCTCAGACCTCCCAGATTCCAGAACCAAGAGAAATAAATTCCTATTGTATAAGCCAAGACAAACAAACAAAGCAAAACAAAACAAAATTCTGAATTCAGTCTCTCAGAGAGAGAGGACAGCAGTAGGAAGAGAGTGTGAAGCCCTTCGTTAAACCACAAGAGGGAGCACACCATGACTTGATCTCTCATATCTCACCACTGCTGTGCCTCTTTGGTCTTCAACTTTTACTCCTGCAATACTGAGTCTACTTCCTGTCCCTCACATGCAGCATGATGTGTTTAGTTTTCTGAGCCTTGCTCATGCTGGTTTCTCTGCTATTTCCACCCTTCCCAACCAACTAAGTCCTGGACATCCTTCAAAACCCAGCTTAGACTTCACCTTGAGGAAGATTTCTGATTCCCTCCTACTAGGCAAGACTGAATTTCTATTAAAGTTCTCCATTAATGATCAAGTCCCTATAGAAGCTTTCCCTTTACTGACTAGCATGTAAATGATCCAGCCTGTTTATGACCACCCAGCCAGATTGGAAATTTTTAAGGCTAGGAATTAGACTTCAGTAACCTTCATATTCTTAGGACTTAGTCCAATTGCTGACATGGCAGATGCTCAAAATAATGCTTTGTCAACAGATCTAAAGAGATAAGTTAATCAAATAAGCTTTTGAAATCTTCAGAGAGATATCAAATTAGATATGAAAAATAATATAAAATTCTAGACATTAAAGCTAATGCATACAGTCTGAGATGGAATACTGAAGCACCTATTTGGTTAAAATAAGTGCAGAATTTACCTTTCTGACATATTCTAGTAAACAAATCAATTTTTCCCTTTAAATCTGCATGTTATGGAACTAATTACCTTGCAATTCATAACTACATTTTTTAAAGATTTTTTTTCATTACTACATCTTAATAATTCAGTTCTATTCCCCACAGGACTTTGAATATTAGGTGAGGATGACTAGGGGTATATTCATTATGGCATGAATATAATGCAAAATTTTAATTTTTTTAGTCATTGACTATAAATAATTGGATAGAATTGTCTCCATTTAACCATTCAATGTTTAGAAAGTTTAACTTCCTTTTGTTTACCACCTAAATATTGTTTTACTTAAGCTTGGTGTTTTAAAATGAAAGTGTTTCATTATAATTAAATAAATACAAGTCATGGACATATGACTTAGACATATGAATCAATTTAATTGGATTTTTTCTTTTTTTTTTTTAAGATTTTATTTATTTATTTGACAGAGAGAAAGATCACAAGAGAGGCAGGCAAAGAGAGGGGGAAGCAGGCTCCCTGCTGAGCAGAGAGCCCAATGTGGGGCTCCATACCAGGACCTTGAGATCATGACCTGAGCCAAAGGCAGAGGCTTTAACCCACTGAGCCCCCCAGGCGCCCCAAATCAGATATATTTCCTTACTAATATCCATTTACACTAAGAAAGTTGAGTTTTATTTTATTAATCTATAATTTATATTTTGTTTATTTTGAGAGAGTATTTGAAGTTGGTGATTGGAAATTTATTTTGGAAGAAAAAGGTAGTACCTAATTTTTTAGCATCAGAAGGAAAAAAGGAATTTGGAGCTGGATAAACGTAATCAGAAAGAAGATAGAAATATGCCACAAAAAAAAAAAAAGAAGGAGAAAAAAGCTTAAACTACTGCAGAATTGGTGCTCAGGGGAAAAAAAAAAGCCTTTACTTTCCACACAACATAAAGTTAGATCTATGACTTTGAAATGAAATTGCCCTTGCGAAGGTTCATGAACATTATATATATCTGTAGACTGCCTTAAGAATGACATACCATTTATCACATTATTTCTTTGGGGACATATTTCTGAAATTTAAATATTGCCTTGTAAATAAACTTTTAGAAGGTAACTTAATAAATCTGTGTTCTGTTTTTATGTTGAGAAGGAATAAGTTTTGTTTTGTGGTTGGGTTTTGTTAGGTGGTTCTCTTGAACCTACATATTATATCTGCCCACAGACTATTTCAACTAAATATTTCAAAGTAGTGTACCGGGAGTACTAGAGATGAATTTTTCCAGTATCCACTAGTTACATATGTAGAGTCCATTAGGTTTTCACCAGCATAATTCTTAAAATTTCTTTAATGTCATGATGACAATAATCATTGGTATGAAAATGCATGATATTTAAAATAAGTTGCCTCTGCTATATGCAAGTATGTATTAACAGTGTGTTTTTTTAAGATTTTTTTTTTTTAAGATTTTATTTATTTATTTGACAGAGAGAGATCACAAGTAGACAGAGAGAGAAAGCGGGAAGCAGGCTCCCTGCTGAGCAGAGAGCCCGATGCAGGCCTCGATCCCAGGACCCTGAGATCATGACCTGAGCCGAAGACAGAGGCTTTAACCCACTGAGCCACCCAGGTGCCCTTTTTTTTTTTTTTTTAAGGTTTTTTAAAAAATCTATTTATTTGAGAAAGAGAGAGAGAGAGAGAGGGAGAACATGGGTGGAGATGTGAGAGGGTAGGGGCAAAGGAGAGGGAGAAGCAGATTCCTCACTAAGCAGGGAGCCAGACATGGTACTTGATCCCAGGATCATGACCTGAGCCAAAGGCTTAACCAAATGAGCTAACCAGGTGCCCCAACAGTATACTTTTAATACTATATAACAATGATAAAAATTGACATTAGAGTTCTGAAAAAGAGTAAAGAATGTCAACATCAC
Source organism: Procyon lotor (assembly GCA_028646535.1). NCBI lineage: Eukaryota > Metazoa > Chordata > Mammalia > Carnivora > Procyonidae > Procyon > Procyon lotor. The sequence goes on from CM053609.1 coordinate 77,143,178, forward strand.
ATAACTGAATTCTGTTAAGATAATAACATTTACTAGTTTTAACAATGACAATTTAATCCTAGGGTAAATTGCAATTAATTATAATTTGCTGCTTTTCTCAATGGAATAAATTTTGCAGCTCATTTAAAAGTAGAAACGATGAAATAACAATTTTTCTCAGTTCTTTGTCATCTTTACCAATTTTCTCAGTTGATTATATGCTATATATATATATATTTATATTTTAATATATTTGTCAGAAAGAGAGAGAGAGAGTGCACAAGCAGGGGGAGTGGGTGAGGGAGAAGCAAGCTCCTTGCTGAGCAGGGACCCCAACTCAGGACTCAATCCCAGGACCCTTTGATCATGACCTGAGTCAAAGGCAGCCGCTTAACTGATTGGGCCACCCAGGCATTCCCATCATATGCTATTTTGATCAGCACTTTCTTGAATTATATTATCATCAGCTTTTTAGTCATTTACATATTTGTTTGCTTTTAATATTAAGATACTGATGTTTTCTTCAATGTCCGTGTGTACATGACTATGTTAAATTAATTGTGTAGGATGGTAAGGTCAGAGAAAAAAAATATAAAAGTAGTGAAAAATCAAAAATTGATATAAAGAAGAGATTCATTGAAAATCTCCTGAAAAATCTCTTCTCAATAAGGTGAGAAGAGCTGTGTGTGAGAATAGGGAACTACATAAAATGAATTGACTTGTCATTAAAATGATCAATTGAATCAACATTCATGATGCAAATGATAAATCAGTTCAAACATACACTTCAGAGTCTGAATTCTCAGGGTGGGTGTTGTTCATTGATTTATTATATAATTTAATTATTTTATATAATTTTTTTCAAATACCAATTTAGTGCTTAACACTGAAAAGTCTATAGCAGAATGTAAAAAGATGAATCAATCATGACTTTACTTTAAACAAGCTTTGATAAGCTTACAGTCTCTAGGTTAGACAAGGGACATAATGGTCTCAAATAAACACACAACCAAATATAAAAATACATGATATACAGTTAGAGAGTGACTTAAAGACTAAGTCAAATAATGCAAAAAGATCATTTACTACAGTGTTTAGCATAAAGTGTGTGTTCCACAAATGCTGGTTTTTCTTATTACTGATGTTGTTTTCATTGTTACCTTGGGTTTAGAGTGAGAAGATTGTATTTCAGTGGAAAGGATTGGTAAGTATCTTGAAAAAGTTGGCATGTACTTTGTCAGGTATTCTATCAGGTAAAAGAGCAAAGGAAAAATTATAAATCAAGCAATACTTAACAAGAGAAATGGGTGGAAACATGAAAACAAGAGTGATGAAAATTGAGTTGTCCACTTATGTGTAGGAAAGTAATAGCTGAGAAGCTAGAGTCAAACAACATGGGGCCAAAAACCCAGGTGAAAGTGTTTGTAATTAATTTATGAGACAATTAGAAACATGGGGCCCCAAGAGTTTGAAATCCCAGAAATTGATGATGGGACTAAAGCAAGGGTAAACAAGAGGCAAGGAGGGTCTGAACTTAAGACGTGAGAAGCAAAGAAAAGAAAGTAGCATAAGCTTCAGGGATGAGAAGTCTGAGTTGATATTCATAAAACTAAACAGGGAAAAGAATGAACTCCCCAAATTGAGAATTACAGACACCTAAGAAACCAGGATTTTTTGGAAAATTAAGTAGTGTGGAGATGTAAAAAGGAGTCTCACAGTCTATCCACTAATGTAGTACCACTAAAGCATTAAATGGCCCTCTGTGTTGGTTTGTTTGGGGGAGATACAACATTGCTGGTAGGATTTTGACATAAATCCATTTAAAACTTTAAAAAATTTTCATAACTTTAATTACATATTTTAAAAGTATCTAGTCAAGAGGAGCTATAGTGGAAAGAGTCGAGGAGATATAGTGGAAAGAGTCTAAAAATTGTCCTTTGGATCTCATCTCTTTCAATTGCTTACATTTGCCAATTCAGTTAAAACATTTACTTTCTCCAGTTCACAATTCCATAGTTATTACCAAAAAAAAAAAAAAAAAAAAGTGAGGTGTTTGTTCCTCATAAGTTTGCTCTGAAGAACAGTAGAAAGTCTTTTTGTCTTTTTATAAACATATAATCCAAATTATGTTGTTAATAATATCTCAAAAATTTTCTTAAATAATATAGAATCCATCATTATGTATCATCCTTAAATCTGCCAGACTTTCAGGGTTCACAAAGCACACTAGGTGAATTAATTTCTCTATCATTCAAAGTTCATTCTTTACATTTCACTTTGTAAAGTCAATATAGATTATCATTTTATAGAAAAATTTTCTAAATATGAAATTAAAATAAATGCACTACAGGAGTTGTGATTGTATGCATTTCAGTGACTCATTCTGACTATATTTGAAAATTCCCATTAGAAAGAGTCTGAAACTCTCATTATTAATCCAGTAATTTGAAGTCTGCAATGATGTAACTTGAACTGAGTTTTTGGAGCTCAGAAAAACGTCTTACCACATAAATTCATAGAGACTATTGTAAGCATGAGTACTTTTTAAATGAAACTTTATCATAATAATTTTCCCGTAATTATATGCTTCTAATAGAAAAATTAAAGATGCCAAAGTAAGAATCTAATCTTCTGATATCTTTATTAATACACCCAGGATAGGTTCAAAATTAATAGACAATTATTGAAATTTTATATAACTCACAGATAAATGTCTCTGAAACACTTGCTTAGAACATTGTTATCTTTCCCATTTGTAGTAGTTTTTACTATTCCACATTCTATATTTTTTTGTCTCTCTCTTTTTTAATGTTTACATCTTGCAAAACACCTATGTTATATCTAATTGCCTTTCTTATTTAGGAGAAGTAGGAGAAACCACATATCTATTTATGTCTCTATTTCTCCTGTTTTCCATTTGTGTTTATCTAGTCTGATTCACTTTTATCAAGGTACTTCATCCTTGAAATTGACTTTTCAAGCTCATCAAAGGAAAACATTTCCCGACTTCATGCTCTCTTGCTGCCCATAGAGACGGGTTTTATTTTAGATCTAGTTAGGGAAACCTAGTTCCATTAAAGAACTCTATCCAAAGGGTTAAGAAGAATTAATCTACACTTACGTAAAGAAAAGGAATAAAATTTAGATCATTACAAGTAATGAAGTTATATGAATATTTTTTACACTGTTTTTGAATCGTTTCTCAGCATTTTGGCTAAGATCAAGTGCATTGTTTTTGAGTGACAAATTTAAAATATTCTACTAATCAGTATTTTAAATCATGAAGGAAAAATATATGAGTAATAAAATATCTTCTAATTCTATATTATGTCCAACTATGTATGAAAGAGATACCAACACAAAAAGAGAGTAAGTGAAGAAACCAGAGAAAGAAACATGACACAGCCTCAGGATTTAACCAGACCCTAAAATCAGAGCTTAAACATTTATATATGTACATGCAATCTTCCACATTCAGGGGAAAAAAATAAAAGATGAGAAAATATTCACATGATTTCTTTTTATTTAAGATTTATTTATTTATTTGATAGAGGGATCACAAGTAGGCAGAGAGGCAGGCAGAGAGAGAGAGGGGGAAGCAGGCTCCCCGCTGAGCAGAGAGCCCGATGTGGGGCTCGATTCCAGGAGCCTGAGATCAGGGCCCGAGCTGAAGGCAGAGGCTTTAACCCACTGAGCCACCCAGGCACCCCTCACATGATTTCTTAAGAAAACAGTTTTAAAATTCCACATAACATTGACAAAACTATTAAAAATCTTTTGCTCTCACTTATTAGAAAGACAATCTATGTCTACTTGTTCTGGAATGTGGGAAGTAGAGGCTCTCAAAGTTTAAGGGAAGGAGTCTATGTCAGTGAATTAGCATTACCATTTTATGTTCCTTTAGATCTGAATATTGCTCCTAATGACCTTTAAAACATTGTGTGAAATAGGACCTACATGATGTCAAATTGTTTAAGATGCCGCCCAAGAAAAATGTCACCTTTGCTTTTGGTATTACCCTTTTTATCACTTTTGAATTTCAGACTCAACACTTGTGGCATTTATTATTCTCTGTTCTCTTCCCAATGTACTTTACCTACTTTATCTTTGATATGCACTTCTGTAGACACATACACACACACACACACACGCACGCACACACAAATATATGCAGACAAATACACACCAGTACACACAGAAACAAATATTTACACAACCATACAGAGAAGGAAAGTAAAAAATGTAGTTTTGAAGACTAGATTGGTTGATCCTGAGAAACATCATATATTTTTGCTGGGATAATTGGCTTTCTTTTCCCTTTAAAAGAAACACTTTTACTAGTCTTTACTAGGACAGTCTAAATAAGAGATCATTATCATGAAAAGAAGTAAATTACTATACACCGTAAGCAAGATGTATAGGAGTTGTGCTTTCTATCGGTGGCTCAAGAGTTAGAACGTGAAGATCTCACCAAATGGGAATTAGGGAAAGATCTAAACCAGTATCAAAGAAATGTTAGTGATGGCTATCTGGAAACACTGACAGTTCATTCTCAGTATCTCCATCTCTAATCTGCCCCTTCCCCCAGTTTCTGGAAAGGTTTAATTATCTGTTCTCCCTCTCAGCCTTAGATTATTACTGGCTGCTTTGGGGAAATTCTAAAAAGAGACTCTGTCCACTAAGTGAAATTACATGTGGGGAAAATTAAAATTTGCTAAGGGAGGGAAGACAGTGGAGTGGATATTTAGCACAAAGGAAAAGTTCAGAGTGAGATTTACAGAAGGACTGAGGCCCCCCCAAAATATTAGGGAAACAGGCTAGAAAGTTCTCATAGTTAATTGTTGGGTTCAAGCCATTTTATAAAGAAGTTTAAGTTGAGAGAACAAAACGAAGTGAGAAGATTGGGGAAAATCTTTGTACACATTCACATCTGTTAACACTGGTGAACTCAAATGTAAAACTATGGACCGAACATGCACACCCTCAGGACAAACCATAATTAGCTACCACCACCTTTTTTTCTCACGTAGTATGTGTTGGGTCACTCATGCTGAAGTTTTTGTCTGGTTCCACATCATATCTAGCATACAAACTATCTTTCTTTCTTATTTGAATTTCCCTTATGCTGGCACAAAAATTGGTAGACTATCAGTAAATATTTATTGACCAAGTGAATTAAAGCTTTCCCATCTGAATACTGATTGGAGTGAAAATAAGTAAGTAAATGTGGTGCCCCACTGAGCAGCAACTACAACAAAAAGCAATTGTTTAAGGAAAAAGGAGTTAGTTAACACTATCTCTTAACTAGAATTTAAATTAAAAACTGAAACAAGGAGTGCCTCGGTGGCTCAGTTGTTAAGTGTCAGCCTTCGGCTTAGGTCATGATCCCAGGGTCTTGGGATCGAGTCCGACATCAGGCTCCCTGCACAGCAGAAGTCTGCTTCTCCCTTTCTTACCCCCTGTTGCTTGTGTTCCCTCTCTCACTATGTCTCTGTCAAATAAATAAATAAAATCTTTAAAAATAAAAATAAAGAAATTGAAACAAAAAAGAAAAAAAAAAGTACTTGCAATGCATAAGCCCAAAAGGTCTTATTCAGTGTAGTTAAATTTCATGAACAGACCATTATCTCCTAAATTAAAATGCTACACCAACTATCCAAACTTTGTCTATGTCTTTTTCTTCAAAAGTATGCGAAACATATACATACACTTTCAGCAATTTTATAGACTTAGTGATGCTGCACAAACTAAAACATGCTAACTTGAATATAATGCACTTTCAAAAAAAAAAAAAAAGAGAGAGAGAGAAAAGAAATGCTCTCTAGAACAACTGTCTCCTCAGCGGTAAAAGGTAGGAAGAAAGGACAAAGGCCCATAAGCCAACATCACAACGTGGCAGGAAGCACAGGCAATCACAGCAGTGGGAGGAGGTAGGTCAAACTAGAGAGATCATCTGGAGCTACAGCTTAACAACCAAGATGCTAATGTAGAAACTGGTGTTAAACAAGGGAATAAAGTAAAGAAAGGAATATGGAGAATAAAAGACAGATTATAAACACTGTTTTCAGGTGGGATGGCCAGATTTACATGTGAGCGAGAGAGTGAGAGAGAGAGATAGTTTTATCACCTTGGAAAAGAATGAAGCATTTAGCAATAAACTAAACATAACTATGCCAAGAATCAAAGCAATGCAGGAAAAAATAGTCATTATTTTGACTAAATTAGAAAAAAATAAGGAAGTACACAAAACAGTCATGGGGAGGCATAAAAAATATCTATAAGTAGATGTCCTTTTGTGATTTGGCTTTACTTTTTAAGTCAGTTCACCATTTGTTATTGTTATGCTGTTAATGTTTTAACAGTGTGGAGAAGCATTTGTAGTAATCAACATTTTTATGGAAAAATGAAGTAAAATGACCATCTTTATGGTAAAAGAAATGAAACACTTCAGAATACCTGTATCATACCTAAACTGAATTTATGTAGCACTACTACTGTTAAAAGGGAAATAATATGCATTTCTGTTCCTATTAATTTTAGTATATACAGAAGAATGTAGAAATTTATTTGAGTTTTATGGACAGATTGAGCCCAAGATTTCAAGCCCCCACTCAATCTAAAAACCTGAAATTTCAAGGCACTATCTTGAGATTGAGTGTCAACAAAATAATATGCATATACAGATTGCTAAACTTATTTTTTTTCATTTATGGAAACCTCTCTATCTAAAAATCATAAAAATAAACATATTAGTATTAAGCAATTCTATAAATGAATTAATGAAATATGAAAATATTAGATGAGCCTAAGGGGAGGTTAAGGTCAGATATGATCCTAAAGAAACACTAGTTTATTTAGTTATCATGTCAAAACCTAAGACTTATGGTTAAGCTGCAATTTGGGATCAAGTGTACTCCATGGCACTGGATGGCCATGGTGTTCATCCAAAAAAGGGAAAAGATCAAGAATTTCTTGTGTAGAATTCTAGAGAAAAATTTTTCAGAAAAAAATTGCTGAAAACAGACAAGTGACAAGGTGTGTTCCATTTTCAAAGAAGGAGCAATAGACTCAAATTATAACTCCCTATAAGAATGTTTGTGTGTGTGTGTGTGTGTGTGTGTGTGTATAGGAAGGGAGGGGGAGGACGAGAGGGAAGGAGGAAGAGAGATCTTCTGAAGGTAAGATGATTGAAAAGCTGCCTTGGGGGGTGGGGGGGTGGGGGAGAGAAATGAAACAGGAAGGGATGGGGAGGGAGACAAACCATAAGAGACTCCTAGACTCATGAAACGAACTAAGGGTGGCTGGGAGGTGCGGGGGGCAGGGGGTGCGGGTAGGGATAGGGTAGCTGGGTTGTGGACGTTGGGGAGGGTATGTGTTATGGTAAGTGCTGTGAAATGTGTAAGCCTGATGATTCACAGACATGTACCCTGGGGCAAATAATACATTATACGTTAATAAAAATTAAAAAAAAAAAAAAAAGAAAGAAAATAATCATGTTTTCCCAAGACTTCTGAAGGGAACCAAAACACAGACTGTAGGACTGCCACATCATTTATTAAATGCTACTTTTAATATTGTTCAAGGTCAAATGGCCATTTCAATTAAAATCTTTTTCAATTCCAGATAAATACTAATGTGTATGCTGAATAAATTGGGTTTTCTTACCCAAATGAACTGATCCAATATATTTAAACACTGGAAGCAGAACTTTTTAACAGATTGCTCTGAAGGAAAAAAAAAGGCTCAGAAACTTTTTTGAAAAAGCTTCTTGCTAAAGTAAACAGGCAATCTAATTTTTAAATTAGGCATTTGAGATGAAATGGTGTTTGAGAGAAAAGTCCTAATTTCCAAGCTACCATATCTATCCATTGCTTTGTAAAACTTATTTTCTTTACAGATAAACCGCAAAGGATATCTACATAGAAACAGACATACAAACAAAAATAAAATAATTTAAGTTATTTGAACAAGTATTCTTATGTTATGCTTTTTTTTTTCTAAAGAAGGAACTAAATAGCAGTATCCTTAATAAGACAGCAGATCCACAGCCTTTAAAAATAAGTAACTGCAAAATAACACATATTTGTATGCATGATATTTGGAACAGTATACAGATTCAGTATTGTACCTACTGGTCATTGCTACTTTAAAACGAAGTTCATCATAGACCAAACAAAGGAAAGATTCAGGTAAAATTCACAAGGACCATCTGTTGAACAAACCTAAAAAATTTTAATTTATAGCATAAAAATTTTGTCATTACCTATACTAAGAGTGCTTTTTCCATGATTTCAAATGTATTTTCTCTAGATACAATGGATGTAAAGCAGATATATTTAATGTGTTATTTGTCTTCAGGTTATCTTTTTTTATTTCTTACTCATCTTTCACCTAAAACAGACATTTTAACACTGGGAACTTGTTGCTATGAAATGCCATCACGCATCTTTTTAATTCAAATAAGCAGTTTCTAGGAGATTCCTGAAATGGCTACTAAAATATGTTCTCTGTGATATATGCATTAATTATAAATCAGACACTTGTTGGCAATAGTTTCAAACTTGATGATTAGTTAGAGATCATGGTACTAAGTTCTTCATTTGCATAAGGAAATTGGGGGTAGAGACAGAGTTAGTCACACATTAAAAAGGGCTAGAATTAGAACCAGGGCCAAAATCAGAACCTATCTTACAATTTATATTCCATTTATCCTCTAGAAGTGTACCCATATTCATACTTATGGTAAATATTGTGATGTGGTATTATAATTTCATTAACAAAACAGCAACTGTAAAACATGACCAAAGTCAGAAGTACATATTTCAAATAATTCGTTAGTTTATGCATTTACTGATCTAGATCCTTTTGGAAGATACAATCATGACTCATGAAAGGAAAAACTTAAATTCTTTTATGAGGGGGAGAGGAAAAAGAGAGAAAATATATCTATATCTCTATATTTAGATAGATACAGATATATGTAGATATCTCATATATATAATTTAGGAGTAGAATGTTGAAATAGCTAAGTCCAGAAAAAAGGTGTCAATTTAGAGGATAGAAAGATTAGACATAGTTGGAGTTTTCAGAGAGAAATGGCATTTAACTGTTGCCTTAAAAATGGTAGAGAGTGGGTTCAGGAGAGGTGACTTAAGCATATTCATGAGGAAAAGAAATTACAAAAAGCATCAAATTCAAAAGTGCGTAAGATAATGAACTGTTCACCTTAATTGGAATACGGTATATGATCTCAGAGAAGGGTGGAGGGTCCTGTTTCCAATCTAAGAGTCTGATCTTTGAATCATAGATAATGAGTAGCTATGTAGAATTTCTAAACAAAGAGGGAACAATGAATGCTTACAGTCATGCCTTTGCTATGGAGAATGGCTACCTAAGACAAGTGAATCATATCTACTGAAGTTAATCCTTGGAGGAGAGGCAAAATGAGCACCTTTTTTTTCCCCCCAGGTGTACCTAGAAATAATGAGAACCACTAATATAAAGCAGACAAAGAGAAACTCAAGCTGATGATTGGGAAGATGTTAATATTTAAGCTCCTGGAATCTACTACAGTTCCTTGTCCGAAACAGTCAGATAAGAATTTTCTGTCACTTGCAACTGAAAGTGTTACTGCCCAAAAAGCAATGTTCTTCTGACATCAGTGTCCTGAGGGGTAAAGGGAAGATCAGCGGTGGGAAAAATAGTAGGAATTTCTTGCAGGACATGAAAGGCTCTAGCTTTGAAAATGACAGTGGGACTGGAGAGGCAGGAATGGATTCTGAGAAGGTTATGATAAGTAAGAGCTAATGATTAGGAAGTACTATCGATGTGTCCAACACTAGGCTAAACACCTTTTGGCATCACTTAATTCATTTCTCAGAGATATGTGTAATATAATGGATAGAAATAAATCTCGATCATGGGAGATATGGAAAATGAACACCAAGAGAAAAGTAGCAAAGCTGGAATTTAAACCAGATCTTTAATTTCAGAATCCAATATCCTGACTTCCAAATGCATGTTGGGGAAAAAAAGATAGAATGAGGACTCTCATAACAGAGAAGAGAGAGATCTTTTTAGGTGGGGCAGGGAATTCAGGAGAAGAAAGAAAATAATTAAGGAATTACTACAAATTTAATTTTGATTACGTTAGATTTTAGAACACATCAGGAAACTAAGTTGAAGTTCACAGAAGCTGGCTGAATGCCTCAGATACAAATGCAGGGAAGATCTGTACTAAGTTATGGTTTAAGACCTTATACAACCAAGCAAGGGAGTGCAGAGTAAGAGAACAATGGAACAACAGGAACAAAACCTGATTTGGAGAAAGGAAGAGTAAGTAGAAATAAAGACATGAGTGGTGGGGTGCCTAGGTGGCTCAGTCAGTTAAGTGTCAGACTTGATTTCAGGTCAGATCATGATCTCAGGGTTTTGAGATAAAGAGTTTCGTGTAGGACTCCATGCTGAGTGTGGAGCCTGGTTAAAATTCTCTCCCTCCCTCTCCCTTCTGCTCTCCTCCCTGCTCGTGTGCTCATTCTCTCTAAGACAAACAAACAAAAAAGACATGAATGGAAGGTAAAAACAAAACTAGCACATATGGCATCATAAAAGGCAAAGGAGAAAAATATATTAATAAGAATGTTCACTCAATAAACATGCAGTGTGCATGAAGTCAACATTGAGATAGATGGATTGGCGGATAGATGGATAGAAAGGAAGATAGATAGGCAGACAGACATGCATCATACACATTTATATCTCTAAATATTTGCATACATTTGTGTCTTAGGGTTTCAAGTCAGTATTTACAGTGAAAACTTCACATACTCAGATTACTTAAAATCTTTTAATTCAGCAATAAAGTATTATATTTATCATTCTATGTTGCACACAAAGCATTTAGTGGTGCTTAAGTACATTTATCTTCAAATACTAGAATCACTGGAGAAAATACTGACACTGACAGACACAGTGAAACTAAAAAAAAACTGAAAAAACATCAGAATAATTTGGCCATCTCATTTTTTAAAGATTAGTTTATTTGAGAAAGAGAAGAGAGAGTGTGCCTGAGTGGGGGAGGAAAGAGGGGGAGAAATCCTCAAGCAAGCAAGCAGACTCCCTGCTGAGCGCAGAGCCCCAAGATGGGGCTCAGTCCCAGGACCCTGAGATCATGACCTGAACTGAAATCAAATCAGCTGCTTAACCAAAGGAGCCACCCAGGCACCCCTGCCATTTCATACATTTCAATGCAAACAGTTAAAATGCTAAGAAACTGCATTTTATTTTTCTTAGGTATTTTTCAATTCCTGCTTAATTTTTAATTATGTTCCACACTTGGTTAATTTTTTAAAAATGTAAACCCTTCTTTAATTGAAAAAAAAAAAAAAAAGCCCTGCTACTCAAGCTACATAACAATCTTTCTCAAGGAAAATATTTTATTCCATTCACTGAGAAATAGTATTAAATAACAAAATCCACATATTCACTAATTTTCAAGAAAAGCATTTGACTTCTTTCTCTCTGAAAATAGTTTGGAATTAAGAAGAAAGAGTAATTTCCACATTTAAAGTAAGTCTAATAAATGGGAAATCAAGAGAGAATTTCTTTCAATTTCTCAATGCATGGTTGGCTTAAGTCTCAAAGTTTCCTTTTGAAGAACTTTTGCTTTTTCTTACTAGAATCTTTAAGGCTTCAAGGAAATACTCATTTGCCAGAAGAAAGGAATTCATAAGATATCAAATGATCTGATGAAACAGCATGAAATACAGCTACTCCCTCCCAAACCCAGATACAAAGCCGAAAAAACTTACAAAGAAAGAATATAAGCACAGCAGTTCACAGATGAGTCCAAAAGGAAAAAAAAAATGTATGTTGGAAACATACTTGCTCAATACACACAACTGTAATTATTATGATCAAAAGAAGAAAAGTACTAAGGCAAAAGAATTACTAAGAAAGCCTAAGAGGGGCAGATGGAGAGTAGATGCATTTGAAAGGATGACAAAACCCTTTTTTCTGCTGCAGGAGAATCTGACCTTCTTTTAAAGTTCTACTTGAAACTGTTAACTTGACAAGGGAAGAACATCACCTATGATTTTAGGCATCATTTCTGTATTAAATTGCTTCTGGATTGAGAGGAATAGGAATAGAGGAATCATATCTAATAGGATGCCACAGCTGTGAGCTTAGTGTAGTGACTCTCTGTAACTTCAAGTACTGGAGGTTGTGTCTATAGGTTTGTTACAAGAGACATTGGTTCCTGTGGGGCAGAGGATTCTGCCAGAGTTCCCATCCCCAAATTATATAGCTCTTCTCTTCTTATATATGAACCATGTAGGTAGTGAGCCTTAACCTGGATTAATCTTGCCCATGAAGGGACACCTGGCAATATCTAAAGACTTTTCGTTGTTGTTGTTGTCGTCGTTAGGAGAAAAGGTGTGCTGGTGGCATCTCAAGATTAGAGGCCAGGAATGGCTCTAAAAACCCTAAAATTAATAGGATAACCCCCACATACAACAAATTCTTACATTTTGGGCAGAATACTTCTTTGTTGGGAGTCAGTCCTACGCCTTAGGACATTTAGCAGCATCCCTGGGCTCTCTGCACTAGATGCCAGCAGCATCCCACCTTCTCCAATCACGACAATTAAACATGCTTTCAGATTTTCATGTGTCCCCAGGAGAGGGGAGTGAGAAGACATGCTGGCAAGCTGTGGTTCCAATCTTATATCTGTAAAGTGAATTCGATGTGGTATGTATCTATATGAGTTTGAATATAATTGAACCTAAGAAGACCCTCCAGTAGTTTATACAGTAAAGGAGTTTACTACTAGGTAAAAATTTATTAACACAATAGAATAGAACCCAAAATAACATAACGCATGCAGAGACAAGAAATCTGGGGTGGTATTAAATATCAAACTCTGATACTATAACAAACAATTGACCATCACTAAAGACAAAAATTGCTAACGATACATAATCTAAATTTCTATATGAATTCTATTTGTTTGCAGGTGGATTGAGTACTGGTTAAATGTGAGTCTTCTGCTGAAGGAACAGGAAGTCATGCCTTTCTCTCACAATACTGGCCTATGATTTCTCACTTTCTGATTGGTTTTATGTACAATGAATGAAATGCCTCTGACAGTCAATTTCTAACATTGCTATCTCACTTCCAAAATGCTTAAGCACTTTTTTCCTTAACCAGAGACCCATGTCTTCTGCCTACTTTATATTTTCCTGTGCACTGAGCATTTTATTGATGTTATATTATTTAAAATAAATTGATAAAGTCATAGGCATGTCCATGGGTATATTATTGTAAACTTCTATGCATAATTTATTTTAATGGATTATTATTACCTTTTTGGTTTCATGGGAGAAGAGCACGTTATTTAGAAAATGTCTAAATTCTTTTTTTGGGAAGAATACACTTATTTTTGGATGAGAGGTAAGTTCCTTCTTAACTAAAAAAGATAAAAGAGTCATAGAATTTTTATTGTCACACACACATAATTATATATGTGTTTATATTGACTTCTCTTAGATAATATAGTTCCATAAAATGAGAAAGGGAGGAGGTAAAGACAAGATCCTGGGAAAAGAGACAGCATAAACTTTCTTCATTCAAAATGCATTTAATTTAATCACAGATCTAAAGATTTTCAAGGAAAAATATCTTTTCAGTATTATGAAAATGCTGTAATCATTCACTTGAATCTATTTCTATAGCAGTGGGCATAAGTACTTTACTGACAACGTCAATTAACACAAGATTTGCCTGGGTAAAAGTTGGATTACTTTTAAATTCTAATAAATTTGGCTAAATTGGCTGGTCCCCACCCTGCTACTTTATATGGACACTGAAAACAAAAACGTTTAATGGATACATTTTTCTAAATAGTAAACTATGCTTGTATCTACATTAGGATAGCACCAGAGATACCACAAGGGGAAAAAAAAATGAATTTAGTTTCTTTACATGATCTGTGTACTGGATAAACCTATCCTCTCTCCAGATAATCTGTACTCGATTACTCAATAAAGACATCACATCTGTGTTGTACACTGAGAAGCTCTTTAGAAAGAGAGAGTTTCAGTTTTCTCTGACAATTTCCTTAGATGATTATCTACCCTACTATCTTCTCTGGAAGAGTGTGAAAACAGAGAGCAAGAAGATTGCTTAGGATGGCAGGAGCAGTTCAGCTAAAGTAAATTCTTTCTAAAAAGGCTTTCTGCAGAATAACATACCCACTTGGGAAGTTCAATTTTCAAATATTCAGGAGAAATATAAAAATAAAATGTTTAAACAAATCTGTTTTCAAGGCAGCTCCATTAAAATTCCTCATTAAATCCCCTGGAAAATGAGGTAAGATATATTTACATGACATATTGACTTGAAGTAGAAATTCAAGAGTTTTATTTTATACAGTTTAACTTGTACACCATCTTATAAAACTATTGTTTCTTTTTTCCAAAGAAGAGATCTTAACTACCTTGGGGAAGGAAAAGGTAGAATGGGAGAAAATAATATAAATATTAATGTTTTCATAATATTAACATTACCATAGGGTTCTATTGATTAATATTTCTAATAGCTGTTGCAAACAACAACAAAAGCATAGCCACTTAATTCAAATAAAGGAACACTGTACAATAAATGCTAAGTTCTATTCAATAATAAATGTTAAAATATGAAAAATAAGTGTTTAAATATTATATTCTTAGTAAACCTAAAAGCTTTTCCCAACCTTTATTCTAGTGGAGTATATTACAAAGTTTCCCAGTGAGAGGATAATAATAAGAGTCAATAATTTCTTACCAAGTAGAGCTTTAGTGTTAAACTTTCCCCACGTATAGAGACACTAGAAATGGATCATTAATCAAGAATCTACCAATTTGATAAGTGAATTTTGAGGAAGGCAATGATGAAATAATAAGCAATGCTTTTGAAAGAAGTATATCATCTAATGTATATATTTAAAATAATGTTTCACTTGGAAGTTCTAAATTGTCTGGAGCAGACTAAATACATGTCTAAAAAACTATCAAGGAGGACCCTTCTCAAGCACCAAGAGGCTTTCTAAAGAGGTGGGACTTAGCCAGGACTTGAATAGTGAAAAGCAGTTGAGAAATTGGTGGGAACAGAAGGGAGGATTAGAGCCTCGCTAAAGTCTCAACACTCAATTATCTTCTCTATAAGGCTGAGAAAGGATAGACTAAATAAATATGGAAAATAGGAAGTGCATCTGGGTAAGTAGGTTACTAAGGTGGAGGCCCTTTTGTTGTTCTACTAATAAGTTAAAATTCTTGTCCATTCACTTAAAAATTCCTTTGGATAACCTTTAATATCTTCCTGTGTGAAGGCAAATTGCTCCCTTGTTTCTTTTTTTATCAATAGTTACTTTGTCTCTTGTATTAGCTTTAATCTCTAGTCACAGTTATTTTCAGAGCAGTTTTGCTATTTAAAAAAATCCAAAAAGTAGTTATAGTCACTTAATACAGTCATTCTATATATCTCAACATTACAGAAAATTACTCAGCAAGTTGTCTTATAATAATAAGCATAGATGTTGGAGTATATTCTGATCTGTATTTAGCTTTCTTTATAACTTCCGTGATTTTCTTACAGCTGCCAAGGGCGGGCTACCTCAAGATGGGCTGCTTTGGCATGAAGATTATTTTGAGTTATAAAAAACAATCTAAACCTAGCAGATTCAGGAAAAACTCTTTACTACCCCCCCTCAATTGCCTACAAAGAATTTAGATAGAGAACCTGCTCCAGGAAGAGAGCTATCACCATAAATAACTACATTACACTATGAACTAGGCTAGGATAAACAGGGAAGAACCTAGCGAGACCTGTTTGATCAAAGTCCCCTAAGTCCCACTGTTTTCCAGTAGCCTAAGAAACATTGGCTTACCAAACATTTACTCTTTTTCATTTTCCTGTGAGTTGCAGTCCTTCTCTTTGAAGTCCCAGATCCCTACCCACTTCTTAATTCCGAATGATAAAGGTACGTTATTTTGCCTGTCTCTGGAATTTCTGAGTC
Source organism: Procyon lotor (assembly GCA_028646535.1). Taxonomy (NCBI): domain Eukaryota; kingdom Metazoa; phylum Chordata; class Mammalia; order Carnivora; family Procyonidae; genus Procyon; species Procyon lotor. The sequence goes on from CM053609.1 coordinate 77,159,211, forward strand.
TGTATGGATTCCCTGTATATATGAAAATACATTTTATTTTCTCCTATTAATCTGTACTGTAGCTATAACAAATGTGCATATATATAATGAAGCTTAAATAATAAAAATGACATTCAGTGCAGTATATATCTTCCCAACGAATTTTCAAGAAAATGTATTTCAAAATATACTCATTTTACCAAAAGATATTTAAATATCTTACATATACATACATATATTTATATATGTACATTAAAAAGTATACTTATATACAAATATAAGAATATACCAATACATCCAAATGGCCAAAAGACACATGAAAAAGTGCTCAACGTCACTCGGCATCAGGGAAATACAAATCAAAACCACAGTAAGATACCATCTCACACCAGTCAGAATGGCTAAAATTAACAAGTCAGGAAACAACAGGTGTTGGCAAAGATGCAGAGAAAGGGGAATCCTCCTACACTGCTGGTGGGAATGTAGCTGGTGCAGCCACTCTAGAAAACACCAGGAAGGCTGCTCAAAAAGTTGAAAATAGAGCTACCCCATGACCCAGCAATCGCACTACTGGGTATTTACCCTAAAGATACAAATGTAGTGATCTGAAGAGGCACGTGAACCCAAATGTTTATAGCAGCAATGTCCACAATAGCCAAACTATGGAAAGAGCCTAGATGTTCATCAACAGATGAATGGATAAAGAAGATGTGGCATACACACACACACACACACACACACACATAAAGGAATAATATGCAGCCATTGAAAAAAACCGAAATTTTGACATTTGCAACAACGTAGATAGAACTAGAGGGTTTTATGCTAAGTGAAATAAGTCAATTAAGGAAAGGCAATTAAAAAAAAAAGAAATACACCAATAAAGATTGTGTACTTAAAAAAAAGAAAAATAATAATTTCCTTTAGGAAGACGATCAGCATATCTTAGATTTTCTTTTAATAATATTTAAATATATTCATCCAATCACATTTTGTTTAATCAATATTCAATATTTAAATGATCAGTACTCTAATTAATAAATTATACATTATTTAATTTTTATTACTCTACAACTGTTACTTTATTAGGAAATTGTTCTGGTTTTGTTCAATAAGCTCTGTACATACTATGCTTTTTAAATGATAAGGATCAATTGGCATATATAACTATTCTATTTTTAAAGAAGCCACTGTAATAGAATAAATCTGCTTCAAATAAAAATGAGCTGGAAAGTTAACAAAAGAACTATAATACAGTTCCAAAATCATGAAGATGAAATTAAGTAATGACTGAAAATTTGAAGGTCTGTTATTAAAACTTTACATTGCACTTTGTAGTTTCATCTAGCAATTTTAAAAAATTTTAGATTAATTTTAAGTCACTAGTTTTGAAACTTATAGAATTATATTTGCAGCTACTTGTCCTGGACCATATCATTTGTGATAACTGGGAATTGTTGAAATTAAAAATATTATAATAAATTTTTTTTTTTTTTGCTTTCCAGGAAGGGGCACTATGCACAAGAACCTAATAATTTAAACTATTTTGGTGATTTAGCTACTCTTAACAGGACATAAATGGTGTAAAATATCTTGAGGCTTCTGTCACTTGTTAAATCATTCTTTATCTACACCTTTTAAGAAGAAGCAAATTAACTGGAGATAGTAAATAATTCAATATGTTTTAATAAAATGATTGCTTTATAATTTTAATTCAACATTAGGTAACAATAAATCTCTTTTGGCAATTTAGAACATTAAACTAAATGGAGTATTCCATTATTTATAGACCGTGGAGAAATATATGCTATTTATATTTAGGAACTAGAATCTCATAAAGTCCTACATACAATGATTCTGTGCTCCTTTAGTCCCTTTGACTAGTTATTGTTTAACTGGACACAGTAAAACTAAACAAGGAAAAAAATGTGCCTTAGAGATACCAGATTTTTGTTTCTTAATTACTATGAAGATCTCTTTTTTCATTCTTTTATATTTCAAATCATAAAATCATATATAAATATGTATGTATTATATCTGCATGTGCATATAAAATAGACTGTCCCAGAATTTGCCAATGTAATAAACATTTTAAGAAAGTGTAGAGTTCAAGTCCTAAAAAAAGTGTTTCATAGTGTCAGAATAATTTGACATCTCCTTTATACACTTAAAACACTTTCAAATCTCACACTCTATGCAACAAGTCCTCAATAATAACAACCAGTCATGTAAGAAACAAGGAGCATGCAATATATATATTCTTATTCCATTTGTTACTATAACTTACATTTACTCAGCAGAGTCAATGAATAGCTATAATGCAAAATACATTATGCTGAGAATACAAAATATATATAAGGCAAAGCTTGTAGCTGCAGTGATGTAACTAATTGCTGAAGATGATATAAACACATGCACATATATGTATATAGATACATGTGCACACGTGTAGGAAATAACTTAGTATTTTATATTTATATGGATACTTTTCACACATAGCATGATTACAAGTTAAGCACAAATACCATATTATTTTCATGTTTTTTTTTTCATTTTCATGCTTTTAAGAAGTCACTATAAAAAGTTGGAATGTTTATCATTTAAAAAATATCAGAATTCCTGCATTTTTAGTTTTGCAGCAATAAGCCTTAGTTAGGCGTGCAGGTTGGACTTGCTAGCAGGGATTACGTGCTGAGAAAAATCAACATTTGATTCACTCGGGAATAATCTGGAGTTGTTAACAGTTATTTGTGCCTGGCAAATGCTCAGACACATAATCAGATTCTTCAAGAGAATTGGGAAAACATGAAAGGGAGCTTCTTGAAAGACATGATGGCGTCCTTACCTGAAACTGGCAAGGCTCCGGGAACCCAGCTGGCTTCTTTGTAGGCCAATGAAGCTTGCCTCTAAGAGGAAGTGCTGTTAGATTATAGTCCCTGCTTTGTGAAGTCACCTTGGGATGCAGATCTTTTTATTTACATTAAATGAACTAGACTCTGCCTATGTCTATTAGTGTCTTTTAGTCAATTACATCCTGTGACACTAGAGACAACCGTGCCAGTATTTATTTTTATCCACTATTGCAGGACTGAATTTTTAAATCTTATGCTGAATTTAATGTTTCCTATGGGACTCATTAAGAAGTAAAAAGAAAAAAAAAATGAAAAAATTCACACACTCACAGAATTCTCAAGGTTTGTATATTCTGTGGAGTTTGGAGATCCCGGTTCTTAAAACTTTAACTCAAAATTCCCTAGAATCAATGGATTCCCTAGCTTTTATTTGTATCAGCGCTTCCCCAGAGAGGTGTGAGCAGAGTGACACTAGTAGGCCTAATAGCTTTAGGAACACTGAAGCTTTGTGCCTAACTCCAGAGGAAGCACAGAACTCTGTGATTACCAGTAAGAATAAAGTATTTCGACTGTATCAGTTTCCTCTATGGTCACTAGAAAGGTTTTTGTTTTTGTTTCTGTTTTCAAGAATTAAGGAGAAGCTTCTCTTTTTAATTCTTTTCTCTTTTTTTCTGCCTGGAACCTGTTTTCACACGAACCTCCTACCCATGAGCTTACCATGAGTATAAAGACCAGTGAGGAAAAAACAACACTAAATGGCTGAATAAAACTTGCTTTCTAAAAGCTGCATTATTTGGGGGTGCCTGGGTGGCTCAGTCAGTAAGGCATCTACCTTCAGCTCAGGTCATAATCCCAGGGTCCTGGGATCAAGCCCCACATCAGACTCCTTGCTTGGCAGGGAGCCTGCTTCTCCCTGTAGCTGCCACTCTCCCTGCTTGTGTGCTCTCTCTCTCCCTCTCTTATTCTCTGACAAATAAATAAATAAAATCTTTTAAAAACTAAAAAAAAATAAAAGCTGCATTATTTGGAAACAAAAAAACAAACTCAATCAATTGGAAAACAGCCAAGGCATTTGTTAAATATCAAATAGCAAACAGGAACCTGAGTTTCTCCAGAATGGGGACAGGGAATGGTAAAGCAGTGCCCAGAACTTTGTTCCTCTCTCCACAACTCACATAACTCATATGCAAATGAACTTGTTATCAGGTCCAAACAAAATCCTTCCATCTCAATTGTTCTTTCAAATTTAAGGTCAGTTAATCCAATCTGCCAACATTCTTAAATCTAATATAAAAAGACATTTTTGGACTAAATTCAATTTTCCATTTTCTGAGTTAGAGAGCCATAGAAAGGAAGCAATATTGTTGCTTATCGAAGTGTATAGTTCCATCTAATTCATTCATATTCTTAAAAAACTTTGCCACCATGTATTTAACAAAATGTAAATCAATTAAAACTTAGAGCAGCACTACTGGAGTTTGAACAGATTGTGTTTAGTTTGCTTCTTCTCTTTCGGCATTATCTATACCACCTGCTATCCAAATTACCAGGGCATCCTCTAATAACCCAACATCAAGGACATCATTAAACTTTTTTTTTACATTTAGAAATTTAGGTACTTTTAATACTCAAAGCAAATTCAAAGCACACAATGTCTACAATTTTTTTTTTTTTGGTCAGAACTGTAACAGTGATTTCAATACAAATAGTTAAAAATCGATCATATTTAACTCTGACAGTTAAACCATTTTATCCATTAAACCATTTCTTAACCATTTCTGTTAAGAAAATCAAACAAAAATTCAGGACCTAATATTTGAATTATCTCAATATTACTAGATAATTACGTAATCTATTCTTACAACTTCAGACATGCAAACATAGCATTTCAATCATTAGGTCTCCATAATTTAAGCAAAGGGATGCTTTGAAATAGGTGGATAATTTGGGCAAAGGGTATGCAACTGCCTGAAGTAGAAACAAGAACTCTGAAAACAAGAGTATGGTAATCTGAATTAGCCATAACTTCCCGTCTTTACTTTGCCTCAGAGCACATGGCCAGTTTTTAACCATTAGATTTATTGATTCTTTGGCATTAACCAACCACATAATACTGTCATAATTAACACACACACACACACACACACACACAATGATACTGTTTCTTTTCTTTGAGTATTAGCTCAAGCAATAGGCAGATTTAGGGAAAACTACAGTTTCAATTGGCTAGTGACAAGGTAGAAACATTTTATCCTAATCCATTTTACTAGCAGAATAATCATATTGTTTCTTCCCTTGCCCTCCAATGGAACACATAGAAAAAAAAAATTTACTTACACTGCACAATGAGCTGCACCAAAGCTTCTCTTGGTTTCACATTAAATCCATTGTACTGGCTGGTCTGACATCTGTACATTCCTGACATTTCTCTAGATACATTCACAATCCTCAGTGTTCCATCATAACTTTCCATTTGCATTGACCCATCAGGCATTGCAACTTCTTTATCCGCTCTAGACCAGAGGATGATGGGTTTAGGTTTTCCAGTTACTTGACACTGCAGTTCTATTGTGTCCCCTTCTCTGGTGACCAGAGGTGATTTTTCCTGTGGAACAGTCAGATTGGGTGGAACTTGAAATGGGAAAAAGAAAATTTTTCAAGGTTAGTATAAACTGGTAAAGCATATTCAAACACAGAAAATCATCAGGAAACAATTTCTGCTGGTTGAAGAAGTGTGACAATTCAGATGACAAAAATAACAGGGAATCAGTGGCACACACTCTCACTTAAAAGAATTCTGAACTGTTTTCCTACAACTCTCAGGAATGAGGTCTTCGAACATTAGCAAAACAAATAAAGCATTAAACAGCAACATGAATGGTCAACATAAGAACAATCTACTCAATGACTTGTCATTATCAGCCATTAACTGGGTTTTTAACATCTGCATTTCACAGAAGAGTGATCCTGCTTGCTGAAGGTAGGATTCAACTTTTCAGTCTCCTTTCCTATGCTGTTGTCTCTTACCCAAGGATGCTAAAACAAAGGGATAAGAGATATTATCAACGTAGCTGGCACAGTAAGTGCAAGTAATAGGAAAAGGAAAAAGAACCTCTGATGTAAAATCAGACGATTTGACTCTGGAACAGAAACTGTGGCCAAACTGCTAAGGTTAGGGTTTTGTTTTTTCCCTAATGGAAATGGAAGGGGACAACTGACTTACAATGCCACATTCTGAAAATCCACTCACCATTTTCTTCTCCTTGGACTTTTAACATTTTTTTTAACATTTGCATTTCATATAACTTCCTTATAAAAAATTTTGAGATCATTGTAAATAGTTTGTCATAATTTGCTTCTATTTCTGTAGAATTAATTTTAGGTGGACTTTCTAAAACATATTTCAACAATCTAAGAATTATAATTTTTTCAGGTAAAGCTTGTTTCTGATTTTACTGAAGATATTTATGAGAGGTTCATTTTACCGGAAATTACTTTACTGAGCTGGAGTATATTTATATTAGGGTTTGGTAAAAAGTATGATCCAGTAAGAGGCAAGTACTACCCAAAGTGTTTTGTTACAAACAGTATCACCTGTTCCATTGAAGACTCTTGTTTCTTATACAAATGTACATGAAATCCATTGTTTTTGTGCAATAAAACATCTATAAAAAAAGTACGGCTAACTTAGAATGCCAGAATAAGAATAACCAAAACTACTTTAATAATTCTGTTCTGATAAATGTCATGTGCTCTGTTTGGAGGTAGCACTGCATATATGGATAAAAGACAAAGGTTTTACTGTTCCTTCCTACTGTGTTACAGGTCCCAGAAACAAAAGCAAACATACTTTTAAAATTATTTTTCATCTTCAATGGAAAAGTTATTGCTCTTATTAAACATAAAGAAAAATAAATTCAAGTCCAAAATGACAGGAGACTTAATTATCTTGATATTTAAGTATCTTTATGTCTATTTTTTCATTTAGTTCTTTCATCTACTTATTTTTAAAAATGAGTTAAATGCATATATCTGAGAAATTAGAAAATATGAAACGCTAACCACCATCTTCTGGAAGTAGTTACATGCATTCCGGAATTTGGCATTAAAATATATCTTCTAAAATTGTTACATTTTAAAAAAATAAATAAAATTGTTACATTTTAAAAACCTATATAACTAATTTGATTAAATTATTAACTTCCATAAACATGAAAAAATTAAATGATTTGGTTAAATAATTTGTTCTTTTTGAAATGAAGGGAATGATGCAATTCTAAACAGTAGGATGGGGAAGAAGCTATAATATTTACTCACCCTCCATGAGAAAGCACACAGAACGACAGCAATAACCTCTGCATTTAACATTAATTATGCCCTACTATGTGCCAGGCATAATTAGAGGTTTTAGATTTTCATTCCCTTGATAATCCTAAGGATCAAATATTTAATATTAAAATTTAACAAATGAGAACACTGAGAATAAGAGAGGATAAATGCTTTGATTTGAATAAAATTCAGATTGAAGCTAATTTATAGCAGGTGGCTAATGCTGAGACATGACCCCTGTTGCAGTCTCCAGTACACTATTGGGTCTGGAATGAAAAACTTGGGTTAGCACTGGACACCCCCTCCTCCCGCTCATGACTGCTGTGCTCCCAGGGACAAACTGGACCAATCTCCCCTACCTATCTCTTGGTCACTTTATCAGGGACAATAAAATAGAGACAAAATAGAAGTGTGAAAAGGTAAATGACACATACTTTGCAAATTACCTGATCTCTTTTATATCTTATATATCTATAGTTATCTTACTTTCCTATATATATTGGAATATTTCTTATGTATGTCAAAATTGCTTACAAAAGACCCCAGCCCAAATATATATCAAAATTCTGACAAATCTTTGTGAAATCAATGAAAATAAATGATGAAAGATTATTTAATGGAGGTTATTATTTGAAACCTTTCTTTCTCATCTCTTCCAAAAACAAGCCACATGACCCTGGCCAACCTTAATCACTCTGAGTATTAATTTCTTCATTTTTTGAAATTGAGAATTTGTACTTTATGAGCTCTAAAGCAACTAATGTTCTGACCATAAAAACAAATAGTAGAATGTGAAGGACAGAAGTGGTACTAAATGAAAGTGTTTATTTCCTGACTTAAGATGAATATCCAAAGACCTTAATACATTAAGCAATTCTAATAAAAAATAAAAAAGAGGATAGTGGACTAGCTACATAAATTTTTTGAGTTTATCATGCTACATAGTTCAAAAACTCCCTTTATACATTTATTTATGCTATTTATTTAGGCAAACTTTCTTCCCTACATAATCAAAATTATAGAAATGTAAGCCTCAGTTTTAATCTGGATTAAAATAAAAATAGATTTTTAAAATAGCCCAGTTTTTGCTAAACAGCAAAGCCCAATTTTATTCTCGATCTCTTCCGTGAGACTTTTAAAATCTTGGAATCAGAGTTAATCTTTCTTTGCATCTTTCTTGGTGAAGAAAAACCTAACTTCTCAAAGTTTTGATAGCTTCTCCCTCTCCACATTTAATCTTCCATTCTCTAGAATTGTACAGGCAACTCTCTTAAATATTATTATACATTTCCCTGTTAGATTTCATTTTTTTTCCCTCATGGATTTCTCTCTTTTATATGTTGATAATACAAATTCTAACTCTATCCCAAGGCTCTTTCAGTCTATGACTGCAGCCTAATTCTATATCCCAAAAGTCTTTCAAATCCCCAAACCTCAGTGCTGTTTCTTGACTTAGTTTGGTAGTTAATTATCAACACACCTCATCCGCTAGCTGAAAGCCATAGAGTTTTCTCTGTTTTACCATCTTCTATTGTCCTCCACTTTCAATCAGCTGCATTGATTCCTCATTAAAATGTCTCTCATAGCTGCCTATTTCTTTTCATGGCTATAGGTAGACTACTTAGTAGAATTCATCATTTTCTCTTCTTGTGACACTATAATAAGTGCTCTCTTTCACCAGTCTAATTCTTCCAGACTTTCTACTACCCTGTCAGCAGCCTTATCATCTTAAATACAATTTGTTCATGTCACTATGAAAACTACAGTCCTCATTGAGAGTGCTCATCTTAATACCATTTTAATTAAAACAAAACAAAACTCTGAAAACAGCTTGACAGATTCATTAAATAAATCATGGTACAGTCACACAATAAAATATAATGCAGCCTTTTAGATGATGTCATAGAGCTACATCTATTGATAAAGATGCTCATGTTGTTAAGAAAAGCATCGTAGTGAACAGTATGAATAGCTATAACCACTATGATTGAGAGCAAAGTATGTTATTGAGCAATCCAAACAGGAGTATCAAATTTTTATATAAAAAAAAGACATATGCTGATGAATGTTAGCAAGGAGCTTCTTTAAGGGAAGAAAACATAGACTTTATATTGTTAGTATCCAGCACTCTATTTTGCATGAGATAGGAACTCAGTAAAACATGTTATACTGAATGTACAAATGAAGACAGGGAGGCAGTTGTGCACTGATTCAGGCAAGAGCAAGAGACCTATGTGGGAAAAATCTAGAGGAAAAGAAAACCCAGAAGGAACTATACCAAAACACTAATAGTGGTTCTCTCTCAGTGGGGGGATTATTGATGAATTTTACTCTCTTTGTATATTTCCCTTCTTCTTTCTCTCTTCTACAACATGTGCAATGTGTATGAGAATGTTACAGGTTCTAAGAAGCCTAGAAAAACCTAAGATGGTAATGTCATCTATTTTCCAAAGTTAATCTGATAAAAACTCCACTTTTTAATAACGCAAATGTATCACCTGGGCATGGTAATCTGGATGACACAGTCTGAGAAACGTTCACTTCTAAAACATTCATTCTCTTGCAGTTTCACTGACTTAGTGAACCTCAGTGCTCTCAAACAGGCCCTTCCTTCCTATGCCCAGCACATCTGGCCCTTACCAACTTTTAGGAGGCTCTGACTGCCTCATGTGCTGAGATGCAGTCCAAATATTACCACTTTTGTGATAACTGCCTGCCCCCTAGGCTGGATAGTTTGCTCACTTTTCCTGGCCACCTTATTAGGCTGTGTACTTGTTTGACCTGTATTTTTGGCTTTGCCCTCTCTTTCCTCCCACATCTATATCCCTGACCAGACAGCTCCCTGAAGGCACACAGTGCCTCTCCCTAAGAGTGCTGAGAGGCACTCTACCTTTAAAGTGCTCAGCTTTCCTGATCAGCACAAACCAGGAGGTCATGAAATAACTAAAGAAGGAAGGGAGGGAGAGAGGGCGAAAAGAGTGAGAAGATGAGTTAAAAGGCTGTGTATATAATAGAAATAAATGAGAGACATAAATATGAAGATTTTAAAACCAAAGCAATAAATAATGAAAGGTAGTCCTTCTATAATTAGTAGCCAATATAAGTAGCAGAATCTTCTGCAGAATATATTGTTAGTATAGATTTCAAATGCGGTATATCTTAAGATGTATGTGGGTGTGTGAGAAAGCTGAGAGTCAAACAAGGACTCTTCCAGTTTTTCTTTTCTTTTGCCTTTCAGTTAAAAATCCGAATAGATATAACTGAACATAATAAAAAAATAAATTAAAAAAGAAGATATGATTTCCAAGCCCTTCAAACAAAAATCCGAATAGATAAGCTGGAAATTAAAGGGGAAAAAAAAAAAAGGAAAGAACTAGCTCGAGGACATGCCATTTATCATTTGTCAGGATGTTTTTTACATCCTTTCTTTAATCAACTAAATTATTTTTTCTTGAAATATTGTCTCCAGTGAGAGCATCAAACTAAGTAGAAAATTTTGAAATGTCTTCACCTTGTGAGATCCACATTTATTCACAAGGTACTCAGTAGAAAAAAATTTCCTCCTGGTGAAATCTCAAAGATACTTTTTATGACATATAGATTATGCATGCCCTGATTTTGATTTTTCTTATTTGAAATGCTACCATAGAAGATGCTATAACCGGAGAAACTGGAAGAGCATGATATGACACAAGACTTTCTCATTCCAAACATAAATACATAGACAAGTAATTTAAACTGGTTTTCTGTCAACATTTCCATTGTATCACAGACTGTGAAGTAAAACAAAAACAGAAAATTCAAATGTTTTCATTTCTTCATTGGAAAGGAAGCTGAGGAAATTTAATTTTTAGTCATTACTCAGAAAATGACTGGCCTAATTTCTTCACTCAAAAGAATGCAAGGGAAAGTTCGCCCATCTGAACTGTATGAGAAAATATGATGCTGTCTGAAACAAAAACATCACAATATGCTTATTATGGACTTACTGGCTTAAAACACGTAACTATATATAGTGAACATTAGTAGCACATATTGAAACAAAAGATATATTTCTTTTAACATAAGAATTATATTAAAGTGAGTAATAAGTAGAATTTTTTCCAAAGGACAACCAGAATCCCATTTTTAAGATTCCTCAACTAAGTATGGCATTAATTTAATTATATTTGAATTTTAGGGAGAAACAGTCTATAACACCTATGTATGTTTTAAATTAAGATGTATAATCTATATTCAAAACATAAATAAAAGACTCAAAAAATACGTGTTTATAAAAGTGACTCCTAGAGGTCAGAATTCAGGAATTCTCAAGCAGACCAGATATATATAAAGAAATGTAAAAAAGTAAGACTCAAGTAAATACTGAATTTGTAGATATAACTAATTCAAATGAACCAAATCTATTTTTTGGTAATCTTCAAAAACAACATGTAAATTTTAAAAAATTACTATAGGCTAGATGTTAGTTTCATCCCTGGTGATCCTTGACACTCCAAGGTTAGTAATATCCTTATTTCAGACCACATAGTTTTAAAGAAAAGATATTCTATGACACTCAAGTGCTTTCTCTGTGTCCACATCAACAGTCCTAAATCTCTTTTTTGCTAACGCATTACAGATTACCTTTGTAAGCATGAAGCAGAATGATGTATTCAAATTTCAAAGTTTTGAAAAATCACAAAATGATTTTACATGGATATAAAGAATGAAATAGTTTGCAATTGCAATAGTTATTGATGGCACATCAGTAATGACTTCTCATAATTGACTACGGATAAGGAAGACAGGACATTAATTGAATTTGTCAGCATGCTTACTGTAACTCCGCATTTCTCTTCCACTCAAAAAAATACATTAAATATTAAGTGAGAATAATATCATTACTCTAATCCATAGTTTAAAAACTTCATGCACTAATATTGGAAATAGTCTAATCTAATCTAAATTTCACAGCTGATAATAACACACAACTATGAGTGGGAAAAACTGCCTTAAGACATGAAACATATAAGAATGTGATGTTCTGTGGCCATTGGGGAATATTTATATGACTGTAAAAGGGGAATTCGAGAATTTCCTTCAACTTAAATATAATTCCATTCCAAGCCAGCAAAATAGTTTTAAAAATAATAAGCTTGACCCATTTTCTTTACTAATATGTGTCAATTAAAATATTTAGTAAGGTGGGATTTAAAGATTTTCAGGGTGATAAAAGAAATCCAGCATGCTAAAGGCTTCTCACTATGAATAACCCTGCCTATATTTGCTTCCTTTTAGGGATCGTGACTGGTAACATAAAATGTCTGACAGCAACACTCTATATAGCTCATTTCTCATGAAAGGAATAAAAATTCCCAAATGGATACTTATTGGAAACAATTCCTACTTAGCAAAATCACAAAGATAGAGAATATGGTGAATTATATGATTTGTAGCACATAGAATATTTTCATAGTTGTTTTAAAATATGGCTAACTTCTCTGAGCTATAGGTTAATATAATATGTAATGTAATATAATGTAAATACATTGAAAGCTGTGCATCCTTCTGAATTATTTTCCCCCTTACAAATGAATTACTATAACATAATTGATTAGTGTCTCCCCTCCTAAAAAATTCTTCCCCTTCTGCATTAATCTTTAGTAATAAAGTCCTGTCATTCCACCATTCAAATATCTTCAGTAGTTTTTGTGTTCTAGGATAGAGGTCTAAATCCCATTGCATGTTTTCCCTCTTACCTGCCAAACTTTATTAAGCTACAATGTTTCTGTGAAAAGTTCTCTATTCAATTTAGGCAGGTCTTTGGGTTCTCCTAACATTTTTGTCTCATTTCCTTCCATCCAGAAATTACTTTCTCATAATACCCATCCAATCATTCCCCATTGTTTTAAGGCCCAATTTAAGTTTCTAGTGTCCTTAAGTCTTTTTGAATTCTGTATCTTTTATTAATTCTCCATGGCTTTGATCACAGCATATCTAATTTATTCTATAGATACCAGGACAAAATGCCCTCTCCCTTCCTTACAAATGTAGTTCAAATGTCCTGAGGTCAGCACCAGGTTTCATCTACTTCCTTGGTAGCTGCCACAGCACGGGACATTTTAGAGTATTTCAGAGATGCCTGATAAATTCTTGATTGATGGATGGAGTACCGATTCAGAAATGGGAAGAACTTATTAAGAAAACAAAGTAATAAAACTATTGATGAATAATCACCTCTTGATTATCCAAGGCTTAATTATAGGGTATATGAATTTCAAGACCATTTTTTCATACACGAATTCTTTCTATTTTTTAATTAGAAAAACCACCCAAAAAACCCTAACTTGTTCCTTTAAAGTTAGCAATTCTACTAGAATTTGGTCATAGTAATGACAAAGGGAGTAAAATATCAGAAGCTTTTGGTAGTATTGAGTGAATTGTCCATGCTATGGCTTTCCTCTATTGAGCAGTAAAGAAGAGGCTATTTGGCTCTACAACAGAACGTCCCCAGGGACCCCTATTCTAAGACTTGTATTACTTACAGTCTTGTGGGTAAATCATATATGAAACAGGCATTTATTTTTAAACATTCCCTTACACCAGATGGTAAGCCTACTGTTTTTGTCCATGATATGAATGCACATAAATACTTCTCCTATCACACTCTGTAAATAAAACCTAGGTTTTTTTTTCTTTTTTTTTTTTTCAGTTTTGCATTGACATACAATTTTTTTCTTTTACTGACTCACCTATAATAAGTCAGGAGATGCAAATTAAACAGAATTGACAATGACTTTGCAAATCTAGCGATAGAATAGGAAGAAAGCCCATATTAAAAACCAACCTGAGATTGAAATACCACAGCATTTGCATTTGGAAATTCTTCCGGGAAATGTACATGCGTACAGACACACACATACATTGCTTATTTTTGAAAGACTTCTAAAAAATCTTATTACAATAGCATTGTTAGTCATTTGAAACATATGGGGAGAGGCAGGATCTTGGCGGATAGCAACTCTGGAGGGCTTAGTATTGGAAGATGGGGGACACGCAGTGCCATTCAATCAGGAAAACAACTTTGGCAGGCAACAGTGTGGCTGTTCCAACTCCCCTCTCCCAGCAGGTGTTGCTATGGCACAAGAATAGTCTCTGAGGGATTCAATAGAACACGAAGTGTAAGATGAAAGAACAAAATAGAAAATCATTCTCTAACTGGCATTCACATTTTCCCTGCTACACAAGCTACAAGGCCAGTTGCAAAGAAACACAGGTTCCATTCTTGCTGCCTCATAAATACATAAGTGAATGGGAACTTAAGCGAAGGGCTGCTTATGTAGCATTTGGTTAAATGTAGTTTTCAAGTATCTGGCATTGTTAGGCTCTTCATGTAATTTGCTTTTCTGACTTGAGCTTAGAAGAAAATATCTTGAAGAGTCATTAAGTTAAGTCTATATCAAGAAGAGATATTTTTTACTTACCTCTTTGGAGAAAGACATGAAAGCATACTTTTTTTTTTTCCTGTTTTTAATTTCCCTTCCCTTACTTACTGCATGTGTTTCTCAAGCACTGACATATAGAAATGACTGGCTATTGATAAGTATGTAGTCTCTCATGTAGAAAACCTTTAAAAAAACTAAATTAAGAAAAAACAGGAGCAAGATAGTTCTGCTTGCTAGTCACTCAAATTATGCTAAAACTTTAGCAAGGTAGGAGTCTGGACTCGACTGAGAATGTTGGAAGAAATTCACAATGCAAGAGAAGCACTTACTTTTTTCTGTAATAAGAAGGGAGGTATTATAAGAGTTAAAACATCAAATAAAGTACTAAGATCTTTACTAAAATATGACTAGATTATTTGATAAAGAGATAATCAATTTATAACCATTTCTGGAAAATAGGGGACTAATTCTTCAACTTAACTTTCTATTATTCAAATTTTCTTTCCTTTTTGGCAGGTTTTTTTTTTTTTAAATGATGCAGAGTAAAGCTGGAAAACGACAGTTATTTCAGGTTTGACAGGTATAAGCAAACGATTAAGAATTTCAACTTTAAAAGTTGGATGCTGCATTCTAAATATTTGTTATAGAAACTAAAAATAACAAGCAGGAGAGAGTGCTATAAAATTAACCCAGAGATCACCAATTTCCTGCAAATCTTATATTCTGTAACGTATTTGTGTCCTTGCCTACTTGCTCTTAAAATGGTTTATCCAAATGCATTTATATGTGTGCACTATCTCTTAAATCAACAGCAGACATCCTGGGAATAACAAAAGCAGCCCTGCATTTCTGAAAACTTATGTGTTATTTTAGAGCTAACACTAATTCATTTTAACACACCTTTTAAAGCCCCTTCAATAGATAAATATCCTTAGGACTGAGGGCAAGAGAAAGAAATTAGGCCATTCACTACCTTCAAGAAATGCATGTATGCATTATGGAAAGAGATAAATTGGGAGGACTCTTTGTAACTGGTAATTGTTCATAATTATTTTTAAATCAGAAGCCCCTTTTTAGTGGACATGGAGAGTTCAAAAGAGTTGTGAGTGTACAAGATTAAAATTTTACTTGGGTTCAATCCAGACCACTTTCCAGCTGTGCAATTTTAGGTCATCTTAATCTATTCTCTTAATCTGTATACAAGGCTGATGAAAAGAAGAATTGAATGATAAATTAAGATACAATGGTATAATTCACCTTAGAGTATCCCCCGAACCATGAAGTACTTTGAGTTGTGTCATATACTCGTAAAGAGCAAGGTTTAGGTCTGGAAGCCTAAATTCAGAACCTAGCTCTACCACCTAGTAGGTGCATGACCTTAGGAAAGTTCTCTAACCTATGTCTCCCAGTTTACTCTAAAGAAAATGACCATAATAGTAGCAACTGTACATTTTTTAGGACTAAACAGTATAATATACATAAAATATTGAGCACAAGGTCTAGCATACAGTAAACACTCAGTATATGTTAATTATTATGTTTTCTTATCATTGCCTTTTATTGGTGTGATATCAATGACTGTAGTTTACTGTTATACATATCTTTCTATATTGAAGGCAAAGGTCTTACTTTATTCATACCCATGATGTTTCAAGTTTTGAACATGGGTATACACGAGGCCAAAGAAACACTTTATAAGTAATATATCACATTACATATATTTACATATGTTTAGATAAACCACATTGTCATTGTCATTTGTTTTGGAGATATATAGGTATTTCTTTTGTCCTTTCCCAGAAAAATCAAGACTCTTGGATACATATTCATTTCAGATGAAAACACTATTTGAAGAAGACAACATTTCGGAAAGGACAGGAATGAACTTTTAAAAATCTGAATAGAGGTCTCCCCCACTGCCAACGAAGGAAAGAAGGTTGCAAATTTCTTTCATTAGACACAATAATTTGATCCTTGTGTTTGGATGTTATCCTTAAAAGGCACATAATACAGATATCCCAGCTCTCATTCTGCTTTTATGAAGTAAAGAGGTTTAGACATTCCTAAATTCATCTATCCCTCCCTTATAAGGATGACAAAATGTCAGTGCTGTCCATTTTCACAAAGGTCAGGGTGTTGCCATGAAAACCACGAGCTGGTAAGTAAAAAGGAGCTGTCTAATCGTGTTAATTATGTGACTGCTTTCCTGTGGATGAAGGAATTCTAAATTAAAAGGATGATAAGTTATAAATTATATATCAAACGCATTTTATGAAAGCATAGCAAAAGAAAGATGCTTTAAAGCAATCCACAATTTATTTTACTTTCTAGAGCAACTGTTGCTCACAGTGGTAAACTCTTCAATGCAGAATGGCTAGGAAAATCAATTTGCTTCTATAATAAAAAGGCCATTTGTCTACTTGTAGAATCCGTGTGACATTGTTAGGCCCCTTATAAATGATCACTCTGGACAATGCCTGTGGTTTACAAACTCCCTAATTACACCACTGATTGTGTATCACTGAATATGCCTTATCCTGTGGAAATGGACACTACTGCCATTTTAATAAACATTTTGACATAAAATGAAGCTGGCTCTTTCACGCTTTGTCAAGAGCAAAATGAAACAACCAGTGAACACAATGTTCCATCAACAGATCAAGGCCACATGTTCTTTAGGGCAAATGAGGTTTAATTAACAGATCTGTTAGTAGGTAACTAACTAGTCAATTAAAAAATAGGAGGGTTTTTTTTTTTAATAACGCATGAATGCTTTATGAACAAATACTCTACCAATGCATGATCACATTTTATGAACCCTTCTGGCAGTCTATAGAAGTATGGGATGATACAGTAAAAATATGAGCCTAATTTTAAAACCACATAAAATTCATATAATGCTATTGATTGGAATGATACATAACTCATTTTATTTAATATGTGAGTGTGAATAGAGTTTAGTACCATTTTATTAATACAATTTTACATTGCATTTTATTCCTAAGCAAGGATATTTCTGCTTAAATGTCAACTAAATATATTTTGTTTATAAGTATTATTTAGACAGACTTGGTGAAAGTGGACTACTTATGTTTCACTTATAATGGACTGCAATTCATACTAAATGCATTTTAGATGCAGACATTTGAACTGCCTGTCCTTTTATTATTTCTACTCACATATTTAAATTACCAGTATATTTCATGTTGTACATAGAAACTTCCTTTAAAGTGCAATGATATGCTTCACGCTTCATGTCTTCTTAATCAAGTCATCACTGAGAGAACATCTCTAAAATTTAGGAAATACTGACGTATTTGCGTGTCACGCACTTGAGGGCAGCCCAGTGTCCTTCGTTCTGTGGGGCCAAATCATGGCCCCATCCCTTTTTCTAATGCTTTCAGTCCTGATTCTAAGTTGCTGCTTAGGCTGGCTCTCACCCAACAGATCTTCTTAGGCCCCAGTTGCTTAGTCAAAGATGTATATGAAAGACAGACACAATATGATTTGAGAATTCTGAGATGAATTCACTCATCAAAAATACCTTTCTCACAGTTTATCTCGGGAGCCTGAAATCTCAGCATACACTCCACTGAGAGGCTGTGTGTTTTCTGTAAAGGACCTGGGTTCTTCGGCCAGAAACGACCTATGTTCAGCACCTTCCTGCACTTTTTAGAAATTCTGAGGCCTGTACAGTTACTTATGCTTTCTAAAGCTCAAGTTTCTCATCTGTAAAATAAATATAATCACAGCAGTATCTACTTCAAATGGTGTTCTGAAGATCCAGTGGAGTTCTCATTTTAAAACATTTAGCCCAGGGGAGCCTGGGGGGCTCAGTCGGTTAAGCGTTTGACTTTGGCTCAGGTTATGATCCCAGTGAGGAACCCCATGTCAAGCCCTGTGTGGAGCTCCCTGCTCCACAGGGAGTCTGCTTGTTCTTCTCTCTGCCCCTCCCTCTGCTCATGCCCTCACTCTCTCTCTCAAATAAATACATAAAATGTTAAAAAAAAAATGTTTAGCCTGGCAACAACTGGAATATAAAAAAACACTCCAAACATCTTAGATTATTGTTTGTTTGCTTGTTTGTTTGTTTTGCAATTAGGTATTCTATGGTTTTTGGCCTATAATTTACTTTGAATCTTCAGCATACGGTAAAGCTTTGTTTCTTAAATCTTGTGTGTTTACATACACGTGTTGTCACTCCTAGGCTGCATGCTGACATTCATGCATTTCTCTGGGCTTTTGTTATGCTGCAATAAAATTAAAAAAAAAAATGTTTCACCACAAGCACAAATCCATGTTTGTGTACTGTAAGTTTTAATGCATATTCTAGGGTTACCATTAGTGTTTAAATTATGCCACTCAGACCCCAGATGTGGTTAAGTAGTATTTTAAAGACCCAAGCCCTGGGTCCACCCTTCTCATGAAGATAGGATAATTATGTTGAGCTGTATGAGACCATTTTTAACCTAGCATAACATTGAAAGTGGTCTTCTTTGGTGGAATGAGTACTCTTCAAGCTATGTGCCTTGGTTTGAATAGCATAAGGCCTCACTCAGCTTTTGTGATTGGAATATAAGACTGGTAAGTGGGACCTAGCATCCCAACTCTCTTTGGGGTGGTGTTCTCAAAGGAGGGAACACAGCTGTGTTCCGTTATCAACAGATGGCATGGTCATAGGATCCAACTAGGATGTTACCTAAATCCCTCTGGAATATTTTAAGACCTGTCTTTAGTGATCCTTCCACGTAAAGCCCTTGTCGAAGAGTGTAACTGAGATCAAAATCACTAAGAAACATGCATTTATGATATATAATGTTGTACAGCATGCTGTAAGCTCTTATACTGGATTTTGAATCTGAGGATTGTAAGCTTAAATCAGAATGTGGCTCTAGGAAGTAAGCAAG
Organism: Procyon lotor; assembly: GCA_028646535.1. Lineage (NCBI taxonomy): Eukaryota > Metazoa > Chordata > Mammalia > Carnivora > Procyonidae > Procyon > Procyon lotor. The sequence goes on from CM053609.1 coordinate 77,178,705, forward strand.
AACCTAAGCTTTGGGGCCCATTTCCCTCTCTATAAAATGAAAGGTATTAGGTAATTGAGAAGTGTCCTCAATATTTAAAAACTATGCCGGTAAATGAGACAGAGATATTTTAAAAATGTTTTACAAAGTAGGTGTCTGGTGACTTGCCCCAATAATCGTTTATTTTAAAAATAGATATAATTCAGGGGCACCTGGGTGGCTCAGTCGTTAAGCATCTGCCTTCAGCTCAGGTCATGATCCCAGGGTCCTGGGATTGAGCCCTGCATCGGGCTCCCTGCTAGGCGGGAAGCCTGCTTCTCCCACTACCATTCCCTCTGCTTGTGTTCCCTCTCGCGCTCTCTCTGTCAAATAAATAAAATCTTTAAAAAAAATAGATATAATTCATAAATATCTCAAAATTCCATCACCAATATTCCAGTTGTAATGATTTTCTAAATTTGTATAATCTCTTTCCTAACTTCATTGATATGCCATAATGAAAGATGAGAAATTATGAAAATTAATGAGGTTCTTTTGCTAATAAAATGTATTCATTTGTAAGCATATTCTTTGGGGAAAGTTCTTCGCACTGATGGTAATTCTAATTTTTATTTTAGAGTTCTTGAAAGAAATAGCTTTGATTTAAAACATTCTAAACTCTAAAATGAAACCCATATACTACAAACAAATTAAATCACTAAAATAATTGTTCTATCTGATGCCAAAAGATCTAGGATCCTAACGCTTCTGCTCCACAAGCAAAATGGTGAGAAAACTATGAAGTCTATGGATCTAGTCTCCAATGCTATTTCTATTCATTTCTCTGTCCCTCAGTTAATAATGATAAATTGGCAGTGTCATCTACAAACATAAAATTCTGAAGTGTGATCATAATTACATAAATAGTACGTACATTGTTACTTCCCACCACTCTCTTCTCCTACAGGCAAAAGATCCAGAGTGAATTTTGGTACTATAGCTTTAAATAATATATCCTAAGTTATATTTCATTCTTAAATAAAAATTTGATGGAGACATTTATTGTTCATCAGTTAATGAATATACTGTCATAAGTCTTTCTTTAACTCTAGTAAATTATTGATAGTTATTATAGTTTTAAATGCAAATTATGAAATTAATGGTGTTCAGTCCTCATTAGACTAGAGAAACCTACGTTTACTGATTTAAAATTCAAATAGTTCCAATGTCCCCATTGCTTGCATTTTAAAAGGATTAATAGTATAGGAAGCATAAATTGGGGGTATTCTTCATATTTCTCATTGACCTGTTCTTATCTTAATTTAAGTTAGGAATTCCTGTTTAACTCTGCCAAATGAAGAAAATATTCAACACATAGAAAAGTAATTACACAATAGCTAATTAACTACAGTTAAACTATAACCTGTAAGGTAGAAACTTTGTCTTGATATTTGGGGGAAAGAAGAGCATTTTAAGATGAATAATTGCAGAAAAACTCAGAATCCAGTGTTATTTCCATAATTACAGAGATTCGATTTTAAGTGAGAAAATTCTAATTACAAACATGATTAATGTTTATTGAACTATTATAAAAAATAGGAAATTTATGCAGCAAATCTTTTCATTAATGTTCTCTCAAAAAAATAAGTAGCAAAAACACTGATAAAATTCATGCTTCTCCAAACAACTTATAACCTACTAATAAGGACAACTAGAAACATTTCAAATATTCCCTATTTGAATGATCTTATTGCAAAGAGAATTAGTGTAAGTGTTACTTTCGGTAAATCTCTCCCCCTCCATTCCACCCTTCCTCTCTCCCTCCCTCAATTCACAACCCTTTCACTTGAAGGAAAATAAGAGCTGCTTCCATTACCAAAATCATGCATCATTATTAAAGTATCTGGGACAAATGTAATCTTTCACATGCCTCTTAATGCTGATGAAAAGGTATTAAAGGCCCTAAAGATGCTGCAAATACATACATTTTCCCCCAGATATTCCCCAGTTCCACACAAATTGAGGAGCTTTTTTCCTTGATTTCCACTGACCATATTTTTTCTCCTTTTCTTCACGGTTTTTGCTTTTTTTTTCCACCATTTCCTTGGATATCTTTTACCTTTGCTTCATAATCTCTTCTTGGGTAAGCTCAATCATTTCTAATTAATGCAACTGCTTATGAAATCCATGGTTTACTCATAACCTTTTCCCTGGTCATCAAACTTGATTTTTTTAATTGGTCACCAGAAACACAAGGATGTCTTAGCAACCCCTCAGCTGTAAATAGTCCCAAATGAATCTGTCCTCTCTCTCCCATAACCTAATATCTCTCACTCAGAATGTGCCATTACCATATTCTAAACAACTGGGGTATAATATTTTGGAATCACAGACGCACGATATACTCTGGAAGGGATGGAAGAACTTATGGAAGCATAAGTTTATGCCTCGTTTTCAACTATGTGTGTTTAATACCATTTGCCTATGTATATGTGTGTGAATTGGGGTCCGAATCTTTGTCTTAATATAATCTTACACAGAAGTCCTAATATAAGAGAGATATATGCTTAGCTCTGAATAAAGCTGGAAAACAAAAAAGGGCAGGGGTAAATTTTCTCTGGTTATCTACTGTTTCTCTGTAGTGCAGTAGCCCTTGAAAATATTTCCCCAAATCCCTAGTTGTCACTGGAACACCATTTAAAAATCAGTTAAATTTTTTTAAACTAATTTTTAATCAGTTTAAACTGATCAAAATCAGTTGATCCATTTATTCTACTCATGGAAAATTTTGAGGTTCAGACAGACCTAAGGTCATAAAGCTATTAAGTGGCAAAACGGGTCTGGCCCTAAGTCCATGACCTCTGGACATGCTCATGACATACACTGCCTGATGTCAGTCAGGCTGGCTTACACTGACTTGAGACCACTGGTCACTGACAAAACTGCCCTTTACTGGAGAGGTTATGAGTGCTCCTCAGTGCCTAATCTGATTCCTATCAATCTCTTCGGCTAAATAAATAGTCCTTCCCCCAACCCCTCCAATCTGTACTTTTTTTAAAGATTTTATTTATTTATTTGACAGAGAGAGAGAGAGAAAGAGAAAGCGCGCGCACGCGCAAGCACAAGCAGGGGAAGTGGCAGGCAGAGGGAGAGGGAGAAGCAGGCTCCCTGCAGAGCAGGGGAAGCCCTATATGGGACTCCATCCCAGGACTCCAGGATCATGACCTGAGCGGAAGGCAGTGGCTTAACCAACTGAACCACCCAGGTGTGCCCTGCCTTTTTGTTTTTTTTAATGTTCCTTTTCTCCCACTCTATTTCTTCAAACTCTTCCTTAAAGATATTCCAAAGCTATAACGGAGAGATAAGGAATCTAAGATGCAAAGAGGTTTACTGACTTCTCAGATGACCTACTTGATTGAGGCTCCTGCTTTTTCTATTACCTAGGGCTTCTGTTATCTTTTCTTCTCTCAGGACACATCCATAAACAGCTGCCTATCCCCACTGCCTTATTACTTCCTAATAAAATTTTTCTGTGCTCTCTCTCTCACATTATCTCTAAATAAAACTGTTTTATCTCTCCACCCTTTTTTATCTTTTTTTCAGAACTCTGAAGTTTCATCCAATGAATAGGCCCCTAAACCCCAATCTGATCATACTGACCCCTTGATAAAATTCTTTTGTCATTCTTTATTGAGTGAATGAGATCGAATTATATTCATTTTCTTCAAAGATACAGGGACATATAATCCTTATTCTTTTTTTTTTTTAAGATTTTATTTATTTATTTGACAGAGAGAGACACAGGCAGAGAGTGAATACAAGCAGGGGCAGAGGGAGAGGTAGAAGCAGGCTTCCCACTAAGCAGGGAGCCGGATGTGGGGCTCAATCCCAGGACTCTGGGATCATAACCTGAGCTGAAGGCAGATGCTTAACGACTGACCCACCTAGGTGCCCCTATAATCCTTACTCTAGCTCAGAGGCCACCTGCTCAATCAAACGCTTGCAGACCAGATTCAAACATTTCATCTGACATGGTTCTATATTTCTCTCATAGCTTGTAAAGCAATACTAGACATCATCTGTTATTAAAGTTTTTCAAGTGTATTTCCACTAGGATATCAAATCAATTATGAATTAGATCCTACTGAGTTTTATTTCTTCCAATATCTCCTTTCCTATAGCAGTTGTGAAATAAAACTGTTTTGGACTGAATGTGCACTATGTTTCATGAACTAATCCCAGAATTGCAGATGACAGCTAAACTTAATTTCTCTTTGCCATATTAGAACACTTGGCTTTATTCCTGCTTGACCTGTCAGTTGACCTTGCCTCTCAAATTTAAATTGCTAAGCCTCCACTCAGGGAAGTTTCTTTAGGACTGAGAAATTGTGAAGTAAAGGCCAGATATACCAGATGGAAAGAAAAAATACTGATGATATGAGCTCTAAATATTGTGTACATTTCTTGTGGTGGCATTCCTATCTCTATTAAGAAAACTTTAGAAATTTCAGGTTTTTGTAAAGGTCTTTGCCTGAATTTTGTGTAATTTAACAATGTCTCTCTTAGGTCATTCATCACATTTTAATATGGTACTTGGAAAGCCTTATGAAGGTACCTTTACCTTAAAAACATTCAAGCGTGGGTTTTGACTGTTTGAATGGTTGTTATCAAAGACAACACAGAACAGGACATAAGTCCAAACCCTACAATCTCCATTAATGCTATCTGAAACTAAATGACAATAATAATAAAAGAGAATGCAAGTAATAATAATATTTGATGTGGACAACTGATATTTTCTTAAACTTACTTAAGAGTGAGTATAAATATCTTTAGAAAACTTTTCTATTTCTACTACTTTTCTTTTATTATTTTATTTTTATTTATTTTTTAAAAGATTTTATTTATTTACTTGATAGAGGGAGAGATGACAAGTAGGCAGAGAGGCAGACAAAGAGAGAGGGGAAGCAGGCTCCCCGCTGAGCAGAGAGCCCGATGTGGGGCTCAATCCCAGGACCCTGAGATCATAACCTAAGCCGAAGGCAGAGGCTTTAACCCACTGAGCCACCCAGGTGCTCCTCTTTTATTATTTTAAACATACAATCTAAATAAAAGCCATAATAGTCATATAAACACAGATTCCAGACAAGTTCCCTAGCCAGTCCTAACACTTCTAGATTGTTGCATTTACATGTCTCCTTTGTAGAAAACCTGCATTAGCCACTGAACAGTGCAAGATTCACATAAGTGAGTGGAAGAAATAATTCTAAATTATTAAATAATTTTTAAAATAAATAGGAGGGGGAGACGAAACAGGAGAGACTGTGGACTCTGAGAAACAAACTGAGGGTTTTGGAGGGGAGGGGGGTTCAGGGTTGGACGAGGCTGGTGGTGAGTATTAAGGAGGGCATGTATTGCAGGGAGCCCTGGATGTGGTTGCATGAACAGTGAATCTTGGAACACTGAAAAAAAATTAAATTAAAAAAATAAAATAAAAACATTTAATTTAAAGAGTAAAACTTACTTTAATAGATAATGTTTCAAATAGGCAAATAGGCAAATAAAATACTCTTCTTGGTAAAACTAACCATACCTAAATATGAACTCGAGAACCATGACCACCATCCAGGCTAACAGTCATACCATCCCTTACTGAAAGCACAGATGAAAGGAATTAGGTATTTCTATGCATATGCATAGCCTGATATTTCCTAAAGAACATTCTGTGTATGTGGCGATTAAAAACAGTATGTTACAGTTCAGTGTCTCTCTCAGAAATTCACTAAGTACAACAGCAATTTAAGGCTCTACATACCACAGTAAAGATATATGCTAGCCACATTTAGTTCCAGTCTCAACACTGTAAAAGAAGAGAACAAACAGTCTATGAGAAGACTGTAGAAGAGCTAATGCACTGTTTTTTAGAGCAACAGTCTCCCCACTGACACACTGGTCAGAACGCAATTCTTTCTGGCCCATATCAAGGACAGATATAATACTCTTTCCAATAAGCACAAGAGTCAACTAAGAGAGGAAACTTCAGGACTGAGAGTAAATTCAATCTGTCAGAACCAGTCCTGCCTGAGACCAGTGTGAAAAGTTGCCAATCAGCCATTCAGAAAAAAATAAACTGACCCCATAATCAGGAGACTCTGAAGTTCAGAGGTGTCTCATTTTTTAAAGCTTGGTATTTTATTCATTGTCTCCTCAACCATTCAAAGAAAAATTTTTTAAATGTAGAAACAGATATAAAATAGGTGGAAGAGGTCACAAGCAGAATAGAATGGCAGCAGGAAATCTTATATATTAGCAATGAGACTTGAGCAATTTCAAGTAATTTCAGGAGACCTGATGTATAATTATAGAACTCAGACCAACCTAGCAGACAATAATTAGCTTAACAAGGGACTTAATAAGATACATGAATGAGGAGTAGAGAGAGAATGAGATTCTGCCTCCATCTATAGAAAATGTATTAATGATTGTATAGACAGATAACAGTTATTTGTGGGTTTAACTTAGTTTCTTAATATGTCCACAGAGTTCAGTTTGTTATTATTTTAATTCTTTTTTTTTCCCCAAAATAAGTTTTATTTTTTCAGTGTTACAGGATTAATTGTTCATGCACCACACCCAGTGCTCCATGCATCATGCGCCCTCCTCAATACCCACCACCAGGCTCGCTCTATTAATTCTTAATAGAGTTCTAAAATCTAGGTTAGAGATGAGCACACCATGGCTGTGGACAAAATATGGCCCACCACCTGATTTTGTAAATAAAGTTTTATTGGATACAGCCATGCTCATTCATTTTATTGTCTGTGGCAGCTTTCCTACTATAACAGCAGAGTAGAATGGTAGCAACAGAAACCACATAGCCCACAAAGCCAAAAATATTTACTATCTGGCCCTTTACAGAAAAAGGTTGCTGGCCTCTGATCTTCACCATTAATTTAGAGGTTATGGATTGAACTTCATAATTTTGTAGTCAAGGAAGAAAATGATTTTTTCTGGGTCCAGTAATAGAAAGCAATTATATAACTTTTACAGCATGGAAGCTTCTTCTGAGCAAAGCATGGTCAGATCTGACATGTGTGGGTCTTAGTTATGGCTTCCAGTTACATAAAAAGATCTATCATTCAGCTATAATGATTCTACAGGACTTCAGTTTTAATCAGCAGAATTTCGTGAATTGCTCTTCTTCCTTAACTGGAAAAGGGCAAAGAACCAAATCAGTGAACTGGACTTAATCATTTTTCTTTTGTCTTCCAGCTCATTGACTTTTCTTACTAGTTGTGTACCCCATCCCTACATTATCAAGAACTTTTATTTCACCGATATGAATACTTGTGCAGACATTTGTTTATCGTCACCATTATACTAATCAGTCAGGTACGCAGCACAAAGCTAAAATTTCAAACTGACTTTCTCAATCGGTCCCCTCTGTGCTATGCTTCTGTTGCTGCCTCTGGTTTAATCCCCTAAATCTGGTTCGGTTTTCTGCTATACAAAATGCTCTTATATTCTAACAAGGGAGGGGGAAAAATCATCAAATCTGTACTGAGTCTTCTGCTCTATTTGCCCACCAGATGTCTCACCTCGGAATTCCACCCAGTCTCACAGTTTACATTTTCTAGCATGATCTTGATGCTTCTGAGTTTCCTATAAATCTACAAGTTCGTCAGGTCATGCAGAGGAGTACCTGCAAGCTAACAAGCACCTGAGAATTTCACCACAGAACAGCATTGGAGGAAGTTATGGAATATTTTTCAGCAAGCCTTTTGAAAATTAAATACCTATGATAACAATTATATTTGTTCAAATGAATAACAATCAGGTGAAAATAATTTAAGAATTGATTTTAACAGTTGCCAAAATTTTTGTCTTAAATGCACATGCATTTTTCAGGAAGTATGTAGAAGATCCTCATTTCACAAAATTGAATCATAATGATGGAAAATTTCAGTATATTTATTTTTAACTGACAAGTTACTGAAAATTAATTAATTAGTTCAGTTAATTAAGTGAAACTAAATTACTTCGGTAATTCACAATTACTACAATGTGGTTTTTAAAGTTATCTGCAGCCTAGCCAGGTAAAATATAGCTTCAGTAATGACAGCAGTAAAATTGAAAGAAACCAATATAACTTGCTTATATTAATATCAATTAATATTAATCCTATGGTAAAAGCAGAACATGAAGAATCACACAATATTCCTGAGACTTTCTTCATCCTGTAGATTTTGCCAACTGTCCTCTCCCTCTGCTGTCACTATTACAATATTACTTTCATTAAGATCTAACTCAAATGTCATTTTCCTCTGAAACTTTTCTGGGCTAAACTGAAGAAAGTATTCACCTCTCCTAAAAAAGTCCTCAAAATCATGTCTAGAGATGTGTCTGTCATCATAAGAGACTCAGGAAACAAACTGAGGGTTGCTAGAGGGGAGGAAGTTGGGAAGGATGGGGGAGCTGAGCTGGTGGGATGGACATTGGGGAGGGGATGTGCTATGGTGAGGGCTGTGAATTAAGACTGATGATTCACAGACCTGTATCCCTGAAACAAATAATACATTATATGTTAATTAAAAAAATGGTATTAACATATAATGTATTATTTGCCCCAGGGCACATGTCTGTGAATCATCAGGCTTACACATTTCACAGCACTTACCATAGCTAAAAAAATGGTTTTCTAACTGTATTAGGCAGAAGTGCCTTATGGAGCCTCAACCTCATCTTAATAAATTTCATGTATGTCTCTTACATACAGTAGCAACTAGGATACAATGTAAGATTTTGTATGACAAATACCCTAAATAGCTTACATTTAACATATACAAAATGTCTAACACATAAGAAAATCACTGACCACTTGGTCAATTCCAAATTTCCTAAGATAGTAATGATATAACTAGCAAAATCGAGAATCTAAGAGGTCCCCACATATTTACTTATTGCTTAACAGTGGCTTCCTTCTATTTGACTTTATTTGCCCAATCTGTGGGAATTTCCTCTGAATCCTACTGTGTGGTTCACAGAATTAATGGAGTCCAAGATTCTCCTCCATGTTATAGCCTGTTCATTCTCACTGTTCAAACTGTACCCCTAGTAATATCTCTGTATTTCATATTAAAGCACTGCTTTAAGTGTAGTCTTCTACTATGTGAGAATAAAAATACTTTTTTCGATACCATGTGAATCACAAAATCTCAGATCTATAAATCTTTATAGTATAATCTGGTATTCCATTCTACTGTGATCAAAACAGAACATCAAAGCTAGTTTGGGCATAAAGATAGAATATGTGATTGCCTTCAATGACTCATCCTTTCAGTTAAACATCCTCTCCAGGCCTTTCTGTCAGAATATAGTCCCTTGCACAGGCCAGCCTCATGACCATGACACCCATGCAGACTGACTTGGAAGGGCCTGCACTTAAATTAGCGCTTTGATGTTGCCATTGTGAAATTCTTAGCAAGTTCTGAACAAGAGGTCTGCTTCATATTTTCACTGGACACCACAAATAATAGAACCCTTCCTGCCTCTAAGATAACATCTTAAATCACAGTATAAACTGGTATGCTGAACAATTTTTCTTAAAGTCAGTGGGGAATTACAACAGTAGGAAGAGAGAGACCAAATGCCAATCTTTCAGAGGGAATAGGAGGGAAGAAAACCTAGAAAGGAAAGCTATGTGAGCAAATTAGCTCATTTCTTATTATTTTTTGAGTATCTGCAAAGTACCAAGGAATGCTCCAGATGCAGAGATTACAACAATGAGCCATACTGACAAAGACCCAGCCTTCAATAACCAGATCTGTCTGAGATGGTCAGGGGCAGCAAAGGGGCGTGTTTTGAAGGAGGACTTCATATATCTGTTATGTGTAGTACTGCTACTTTTGGTAACCAGACAGAATAATAATCATTTAAAAAACCGTACTTATTACAAGTAAACTTTCTTTACTAAGAGGCATTTCTTGAATATTTTCTGCTTTTCTGATCATCTTTTGGCATTTCTTTTTTAGGATTTTTAGAAAATTCACAAAACAATGCTAGTTATCTTCTCTGCCACTTACAGTACATAGTTTGAAGTGGGTAATGTAAGTTGTATATTTAAAAATACATGTTAGAACTAATTTTGTAGATATTATATAATGCTCCTTTCTTCTGTCCATTCTATGCTCCCTCTTTCATCTAAGTTTAATGTTGTATGAACCATGCTACCATCAGACAAGTTTGTTCTGAAAGCAGCCTGGATTCTTTGGATCTGGGTTTGTGTCACTGGTTCTGAAAACAACAACAACAAGCAAACAAAACATGCAAACAAAAAAAGCAATGTTCATAATTGTGGAAAATCATCCCTCGTAAATAAGGACAGGTAATCTTGGTTCTTACAAAACTGCCGTCATTCTGACAGGAAATATCACTGTGGGATGCCACCTAACACATTGATGTAGGCAATCAATGGATATTTGTTGACTGAATGAAAAATTCAATGGATGATGATCAAGTATATCAATAGCTTCCTATTAGATAACCTGAAATGAGTCCATACCCTAGTACTAGCACCGATTTGGAAATAAAGGTTAGATAATAGTTACTATTCAAATAGTTACTATTTTTTTTTTCCTAGAAAAGGATATCTGTCCAAACACAAGTAATTCTTATCATTCAAACCTCCTTTTATATTAACTATAGCTGATAAAAATGGACTATCTCTTAGAAACAATGCAGAATGTGAAAAGTAAGCACATTTGGTCAGCCTGAAGAATGGACCTATATCCCTTAAGGAGTAAAATCAATCCAGCGTGCACTGCAATTTAGAATCATGAGAAGACACAAAATCACAGGTCAATCTGTTACCGAATGAGAGTCAAAATGCCACCAAACTGGAAAGGAAAAACCATTTAAATGTTCTCAAAACAGTATGCCTGCTGGCTACATTTGCACTCTAAGTTTTCAACACATATTATTCACTCTTGAGTTATATAAAAATCCTAAATTGAAATTCACTCTGGTAACAAGCTGGCAAAACAAATGGCATACTGATTGCAGTTCACAGAATCACAGGGCTTCAAAACATCCTAATAGGTAAACTAGTGTGTCCTCTCATGCCATAATCCTATAATTTACCTAAACTACAGATGTGTATTTCATTGACAGAAAATGGATACTATTTTTCATTTCTAACCTTAAAAGAAGGAATTTCACTCCAATATATTTTCTTTAATTATTGCCATTGTGAAGAGATTCTATCATAATGTTCTTCAGAGAGTCACATCTGATTACAAGTTTAACACATTTACCGTTGGTTTTCATTGGTGGAAAATACATTTCCTATAAATCTTATATTTGAATACTTCTAAATTACCTCTCAGTAGTTTCTTCTTAAGACTAAATATTTTGTTTGTTTAACATTTCCAAAATTGTCTTAGCTCTTTAGGCATCTGTTGTTTAATTTTATTAATTAATATAATTTTAGAGTTTATAGAGGGTTCTTGGTTAATTAAAAAAAACTGTCATTTAATTAAAAAAAACTGGAAGCCTATACCTATCATAGCCAATGCTATTACTTTTATTTGCAGTATTTCTGTAAAATCTCATGTAAATCTAAGTCAAAATAGAAATAACAATGTCTTTTAATGTGATATTTATTGGGCATTCAGAATATTAGATTTTGGTTCTAGGAAACTTAAGGAATAAGAATGGTCTTAGCTTGGCTGAAGATTTTTGTCTGCTAAACGTAAAGAAATTATTCTCAATATGAACACATTTTGCATCATAAATATGCTTCTTACCTGTGCTGCTGGATATATTAACATCAATACTGATATCAGATATTCCTCCTCCTTTCAGAGATGCTACACATGTGTATGTCCCAAAATCCGTGAATTTTAAATCAATGATGTCCAAGTTTGTCGTTCCCGGGGAGACATCTGGATCAGTCTGGGTAATAACCATCCGCTCAGAACTTCTTAATGGACGGCCATTTTTAAACCAACTAAATGTTAACTCCTCAGAAGGAACAGCTTCTACTTGGCAAGATATTTTCACCTCACGCCCAATCTGGATGTTGTCATCTTTGTGATAAGGATCTGGTGTGATCCAAAATCGTCCTTTTTTTAATGCTAAAACATAAAAATTCCATAAGTAGTTAGTGTTACTTCCATAATGTTAAGATTCATTCACTTAGGTAATCATCTCTGAGTTGAAATAAAGTAAAACAAAATAAAATAAAATGTATATATGTCTCTTTGTCATTTCCAATCAGTGTGCATATCAATAAAACTCATTCAAATAATCTGGAAATATCTGAAGACCTAAGTCACTTAGAGACTCTAAATATTGATTTTTATAAATTGGGTTATATCTTCCAGTGATATAAAAGATGCTTCAAGTCTATATATGATACTTAAACATGGTTGCCATTGGATTTTGAACAAATGATGCAACTTGTTTATATAACATCATTAAGTATTAGAGTTAAAAATAATAATATGAATCATTAAGCCCAATTCAATATTTATGCCATCCCTTAATTAAGGCACAATTTCCCAGACAACTCAAATATGGCACAAATGTCAGGTTAAAGAAAATTCTTTTACAATTTTATCTACAAGCTGACCAAAACTAGTTTGGGAAGAACTGAGTCAGTTCCCATTCATAATGCATTTTTAGACTGAAATAATCTGAACTGAAAAAGGAAATTGTTTTCAAAACATTTGCTGTGACTGTTCTATTCCACCACAGATAGATGTTTCCAGTTGAAACTGTTTGCTGGTTCTCTCATGCAGATGGCCAGAAGAATCTCTCGGCAGATGGTTTAGAAAACATGCTATGTCTGTATCCTAACAGTAGTGCTTTCTGGGTGCAAGGTCAGTACTGTTCTCTTCAGCAGTGAAGATTACCAGAGGCTTCTGGAGGGGTGTCTACTGGTCTCTAAGGGCACCAGTTCTGAACTTTGGATAGATACTACAGGATTCAGTGAAGAAGACGGTTTGTTCCTTTCTCTGGCAGTGATTCTTATACACAACATTCTTCTCTTTACTAACATCCTACCCATTTCCCTTTCCCTTAATATCACTTTATATCCCTCTATGATGATATGTAGCATTATGCGTGGCAAGATATTTATCGGAATAAAATATTGTCCATTCACTTTTACCATGAAACCGTATATAAGTGACACTGGCAAAAATGATGTAAATTTAGGAGACCCACAGAGAGTGGAGGCCTTTTAACTGTATTCTTGAGTTTAACCTGATTTTCCTTAGTTTATCCCATTAAGGCCAGGAAATATCATGGAAATCTGGAGAATTATGTAAGAATGCACTAGAGATAATACAGTTTTAACCTTTTTCTTTAAAGATTTTATTTATTTATTTGACAGAAAGAAAGATCACAAGTAGGCAGAGAAGCAGGCAGAGAGAGAGGGGGAAGCAGGCTCCCCGCTGAGCAGAGAGACCAATTTGGGGCTTGATCCCAGGACCCTGAGATCATGACCTGAGACAAAGGCAGAAGCTTAACCTCACTGAGCCACCCAGATGCCCCAATACAGTTTTAATCTTAAAAATTTTTGCTTTAATTTTTTTACTCGTCAGCCCTAAATATTTTCATCTGCTTTTTTATTTGCATCTTAGTGAGGAGAGATAAATGAGTATCAAAAATGATGTTTATCTTTCTTTTTTTTCAAGAAAAATTTATAGGGCTCCTGTTCATGACAAGGTACTAGATAAGGCCCTGATTATACATGATGAACAAAGTAGACATAACCCTTACCCTCAGGTATTGGTATAGCAATTTCTGTACTCATATAGTCCAATTTATCCATCTGATATTTATGATACTCATGTCTAAAAAAAACACTACATAGATAGTAAATATTATAGGTTTGAAGGAATCTGAATGTCAGAGAATCCTTTAAAATATTGTTTGGAAGGGGTGTCTGGCTGGCTCAGTTGGTGGAGCATGAGACTCATGATCTCAGAGTTGTGAGTTTCAGCCCCACATTGCATGTAGAGATTACCTAAAAAATCTTTTTTTTTTTTTAAAGATTTTATTTATTTGATGGAGAGAGAGTACCAGTAGACAGAGCAGCAGGCAGAGGGAGAGGGAAAAGCAGGCTCCCCGCTGAGCAGGGAGCCCGACATGGGGCTCTATCCCAGGACCCTGGGATCATGACCTGAGCTGAAGGCAGCCGCTTAACCAACTGAGCCACCCAGGTGCCTGAGATTACCTAAAAATCTTAAAAAATAATAGAAAAGGCACAAAACTTCAATCTTAATGAAAACATCAAAAGACAAATATTTAAATCACATTCTCATATTGTTGTTTGTTACATTTTTCCACACTAAAATGCAACTTATGAAGCTTATTTATTCCCAGCCATATTTTTTCAGTACATGACTGTTGGATGAAATTAGGAGAAATTATGTCATTCTGTTACCCAGTGCCATATTTTTATATTTTTATTGGCATTGAAATATGACTTTGTATCTAGAAAGAGAAAAGTGCTGAAAATGCCTATTGGCTACTGTATTTGGTATAGAATATTGTACATGTATAGTTCAAATGATTTTAAATTTCTATAACACATTGCACACATATAATTCAAATGTAATTAAAGTTCTTTTTGTTTAAGATTTTATTTATTTACTTGAGAGAGAGAGAACATGTGAGAGAGTGAGCACAAGCTGGGAGAAATGCAGAGGGACAGGGAGAAGGAGGCTCCCCATGAGTAGGAAGCTGGATGTAGGATCCCAGGACCCTGGGATCATGACCTGAAACAAAGGCAGACGCTTAACCAAATGAGCCACCCAAGCGCCCCTGCAATTAAAGTTCTATCACACAAAATAAACTGTATCATACAATTTTTTCTTTTTTTTATTAATTCTAAAAAATAATATGTCAAGGAGCATTTACTTTTGTTAGGACCATAATATTCAAATGAGTTTCCTTTTATTTGGTAAGAATTTTCCTTTTTCTGTTTCTATAGAAAACTGATATGCCTGAATAAAAATTTTAAACAGATAATTCTTAATTTTAAAAGTTTATATATATTAATTTATTAATAGCTTTATATGGGGGTAGTTTTAGAATAAAATTCATTCCAAAATTATGTTGGTGGCCATATACAAACAAAAATTCTGATGTTTCACTGACTACCATTTACTTACTAGGCAGTTATTGTTATCTAGCTCTGCTCCTTGCACAGTGACATATTAAACTGATAGTGCCATTAAGAGAACTGAAAACTCATTAGATTAGTTAGACTTAAACAACAAAAACAATCCAAAAGCCATGGATTTAAAAAACAAAACCAAACATAAAATCACAATAAATAGTTTGTTACAAATTGTTTTATTAATGGAAAATAACTTTTAAAATCCAAAATAAAAAAAAATTAAAGATTATTTAGTATTAGAGTTAAAACTAATTAGTATTAGTTATCTAATTAGTATTAGAGTTAAAACTCTTAATTTTTTAGAGTTTTAGAGGCGCCCTCACCCAGATGCCCCTCAAGTGAGCTTTTAAAATGAACCCATTGTGTGGGCGCTGGGTGGCTCAGTAGGTTAAAGCCTCTGCCTTCGGCTCAGGTCATGATCTCAGGGTCCTGGGATCGAGCCCCGCATTGGGCTCTGTGCTCAGCGGGGAGCCCGCTTCTCCCTCTCTCTGCCTGCCTCTCTGCCTACTTGTGATCTCTCTCTGTCAAATAAATAAATATCTTTTTAAAAAAAATGAACCCATTGCTACAAATATTTGTTTTTCTCAGTATCAGATCACTTTATAACTTGGCCAGTGTCAATCACATTAGTCTTCCAAATGACAGATTCTAAAAAGAAAAAGAAGGATACGTCAGTGCAGCAAGTGAGGTAAGTTAAAGAACATCAGAATAGGTAGCATGGATCATTTGACTGGAGAAACATCTCACTGACTTTGTTTATGTTACCCCATAATAGAATACCTACTTTTGCACTTGGAATAGAAAAGTTCTAAGGAAAAAGGGAAAATGAGATTGTGTGTGTGTGTGTGTGTGTGTGTGTGTGTGTGTGTGTGTGTATGCACATATGCATAAGCATGCACGTCACCATCTCTAGTAAGAACAGTTAAATTTATTTGTTTTTCTAACTTTGGCTGCTCAGAAAACTAAAAGCATGGCTCTGTCAACTAAGCACAGGTATATTAAGATCTTGAAACCTAATTCTAGTTTTTCATTTCTATGTAGTCCAATATAGGCAATCTAATTTTTATGGGTCAAGTGCATCATTTATAAAAATAGGAGGTGATAGTATTAGGCTCCCTCTGAGACCCATTGTCAGAAACAGTTTATTAGCAATAGTGTAGAGCTCTGAAAATATAAAGTGTTTAATATAGTTAATCAACTGGGAAGCAGGTTCCTTCGTTTATAATTAAACACTCTCTTTCTCAGTGAACAATTTACAGTAGTTCATGCAATGTTAATTTAAAGTCATTTCCTGCTAACCAGTTAAGATTTCAAATGCTTAAAATCAATCTGCGATTAGTACCAGAGTATAACAAGGATCCAATAGACATAACAAGACTCTACAGAACTAAAGAAATTCTATGGAAAAAGAAAGGAGAAATCCCTTTCCCCAAATGCAATTTCTTAGTCTGACTATTGAAAATCCCCTAACACCAGCCTGAGAGAACATTAGATTTAGCTTAATGTATCATAAATTGTGATGGATGAACCTCAAAACGTACTTGTTTAGTCTGGCAGTTCATGTAAAGAATTGGCATCAAGCTGAGCCTCTGTTTTGGGTAATCAGTTTAGAAACACTGCCATATAACCCACAGCCCTGGTTTTTTAATAATGTGAGAACTGAATACAAACTTGGTCCACATTCACTTTTGACAAGTTACTCCTGAGGACAGTCTAGCTGCACTCAAAGGTGCTTTGTGAACAGAATGAAGCTGGTATATTAAAGCAAGACCACTGCAAAGATCTGGGTGGGACTTGCTGAGGACTTTCCCCTAGAAGTGAAAGTGTATTTTTGCCTATGAATGTCTACAGTGAAAACTTCCATTATTTAAAATTATATTGTTCTTCTTGAGTTCATCTTTGAAAGAGAGACTACTAGCTTTGAAGAGGTCTATACCTGTGGCTTCCAGGAATATAAGCTCAATCAGAGGAACACAAAGAGGAGGCTATGAGATTGTATCCTGCTTATAACTATAAATTATTAAATGCACTGATAGTTTGTCAAATGTTCTACAAGTATACAGCCCACAGCAGTTCCATAATAAAATATGATTTATAGACAGAACAAAAAGTGATATTAAATGACGTTGAACATGTTTTAAAGTTTAGTGAGGACGCATCTATTTGCAGATACAAAATATCAGGTGTCAGCTTCTTACCCTCTGCTAAGAACCTATTTTAGAGACAGAGTAATCACTGCCCACTCTTCTTCTTAGTAGTTAAATTAGTTAAAAATCTCCAAGTATACCAATTCTTACAATCTCCATAGGATTTTGGATAACATGAAAACTGGCAAAATTTTCCTGAGAGAAATGGATCTAGAAATCAGTAATTGTGTCATCAAATAAGAAAATGATTTCCTACTTATTTTCTGTTAAAAACAATAAAAATATTTAAGTGGAAAATGAGTATTTGCCAGTCCCACATGATGCCAATTGAATAAACAGTTGGAAAAAAAATTACGTCAGCAAACCAACTTAAGAAATAGTAAATGATAGTAGATAATTTGTCCTATTATAATTAAATACCAGTCTTTCTCTTCAAGGAGAGTGTGAACACCTAGGGAGTTGGGACCATTCCTTATTCTTTTTTATTGTCCCAGATTTTGAAACTGGTTCCTTGGTAGAGTTGATATTCAAGAACTTTTGTCAAATTTAATTAAAGCTGACATTTCAAAGCATTACTTTACAAATTCCCATCATTTCCATTCAGTCCGATATGTCCATGTTAACTCTTTTTATTTGGTGGTCCATTGTTCTGAAACACCTCAGGGCA
Organism: Procyon lotor; assembly: GCA_028646535.1. NCBI lineage: Eukaryota > Metazoa > Chordata > Mammalia > Carnivora > Procyonidae > Procyon > Procyon lotor. Next base: position 77,196,667 of record CM053609.1, read on the forward strand.
GGAGGCACAGGATAGAGGAAAGAGAAGAGATTTCATGCCCCCTAAGGTTTAGGTTTTTGTGTTTTGTTTTGTTTTGTTTTTTTGTGGAAGCGAATGATACTTGATGAATAAACAGTATTAATATAGGAATGTATGTAAGGAAGGGGATTCTGTACAAAAAACTCAGGAGACCGCATTCCATCCTGGCCACTGACTAGCTAGTTATGTATCCCAGTCATATAATGTGTCAGGGACATCAACTATTGAATGTAATACCTGTTACTCATCCCTCCTTTGTAAGGAGCCTGAATTTCATGCAAAAGGGCTTGTTTACATACTTTAGAGCTCAGTTGATAATCATTTCTAAGGAAAGATGAAAGAATGAAGAAAATTGACATCTAAGCAGTTATATTATCTGAAATGGTGTTTGCCAAAACTTATTTTAGAAAAAGATCAAAAAGGATCATGTTAAAAGAAAGCAGAACAAATAAAGTTTGGGGACTGACTATATGAATAAAATTTGCTTTCTTGCAGAACTTCTCAGAGCTTTGAACATGATAACACGCACACTGCAATACTCCTAGAGAGGCTTATAAGTATATGTTTTTAAAACCTTTATTAATGGAACATTTTTCAGGACCAGTATCTCACAGAATAAAGTAAGGGAATCTATCAATTGATGAGAAATCACAGAAACGACTCTGAAATCAGATTCCATTCTTGTTTCAGGAATTTCCATTATGAGCATCATAAAATAATTGACAAGGTGCGATTCTTTTGTGAAAATAAAATTTATGAATAGAAAACTAAAGAAAAAAAACTAAAGGAGAGGAAAGTATCTTTAAGCTCAGATGTATCTAACGGCACACTGAAGTCACAAAGCATACTTCAGAGCCATGGCATCAGCTGATCTGCACCAAGAGCAGTGTGTCGTCTCTTTCCTTTCCCAGCCAACCAGCATTTAAAAAAATTTAATATATCAGTTTGTTCCTATCTTGGAAACACACATTTTGGAATATGAAAATAGCATTTAAAAGGAATTAAGTGTATTAGCTTCTATACAATTTGCAATTATTGATATAAATTAATAAGGCTTAATCTAGCTCAGTTGCTTGGGGAAATAATAGTATTTACTTATTTTTACCTTACGTTGTTATAAAAAAGCACGTAAAGTGTTATAAGAAGCAGTAAAGCTTCTAGGGGATGGATAGGACTGGGGAGGTCTTTTTTTTTGGTATATGTTATTAGGTATTCGTATACTCACTTTCCTTTATCTAACAACTCCAATTGCCAATCTGCAGTCTGAATGAAAGTTCATTAATAATGCAAGAACAACAACAATAAAATCATTACATCCATTTCCTAAAACTACTTTAAAATAGCACCCCTGATCATTTGAATGCAGAATTAGATGCTGGAAGGAAGTTGGGGTTCTATTTAATTATGAAGTATCAAGGCTCTATTTATTTTATGAATTTACTCAAAGCTAATTACTATAGTTAATCATTCAAATTGTTTAAGCAAAGTATGGTTGAATTTTAATTGTCTTTTAAATGTCCTTGCTCAATAAAATAACTGCAGGTAAGTATTTTAGGTAAGAATTAAAGTAAGAAAGGATCTTTTAGGTAGGCACAAATTTTGTTTCTCGTATAACCCTTACCTTGAGAAAAGGGAAAAGAAGTGGACTCAAATCATAATATCATTATCATTACGATTTTGTCATTTTTTAAATTTCAGCCCTAAATTATCAATCTATTAACAAAGTGTGCCTATATAATGTCCTAAATAAACACAAACATTTTCATACCATAGCTAGGACATAAATGGTATCTGACACAGCATGATGTCTTCACACCAGTTATATGAATAGGGAATATTAAACAGCACAACTTACCTCCATATGACGTCACAAATTAGCAGGTAGTTTGAGTTCACCTGTCCTATCAAATTTGATAATACCCCTTCACTATAATAAGAATGTATCCAAGGTGAATTGAATTTTTTGTTAGTTTTTAAAGATCCAGGACTCGAAATATCTATAATGAAGTTCAGCTCTGAAAGGCCTCTGCTAAATATAGTTCTTTTGAAGTCCTTTTGAAAATAGTACATCCTTAATATTTATGGAATCGATCACGCAGCAGTGAAAACTGGATGAAAATAATGAGACTAACTGAAACTAAAAATCTTCCTTTATTTTTCTTATTTTCTGTCTCAAAGCTGGGGCCTCTTTCCTTTCTAAACTCATTTCGCCCATCTGTCAACCTCTCTCACTGAACCCAGATGCCTGGCATTCTTTTGGTTATCCACTTGCTGTTGAAATTTCAATATTTTCTGTTCCATATGCTATCTACTCTTAGAGTAGAAAATTATTTAGGTCATATCTAAACTTAGAACACTTTTCTTAACGCTAACACTTTTCTTAATAGTCCTTCAAACTCTTTGTGGCATATTTCTTAAAAAAACAAAAACAAAACGAAAACATGAAACACCAGTTATGCTTACTGTTACATCTGGCACTCATTCATCCGACAGTCCACACACTGGTTTTTACTAGTGCTTTTACAGCATTGAAGACTTGAAGGTGAGCAATAACCTCTTAACCAATTAACACAATGATTTTTTTCTATTTCTTTTCCATTTTTATATATCATTTATATTTGGTACTTCCTATCAATTTACATTATTGACTCTTCCTTCTTGAAAACCTCTTTTGTACTGGTTTCTATTACTAGTAAAATATGAGATAATATTTGTGAAAATAAATCAGTAGGCTTTGCTCACCAGCATCACAATTGTCATGACATGTTCTCTAGTTATTTTTAGTTCATTTGGATTTTGTTATTCATATATAGTTGTAAAGTCAGGTTTTTTTGAGAAGGAAAGAATTTTTATAACTTATTTTGCCATAATTGTAGACCACAGATGTTTCTCTTAATTTTCTACCTTCCATTCTGCTGCTTATGTTTGGTAACATGAAGTCATTGTTTGTTTTGTTTCTTGATACACAAAATGTTGTGACCAGATCCATGTACATTTCAATATAAATTAAAACAATGATTAAGTCATTTACATATATTTTTTCATTTTGACATTAAAGGGCAAGAAAAATAATCTAGATATATTAAATGACCAAATGAAAAAAAATATCTGGAGGCACCTGGGTGGCTCAGTGGGTTAAAGACTCTGCCTTTGGCTCAGGTCATGATCTCAGGGTCCTGGGATCGAGCCCCACATGGAGGCTCTCTGCTCAGCAGGGAGCCTGATTCTCCTAAACTTAGAACTCAGCCTGCCTCTCTGCCTACTTGTGATCTCTCTCTCTGTCAAATAAATAAATAAAAACCTTTAAAAAAAAAAAAAGGAAGAAAAAATATCTGTATTCCCTAGGAATTTATATAAATTATCTTTTTTTAAAGATTTTATTTATTTATTTGAGAGAGAGCATGAGAGAGAGAGAGCAGGAGCAAGGAAGAGGAGCAGAAGGAGAGGGACAAACAGGCTCCCCACCAAGGAAGGAGCTGGATGCAGGGCTCGATCCCAGGACCTGGGATCATGACCTGAGCCAAAGGCAGAGGGCAGAAGGCAGACACCCAGTCCACTGAGCAAGCCAGAGACCCATAAATTATCTTAACTACCTGCTTTTGTCCTGTGAGAATTTGAAGAGTCAATACCATTGATGAGACCAATGAAACAGTCCCCTCAGCATGACCAAATATTAGACAGGTTTCTTCCTAAGTCTAGGCCTCTGACCTCCCTTTTCTTAGAGCTCAATTCACTCTTAGAACATGCAATTATAAATTCTTTCTCTTCCCCTTTGTGATAAATCTTCTACAAGCCAGAATATCTTAAGGAATGTCCTTCTCAAGCTCCTGGAGCCATCTCTTTAAAAAGTAATCACTGAGGGACATAGTGCTTCTACTTCCTAGTCTCTATAGAAGGGTGGGAACCTAACTTTGAAAAGTGAAAGGACCACTCAGACACACACTTAGAGGAACAGATGACTTAATCTCATTGACTGTCCTCCCTCCAAGTATCTTCTAGTGCTTATCCATTAGCTCACTCCAGCATTTAAAAATCCTTCCACCTTTTGTTTCAGTGGAGTTGAGTTTAATCTATCTCCTCTATTCCAGTAGTCGTCACCCCGTTTCAGTAGTCTTGAATACAGTCTTCCTTGTTGTTTTACAACATGTCTGATGCATTTTTTCTTTCAGACCAAGAGATGCAGTTGCAAGCATTATTGAAACAGATGAAAGTACGATCAATCTAGAAAATTCACTGCTGCAAAGTTTCAAACACCGAGGAAATAATGCTTATAGTTATAAAACACACACACAAACACATACACACAGACAGTATGTTGTTCAAAGATGAAATGCCACATGAGTATAAATGCAGTTGAGGGTCACTTCAGTGCATCTGAGGTTAATTTAATCCATTTATGAAGGAATGCTTCCTCTAAAGTGGTAAACCCTGCTTAATCTATGATACCCTGGAGGTCTAGAGTTTCTGATACTAGACTCCAGGATAAGTATCTGGATTTGTGGGTTAACTAACAGATGACAGGACTGATAAAATGAGGTGTGAAGAGATGGGCTCTAAAACTCAATAACTTTAAAAATATGTTATAAGGAAAAATGTGTAACATTTACTTTTAAAAAAGTATCTCCTACTTGGTTTAGACATTTTTAAAGCAGATTTTAGAAATACGTGTTATAGTTTATTCTCTCTTTTTAATGAGAAAATTGTGCCATATAAGCAAGTGGTACACTGTCATTTTGATGGGGTAGAGAAATGTTTTTACAGCCCATACAGTTGGCAGTTGGGCCATAAATTGGCTCTGATCTTTATAGGTACAAAAGCAAAGGGGGAAATACTAATTTCATATTTCATAATTTCTGTGAGTTAAAAATACTCCAACTTTCTAAACAAACAGAAAATGGGGAAAAAAAGATTTCTGGTTCAAGATCTGAATGGAATTTATCTTGTAAACTTGTATAAATCAGACACACAACAAGCAGCATTTTAAACCATACCTGTGGTGATCATAACAATGTAATTCATAGTACTAGTTGTCAGTCTGTCCTTCAAAGTGACTTAATTACAGCAGTTTTACATATAGGAACCTAAAGAGTATGGTCTAGATGCACAGGTGCTCAGATTAAAATCAAAGATAAATCCAAAGATTTGTCTAGGTCATGATTCAGCGGGAGTGAATATAAGCTTATATTCTATGAGAATGACCCAGGGAAGTCGTCACAGATGGCTGTGGTTAGGGTGGTGTTATATGTTCAGGGTTATATGAAAATAGATACTTTAAGTGTTAAGTGACATAGAAATAAGATTCTCATAATCTTAGAAAGGAGGAAAGCTAAATGAGGAGCCAGGCACTGTTAAGAGGTGGATAGAGGAATATCTGTGGACAAGGACAAGATAGGGAGGGCTACATGCACCAGCATCCAGTGAAAATACTTTAAGAAGTGAAACATACTGAGCACTTTAAGAAAAAAAAAAAGTTTCACAATATATCCCCATGTTAAATCACCAATGCATTGCTCACCAAGTTGTTTGCTAGAAACCAGTTTAGTGTTAGAACATATTTACCAGAAACAATGACTTTTGCGTAGAAAGAGATGATCTGAACTCACTCACAAAGGAAATGATGAGATGATGAGGCCAGTAATCCATGAAAGTTATTACAACTATTGAACATTGAAACTATGACATCTGTAGTTTAGGACAGTATTTTTCCAAATGCGGATCTGAGACCAGCAACAATAGCATAACCTGAGAACCTATTGGAAATGCAAGTTCTTGGGTATGATCTCACACTGAGGCCACACTTCCTGGGGCAGAGTCCATCTCAAATTAAATCTACAGTTTTTGGTGTAGAACACAGCCATCTGCATTTTAACAAGTCCATTGTGTGATTCTGATGTACATTCAAGAACTACCGTCTTAAAAAAAGTTATCTTTCCACCTTCCAGAAATGCAAAGCCAGAAGAGAACAGGGCAGGTCATCAGCTCATTCGGAAGGACTGAGCTACTAAAGGACACACTTAAAAGTGGCTGCAGCGGATTTTTTTTTTTTTTTTGCTTTATAAGACCTTCAAGAGAGTGTCTATTCTGGTTATACCACCAGAAATATTATTAAGGGGGTGCCTGGGTGGCTCAGTGGTTTAAAGCCTCTGTATTTGGCTCAGGTCATGGTCTCAGGGTCCTGGGATCAAGCCCCGCATCCGGCTCTCTGCTTGGCGGGGAGCCTGCTTCCCTCTCTCTCTCTGCCTGCCTCCCTGCCTACTTGTGATCTCTCTCTGTCAAATAAATAAATAAAATCTTAAAAAAAAAAAAAGAAATACTATTAAGGAATAGTTCCTGTGAGTATTAATAAAAAAATTATCTAAATTGACCTCACACAGCTTTACATGTAACTAATTCTTTTCAACATAGCTAAAGCCTAAGGAAAGTTTCACAAAACCAGTGATTTACAGATGTCTTCATAAACTGATAAAGATATTAAGAGTGATTAATATTAAGTACCTTAAGGTCACCATTCTTTACCTAAGAAATTCTAACTTTCAAAGTATTGTGAGTCTAACTTTCATTTAGGGAAAATCTGAAAGAATTAGTATGTTCATAATTTGGAATTGAGAAATTCATAACCCATCAATTTTCATCTGAGTGCCAATGACTTTTTGGAGAGCCAATAAAGGTAACAGTGGAGGGGCACCTCGGTGGTTCAGTTGGTTAAGGGTCTGCCTTCAGGTCAGGTCATGATCCCAGGGACTGAACCCCACGTCAGGCTCCCTGCTCAGCGGGGAGCCAGGTTCTTCCTCTGCCACTCCCTCTGCTTGGGCTCAAAATGTAAATAAAAACATAAATAAATAAATGTATGTATGTATGTAAGTAACAGTGAAGACTAAGTATTCCAGGGTCAGACTGCCTAGGTTCTAATATGACTTCATCACTTATTAAATGTGACCTTGTGCAATTAACTCAGTCTCCCAAATCTGAAAAATGGAGATCATAAAATTGAACCATGAAACTCTGAGTATGTTGGTGCCAACACAGAGTCAGCAAACAGTAGATGCCAGTTGTTTTCTAGTCAATGTTTCCTGACTTACAATGTATCTATAGGAAGGCTTGCTACCAAAGATACAGAGATGAAGAGCCTAGTGGTGGAGAAAAGCATAGAAATAAATTTTATTTACAGTGCAATAAAAACAAGGATTTAGTGTACTAGCTATTACAGAAAGGAATACTTTAAAACAAACACAACTAGTTACCACAGATGAGAGAGGGAAGTCCTGAGAATTAGGGGAAAATGAAAATAGGCTTGAAGATGCTGAAAAGTCATTTCGGAGAGTGGATTCCATTGAGTATGTGGAACAGAGATTTTTACTGTACCAACAACTATTTCTAATTCAGCTTTCACTAATTCAAGCAAATCCCCTCATGAGTCTACAAAATGTACTTCAACCATTCATTTCCTCTCCCTTCCAGGCTCTCAGGCTGCAAGTGTGGTCCTCTTTTCAAGGTTAACATCTTAAATTGTGCTCCTGATCTCAGCTCCAGCTCTGCATGGAGTATCACACACCTTCCATTTTCTCCTCTTTCTCTTAAATTTTCGCTCACAACAAGGTCCTTCCCATGCATCTATAAACATGATCATAATCTCCTCATTAATGAAAACGAAGCAACGACAACTAAATAATACAGAAAGCTTTCCCTCAACTTTATATGCTGGAGCTACTTCTTATTTACTTTCTTTCCCTTTCTCATTGTCAAAATATTAACATATAAACCACTCACCCTTAACCGCTTTCAAATTAGCTTTGAGTCCCACCAGTATCAGAATTTTAACAACTGCCCGCGAAGATACGTTCCAAAGAGCTGCAGTTCAGCCCACCCTCCCTGTAGCATTTGTTAGGTCTAACTTGTCCTGATCTTTTGTTTCTAGCTCTCAGACAGACTCTCTTCCTTCTTCCTCTCTCTTGACTCTGGGTTCCTGTCTTCTCTTCTCCGTCTGCACCATCACTTCACAGCTTGCTCATTGTTTCTGACTTGGCACAGATGCCACCTTGGTAAAACCCTCTACCCCAACCTCTCTGAGTTACTGTTGTTTTATTTCCAGTTATCTGCTAGGTTTCAATGTGATGCAGCATTTCAGAGCCTATGCGTCTTTAAAACTACTTGTATTCCTGCTTTAAAGAATATCTGGATTCCACTCCTCCCATTAATGACACCTTCCTCTACAGAAACCATCTTTCCCCCTTTGTCCTTTGCTGCTTGCAGGCTCCTACAATCTGCCATTACTATTACATTCCCTGGTGTGGGCATCTTCTCCATGCTGTGTCCAAGTCTAACCTAGTCACCTAAGCCCAGATCCAATGTTACTGCTTTCATAATACTTTCCCGATTCATGCAATTAGATAGAAGAACTGTCATTTTTCTGTATCTGTCAGAAAACCCTCTTCCACATAGTTGTTTTCATACTATTTTGTATTTTTTGGACTTACAAGCTTCTGGAACGCAGAAGTACATGGTATCTCTGTTTTCCTGAGCACGCGTCTTCTACATGTCTTACACTTAGGATGATGATAGGAAAGATGATGATTTTTTTTTCTTTTTAAAAAACAAGTCCAATTTTATTTTGGGTCGCTGGCACCACAAGTGCCGTAGAACCTTCCAGATAATGTGGGCAATACATTTGGCAGGTCACTTCTATTGGGAACGAGTTCCCAAGACAGAATCCTAAAGAAGTCCAAAGTATGAGACGTGTAGGTGATTCATGTTTGTGACAACGGTAGATTGTACAATAGAGACCAGAAAGGTAAACCTCACATGCCAACTGGAACTCTGAGAACCCGCGCTCCTGGTCTTATTACTGGGAGGGAATGATAACTGGCTGGAGGAGTCCAATGTTCACAACAGGTGATGGGGATAGAGTCATGCACCTGTCATGATGAGCGCCAGGGGATGGAGGCAAGTGCTGAATCACTGTATTACATACCAGAAACTAACAGAACACTGTGTGTTACCTAACTGGGATTAAAAAAAAAAAAAGTCAAAAGGAGTTATTTTAACCTTTCCACATGTTATGCACAAACTTTCCACAGGGAATGGTTTGGCTCTGCACTTTCTTGAAACGAAGAGTTTCGAGATCAAATAGACAAAGATGTAACACTTTTCATCCACTGGGGCATATCTGGGGCTCTTTCCAAGCAGTTACCATATTGATTGTTATCACCTGATATCAAGATACCGACTTGAACAAATGTAGTTAATTTTGTCAATTATTTTTTTGTTATTTTAAGAAGTCCTTTGCTAAATGAATTTAAAAGCAACTTTTTTATTATCATTTATACCCACAAATTTAAAATTGGTAGCCCCAGGGACAATGGAGTTTGTGTCTTACATCTCTGGATGATTATTTTCATATTAAACTAAACTAATTTATTATGATCCTTTGAAAATCATCAAATATAAAAAATCATTATCAAATGTCAATATAAAATACAAAAGTAATTAGCAAATAAAACTAGGTGAGGAAACCAATTTTTACTTAATTAAGAATTTGCTCAGCAACCAGATTAATCCTCCTTACACAAGTGGGTGTCAATTAGTGATGGTGGCTGATTAGTAACATGTCTTTTGTGAGCTACTCCTCAAAAACTGATAGAATCTTGTTGCAGAATACTGTTCTTAACTGAGTCATAACAAATGATCTGTCACTCTGAAAAACAATAGGGGAAAGAAATAAAACTATTAATTCTGTGTTGGTCATTCTCTAGCTATTTTGGAAAAATTAAACAGAAACCTAAAAATGTGGGATCAACTAAACTATGACACGTGCAACATTTTTCATTGGTATCCGTAATTCCTTGTGATTTGAAATTAAAATGATACTTTTTTTTCTTACATTTCTGATCCACGTGACTGTGACGTCTCAGGGCAGATGAAAATGCATAAATGGGGCTGCTGGAAATAGAGTACCATGTTTTATCAAAGTGGGACATATTTCAATGTATGCACATATATGTGTATGTGTATATAGGTATATGGGGATATATATATATATGGGGATATATAGATATATAATATATAATGTGTGCTGCCCAATGAGCACTATTTTTTAAAACATTTTATTCTGATTTTCCCTTTTTTTCCCTCTTATTTTATCTCTGAATATAATCTAATAAGAGAGATACATATTTAAGAACATGCTACATGGACCAGGCACCTTTATTTGGAGGTCCACATGAAACAAATTAATGAGAATTTTATAAAGCTATTATTCCAAATACTGTATCAAAATTAATTCTCCCGAATCCATTCCTTAGACCTGAGTGATAGTGAAATACATTAGCCAAACATTTTTTTTTTACATGTTTTGTTTCCTTACATGGTAATGAATAGAATATTAATTGAAATTTAGCTAACCTGGAAAACATTTCCTTAGCAGAACATACTGTTCAATTCTACTTACATTTTTTTTTAAATAAGTAAACAAACACAAAAACAAAAACAAAAAACAAGTAAACATCTTTGCTTGCTGCAAAGTTAAAATTCACTCAGTTGGAAACTCAGAGAAGAGATTTTGGAGTTATAAAGGGTTTTTTTTTTTTTAATAACTTAAGTCATTTTAAGGCCATAACTTTAAAAGATTAAGCTATTTAAAAGTGTTTACTAAAATAAATAAATAAATAAAGTTTGCTCTAAAATGTATTACATATGTCCCTGCTTTTTACATTTTTTTTTAGTAGAGTTGACATGCAATGTTACATCAGTTTCAGGTATACAACATAGTCATTCAATATCTCTATACATTTTGCTATGATCACCACAAGTGTCAACATCTGTCATCATACGATGCTATTACAGGTCAGCAACTACATCTATGTCCCTGATTATTTGAGAAAAGTAATTAGAACGCAGTTTTGCATTTTCTCGAAAATTTGAGAACCTATCACCACCAATTTATTTACTAAACTGCATAGACAGGCACGATGTATCTTCTGATTATGACAAGATTACTTGTTCCTTCATTAAATGGCTATAGATAAGCATGTATTCTGTTTGTGTCTGCTTCTTTTGGGTTTTGCTACTTTCTTTGTTGATACTGTTGGCTCTTATTCTCACTATAGTCTTTGACTTAGTGAAACAACTTTACTCCTTTCGCAATTTGCTACTCTACTTCTTTTATCAAAGATGTACATGGGCTTTATCACATACAGTTGAATTCTCTCTTTTCATCCTCCATATATTTGATATTCTGAATTAAGATTCTGAAAGAGATTGAGCAGCAGTAACTTTGAGATCATAATCCCTGACAAGTAACCACAAAGCAATTAATCTATACTGACAGTTAACTACAGAATCCTACATTTCAGTAGTCAGCCAAACCAAGAGAACCTCCCACAAAAACTGTGTGGTTTACAGTTCACTGCTAAGTAAAAGCTTACCCTAAATTAGCTTAAAGTATTGAAGATACAAACTTCTTATAATGGCAACATATAAAAGAAAACATCCATATCAAATATTTAAAATACAAATCCAGTACAAATTAGTACAGCACAACCCACAACCTATATATCCATTAATTCTTTCTCAAATTTGAGGGGAAATTATTAAAATAAAACATTAGATAACTTCACTTACATATTTTTCCTGGGGTAATAAAATAATCTCTCAAAAGCAAATTTTTGAAAAAAAATTATGTTGAGTAGTTAGCACAGCAATTATGTGACATTTGCATCTCTACTTAATACATCTATGGCCATTATCATATATTAATCTGAACCATCCTTCCTATCCAGTCTGGATAACAACTTAAAATCATTTTAGACATAGTTCTATAGGCAGTCACTAATATTTGATCACCATTTGACATCCATGAATACACCTTCCTGACAGTTACTTAATCTTCACTTGACATAAACCTTACTTAATGAAGGACCCTCCATAATTTGTAGATTATTTGGGTGATTTCTTTAGCCATTTAAAGAAGGCCCAAATAAGGAAAATAAATGATGAAAAATTATGTTGATAAGGTGTCAAAATAGGTTGAGAGATGAACAAGCTACTAATTCTCCAAAGAATTAAGTTTCTGTTTGCTAAATTGAGAAGAATCCAAGCATTGATGAAATTTCATTTCTTCAACCTTTTAGATAACAGAGTATATATCAACATGGAATTCTGTTTTTATTTAGTATATCTTTATTCCAAATATTACTTGCGATAGAAGTTGGCAGAAAATAATATTGGAATGCAGGCAAATCATATATAGTATTTGACAGTGTTTTACTTCTTTCTTCTTCTTTATTTCTTTCTTTCTTTTTTTTTCTTTCTTTTCTGGCCAATACAATCTAAAATTACTTACCATCTGCATTATTATAGACATTTGGATTCAGTAAATGTTTTCTATAGTAAAACTGAGTGCAAAGGGACAGATAACTTGACTTTGTCATGAAACTTTATTATTATTTATTATTAATGCTATAAGAAATTATCTGTATTTTTCATATATGATTTGCCTGCATTCCAAAATTATTTTCTGCCAGCTTCTATTGCAAGTAATATTTGGAATAAAGATATACTTAATAAAAACAGAATTCCATGTTGATATACTGTGAACGCTGTCAAATACTGTATAATTTAGGTCAGTTGTTTTTCCTCATAATTTCTACTTGCAGTTCACCTGGAATCAATAAAACAGAATAAAGGAATTATAGAAAGGTGAAGGTTAACATTTTGTCTAATTCAATTAAACAGATACTTACTGAATATCATTTACATAATTTAGTCATTAGAAGGACCTGGTCTGTCATCATATACAGAAACATGATTTAAAACAAAGCTGAATATGCACAGACTAACAGTAGTAAAAATAGCTTGATTTATATTGCACTTATGTTTAATTCAATGATTTTGGTTGAAGACATGTCTGTTCTATTTATACAGCCACTAGTTCATTTGGGGACATGGGACCAGATTATTTTTCTTCCACAGAAACTTTGGAAGAGTTTTACTTCAATGAGAAAATGACTTGCGACTATCAATTTAAAAATACTTTTCTTATGTTTCACAAATAAATGAAACCATGTGATAATTGACTTTCTCTGTTTGACTTTTTTCACTTAGCATGAAGGATAGTAGGAGAAGGAAGGAAAAAATGAAGGGGGGAAATCAGAGAAGGAGGTGAACTACAGACTCTGGGAATCAAACTGAGGGTTTTAGGGGCGAGGAAGGTGGGGGATGGGTGAGCCTGGTGATGGGTATTAAGGAGGATACAGATTTCATGGAGCACTGAGTATTATACGCAAGCAAATCATGGAACACTACATCAAAAACTAATGATGTACTGTAGGGTGACTAACATAATGTAATTTAAATAAATAAATAAATAAAAACAGTTTTCTAGAAATCTTAAGGGAGATACAGCTTATTTTCATATTATTATTTATTTTCCTTCAAGCCTTACTGAATACATATAACTGCAATTTGACTTGATCTTTCTGAAAGAAATAGTACTGAAACGCATTACTTTAAAGGTAGAGAGATTGTTCCATTTGGAATTATGGTCACCAAGCATATCGTGTCATTACATTATAAGAATTACAATAACCAATACTTTGGTTAAATTCAATCATTCTAGAAAAACGGGTAGAATCCATAAGTACTGCCATGCTACAATGAATAATTAAGGGTTAGTTTTGAATAATACTGTGAATGTTATTGATGAACATTAACTAAGAACATGGCTGTTTAAAATGCTACAATCTCTGTTGCCTAGCAATGCTTTATGCTCCCACCCTTTCCCATGCTCTTATCCATTCTCCAAAATCTGTTATTGTCCTCAAATTCCCATCTGAATCCATCTCCCAGTTTCAGCAAAAGCTATGGCCTCTTACTTCAATAAGAAAAAGAAATGGCATTAGGTATAAATGCCCGAGATGCCTTCCCAACCGAGACAAAGGTAATCCATGGTTCCACCTCCTCTTACCCTTTCCCTTCCTCTCAGGATGAGGTTCTGCCCTCACTGTGCCTGGGTCTGTGTCTGGATTTCTCTTGCTGCAGTATGCCCTCTGTCCATTTCTCTCTTCAGTTTTCAATATCCCCCTTGCCACTGATTACCTTAGTCAACCTTTCATAAATGCTCATCTCTGCCATGTTAAAAAGGACCTTTCATTCATTCCTACTTCTCTTACTCACTGTCAACTTCAAACGGTCCATCTCCACAACCTTTGTTTCTCAAATCCCAGGTACATCATCTGCAGACATCTGGCTTCTGCTCCCCCTCCTGTGTGTCCTAGTTTAACAGTGGTGTCATTGTCCAGTTTCTTCCTTTGCTGACCTTCTGGCCCACTGCACTTAAGGCTGCTGACCATGCCATCATTTGTGAGGTCTGTTTGTTGTTGTTGTTGTTAACATTGTTGTTTTGTTTTAGAACAATATTTGTTTCTGGTTCACATTTTACCTCACAACTCTCTCAGTTCTTACAAATTGCTGTATCCCTCAAATGCTTATATTTCTAAGGTTTTTTTCTGGGTTGTATATACTATATTGCTTTTATCTATCGATAATAAAAGAGAAGACAGAACATCTTACTGAAAAGATGTCTATAAACATTAAAATCATAAAAATAATTTCAAGTCAAGTAATATTTTAAATATTATTTTGCAAAAATGCTTAGAAAGAATATACTATCCAAGCACTAATGCAATTTCTAATCTTACTATCATTTATGCAGTTGGGTTTTTCCTGCAGGGTCAGGAGAATCAGAGAATTTGGACACAAAGTGCTTTCAGGAGAAAAACAAAACAAAACCCAAAAACGCTTGAGTCTATTCAGCACAAGACTATCATTATGAGCTTATTTTTGGAAATGAGGTGTTCCTGAAATAAAATAGTTGGATTACACATAATGCTATACTATAGTAACTGGTAAGTATGAATGGTTCTTAAATTATCACTGGAAAAATACCTATCTATTAACATATTATTTTCAGTGCACAGTGTCTGCAATTAAGACATATCCAATTAGGAAAGAAAGAACTGTGAATTTATTGCTCAATTTAAATTTTTCATTATTTGTTGATTGAGCCATTTGTCAATTATTTCTGTGCTGTTGATCATTATATTATAAAATTATGCTACTGTTAGGATCTTTATCATGTAAATACATTCAGATCGCAAATCTTAGTGTATTGTATTACATTTTTTGCTCCTTAAAAGTAAAGAAGTAACAAAAGCCATCTTTAACAGTAGGAACTTAAAGAGCATCAACTTTATGGTGGAAAAATCTAAGCTACTTGGTTATTTTCTATTTTACCTGCTCACAATGTTTGAGTTTTCTGTGTTCTATCATCATTATTCATCAGATACTCAAATACAAAGTTAGTCTACATTACTATAAATACGTTACTGTTAAAAGCATATTGAATCAGGTTTCTGTTTCTGACTTTATTGGGGTCACTGGCAGATGACGATCCCTCCTATAGGGAAAAATTAGAAAAGCCAGTAAGATTTCTTAAAAGTTCTTTTTGAAAGCATCCGATATCAGCTCTGGCACCCTGAACTTCACAAGTCAAAATCCCAAAGAAGGGAAAAACAAAGAAGGTAAGCTAACATACTATAGCCACTTTTCTTTCAAGTCATTTATCTGTAGCAAGAGGCTGAAGATCCAAGCAAAAAACTCCAGTGAATATCCTAGAGCACTCATTGGAAGCTCTGAAAATCCATGCCCTAGGAGAAGGACGAATAGGGGACAGACCATTATGAATCCAACCTTGAATCTGCTCAGTTTCTGATTGAGTTGAGGCAATAAAACTAAAAAACATTTTAGAAAGGAAGAAATATTTCTAAAGAAATATAACATAATTTTAAGCCAATTCTTAATACAGAATAATTGGCAACCAGTAAGAAAATAAGGCTTATCAAGAGACAAGGCAAAGTTAAAATGAAAAAAATAACAACATATCATAGGTGACTAAGACACTGGAGTTCTTAAATAAAAATACTAAAATAGTTATGACTGAAATGATCAACAAAATAAGACAAAGTACTGGGGAATGCTAAATAAAAAGATGGAAAGTTTCACCAGATAACTGGAAATTTATAAAACTAAGAACAATATAAATTTTACAAAGGAAAGTACAATAAATAAAATTAAGAGCACATTAAGTATGTTTAATAGTAGATTCAAAACAAGAGAATATAGAATTGGTGAGCTAAAAGATAGGAAAATAAAAATTTTGAAACACAGATGGAGGGAAGAAAAAAAGATAAGACAAAGTATAAAAGATATATAAAACATAGTGAAAGTTCTAACCTTAAGTATAAATGAAATCAATGAAGGAGAGGAGAAAAGGAAAGGGATAAAGAAAACAAAAACTCTAAACACCACAAGATTCAGAAAGCTTAGAAAAATTCAAGAGGATAAACAGAAAAACCACATCTAAGCACAGAGTAGGAAAACTAAATATCTAAAGATAAAAAAACAAAAACAAAACAAACAAAACTCTTAAAAAAACAGCCAGGAAGACAAAACAAGACAAAACTACACAAAGAGATATATTCAAAAACACTACAGATTTAATTATATTAAAATGGAAACTTTAAAAGTTGAGTTATAGTTATAGTTAGTGGAAAGAAAAGGGAAAAGTACATCTACTCTATATTCCAGGAAGTAGGAGTTTCTCATGTTCAAATAACCCCACAGAGAGGCAGGGAAAAAATAAATTAATAAAAAAGAAAAAACAGAATAAACAAAACAAAGGTAAGTGACCGACTTAAACTCTTAACATTTCAATAATTGCATTCAATATAAATGGTGTAAATACACGCATTAAAACACAGACTGGCACAGTGAATTTAAAAAGTGACTTGACTATGTTTTGTCTATGAGAAACTCACTTAAAAATAATGATATAGATTAAAAGTAAAAAAAAAATTATCATGCAAATGTCAATCAATGATAAACAGGAGAGGCTATGCCAATATCAGATAAAGTAAACTTTACAGCAAAGAAAATTGCCAAATTCAGAGATGGACATTATCAACAGATCAAACCACCAAGAAGCTAGAGCAGTTCTAAATGAATACACCAACCCATACCCCCAAAACAAACAAAAAACTAACAAGAAAAAGAGCACCCAAATTTGTGAAGTGAAAACTGAAAGAAATAGACAAATCCACAATTATAGTTAGAGACTCTGACACCTCTCCCTTAAAATTGGTAAAACTACTGGATAGCAAATCAAGGATATTGAAGAACTCCATCAACCAAGAAGATCAAACTGACATTTACAGAACATTATACCAAATAGCAGAGTGGACATTTTTCTCAAATGCCCATAGAACATATCAAGGAAGACATATCCTACTTGTAAAACAAATTTAAATTTAATTGAAAGAACTGAAGTCATCCAGAATGAGTTCACAAACCACACAGAATCAAACTAGAAATCAATAACAGAAAGATAATAGAAAAATCTCCAAACTCCTGGAAACTGAAAAACATACTTCTAAATAACTCATGGGTCAAGGAGGAAGTAATAAGGGAAATGAAAATCAAATTGAACTGAATGAAAATAAAAATAAAACATTTCAAAACGTAGAACACAGTTAGAGAAGTGCTAAAAGGTAAACTGATTCCACATAAATTCATACCATAGAAAAGATGAAGTCTCAAGTAAATTATGTATGATGCCATGTTAGGAATGCCAAAAAAAAAAAAAAAAAAAAAAAGCACCGGCAAAAATACCCAACATGCTGAATCATAAAATAAAAATAAAAGTAATTAAAACTCTGATCATAATGAAATTAATCTAGAATCAATAATAAAAATATAAATTAAAAACTAGGGTTTTTTGGAACTTAAGCAATACAATTTTAAGTAACCATTGGATCAAAGAAAAAAAAAATCACAGTTGAAATTAGAAAGTATTTCAATCTGAATAATACAAATATTACATATCAAAACTCATGGGATACAGTTAATACTATCTTTAAAGGGAGATTTATAGCCTAAAACCCTCTATGTCAGGAAAAATAGAAAAGGTTAAATCAATAATCCAATCAATTCTATAATAAGTTGGAAACTAACATTTTAAATCTAAAGATATAGAAAAAAAAGAAATAATCAAGGGCAGAAATTATTGTAACAAAAATGTCTACACAACAGAGAAATTTAAAAAAATAAAAAAGAAATTAAAAAAATTGAAAATTGGGGGCACCTGGGTGGCTCAGTTGGTTAAGCATCTGCCTTTGGCTCAGGTCATGATACCAGGTTCTTGAGATCAAGCCCCGAGCACCACACAGACCTTGCTGCTCAGCGGGGTTCTGCTTCTCCCTCTCCCTCTGCCATCCCTCCTGGTTGTGGTGTCTCTCTCTCTCTCTCTCTCTCTCTCTCAAATAAATAAATAAAATATTAAAAAAAATAAAAATAAAAATAAAAAACCCAGAAAATTGGTTTTTTAAAACTAATGACATAGAATGACCTTAAGCAAAACTAACCAAGGAAAACCAAATAAAGAAGAATAAAGAAGACATATATTGCCAATATCATGGTATTATTACAGATTACAACAGTAATCTGTTGGAACTACCTCATACCTGCTCATGACAACAAACTGTATGCACGTGTTCCCAACTACACAACCTGAAATTGGCCATGGTTGGATTGTACACAACATGGAAACTGGTAGTTATTATAAGTCAAGCTATTTTTTCCCACAGAAAACTGGTTTACTAGGACACCATTGAACCAAAAATAAACTAAAAAAAATAAAAAGATAATGACATTAATTAGAGTAATTTTATACCAGTAAACTTGACAATTTAAGAAACATACACAGTTTCTTAGGGGAAAAAAAACCTTGAAAAACAGATTATTTCAATAAAACTGTATCAAAGAAATTCAATCTGTAATTGAAAATCTCTATATAAAGCAATCTATAAGCCTGAGGGCTTCTCCTGAGAATTTTTTTCTAAATAATGAAGAAGAAAGTAACATGGATTTTACATAAACTTAACATAGCAAAAAAGAAAAAAAAATGTTTGCTGACTTGTTTTTTTTATTACTTTTTTGGTACTGAAGTGTAGTTTACACTTTTCATGTGCTTACTATCCTTTCATATATTAATATCTGTTCAAATATCCCCTTATTTTTAAACATAAGTTTCTTGTTTTATTATTGAATTAGAGGAGCTATTGATATAATCAGGTTATAAGTAATTTGCATGCTTATGGAATGAGAGTAATTTCTTCCAATTTCTGGCTCATTTTCTTCATGGGCTTTTTGATAAATAGAAGTTCTTAATATTTTATGAAACTCAATTTTTTATGGTAAGTTTTGTTTTTCATAGATTTACTAAGAATATGTAATCAGAGAATAATGATAGTTTCATTTTGTTTAAATCTATAGTGTTTTAGTTCTTTTTCTTGTATTACTTCCCTGGTGGAAACTGCAGAAGGTATAATGTTGACTAGATGCAGTGAGAATGGACATCATTCTCTTGTTGCCAATCTTTGGAAGGCAAGTACTCAGTATTTTACTATTAGATACTATCTTAGCTGTGGGTTTTTGTAGTTGTGTTTGATTAGGTTGACTATCCCCTTCTATTTCTAAAATTGATGTTAAATTTTACCAAAAGTTTTTCTATGTTAATTGAAATAATATTTTTCATTTTGATAATCTAGTAATTGTATCAATTGCTATTTGAATGTTAAACCAATAAGCATTTCTTGGACACAATCCAATTGATAACTCTGTATTATCCAGTTTATATATTGGTGGAACTGATTCAATACTTTGTTGGGATTTTTATGTCTATGATTATGCAGGCTACTAGCATTCAATTTTCATTTCTTATATTACTGCCTTCTTTTACTACTACGGTTATGGTGGCATGTGATAGGAGTTGGGAACTGTTTTCTCCTTTTTGACTTTATGAATTTTGTTTGTGTGTGTACAGGATTGGCATTACGTATTCCCATATGTTTAATAGATTTCACTAGTGAGGTCAATAG
The DNA here is from genome assembly GCA_028646535.1 of Procyon lotor. Taxonomy (NCBI): domain Eukaryota; kingdom Metazoa; phylum Chordata; class Mammalia; order Carnivora; family Procyonidae; genus Procyon; species Procyon lotor. The sequence goes on from CM053609.1 coordinate 77,216,673, forward strand.
GCCATGTTTTCTCTTTTAGACAATTTTAAAGGATGAATATCTAGAAGATGAATAATGAATATGAATTTTAAAAAATTTATTATGTTAATTTTGATGAGGTGTGCTTTTCAATAAACCCATATTGGCAAAAAGTTTTTCATAAAACTCCTTCATTGTCTTTTTAAGTTTGTAAGTTCTATACTAATGCCACCTCTTTCATTCCTGATGTAACTTGTATTTTATCTATTGTTTTCTTGATCAGTCCTTTTAAGAATTTATCAACTTCGTTAATGTTATCTGGGAATATATTTTTGGCTTTTTTTATTTTGTTGTTTTTTTTAATATTTCATTGATATATGCCCTTTTAAAATTATTTTCTTTCTCCTCCTTTGGGCTTGATTTCTATGTCTCATATATTCTTTGTTTCTCCATTCTTCTTTTCTTGTGTTTATCAGCATGATTCAATTACTTGACAGCATTTAGCACTCATCAAAAATTCTTAGCTAATTACAAATAGAAGAATATAATTAAAATGCCAGCAGTAAATATTATATTTAATGGTGTATTACTTAAAACTTTCCCCTAGAGATTGGAAAAAAAAGACAAAGATACATGATATTCTACTTCTATTATCATGTAATTTGGACAACTTTAGCAATAAGCCAAGTAAAGAAACAGATATAAAATATGTAAGGATTCAAGGAAGAAATACATCTTTCATTATCTGAAGCCAACATGATTCTGTATACAGAAAATTCAAAAGAATCTAAGACAAGTCATTATAATCAGTGAGTGAATTTAGTAAAGTTGTGTAATACAAGGTCAATATACAAAATCACTTGCATTGCTATATACCAACATAAGATAAATAGGAAGTGGAACTTTTGAAGTGATACTATTTACATTACCAAAAACAATAACAAAACTATCAAATACTAAAAATAAGTCTAAAATGTTTAAGACCATTCCTCTGAAAATCACAAACTTTTTTTTTTTTTAATTTTATTTATTTATTTGGCAGAGAGAGATCACAAGTAGGTAGAGAGGCAGGCAGAGAGAGAGAGAGAGAGAGAGAGGAGGAAGCAGACTCCCTGCTGAGCAGAGAGCCCGATGCCGGGCTCGATCCCAGGACCCCGAGATCATGACCTGAGCTGAAGGCAGAGGCTTAAACCACTGAGCCACCCAGGCGCCCCTGAAAATCACAAACTTTTTTGAAAGAATTAAAGATGAGAAGTAAATGAAGGGATAGATAATGTTGATAGATTGGAATATTTGCATATTCAATTCAATCCAAATAAAATTTCAGCGGTTTTTTTTTGGGGGGGGGTTGAGGTAAAAATTAACAAGCTGCTCAAAAAACATATGTGGAAACACAAAGGGCCAAGAATAGCCAAGGCAATCTTGACAAAGAACAAAAAAAAGTTAGAATACTTGACTACCAGGATTTAAAGTTTAATATAGTGATACAGTAATTAAGATACAGTAATATTAGTGTAAGTAACAAAACGGATCCAGAAACAGAGCCACATATTTGATAGTTTTATGTATGACAAAGGTGATAATGCAGTGTAATGGGAAGGAATGGTCAATCCAATAGGTGGTGATGAGTTAACTAGATATGGGAATTGAAAAAAAATTCTCTTATGCCTACCTCAAACTACATATAAAAATCAATTTGAAAGGAATTAAGGGTTAAATACTGTAAGTAACACAATGAAACTTTTAGCAGAAAACATATAATCATATCTTTATTAGCTGGGGTTAGGAAAAGATACCTTAAGTGAGATACAAAATGCATTAACCTTACAATTTTTTTGATAGTTTAGAGTGCATCAAAATGAAGACTTTTATGCATTACAGGACAACATTGACTGTGAGAAGGCAAGCCATAAAGTAGGAGGAAATATTTTTCAATAAATATATTAATTAAGTGATATTTCAAAATATACAAGGAACTTCACTAATAAAGAAGAAAAAAACACAACCAAAAATGTGTGGGTGGTAGGGGAATAGGAGGTGAGAGATGCCAAAGACTTGAAAAAGTGATTGTCAAAAAGATAATCAAATGGTCAAAAACCTTTTGAAGAGTTGTTCAATTCATCCATCATAAGACAAACGTAATTTATTTATTTTTTAGGATTTAATTTATTTATTTGACAGAAAGAGATCACAATTAGGCAGGGAGGAAGGCAGAGAGAGAGGGGAAGCAGGCTCACTGCTAAGCAGAGAGCCTGATGTAGAGCTCGATCCCAGGACCCTGAGATCATGACTTGAGCAGAAGACAGAGGCGTAACCCACCGAGCCACCCAGGTGCCCCAAGACAAATGTAATTTAAAACACAGTATGATTCCATAGTACCAACAGAGTGGTTAAAATAAACTATAAATAAATAAAAAATAAAGACACTGTCGAGTGTTAACAAAGACATAGAACAAAAAGAATGCCAATAGCCAAACTATGGAAAGACCCTAGATGCCCATCAACAGATGAATGGATAAAGAAGATGTGGTATATATATACAATGGAATATTATGCAGCCATCGAGAGAAACGAAATCTGGCCATTTGCAACGACATGGATGGAACTGGAGGGTATTATGCTAAGCGAAATAAGTCAGTCAGAGAAAGACAAGTATCACATGATCTCTCTGATATGAAGAACTTGAGAGGCAAGGCAGGAGTTTGTGGGGGTGGGGGAGAGAAATGAAACAGGAAGGGATGGGGAGGGAGACAAATCATAAGAGACTCCTAGACTCAAGAAATGAACTAAGGGTGGCTGGGGGGCGGGTGTGTGGGGGGGGTGGGTTGGGATAGGGTGGCTGGGTTGTGGACATTGGGGAGGGTATGTGCTGTTAAGTGCTGTGAAATGTGTAAGCCCGAAGATTCACAGACATGTACCCTGGGGCAAATAATACATTATATGTTAATAAAAATTAAAAAAAAAAAAAAAGAATGCTCGCAGAAGTGTACATTGGAAAATTTGATATTAGGTATTAACCTTCTCTTACCCTATAATTCTTAGGTATATGTCCAACAGAAATACATTCGTATGTTCACCAAAAGATTGGTACAAAAATATTATGAGTGTAACTACTTCCATAAAGGTGTCAAACTGGAAATAATAGTTCATAAATAGTCAAATAAATTAATTTTGTTATATGCATCCAGGGGAACATTATATTATAGTCAAAATAAAAACGGTCTTGCTACACACAGCAGCATATGAATCTCAAAAACGTAATATTGGGACAGAAATCTAGACACAAATTGCATTGCATAGTTTCTCTTAAATAAAATTTAAAAGAACAAAACTAGCCTAAGAAGTTCACAGTCAGAATAGAGGTCACATTTCAGTGAGGCTGTGGAAGAAGTCCAGAAGAATAGCCTCTTGACAGCTACTAATTCTTTGCTTCTCAATTTGGGTGCTGGTGACAAACATATGCTCAATATTTGGAAAGTTCATTAAGCTATTTATATTTATAACTTTTATATTTATATTTATAACTATTATATTTATAACTTTCAAAATTTCTGTTATATTTTAATAGGTTAAAATGAATTAATATCTTATACTGCATTTTAAAAAAGTATTTTATTTATTTATTTATTTATTTATTTATTTATTTATTTGAGAGAGAGAGAGAGAGAGAGAGAGAGATATCACAAGTAGGCAGAGAGGCAGGCAGAGAGAGAGGGGGAAGCAGGCTCCCCGCCGAGCAGAGAGCCCAATGGAGGGCTCGATCCCAGGACCCTGAGATCATGACCTGAGCCAAAGGCAGAGGCCTTAATCCACTGAGCCACCCCGGCGCCCCACTTATACTGCATTTTTAAGATAAGGATTTAATACACTCAAATTATATCATCAGCAAACACAGGGGCATTATATGATAATCAAGCATTAAAACTAATAACGAAATCAAGGGGACACTGAGTCTAGAGTTCCAATACTATGACAGGAATAAATTACTGAACCAGAAGCTTGCTATCCAAGTGAATATCATCATTTATGTCTCTGAGCACTCCCACTAAATAAACTTCTATATTAATGGACCAACTGCAATCTGTTACATGCCTCCCTTTTGAGTTTTTCTACTTCTGTTAGAAGAAACTGATAGTCACTGTAAAAGTAAATGAAATGTGCTACACTAGAAACAATCTTTCAAAACAATTTTCTGTTAAGAAAGTTAGTAATAACTCGCACTATAAGAAAGAGCTATAATATGACATTTTACATCTTCTTTAGATCATACACACATACACACACCACACACACAAACAGGATAATTAAGAGAAAATTTGGGAAAAAAGATGATAAAGGCAACATAAACATCCATTATTTCATTTTCCATTATGTTGGTTTCATGTCTTGGGTAACCTGACAGGGTATCTTCTAGTGCTACCAGAAACATGAAGATTTTATAGGAATCGGGAGGGCCATAAATGACAATACTGTGTTCATTTGATTGTGTTCATTGACTCCATGCGGTTCAATGGATGACATGGGGGAGAGAGCACATTTTAGAAGACTAAAAAAGAGCCAATAGAAATTAGGTTTCAAAAATTAGAAAATACATTGAAAAGCTAATAAATCAGGTGAAAAATGTTAGCAAATGGAGTATAGAGCTTCAGAAGAGTCTTAAGACATGGATTAGGTAAATGATTGAGACTGAGAGAGAGATCATTATAACCCAAAGATAGAAGCTGATGAAGACGGGCCACAGAGGAGAGGCATGCTCTGAGTCCCCAGTAAGGACTGCCACATGCAGCCTTTTCCCAAGATAACTCTCGAGAGAGAGAGGAACGTCGGGTTAAGAAGTACTGACATCTGAAATGCTAAGATGTATGTAAAAAATCGTTAAAATTTGTCATTAATATTGTATCAGAATTTACAGTGTTTTTTTGGAATTGTGTTTTTTCTTTGTTTTTATTTTGTTGTGCGTGCATGTGTATAGTTTCATGCGCCTTTTAAATTGGTTTTATAGGAAACTTTTATCGAGGTAGAGTTTCTGAACAGCAGTGCTATTTTTGTTTTGTTTTGGGCAGGGGAAGGAGAAAGAGAGGGAGAGAATGGGACAGAGGGGAAAGGAGAGAATCCCAAGCAGGCTCCACACCCAGCTTGGAGCCTGATATGGGGCTTGATCCCGTAACCCTGAGATCATGATCTGAGCCAAAATCAAGAGTCAGACACCTAACCAAATGAGCCACCCAGGCGTCCCTGAAAGGAACAGTACTGACATTTTGTACAAGATAATTGGTTTTTTTTGTGGAGGCCATTAGTTCTCAGCAGCATTCCTGGCTTCTACCTTTTAGATACCCACAGCACACCACCATCTCCCGTCACAACAATCAAGAATGTCTCAATAAACTGCCACATACCCCTTAAAAGGAAAAACTGCCTCTAATTGAGAACCACTCCCCTAAGCAGATAAATGATACAGCTATCTCTCTCTCTCTCTCTCTCCCTCTTTTTTTTTTTTTTTTTGCAATGGGTTTGCCTCATCCACTCTATCATGGCTGAAACTCAAATGTGAATTGTATTATCTCTATGCATGTTAAGTAAGTAAAGTTATGTGGGGCATAAGTTATATAAAGCATGGAAAGACTAGCACTAATGTTTATATGACTTAAACCTTCTATAATTAAAAAAATAAATTAAAAGTTTTAAAAGTATTTTCCCAACTTTGTGATTTTGAAAATTAATTAAATAGTTTGGGAACACATTTATTGACTTTTCCATGGACAAATTTTCACTAACTAGTCATTAACACTTGAATCTTAAAAGATGAATTTCTAGTTAAGAATGACTTGAATTTCTGGGTTGAGGATTTACATGCACACACAATTTTCAGATACATGTATTTGTTGAGGCAAAAAAGTAAAAAAGAAAAAAACAAGAAGAAAAGATTCTTTGAAAGCTAAAATGAAGATATGGAGTCTGGAGAGGAATAATTTAAGAACTAGGTTTGATTGATTCTATTTAGTAATTTCCTGAAGCATTTAAAGAAAGCACTGCAATTAAGAAATATTTAAGACAGAATTCAAAGGGAAACAAAAACAAAGTAAACAGAAAATTTGGCAGGTTGACCAAGTCAATTAAAAATTGTATATACAATCTCATGTAAGTCAAGACTGCAAAAAATTAACTTTTAAGCATCATTTCAAAATCATAAAATAAGATGTATAAATTAGTTTCTGAAAATATTCTATTATAAAAGGGGGAAGGTAAATACAGATTTTTCAGTAAAGGTTGTCAACAGTTTCTAAGATTTCATGAATGAGAAAATAATAGTAAATTCATAAAGCTAGTTCATGTCACCATTCTGGGGAGCAAAGAAAAGAGACATTCTGTGTCTCCATGACTCCAAGAAAATCCAGTCAAAAAATGAACAGATGACACGAGCAGACATTTCTCCAAAGAAGACATACAAATGGCCAACAGACACATGAAAAGATGCTCAACATCACTCATCATCAGGGAAATGCAAATCAAGACCACAATGTGATACCACCTCACAATGGTCAGAATGGCTACAATTAACAACCCGGGAAACAACAATGTTGGCAAGGATGTAGAGAAAGGGGAACCCTCTTACACTGTTGGTGGGAATGTAAACTGGTGCAGCCACTCTGGAAAACAGTATGGAGGTTCCTTAAAAAAGTTAAAGATAGAACTACCCTATGACCCAGCAACTGTACTTCAAAAAAACTTATACAAAAATAGTGTGATTCAAAGGGACACATGCACCCCAAGGTTTATAACAGCAATGTCCACAATTGCCAAATATGGAAAGAGTGCAGATGTCCATCAACAGATGAATAGACAAAGAAGATGTTGAATATCACTCAGCCATCAAAAAGAATGAAATCTTTCCATTTGCAATGACATAGATGAAACCAGAGGGTATTATTATTATGCTAAGCAAAATAAATCAGTCAGAGAAAGACAATACCATATGATTTCACTCATATGTGAAATTTAAGAAACAAAACAGATGAACATGGGGAAAGGGAAGGAAAAATAAAATAAGATGAAAACAGAGAGGCAAACCATAAAAGACTCTTAGCTGTAGGAAATAGAGTTTCTGGAGATGGGTGTGGCGGGGGGATGGGGTAAATGGGTGATGGGATTTAAGGAGGACATCATTGGATGTAATGAGCACTGGGTGTTATATGCAACTGATGAATCCATCAAATTCTACCCCTGAAACCAATAATACAATGTATGTTAACTAAATTGAATTTAAATTAAAAATTTAATTTAAAAAACCCAAAACAACAGGATAAAGAAATCTGAACTAGGAACTTTCAAATTAATATCATTGTTTTAGCCCTATTTTACAAATATAGGGTATACCAAATAAACCCCAAAACCAAAAACTACAAAAAAAAAATGCAAAAATATATAAAATGCCTTCAAAGAAACTGAATAAATAATTTTTAAAATAATGTTAAATGTTGAATACGATGTTTATTTTCTGGATATTAGCAGGTATTAACTTTTAAAGCTCTACTACCAATTGGCACATCTCTTTTTGATTGGAGTAAATTTGATGTCAAAGGACAATATAAGCTTTAATAAAATAAGCATATATAACCAAGCTGTGTGTACATCTTTATATAAACATAATAATAAGAGTAGGTGGGGAGCCTGGGTCACTCAGTCAGTTAAGTCATTTGAGTTTGGCTCTGGTCATGATCTCAGGGTCTTGGGGATCATGCCCTGAGGCAGGTTCCACACTCAGCAGGGAGTCTGATTGTCCCTCTGCCCTTCCCTTGACTCATGCGTGTGCCCTCCCTCTCTCTCAAATAAAAAAAAGTCTTTAAAAATAGTAAGAGTAGGCAATATCCAGACAAACTTTTTACTTGAAATTATATTTTATGATAATTCCTCATATGTTATTTCAATGAAAAAAGATAAGTTATATATATCCTATTTATGAAAAGAAACTGAGCTATTTTCAGATGAGAATTACCGAATTTGATAATTTTCATACTTTGTACAGCCCAGATTAGTTTTTTAAAAAATAATAATGAAACCATTTCAGAGCTATAAAACATAATATAATAAAATTCTCTGTGGTGTTTTGGGGAGAGGTAATTACTACAGAATATTAAATTGGGAAAACAGAAATAGAGCATTTAATCTACATGAATAATTGGGACACCTGCACACAGCCGACAGCTTTGCTTTTGGAGAATGTTAAAGATTGGTTTTCTATAATTTCAGCTATTATCATTATAGTTTTTAGTAATGACAGTCATGGAAGAAAACTGTTGATAAATGGAAATTTAATTTGATTAATCTAAATGCTTGGGAAGTATAACGTTATTGGAAATCCACAAATAACGTACTTTTAGAAACACACTGAAAGCTAAATTTAATCAATTATTTCTGGAAAATTGTCCATTAATTCTGACCGACTTTCTGATCAATGGCTTGAAATAGATACGTTTTGGCAAAAACAATGAACATACTCTTTTAAGTAAAGGTTACATGTTTTGTTCCTTGTTTATATTTCATGCTTTATTTGTGCAGTTATTTTGTATCTTTGACTTCTATGATTCAATCTGTCCCTTTTAAGTAACCAGAAATTCTTAAAATTCTTGTACATTACTTTGTAAAACAGCCAGTAAAAATAAAGGAGTCATGCTAAGTCCTATAGTACATTCCTATAGTAATAGCAATATTACTATAAACACTCTGTTGATTAGAACTTAGAAGTATGCCCTCCATTACCACAGGAGAAAGTGCTGACTAACAAAGAATTTCCTCCAGTTAAAAAATGATTATATATTTAAGAAAGAATCCCTAGTAAGTCTCTGGCAAGGCAAAAATACAGGAAATGATAAAGGACATTAGTCACTTCAATTTGGGAGCTGGGGAATGGATTACATATTTTTTAAACTTTGGCTAAATTTTGTAAGACACGGTAGTACCTTGGTTAAGGCAGTGGCCCTGGAACCATACTATATGGGATCTGCATCTCAGCTTTGCTGCTTATATAAGGCTTGTCCAGGGAAGATACTTAACTATTCTCTCTTCAGTTTTACTTTTCTTTAAAATGAGAATCCAAAAATTTTTTACCTCACGAAAATTTTGGAATGATTATAAAGTTAATGTACACAGTGGGCCTGGTAGCTTGGTACACAGTAAGTGTTCAATCAGTATTAACTATTACTGTTACCTAAGTGGAACTGATACACTCAACTGTTTACATTTCTTTTCTCATAGAATTTTAGAATTATACATTTTTTAATAAGCCTAAAGACCATTTAGGAATGTTAGGAGTGCCAGTATTTGATATATTTCCACTAAGTGAGTTCTGAACAAAACATTTAATATCACAATTCAAATTTTTAGAGAGAACTTAGTCATTTCATGTGGATGCACTAGAGTTACTTAAATCAACGCTTTTCAGTACAGGGGGTTACGATGTTCCTGGAGGTTACAGTATATTACTGCACAGTTAGAGAAATGTAAATTTATGCCTTACTGAATACATATTGACTTCCTCCATAAAGGTGAAATCTATTTCAATATTGACAACTTTTTTTTTCTCTCTCCGTATTAGAAATCTGATATAATAGCCAACAAAAATAGGCTGAAATATTTCTAAAATTAAAAAACAGTTTACAGTGTCACTTAGCAGAGGCCAGGGGTTCAAGATAGAGGATGATGAAATTAAGGAGAAAATGGGAACAAAATAAGAGGCATAAGTGAGCTTGAGGTAACATGGGATTGACTTGCAGAATATGGTTTGTGGAGTACGACACATATTATGATGCCTTTTTAAAATCATGTCTGTGGATTATTTAACACTCCTCTCTTTGATCCCCTTTGGGAAACAGGACACACTTTGTCACTCTCAACTGTAGGAAACAAAAAAAGTTGCTGGAGAGGAGGGGGATGGGGGATGGGGTAATTGGGTGATGGGCATTAAGGAGGGCACAGGATGTAATGGGCACTCGGTGTTATATGCAACTGATGAATCATTAAATTCTACCCCTGAAACAAATAATATAGTATATGTTAACTAAATTGAATTTAAATTAAAAATTTAATTAATGAAACCCCAAAACAGTATAAAGCAATCTGAATTAGGAATTTTCAAATTAATATCACTGTTTTGGCCCCATTTTACAACTATAGTGTATACAAAACAACACCAAAAGCCAAAATCTAAAAAGACCCCAAAAATACATAAAATGCCTTCAAAGAAACTGACTAAATAATTTTAAAAATAATGTTAGCCGGATAATATACTTATTATCTGGGTATTAGCAGGTATTGACTTTAAAGCACTACTACCAGTTGGCGCATCTCTTTTAGATTGGAGTAAATTTGACTTCATCTACCAAGGAGGACAATATAAGCTTTAATAAAATAAACATATATAACTAAGCTGTCTGTACATCTTTATGTAAACATAATAAGAGTAGATGAGGCGCCTGGGTGACTCAGTCACCTTGAATAGAATGCAGATATGACACTTCACGACCTCAGAGCCCAGTTTAAAAGAATCTACACAGTTCTTTGGATCTTCACGCTGGGATCCAGCAGAAGTCTGGCAACCATGAGCCTACCATGTGGAGAAACAATGTAAAGAGACTATTGAGAGTCAATGACAGAGACAGACAGAGAGACTGACCTAAAGAATTCAGCTGTTCGAACTTTTTAGTTTAGCAACAGATGTCTAAATAAAAAGCCTCGAAGATGATTCCAGCCTTAACCGCTTTCTGAGTGCAATCATATGAGACCCTAAATTTTTTAGCTGAGATTCTGAACCCCCAGATTTGTGAGCAAAACAAATGACAGCTACAGTTTTAAGCTACTATTTGGGGGTGGCTTATTGCACCCCAGTAAATAATCAGAACGATATGACCTTTCCAATGAGCTAGTCACATCACACAGATGTTTAGTATGATTTAATATGTATATAAAGTTTTTAATTTAGCTTAATATCATTTAGTTCATAATTAGAATATCAAAGGGAGATAGAGGTCTGGAAGAAATGCTTATTATAAGGCAGTAAACTTGTTAAAGTGATCGATTTACTCAACATGTAGTTATTGAGCATCTACTATATGTTGAATAATGTTCTAAGTTCTAGGGATACATCACTGCATAAGACAATGGATAAATTCTTCATCCCCACGGTCCCCATGCAAGACAGACAATAAATAAGGAAATATGTACAAAATAACTCTAAGTAGCTATATAATTAGAAGAAACAACAAAGCATGCAAGGGGATTAGGGGTGGGTTATTTCAGATGGGGTAGTCAAAGTCATTTCCCAGAAGATGGTATTTGAAAATTAACATTCTATACCAAAAGAAAGGCAAATGTTTAAGTCCTGAGTTGTGGAAAAGAAAAAGAAGAATAATGAGTCTAAAGTATAGCAGGTAAAGAATAGAGGGACATGAAATGATGAGAAATTTGAATTCCATTATAGGTGAGATGGAAGCCATGGGAAGAGTTTTCATCAGGAGGATGAGATAATTCCAATCACTGGCTCCTGTATGAATGTAACTGAGATGGCTAGCTGTTGACAAAAATCCATACTCTCTATTCCTGAGAACACAGTAAGAATACATTTCCCAGCTTTCATGTCATTGGGTGTGACTATGTGTCAGTGGTCACCATTAGGATGTGAGTAGAACTAATGCTTATCTGACCAATAAAGATGTGTACTCATTCAAGCTCCTTCCCACTTCCAGCTGACAGGGATGGATCTAACACTCAGAGAAACCTTAGAAGCCACAGACTGAAGAAGGCAGAGACATCATCAACCTAGGTGTCTGAAGGACTACATGGAACAGACTCTCCATATCCACACAAACGCTGATCACACACACACACCAATTACACACAGAACACCATCACCAGCACTATAGACTAAGAAACACTAGGACTCTTTCATGAGAAAAATCTACAGTGTTCTAATTTCACATAATTGCATGTATGGTCCTGTATGTTAGCAGCCTATACTTATCTCATACAGTGGATAAAAGAGGGTCCTCTGAAAGTGGAGCGAGAGCAGAAAGACTAAGAAAAAGATTATTTCAATCAACTGCAGGAGATATATTGATAGTGTACACAAAGATGGTAACAGTGAACTTGGCAAGATACAACCAGATTCAGAGTACAGTTTGTTTGAAGACAGACCCAATGAGGACCAAGGTAGCAGAAGAGGAGCCTGTCTATTTCATCTCCATTCTGCTGAGGAGCTTTTTGAGGGACAAGTTGGAGCTCTGAAATATTTTCTTTGAAAAGGCACCTATCTATCTGGGGAAACCAAAACCTGTGTGGCAATAGGACAGAGGTGGCCACACTGGAATTTGCATGCTCTCACAGAGTTTCCCGGTAAGCACTTCCACTAAACAGATTAGAGTCACAAGGAAGGAGAGGTTTGCCGTAGGCTCTGTTTAGTTGGCTGCTTGGAGGAAAGAGAGAAGCCTTCAGCAGAAAGGGGGAAGTACACTGCATGAGAGCTTGTGCTCAGAGAATGTGGCACTGTAAGGGACTCTTGGGAGACTCCATCAGTAGAACTCAATCCTTGATACACATGGATGTACACTCATCTAGATAGAGGAATCTCTCAAGAATCCAATAAGATGCCACATAAGAAAGAAAAATGTTTTATATAGAGAAGACCTCTCTATTCCAACCCAAGCTAGGGTTGTCAGAACCTGGCGATCAGATCCAGGGTGGAGTGGGTGGTCAGGAGGATCGACAGACAAAGAAGAAGAAGAGGAAGAAGCCAACCATACCACCAATTCTGCTTTCCCACTGCAAGTCTCCAGCCCAGTGTGGACAGGAGAGAAACTTTTGCATTAAATCAGGTTTGAAGTTTTACTACTATGTTGGATCATGCATCCAAAAACACTGGACTAAATCCATGCTTGTGATTTGAATGTGCTGTAAGACTCTCTATGTCTAATAAGGAGCATAAGGTTCATGGGATATGCCTGACTTTTTTTTTTTTTCTTGAAACAGGGGAAGATTAAGCCACTGAATAAAATTTAAAGAGACCACAGGAAACTAAAATACAATGTCTTGATCATGTTATGAACCATGCTTGTTCAACACAGTGGTTCAAGTCATGACAGAGGAGAAATGTAGAAATGACATACTGAACAGGAGTTTGGAAAACACTGAGCTCAGGCCACGCTGCTTCTCTCCTGACTTGGGAGAAATATGGCCCAATCACTACAATTTCTTAAAGAATCATAAGACAAGGCATTGCAGCTATATTATTAAATACCTAACAAAATATTTAAAACATGAGATTGCTCTTAAATTTTGATCTTTCTTTCTACATGAAGTATTGTCTACATTATTTAAAGTGTTTCCTATTAAAAATATCAAATGACAAATTCAAAAATGTTTCTAGATTTTTACTCCTGTCTGTTCCCTATGTTCTTATTTTTTTAGCCATGAATATTCTCAAATTGTAATGGGAATTCTATGCACAAAATATCCCTGTGCTTGCCCAGAAAACCTGGCCTATGGATTTTGATTTAATTACAGATAAGAAGGTTGGAAAATAGAGTTCTATTTTTACTATATCCATGACACAGTTAATCTGAGACACTGTAGAGGTCTACAAATTCAGAAAACTTGAAAATAATTTCTTTCAGATAATAAAAAGAAAACCATTTTCTTTAACTGAATTCCTTGGCCTGTATAGCAGAAACCAGATGCCTCACATTATTGCAGCAGTTTCTCTCCCCACATGCAATCTAGGACCCATTAACCAAGGCTATTTCTATATTCAGTAAGATTTTATACAAACTCAATTTTATGAATGATGTGGATGCCACTACTGAGAGGTCCCACTGGTAATATAATAT
>CM053609.1:77231004-77251738 GCA_028646535.1 Procyon lotor
AGAGTCCTCTTGGGCTTATGGATATCTATTTTAAATTTAGAGCCATTGGTGTCCATCCTCTATCCCCAACCCAGGACCATGTCAGGTGAAGTGAAACACAAAGAAACACAACCTTGCACCATAACTTACATCCTCCAAACTGGAGAGACAGCATCTCTACAACTTGCAGCACCCACACTAGAACTAGAATGCTACCATTGATTTAGTGACCAAATTAATGTCAATTCCTCAAATACACTTTGTCTTTCATGATTTCTGATTTTTCCATGTCTTTTCCTAATCTCAGTCTGTTAAAACTCTACCCAGCCTATAGAATCCGATGTAAATGTCATTAGATATTCCCTACAACATAAGCTAGAAGATAGTGTAATTTCTTATATGTCTATGGCTTTTATTTATGCCTCCCAAACACTGTATCATAGGGCTATCAATTAAGATATTTTATTTTCACTGATAGTATAATCCTTGAGTACAAGGTAATGTTTTATAGATTTCTATATAATCCCACAATTTAGAGCTAGGCTTCTAATAGGGATTCAATAAATGTTTATTAAACATTTAATTGATACACTTGCTAAATTCCTAAACTAATACACAATCTGAATAATAATGTTTAATGCTTTATGCGACATTCTCATTTTAATGATTTTTGTTTTTTTTTTTTTTTACTAAGAACATATAAAAACTATTCAATGAAATGGCTTCAGAGCATCATTAAGAATATGCTACGAAAAGGATCCAATGCAAATATAAAGCATGGCTATTAAAATTCAGAAATTTTAGCGTCCATTTATATTAGACATCATTCATTAATTATAAACAATTTCTTATGTATTTTACACATACATGCAATATTTGAGGAAATATTTTTATATCAAGCATCATTTGTTTTGTGATAGCCTGGTTAATCCAGAAATCTATAGAGTAACATTCTCTAGGCCAACTTACCTCTCACAATGATGTTGGTGGACTTTTTTGCAGGGTTTCCTACATTATTATTGGCGATGCAGCTGTAAGTACCAGCATCTTCTGAGGTGATGGCAGGTATGGTCAACGTTCCTCCATTCAAAACAGTCTTTTCAGGCAAAGTCCCAAAGGACCTGACCCAGGTGAGAGTGGGTGCAGGTTCTCCTCCTGTCGTAACACATACTAATGTTATGGCCTCTCCAGGATTTACAACTATAGGGTCATCCACCAAGAGTTTAATTGACGGAGATGCTAAAAGACATAAACAAACAAACAAAAAATGCACTATTTAGATCTGCTAAAACTGGAATTCCACAGCATGCTTTATATTTATTCAAACAATTAAAAAAGACATGTTCTTTTCCTTTGCCAAAATCTTATTGTATTAATCAAGTTTAAGCCAGATATAATGGTTACACATATTAATTACATGGTAAAAACCTGTAGAAGTGTATTAAGAATCTTACACATGGAGAGGAATTAAAATTTGTGTATTCTGAGATTATTGTTCTAAAATCAGAATGACAAGGATGATTAAAGTTTTTAAACAAAAATCTCTTTTCGTTTGAAAGCTGACAATCACCATTTGTTTCTGTCCTTCCAGGTATAAATATTGCAGCTGTTTAGTCCTTGTATTTTTATGGTGGAGATTATCAGTTATTTAATTTTGGGGTCATTCTGAGGTGAAATGATACATTTTTGTATCTGAACACAACTGAGTAAGAGATAAAGGTATATATCAATCCAGTCTGTTATCAAGCCGTGGGCCTGGTTTTTTTTATCTTGAAAGGAATAACAAAATCATCTAATTCTAATGCAGTCCCCATACTTCATCTCTCACCTCCCTGTTCACGAAAGGTCTAGAGTGAGTTCTCATCACCACTGCTTTAAAACAAATAAGAGCACAAACATAGTCACCAAACTGTGCCTCCTACGACTCGAATGTTGAGTTTATAATCTCAAAATAAGTAAAAATAAGTCATTTGCAATCTTTTGGGTTAAAAAATACAAAGATAAAATATCCATTCAAAAAATGTTGTTAGACTTTTCATCAAACACTCAAAATAGAAACAGCACAAAAATATGTATGTTCACATATAGCACTTCTTTTCTGCTTACATTGCAGCACTGGTCTCCAACAACGCATCCCTAAAGAAAAACTGGGGGGATGCTGTAGGCTGGTATTTGATCTCACATATTCAGAGATATTTTTTTTAAAGATTTTATTTATTTATTTGATAGAGAGAGAATGATCACAAGTAGGCAGAGAAAGGCAGGCAGAGAGAGAGAGAGGAGGAAGCAGGCTCCCCGCTGAGCAGAGAGCCGGATGCGGGGCTCGATCCCAGGACCCTGAGACCACGACTCGAGCCGAAGGCAGAGGTATTAACCCACTGAGCGGCCCAGGTGCCCCTTCAGATATATTTTATGCCAAAGTCAAAACTGTCTTGTATGAAATCAATCTATATTGGAAATGCTTAATGTGTTCAATTGTACTGTGTGATTTTTTTCACTATTAACTTCAGCTTAGGGTTGGAGAGTATTTTTCTCAGAATAAAAGGTAAATTCTTGTCTGGTCCAATATTCATCCTCCTTGTTAAAACAAAACAAACCAAAATAAAAAAGGAAAGTAAGAAAACAATTCCCTGTTACCATTCTGGTTCTGTGAGACAGGCACAGTTTGCTTGGCTGACATTTTTAAACATAATTTTTGCATGTTGGTCCTTCTAAAATCATTTTAAATAATATGGAAGTTTTCAAAGTATCTTAATAGCTCTTATGAGGTGTTGACTTTAAATTATAAAGATTTATGACTAAAATTAGAAAATGTATGTAGTGAAAAGAATATGCAAAAGGCACTCATTTAGTAGAAAAGAAAATTCTCTGAAGAGTTAAGGTTGTTAAGCTGACAAGAGATATTACTATTTAAATACTTTGAAAATAGATATATTTAATTCTTGATATATTGCCATAAAAAAGTAAAAGATCTCCCTATAGCCCGATTGAACACAATTTATATTATAAATAGTAAACTCTTACAAATGTATTTAGTTAAAATATCATTCTAGGGATTCCAACTTTTATATCATATTAACAAAGCTCATTTGTTTTATATTATATTTTAGTAAAATTAAAAGTCCCAAGGCTTAGGGGCCATTAACAGCATTGTTTGGACGATGAAAACATACAAAGGTGACATTAACTGATGAAGTATCTGCCCCTGAAATCGACTTGTACAAGATGAGTTGTTTTTCTATTACACAACATTTAAAGAAAAAAAGCTCAAGAAAACCCCAAAGCTCAAAAAATAAAACATGCATAACGAGACCATTGTTCTACCTGTAATGCACTATGCAAAACTATATTCACAATCATATATTAAAAAATCCTCTTTCCCAAAACTGAATTGAAAAAAGAATACTGTCCAACCTTGTTTTGTTGAAGATGGCATTCATTTTTCTGATTATCTCTAATATTAAAATACCCCAGGGGTCCCTGGGTGGCTTAGTCAGTTAAGTGCCTGACTCTACTTTTGTTCAGCTTATGATCTCAGGGTCATGAGATCGAGCCCTATTATTGAGCTCTGTGCTGGGTGAGGAGACTGCCTGAGATTCTCTCTTTCTCCCTCTGCCCATCCGCCCCACTTATTCTCTTTAATTAACATCCTCATAGGGCTTTTCAAAGCTCATGAGCAAAAATTATTATACCTATGTCATCATCTACCTTGCAAATGAATGTTATTTTTCAGCAGTGTCCTTAAACTGTCCAACCGTTCTGAGTTTGCATTATAAGCTTCCTCTTACACTTGCATAGTTGTATAGGAAATGAGAAAGAGAAATCTCATTACATTATATCATTAAGTAGTTGGGTGTTCAAAAAATGCCTATAATATGTGTTAGATTACTCTATCACTATATCAGTATAAACATGTAAGACATAGAAGTCATCAGTTTCTTTCTTACGATGAGAAAAATGCAGTGTCCTAAAACATACTGCAAGATCTAGACATCCATACATTCTTCACAGCAACATATGAGAGAGATTACTATTTTAAGCTCATTGTTAAGTAATAAAGAAATTAAACATGAAATTTGAAAAGGGGCAAGAGAAACACTGAATGGAGAGTATAATTTTTATTTGGGAAGTTCATCAAACCAAAGCAAAAAGTAGAAAAAATGAAATATATAAAATAAACTATGGATATCTTCCAAATTAAGTGGAATTTCATAGATTATTTGAAACATTTTTAAAGCTATTACCAAAACATGCCTCAAATTACATAAAAATAATTCTAAATCAGCTTTTAACATAGCACACATAGATACACATACTACCAGCAAACAACGTTCCCTATGTATGCAGGGCTTATAAATAACTGTGGTACCAATCGGACTTTCAGAAAGACAATCCTGCCAGCATTTAATGATGGAAAGCATGGGGCACCATAATAGTTGTCACAGAGATTTGACTCTCATCTTCAACATCAGTATGCCAACATTGTAGCATGACTCATGAGCTCTGTAGTAGGAATTTGACGACTGATTGATCAATAGATAAATTATTGGTCCTGGGAGGAATGTGACGAAATAGGATGGCAGAGAGAGAGAGAGGGTGAAGGGGGGGAGAGAGAGAGAGAGAGAGAGAGAGAGAGAGAGAAAGGGAGGGAAGAAAGAGAAAGGAAAGGCCAGTCTGTTTTCTCTATATTCCAAATCCTAAATATTTAATAGAACTTCAACAACAAGGAAAATATATTTTAGGAAATATCCCTGAGAAAGGAAATTTTTCCCATGTTCCTGTCAGCTCTTCCTCTCCTGGCAAACAAAAAGAAGAGTTTTCTTGGGGGAGGAACAGACAGTTCTGTGGGTCCCAGACAGAGAAAGGACTGACCTGTTCACTTACACAACCCCCAAACAGTTGGATATTCAAGGGCAGAGAGTACCTGTGTGTCCTTCCTGATTTGAGGTCACTAAATGTGACTGGCTAGACAGAGGAGGACATAGTGAATCTCATGCGAGTCTCCGTGCCTCAGGGGAACCAGTTTCCAACCCCATAATGGTGGAATGGAGGGAGCAGAGGGACGTCAGCTAGGATGGTACTTTTCTTAGTTTGAATCTTTCCAAAAATAGGTCCTGACACACAGAGTTAATCTGAGTACAGATGCTAGGAATCATATTGAAGGAAGAGAGAGGGGTACAGGAAAGGAGGAAAAAAGCCAGTGAGGAGCACTAATGAGCAGGTCGTCACTGTGGGAAGCCTGGATCCCTGCCTCTGGGAAATCTCTGAGAGAAGACCTAGAACACACCTCCATGCTTTTCTGGTAAAGAACAAGAAGGCTGGACAGGGTGTTTGTCTACCCACTCCTATCCCTCATTACTTGAGGATTACTCTGTGGTTCTTAGCTCTCCAACCTCAAGCTTTGGCTGAACACATTGCTGAGTCCAGAGAAAGTCCTTAGACAGAAGAGTACTGAATGTGGAACCTGTCAAAAGAAACCGCAGTAAACTCCACAACGTGCTAAGAGAAGGCTGGGCTTTCCCAGTGTCTGCTAGGATATCCTTCCATGTATCAGAGAGCAATAGCTGGATATGTGAAAATGGGAAAAGAAGAAAGAAAGAATAAGGAAAGAATGAGTGGTGAGTGGAGGCACCTTTATCCATCAGGATATAGGCACAAACTGAAATGAATAAAAACACAGTATGAATTGAAGGAAGGGAGTAAAAATACACATGATTAACTTCCTGCTGCTGCTCTATGACCCTACATTTTTTAAACTGAAAAATATACAGATGATAGACAAACCAAGCCAAGCTTCTGTGTGGTGAGACATAGCTTAACCTGTGCTTATAGACTCAAGGAATAAAAAAATTTTCTCTCAACTGAACTACTCACTTCACTGAGATGCAGGAATCACTGTCTACTCACACATTTCATTGAAATCCATTTTCAATACACATTTCATTGAAATACAGGTTGCAGTAGACATTTCACATAATAAAAATGAGAGCATATTTTAGAAGTTGATTTAAAGACCCAAAATAATCTATCCATTTAGTTGGGTTACCATTCAAATATTATCATTGTTGACATATTGATTGATTCTCATGAAGTCCAGGAATGATATCAGTTTGAAGAATTCTGTTTAAAACAATGCTCCAGGATATGGCAATATTTGAAACAGTATTCATAAATAGTCTCTAATTCAGGAGAGAGGCTTTGCTGCAAATATTGAAACCAACATGCATTTTTCATTATGTTAATATTCACAGAACAGATATTTCTGGAAATGATTGAAAAGGCAGAGTAAGTGTGCTCTTTCATGGAAATTTACAGAAAAGTCTCCTAGAAGAGACCTTGTTCATAATGCCAGGGCTCCCAACCAGGCTGGCACAACATCTTTTGTTATTATCATTGCTGTTGTTGCTGGTGCTATCAAGAAGGAATGTTTTTAGGTGTGTTGCTTATTTTCCCTAGTAAAACAAGTTTCAACACATTCTTTCATTCAATAAGTATTTATTGACCACCTACTATGTATTTAGTCCCTGTGATAGGCGCTTGAGATCTACTGGTGAAAAACACAGTCAAAGAAACTCTGTACTCAGAAACTCACATCATAGCAGGAAGAGAACCAGACCTTTTCCCAAGACTCCCATTGTCTCAACTGACTTCATATATTTATACTACCTGCCTATTCTTTGAAGTTACGTGCATTTTTGACCCCTGATCAAGATGCTTATGCCATATGAGCAAAATGAGTAAGGAAATTTGCCAAAAGGTATTCATTATAAAATTAAACTTTACAAAATGGAACAAATGTTATTTACATTTGATTCTAATCATTGAACAAGATAAATGGAAAAATTAGAAATGGAACTTGTCTTTTTTTAGATATTTTTAGAAGGTTATTTATTTATTTATTTATTTATTTATTTATTTATTTATTTGACAGAGAGAAAGAGGGAGAGAGGGAACACAAGCAGGGAGAGTGGGAGAGGGAGAAGCAGGCTTCCCGCTGGGTGGGGAGTCTGATGTGGAGCTCAATCCCAGTACACAGGGATCATGACCTGAGCCAAAGGCAGATGCTTAATCAGGCGCCCCAGAACTTGTGTTCTAAGGTGAGCAAAAGACAATGAAGTCAAAAGCTTTATTTCAGTCAATAAGTGGTGTCAATAGTTGGGATACTAATACTTAATGGCCTGACATGTCTTCATAAACTTTGGAAAACATGATGAAAAAACTTTAAGACCACATATATCTCACTCCTTTGGTCAACAATCCTTAGCTATTCTTGCCAAACTATGAAATATTGGGAAATTTGGTCTCATTCTAGTTTATAAGAATGAGAGCATTCATCTGCTGCTACACCCGAATCCCAGAATGTCATCAGTTATGGAGAGAAATCCAAGCTAAAACACACTTCCAAGTAAGGAATTTGTTGTCCAAAGAATTTTCCTATTCTTAATAGAAGATACCAGGTGCTTAAGAACAGTGCCAGTTTGAAAAGATGTCCTCTTCACAAGATCAGTAAAGCATGAATTCACTATACCTGCTGCCTGGAATTCTCTTCCATTGCTCATCCACCGGGTAAATCAATCAAGTACTTTACCATAATCAAATGTCAGTATCAATTCCTCACTGGATTCCTAGTTTTTTCTGTCTAAGCCAGTTGAGTTACTTCCTCTTTGTATGACCATACCTGTTTATCATAACCACCCCTCATGCCCCACTATGACAATTAGAGCTATTACCCCTACCCTTTCACTGTGAGATATTTAGGAATAGGATATTTAGGGTGAAAAGGGTGATGTTTTTCATATTTGTGCCAACACCAAACAGAAAAGGATCTCACGAAGAATTAAGTGCTCAATAATGTCTCATTAAATAAAAGAATGTTGAATTTAGAGATTAGAGAACAAGATGCTTAATATCACTGATCATCAGGGAAATGCAAATCAAAATCACAATAAAACAAATCAAACCTGTCAGGAGGGCCAAAAAAAAAAAAAAAAAAAAAAGACAAGGAATAACAAGTGCTTTGGAGGATCTGGAGGAAATGGAACTCTCATATTACTGTTGGTGGGATTACAAATTGGTATAGCTCCTATGGAAAACAGTATGCATGGTCCTCAAAAAACTAAAAACAGAAATACTATATGATCCAATAATCCCACTATTGAGTATTTACCCAAAGAGAGTGGAAACACTAATTTGAAGATACATATGCACCCCTATGTTGATCGCATCATTATTTACAACCTAAGTTGTAACCAAGATAACCTAAGTGTCCACCACTAGACAATGGATAAGAAAGTTATGATATTAATGGAACATTACACAACCATAAAAAAGGATGAGACTGTACCATTTGAGACAACATAGATGTACCTAGTGGTTATTATGTGAAGTAAAATAAGTCAGACTGAGAAAGACAAATACCACATGATTTCACTCCTATGTGGAATTTAAAAACAAAACAAAGCCAAATGAATAAACAAACCAAAAGGAGAATCAGACCCAAAATACAGAGGAAAAAACTGATGGTTGCCAGAAGGGAGGTGGGTAGAAGCATGGGCAAAATGGATGAAAGGAAGTGGAAGATACGGGTTTCCAGTTATAGAATGAGTAAATCACAGAAATAAAAGGCACAGAACAAGAAATATAGCCCATGATATTATAACAGTGATGTATGATAACAGATGGTAGCTACATTTGTGGTGATGTATAAATTTGTCAAATCATTATTGAAATATATTTCAGTATACCTGAAACTATGGTAACATTGTGTATCAAGTATACTCAAATAAAAATAACAATAAAAATAAATATTAGAGAACAGAAACTTCCCTTAAGCCCCAACTATTCATTATAAACTTAACCAAAAAATAATAACAACATGAAAGAATGTAACATATGACTCGGGATTTCATGAGTCATTCATTGAAAAATATTAGTTATAAAGACTGGCCAGGGGGCGCCTGGGTGGCTCAGTTGTTAAGCGTCTGCCTTCGACCCAGGTCATGATCCCAGGGTCCTGGGATCAAGCCCTGCATCGGGCTCTCTGCTCGGCAGGAAGCCTGCTTCTCCCGCTACCATTCCCCCGGCTTGTGTTCCCTCTCTCGCTGAGTTTCTCTCTGTCAAATAAATAAAATCTTAAAAAAAAAAAAAAAAAAAAAAAGACTGGCCAGTTCTTTCATCATTCAGTCCATCTAAACCTAACCATGCTGTATATTACTAATAAGGTGATGACAAGGAATTTCACTATCAAAATTTAGTATACCACTCGTATAAAATGAATATAGCATATTATTTATACTTTTTATACTTAACTCTTTGCTCAGTAATGACACATACATCATTATTAATAAACTATATGATTAAGCCAAATTATATCCCTGAAACAGAAATAAAGGGAGCATGGGCTTTGTCCTAAGAGGACAGTATGTAGGTAATTCAATATGGGCCTAAAAAAAGTCAGTCAGGATGTAAGGCTTTTCCGTGAGAGTGATATAGTGAAGCAGCAGAACAGATAAAGACATCTCCTCCAAGACCATCTGGTGTGGATGTCACAGCTATACTATTGAAGCCTCACCAGAACAGCAAAGCAAACAAAACCATAATTCTGTTTTGGATACCACAGCTGCTGAGATGGGGGCAGCTGGTATTTCTATAACCAGTAATATAACACAGAGGGATTCATGAAAAGAGGCACTCTCTTATTGGTTATTCTCTTGCTGGTCTGATAAAGATTAATTCTTCCTTTTTATTACCCAGCCTGAGGACACTGTATTATAGTGCTCTATTCTGAATCCTTTTATGATTCTATAACTTTATTCTATAGCCATTTTGGCTAAAATGGGCTCATAGCTAATCTTAAAGAATAATGCTGAATAGATTTAACTCTACTAGGCCTGTTTGCACCTCCAAACATCCAGAGGACTCTCTTAAATAATTCCTAAAGGATTGCCTAGACCAAATTTCTATCTGGTTTAGGAAAACACCTGGGCATATAGTCCCCTAATCTTAATGACACACCTTATTCAGGTTATTCAAATGACTAAATTGGCTCCAAGAAATAGGAAAGATTAGGGGCGCCTAGGTGGCTCAGAGGGTTAAAGCCTCTGTCTTCAGCTCGCGTCATGATCTCAGGGTCCTGGGATCGAGTCCCACATTGGGCTCTCTGCTCAGCAGGGAGCCTGCTTCCCCCTTTCCCTCTGCTTGCCGCTCTGCCCACTTGCGATCTCTTTCTCTCTGTCAAATAAATAAAATAAAATCTTAAAAAAAAAACCAGCAAAGATTAGATGGAGACAATTGCAACATTTAATATGTGCCAGACCCTCTGCAAAAACCTTTATATATATACTGACTTATTTAATCCTATGAGATAGGTACTATTATTATCCATTTTAGTTATTACCAATCTGGTAAATAGTTTAAATAACTTGCCCAAGGTCAAACAGGTAGTGAATGGTGGAGCTGGGATTCTAATTTAGGCAGTCTGGCTTGAGATGAAGATAAATCATTGTAGATGAACTCCACAGTGAAATAAACCAAATTGATAATTTCAAAATTCTAACTGAATTCTTGATGATATTTATGCCAGAAGAAGACTCTTACAGCTGCCTCTAACAGAAAGAAGAGGTGATATTAGTATCATCCATTATTACATTATAAAAACATGGGCCAGGCAAAAACAAATGTGGTTTGCTAGTCAGACTTCTAGAAATTGGCTACAACTCAGAATATAAGGCAAAAAGGATGTGTGAACCACCTAAGTCATAATTGTAAAGGCTGAATTCTGAAGTGTCTTTGGAAAAGACTCTTGGGCCATTGCTCAGGGTATGTTTACTCCTAACTTATACATAACTGTAATGGAATCAGCTATTTAAATTCTCAGATTTCAAGAGGTTAGGAGGAGGAAGTTCAACACAGAAAGGCTTCTTGAGACAGGAAAATGGAGAATGACAGTGACTGACAATCTGCCAGTAAGAAAAGAGAAAGAGTAACAAGTACATTATTACACGGCATAGTAAGTATGGTCGCAAAGATAAACCACGCCTCCACTTATTTCAACTATTGTTTTCAAAATGCCCAAATAGGAAGGCATAATTTTAAAAAGCAGGAAAAGAAGTAATACATCCATATATTTAGATGTTAGTAAGGACAGAGAGAGAGAGAAAGAAAGAGAAATATTTTTGCTGATGCTTCTAAAGTTTGCTATGAAAAACTACTTCGTGAAAGATAAATGTGGTCATATTTTGTTGAATACAGTAGTAGAACAAAGTTCAATAAAAAAATCAAATCATGAAAATAATACATATATTCATACTTAACACACCTGAGCAGTAAAACAGTTATTTACTTTGGATTTTTGAAGTGGTTTTACAAACTAGAATGTCATACTGTGATTGCCTAAATTGGGTCACACCCAGATTAGTAGTCTCCTGAGTTCCTCAGCCTCTTGGCACATATCTGTTTCCAACCTCACAGCTGGGATTTCTTCTCTAGCCTCCAATGGACATGTGTGTATTTGAAAACGTTGGAATTAGGCATCTTATTCTAGTAGGTGAGGGTGCCTTAATGAATTGACTGGGAAACCCTAGAATTGTGTGTAGATTTTGTTTTATAAAGGGCTAAATATGGTTTTAGGAGATGCTTCCTTTTAAGTGCAGATGTATTAAGTGCAGATGTATTCTTACTATTATGTTTCTACTGATATTCATTAACCCATAGTTAATTAAATGAAAAAAGGAAAAAGGAAGGCTTAACAAGAATCAGAGTATAATCTGTTAAAAATAAATGTACTGAAGTAGAGAAATTTGATTTCAAGTTTTGTGGGTGATTAGGAGCCATTTTACTGGAATGAATTACAAAGCCATACAATTGTGGTTTACACTGAAGGAAATGACAATTTTAAACTACAAAACCTTGTAGGAGGTGTCACTATGGTTTCATGTTGACATCCTGTAAATAGTAACTGCTGCTTAACACTGTCATTACAGATCTAATTCCAACAAGAGTCAATTCAAGTCTAACCATTAAACCAGCTACACTTCTTATCTTGGGATTTCAGACTCTCAGAGAATATTTAAATATATTGCTGCCATGTTCTAGGACAATGCTGCTACATGATAAGGGAGGTATTTATTTTTTGAATAAGATAATACTGTAATGCAGCATGTGTAGAAGAACTAAATAAGCTGCACAAAATGGAATGTTGCTTAAGGAAAGATTAAAAGCCAATAAAACCTTTTTAATACTATTTTAATAAGAGAGATAAAACATTGACTGAATCACCTCTGAATTCAATTCCTCTCTATGCATAAAGAAATGTACATATGAAATGTCCTGCCAATATTTTATTTCTCAAAGCTACTAGAAATACAGCTTTTATATTTTAGTTCCGATATTTTCACTAAAGATTTCACTAAATCTGCATTTTCCCAATTTACATGATTAATATGAGCTACTGAAATTATCTTTGCAGAGGATACAAATACCATTTGTTTTCAATGTTGAATGATTTTTTGTTTTTCTTCAAGTTCTTAATATTGGTATCTGTTGATTTACCTATTTAATTCTTCAGCAACTTGAAAATTAAATCCATATTACATTGACTTTGGATCTATATATCCATAATAACGTTTTCTAAACCTATATTCAAATTTAACATTTTGCCTAGACACACAAAATAATGTTTAGCATGCAGACTACTGTATATTCAGTGAATTTTCAGTTTCCTTGAAAAGAAGAATCATATTTTTATATGATCCATAGAGTCATAATACTATATGGTTATCATACCAGATTGCTTTTTACTTAGAGTTCCAAAAGGTAAGTTTGAAAGATAATATGAAATGAGGCAAGACTAGAGTTATTAAGTATTTCTGATCAACATCAAGAGAATTAGAAAGAACTAGAGAATCAGAGTTTATCCTTTTTTCCCCTTTATGTTCCCTCTAAGCAAATGTCTCAGTAGATTTAATCCCAGAGAAACTTAACGAGAACCCATATTACACTGCTCATTTTCCCAGTAGTTTTGATCATTTATTTCCTGTTGTGCTTATTTTTTTTTCTCTTTACTTGGGAAATATATTTTAAAATTTGCATTTAATATGTGACAATCATTTTAAAGGAATTTCTTATCTATTGTTACCTATTAAATTGAACTATCTGAAATTGCCTGCACTTTGCCATGTTAGTATTAAGACTTCTTAGTAAAACAAAGCAAACTAGGATTGCCGGATTTTGCTAAAGAGACAGAACACTACCTAGTAGTGCTTTCCTTGGCTGACTTAAAATCTTGCCTCTTGCTTGGTTGAGCCCCATACTGCAATGCCAAACCAAAGTGAAAACTTAATACAACTGTCACATCTTTTTTATGCCAAAAACTTTATACCTGGTCTCTTGAAAGCATCCATTCTTTTCAAATCAGGATATGAGGTGCCATTAATAAAACAAGAGGCCAAGGCCATCAGCAATGAATTCCTATTATACAATGTGTCTATCAGAAACCAATACTGCTGTCTTTACTGCACATTCACTGGATTAGTGTGTGATTGAAAGATGCAGTCAATAAAATGCTTTAGTAGTACAGTGTGTGATGCTTTGGAAATAACTGCTACAATAGCACACCAAAAGTACATGTTATGTCTGGACTTACAATCAAAAGATTGATGTTAATGCATTTCTGATACTCTGCTTATCTATCATTTCCCATTTACCAGTCTCCTCTCAGCTTCCAGTCTCTGTAACAATACACTAGACACCCTACTCCTACTGTATAAACTACTACAGAGACACACTCTTTCTCATTCTCTTTCTCTCTCTCTTCCTCCCCGCCTCTCTCTCAAGTTTCATAAAAATCTTCATGAACCAATGTGGACCTTTTAAATTATGGCTAGTTGTGACTCCCATGACTCTATGATAGCAAAAGTGACCAGAAGGCTACAACTTAGCCACAACACAGAGCCTTAAATCCTATGAGTAATGTGGCTAATCTCATTTGAACTTCCCAGAATGTATAAAAAGGTTAAAAATGAAACTGACACTTTTAAATGCCTTGCAGTTTGAGGGAGAAGAGTAGCCAGATATGCATCCTGTCCTGAGGGACATTAAAGCCTCCCTGCTAGTGAATTTTTTAAATTTTGTACAAGCCACATTGAAAGCACAATATTTGCAAAGATTTCTTCAAATAGGTGCCTAAGGTTCAGAGATTATTTATTAGCTTCACTTTTTCCTGAATAGTAATGTAAGCCTCAAATATAAAAGGAAAACAGCACAATGAGGTATCAATAGTCTTAAAGTGTGTAAGCCTGAACCTTTCTTGCATGGACCTTGTGGCTCAAGAGTATCTGTGTGTGTAGAGGCTGCATCTATTTCTTTGCAGCTATCTCATTTCATCTAAGCTTTTACTGTTGTTAATGTTATCTTGCTAAATAAAAATGAAATTTCAGAGTGAATGTTCTCATCTACCTGAAACTCACCTGAGACTACATTATCAACATGATTGAACAAAAAAGCAAGTTCAAAGAGTCAACAGAATTGTTGACAGCAATGCAGAGTAGGGGAGGGAAAGCCAGGTGTGGACCCAGGTCTTCTCACCGAAGTTTCTCTGTATAGAGTTGCTTAAAGCTGTATATGCACGAGCATTAACAATTGTCATGAAGACTAGTATCTTATATGGAGGTAAGTTGCATGTTGAGTTAGATCACTGGTTTGCCTGGGTTTAAAGGATTTTCCAGGACTAGGACTTCCACTGAGTCTAGGACAAACAGAATGGTAGGCAACCTGAAAGATGACTCCTTGAAGTAATCAATTCTAGGACTAAGGTGAATAAATAATGGGATAAGGTACATGCACTAATGGAAATTATTATATCTTTATCATGAGAGCCAATAATCTATAAATTTAAATGTTTCAGCAAATGGCCATAGAGGTATATGTATCACAAATTCTGTATCACAAGGAGGTATTCTGCATCACAAATTAGGAATGGCAAACTCAAAAACCACACAAGTCTAAAATGCATTTCTAGCAATTCAGTATTTATAATCATGCAATTTTGGGCAGTTTCACTAGAACAATAGAATCTTGAAAAGTAATAATGTACAAGTAATAATAAGTAATAAGTCTATAAATCCATAACCTAGAATTAAATCTAGAATTAAAATAAAAAATTAAAATTAAAAAAAATAATTATTCTCAGGGATTTAAAAATCCTCTTGGGTGGTTGGGTGGCTCAGTTGGTTAAGCAACTGCCTTCCACTCAGGTTATGAGTCTGGAGTCCCAGGATCGAGGCCCACATCAAGCTCCCTGCTCAGCAGGGAGTCCGCTTCTCCCTATGACCTCTTCCATCTCATACTCTTTCTCCCTCTCATTCTCTCTCTCTCTCTCTCTCAAATAAATAAATAAAATCTTAAAAAAAAAAAGGCTTTAAAACTCCTTCATTTTGGCATATCTTCATTCAATTTGCTGAAAGAAATATTATTAAACACATGATTTGAACTTCTGTAGTCTTAGGAGTAATTTTTAATCATTCAATTTAATTACAGTTTAACAGCATCTGAAGAATAGTAACTACATAAAATTAGAAAAATCTTACCAATGAATTATTCTAGATGATCGCTAAAACACAAACTATTTGATACACTCTGAAGTATTTGTGTTAAGTTGTGAGATAACATGTCAATAACTTACATGCTTTTCAATGAATATGACAGCATTTCCTCTCATTTGATTAAAAGTGTTTTTTATTTTTGTTCTATTTTTAGACATCTACTGCATCTGGGTTATGAAACCTTCTGGGAGAGTTGATAGTTTATGAGAATATTTTATATAAGAACTCATAGTCCCAGAATAACTCTGGTTATAACTAACCTGAAAAATACATTGCTAGGACAACAAAATACGCAGGTGTAGGGAGATCTCAGCAACATGCAAACTTCCTGTTGCTATGGTAATAGGATTTTGGAAAATCTGGGTCAACTTGGTGCTCTGAAAACAGTCTCAGGAAGACCAAAGTTGAAACACCATAATGACCACTGCTTCTGTCCCCAGATTCACTGCTTACTCATCACTTGTATTTTCACAATTCTAAAGATACATTAACAAGAATAGGGCATATCTAAGTTTGATTACCTTAGGAAAAGATGAGCTCTCAGTTTAACAATTTGATGCATATCAACCCAACTGCAAGCTTCTTCAATTTTCCTTACATAACATTATTAATTTCACAAAATAATGTTTTTATTTCTGTTATTTCTGTTAAACATTTTTGCTAATAGTTTAGATAGAAATATATCAGAATATTCATTCCTATAGATTTTTCTGAAAAATATTATTCAATTTACCCAGTGATAAAAGTAATTTTAAGAAGAGTATGAGCTTATTTTGAGATTAGTCATCAATGGTTGAAGCTATACACAATATCCTAACAAAAAGTCCAAGATTCTTGTTACCATCTCACCACGTTTACTGTTGGTAACATTTTATTCTTTCTTTCTATTATCTAGGTTAACAACCCTACATATTATATAGCTGCTATATATTTATCATGTGCAAGATACTTTTTTTAAAGAAGTTTTTCATTTTATAGCATTATAGCCTACAAAACCAAAAAAAGTGGGACTTTGTGTCATCCTCACTTTAGGGAGGGGAAAAGTAAGTTTGAAGAAGCTAAGTAACATCTCCCAGTTCAGAAAACCAAAATATGAATCTAAGGTTTTTGAATTTCAAAACTCATACTAAAGAGTTATAGAAAACATCTCATTCTCTAATGACAGCCCATCAACAATACGTGTGTTCCGTTGGTATATCTAGTACTAAATACTGTTGTTTAGAAAATCTGTATTATCTATGATAAAAAAAAATCTACTAAGGAATTCATGTTTTCAATATATATTTGCGCATGAAATGATGATTCTTGGCTTTTTCCTGTTTTTTTTTCCTTCTGTTTATCTTTTTTTTTTTTTTTTTTTTTTGTGTTTTTGTTTTATCTTCTGTGCACATACTAACTTCTCTATCACAAAAAAAGGAATAAAAGAAATGTATGGGTTCATTGATACAGCATTTGTGATCCTATTTCAATATTTTGACCATGCTTTTAAAAATCTTCATACTGATAGGAACAAGATGGCGGAGGAGTAGGAGGCTGAGATAGTGTCTGATCCCAGAAGTTCAGCTGGATACTTATCAAACCATTCTAAACGCCGGCAAACTCAACAGGAGATAGAAGAGAAGAACAGCAATTCTAGGAGCAGAAAATCGGCCACTTTCCAGAAGGTAGGACTTGAGGAGAAGTGAGTCCAAAGCTATGGGAAGAGAGACCATGGAGGGAGGGGCTGGCTCCCAGCAAGCCACATAGCAATGGAGCACAAAATTGGAACATTTAGAGGTCGGCTCCACTGAGGGATGCCACTCCAGAGGCTAAGTGGGGGGTTTAACCTTCACAGGAACAGTGTGGTTTCAGGACTTGTGGGGTCATAGAGGGACTGGGGATGTCTGAGGGTGGCAGAGCCCACAGGTATCGGACTGGGGAAGCCAATGGCAAAGATGGAGTTGTGCAGTGGGCTACTAG
The DNA here is from genome assembly GCA_028646535.1 of Procyon lotor. Classification (NCBI taxonomy): domain Eukaryota; kingdom Metazoa; phylum Chordata; class Mammalia; order Carnivora; family Procyonidae; genus Procyon; species Procyon lotor. The sequence goes on from CM053609.1 coordinate 77,248,542, forward strand.
CTCGGGTTTACCTTAGACCGTGATCTGAGGCACAGTCTGGCCACTGCTATTCAATCAGGGAACCCACAATGAGCAGCTCCAGAGAGACTGCTTCCTTCCTCCTCTGGGAGGAGTAGCGCGGGAGCGCGCCACAGGAATCTGCTGGGTTTGGAGACTCCAGACAGGGCCATGCACTAGAGACAGAAATGCGTAGTCACAGGCCCGGTGAGCTTGGAGCGTGGCCAGAGACCAGGGAGACAGGAGTAACTATTTTTCTCTGAGGGCACACTGAGGAGTGGGGCTTTGAGCTCTCAGCTCTTACAGGCTGGAGACTGGGAGGCCACCATTTTCATTCCCAGCCTCCAGGGCGATACAGAAAGTGGGAACAAAAGCTCCGGAGAGCAAACCTGAACAGATTGCTTGGCCCAGCCCCTGGCAAGAGTGGTGCAATTCCCCCTCGGGCAAAGACATTTGAGAATCACAGCAACAGGCCCCTCCCCTAGAAGATCAGCTAGCATATCCAGCCAAGAAAAAGTTCATCAATCAGTGAAAACTGCAGAACTCCAGAATTAGGGGGGGGGGGAGAAACAACAAGCCAACACAAAGAATTCATGGCTTTTTTTCCCCATGATCCTTTAGTCTTTCAGAATTGAATTTTTAAATTTTTTTTTCTTTTTTTTTCTCTTTCCTCTTTTGCCATTTTCAGCTAGTATCTTATCAATATCTTTTTAAAAATCTTTTCTAATTTTCACTGTTACATTCATATTTTATCCCCTCATTGTATTTAACGTTATTTTTTGTATACGTAGAGGTTATTTTTTTTTTTTTCTTTAAAATTTTGGGATGCAATTTCTTATAATAGATCCAAATACACCCTAAATCTACCACAAGGTTTGGTTCTAGTCTCCATCCTGATTGCACTTTTTCCTCTTTCTTTTTTTTCCTCTTTTTTTTAACCAACCCTTTATCAATCCCTTTTATAGAATCTTTTTTAATTTTCATCTTTACACTCATATTCCATCCCTTCATAGTGTTTACCCTTATTTTTGTATATTTTTAAGTTTTTTTCTCTCTTTAAAATTTTGGGAGGTAGTTTCTCTAACAGATGAAAAACACCCAAATCAGGTGTGAGGCTCTGTTCTAATCACAAGTTTTTTTTTTTTTCTTTTTCTCTTTTTTATTTTATTTTATTTTTTTCCTATTTTTCTTCCCTCCCCACTTTTTTCCTTCAACCCCTGGTTTCAGCTCCCTTCTGATTTTTCTGGGGTCATTGCTGCCCTTTAGTATTTTGCTCTCTCACTCATCTATTCTTTTCAATAAAATTACAAGGTGGAAAAACTCACCACAAAAAAATAAAAGAACAAGAACAAGTACTAATGGCTAGGGACCTAGTCAATACGGACATTAGTAATATGTCAGAAATAGAGTACAAAACGACAGTTATCAAGGTGCTAACTGGGCTCGAAAAAAGCAAGGAAAATATTAGAGAATCCCTTTCCAGAGAAATAAAAGAACTAAAATCTAACCAAGTTGAAATCAAAAAAGCTATTTTTTAAAAGATTTTATTTATTTATTTGACAGGGAGGGAGAGATCACAAGTAGGAAGAGAGGCAAACAGAGAGAGAGGGGGAAGCAGGCTCTCTGCCGAGCAGAGAGCCCGATCTGGGGCTTGATCCCAGGACCCTGAGATCATGACCTGAGCCGAAGGCAGAGGTTTTAACCCACTGAGCTACCCAGGCGCCCCTCAAAAAAGCTACTAATGAGATACAATAAAAAATGGAGGCTCTTTCTGCTAGGATATATGAGGTAGAAGAACGAATTAGTGATATAGAAGACCAAATGAGAGAAAATAAAGAAGCTAAGAAAAAGAGAGACAAACAACTACTGGACCACGAGGGGAGAATTTGAGAGATAAGTGATACCATAAGATGCAACAATATTAGAATAATTGGGATCCAGGAGAAGAAGAGAGAGAGAGGGATGGAAGGTATATTGGAGAAAATTATTGTAGAGAATTTCCTTAATCTGGTGAAGGGAACAAGCATCAAAATCCAGGAGGCACAGAGAAACGCCCTCAAAGTCAGTAAGAATAGGTCTACACCCCATCACCTAACAGTAAAACTTATAAGTCTTAGTGACAAAGAGAAAATCCTGAAAGCAGCTCAGGACAAGAAGTCTGTAGCATACAAAGGCAGAAATATTAGATTGGCAGCTGACCTATCCACAGAGACCTGGCAGGCCAGAAAGGACTAGCATGATATATTCAGAGCACTAAATGAGAAAAATATGCAGCCAAGAATACTATATCCAGCTAGGCTGTCACTGAAAATAGATGGAGAGACAAAAAGCTTCCAGGACAAAAAAAAACCTAAAAAATTTGTAAAGACCAAACCAGCCCTACAGGAAATATTGAAAGGAGTCCTCTAAGCAAAGAGAGAGCCTAAAAGGAACATAGAACAGAAAGGAACAGAGACAATATACAGTTAACACTCATCTTACAGGAAATACAATGGCACTATATTTATATCTGTCAATAGGTACCCTTAATGTAAATGGGCTAAATGCCCCAATCAAAAAACACAGAGTATCAGAATGGATTAAAAAAAAAACAAAAACAAAAAATCAAAACAAAACAAAAAACAAGACCCATTCATATGCTGTCTACAAGAAACTCATCTTAGACCCAAAGACACCTCCAGATTTAAAGTGAGGGGGTAGAAAACAATTTGCCATGCTAACAGACATCAAAAGAAAGCTGGGGTGCCAATCCTTATATCAGATAAATTAGATTTTAGGCCAAAGTCTATAACAAGAGATGAGGAAAGACACTATATCATACTTAAAGGGACTGTCCGACAAGAAGATCTAACAATTGTAAATATCTATGCCCCTAACATGGGAGCAGCCATTTATATAAACCAATTAACAACAAAGTCAAAGAAACACATCAACAATAATACAGTAATAGTAGGGGACTTTAATACCCCCCACACCAAAATGGACAGAACGTCTAAACAAAAGATCAACAAGGAAATAAAGCTTCTAAATGACACACTGGACCAGATGGACATCACAGATATATTCAGAACATTCCATCCCAAAGCAACGGAATACACATTCTTCTCGAGTGTACATGGAACATTCTCCAGAATAGATCACATCCTGGAACACAAATCAGGTCTCAACAGGTAACAAAAGTTTGGGATCATTCCCTGCAT
>CM053609.1:77251838-77281979 GCA_028646535.1 Procyon lotor
TCCTACAGACACACAAACTACCAAAACTGAACCAGGAAGAAATAGAAAACCTGAACTGACCCATAAGCAGTAAGGAGATTGAAGCAGTCATCAAAAATCTCCCAACAAAGAAGAGCCCAGGGCCAGATGGCTTCCCAGGGGAATTCTACCAAACATTTAAAGAAAAATTAATACCTATTCTGAAATTGTTCAAAAAAAAAGGAAATGGAAACTTCCAAACTCAGTTTATGAGACCAGCATTACCTTGATCCCAAAACCAGACAAAGACCTTATCAAAAAGGAGAATTACAGAGCAATATCCTTGATGAACACAGATGTAAAAATTCTCACCAAAATACTAGCGAGTAGGATCCAACAGGACGTTAAAAGGATTATTCACCACGACCAAGTGGAATTTATTCCTAGGATGCAAAGTTGGTTCAACATCCACAACTCAATCAATGTGGTACAATACATTAATAAAAGAAAGAACAAGAACCATATGATACTCTCAATTGATGCTGAAAAAGCATTTGACAAAGTACAGCATCCTTTCTTGATCAAAACTCTTCACAGTGTAGGCATAGAGGGTACATTCCTCAATATCAACCAAGCCATGTATGAAAAACCCACAGCAAATATCATTCTCAGTGGGGAAAAACTGAGAACTTTTCCCCTGAGATCAGGAACACGGCAGGGATGCCCACTATTTCTACTGCTATTCAACATAGTACTAGAAGTCCTAGTCTCAGCAATCAGACAACAAAAAGAAATAAAAGGCATCCAAATTGGCAAAGGATAAGTCAAACTCGCACTCTTTGCAGATGATATGATACTTTATGTGGAAAACCCAAAAAACTCCACTCCAAGACTGTTAGAACTCATCCAGGAATTCAGTCAAGTGTTATTGATAAAATCAATGCACAGAAATCAGCTGCATTTCTGCACACTAACAGCAAGACAGAAGAAAGAGAAATTAAGGAGTTGATTTCATTTACAATTGCACCCAAAACCATAAGACACCTAGGAATAAACAACCAAAGAGGCAAAGAATCTGTACTCAGAAAACTACAAAGTGCTCATGAAAGAAAATGAGGAAGACACAAAGAAATGGAAAAACATTCCATGCTCATGGATTGCAAGAAGAAATATTGTGAAAATGTCTATCCCACGTAAAGCAATCTACACATTTAATGCAATCCCTATCAAAATATCATCAATTTATTTAAATGAAATGGAACAAATAATCCTAAAATTTATATGGAACCAGAAAAGACCACGAATAGCCAGAGGAATGTTGAAAAAGAAAACAAAAGTTGGCGGCATCACAATTCCAGACTTCAAACTCTATTACAAAGCTATAATAATTAAGACAGTGTGGTAACGGCATAAAAACAGACACATAGATCAATGGAACAGAGTAGAGAGCCCAGAAATGAATCTCCAACTCTGTGGTCAACTAATCGTCGACAAAGCAGGAAAGAATATCCAACGGAAAAAAGACAGTCTCTTCAACAAATGGTGTTGGGAAAACTGGACAGCCATATACAGAAGAATGAAACTGGACCATTTCCTTACACTGCACACAAAAATAGACTCAAAATGGATGAAAGACCTCCATGTGAGGCAGACTCCATCAAAATCCTTGAGGAGAACATAGACAGCAACGTCTTCAACCTCAGCCACATCAACTTCTTCCTAGAAACAGCACCAATGGCAAGGAAAGCAAGGGCAAAAATGAACTATTGGGACTTCATCAAGATCAAAAGCTTTTGCACAGCAAAGGAAACAATCAACAAAAGACAACTGACAGAATGGGAGAAGATATTCCCAAATGACATATCAGATCAAGAGCTAGTATTCAAAATCTCTAAAGAACTTATCAAACTCAACACACAAAGAACAAATAATCCAATCAAGAAATGCGCAGAAGATATGAACAGACATTTCTGCAAAGAGGACATCCAAATGGCCAAAAGACACATGAAAGAAAAAGTGCTCAACAACACTCGGCATCAGAGAAATACAAATCAAAACCACAGTGAGATATCACCTCACACTAGTCAGAATGGCTAAAATTAGCAAGACAGGAAAGTAGAGATGTTGGCGAGGATGTGGAGAAATGGGAACCCTCCTCCACTGTTGGTGGGAATGCAAGCTGGTACAGCCACTCTGGAAAACAGTATGGAGGTTCCTCAAAAAGTTGAAAATAGAGCTACCCTACGACCCAGCAATCACACTACTGGGTATTTACTCTAAAGATACAAATATAGTGATTGGAAGGGGCATGTGCACCTGAATGCTTATAGCAGCAATGTCCACAGTAGCCAAACTCTGGAAAGAACCTAGATGTCCCACAACAGATGAGTGGATAAAGAAGATGTGGTATATATATATACAATGGAATACTATGCAGCCAGCAGGAGAAATGAAATCTTGACATTTCCAACAATGTGGATGGAACTAGAGGGTATTATGCTAAGCGAAATAAGTCAATCAGAGATAGACAATTATCATATGATCTCTCTGATATGAAGAATTTGAGAGCAGGGCAGGGCGTCATGGTGGGGTCGGGGAAGGAAATGAAACAAGATGGGGTCAGGAAGGATACAAACCATAAGAGACTCCCCTAAACTCACAAAACAAACTGAGGGTGGCTGGGGGGTAAGGAGAGTAGGGATAGGGTGGCTGGGTTATGGACATTTGGGAGGGTATGTGCTATGGTAAGTGAGTGACATAAAATGTGTAAGTCTGATGACTCACAGACATGTACCCTGGGGCAAATAATACATTATATGTTAATTTAAAAAAATCTGTGATACTGTTATAAAAGTGATTTCTGTCCCTACATAAAGTTTTATTTACCTTTAATGTTGCTTCCTTACCATTTCTCCAAAGATTAAACATAATAGGTCCACAAAACACTCTCATTAGAGTTCCCTTTTGAGATACTACTGAAGGAATCCTTTTTTCTATAAATAGTAAATTCATTTTTCTTATCTGGACTTAATATAGATTATAAACTTATACTTAAACTTTCATTTATTTATTTTAAAGATTTTATTTATTTTTCAGAGAAGAAGGGAGAGAGAAAATGAGTAAGGGGAGGATTGGAGGAAGAGGGGAAAGCAGTCTCCATACCATGCAGGGAGCCTGATACCGGCTCTATTCCAGGGACCTGGGATCATGACCTGAGCCGAAAACCAACACTTAACTGATTGAGCCACCAGGAACCCCAATACGTGAAATTTTAATAGAAAATGAATCTCAATGCAAAAACCACCTTTTAGTCATTTTAAACTATTATGGATTGAGATGTATGTCCCTAAGATTCATATGTTCAAGACCTAAACCTCAGTATCACTCACTGTATTTGGAGTTGGGGCCTTTAGGATATAATTAAGATTAAATGAGGTCAAAGGTGGGACTGTAATCTGATAGGGCTTGTACCTTATGAGTGGAGGAAGAGACACAAGAGCTCTTGCTCAATCACTCTCTTCCTCTGTGAATCACAGAGGTAAGACAGTGGGGAGGACAGCTGTCTACACAAGCCAGGAAAGAAGGGCCTCACCAAAAGTCAACTCTGACAGCACCTTACTCTTATACTTCTAGCCTCTAGACTGTGAAAACATAAATTTCTGTTGTTTAAGCCACCCAGTCTGTGGTATTCCATTATGGTAGCCCAAGCAAACTAGTCCAGGAAATCACTGTTTTTGCACTATATATTTCTCACAAACTTGGTCTTTTCTTTTTAAGTTATCACTGTTAGTGAACTACCATACCTACATTCTAATAAATTATGCTATTGATTGGGAAGAGACAGGGGTGATCACCTTAAGGCAAGGCACTGCAATATCCTTACAGCTAAGAAAAATGTATGAGGTCAGCACCCAGGTGTACAGCAAAATATCTACTGCCCCTTCCTTTGCACTTAAATGGACTATCTATGACAATACCACTTTACAAAAGGAAGTTTTTATGTATTTTTACTTCATATCTATGGCTATTCCTACAGAATTTTTATAACTGGAATATTATTTTATTTCTTATAACACCTAGATACATTGGTAAAATTCCCATAAAATAGGAAAAACTACCATAGATAGATCACAAAAATGTTATATTGAGGTCTATTGCAACTGCTGTGCATTTATATTATGCTTTCCCTGTGGGTAATATAAAGTAAGAATAGGTAACGGTTATCTAACATAATAAACAGAGATGTCCCCTAACCCTCTACCTTTTTTATGGTAATTTACTAACACAGATGAAAGGGGAAAAAAGAGAAAGAGGGGGAAAAAAAGAGCAATAGAAGGGAGAGATTGAGGAAGAGGAGAAAGGGGTTTAGGTTTCCTCTATTTATTTGGCCAGTAATACTTCTGCAATGACTTGGTTCCTAAATTTAAGGAAGACATCTTAATTAAATAATTTTTATAAATGCTAAATGTGAGCAGACTGAATCAAAGGATCTATATAATTAACTAAAATTAGCCCCACCTGTCCAAATTCTTTATAGAACACATCATAACTCTCTCAAGCAGTTACAAAATGTTTTCATCCTAATATAAGTAACCTACTTAATTCTTATTTGCCTTTGAAATCATGAGACAACATACATAAGTGCTTGAAATATATTAAAATAAATTAAATTTGTTTTATCATAATTTCTATATGCCTTCAAGTTAGAAATACGTATAATCTGAGAAATTTCAATATTTAGTATTCAGCTCCCATAATTATGATAATTTAAAATATATACCTGTATTTATCAATATTCTAAATTTACAAAAATTTTTAAAAAGTTACATCTATTTATTTGTCAGCGAGAAAGAGAGAGAGAGAGTGAGTACAAGCACAAGCAGGGCAAGCAGTAGGCAGAGGGAGAAGCAAGGTCCCCACTGAGCAAGGAGCCCAATGTGGATCTCGATCCCAGGATCCCAGGACCATGACCTGAGCCAAAGGCAGATAATTAACCAACTGAACCACACCTAAATTTAGGTGTCCCTAAATTTACAAATTTTAAAGGTTTGTTTTAATGAACTAAGAAAAATACAGCAACATTGAGAATTTATCAATCAAGAGCTAACATTCTTTTACTTCCAAATGGGAGTAGGAAAATGACCAAAACAACTTGGACTCTGCTACAACCTTATGACAATAAAGAAATAAACCGAAAGCTTCATGTTTTATAAAACTGTTTTAATTGTCACAATAGGTTCTAAGACAGCTAGATTAGGTATAATAATGATATTTCTGTGACATGAGAGATTTCACAGCATACCAAGTAATCATCAGGGGCCACAAATGATTGGCTACTCCATGGTAGACACAATTACGAGCTGACTATAATGCCAATTCATAGTAGGAAAGTTGAGAAAACATGTTGTTGGTAAATCTACAGATGATACTGCATTTTAAAATGACACCTAAACATGGCTCTTCTAAGCAGTTGTAACAAATAGGTTTTGCTTTAAAGATTGTTTTTATTTATTTAAGAGAGCAAGAAAGAAGGAGAGAGAGATAGCAGGAGTGGAGGGGAGAGGCAGAAGGAGAGGGAACAACAGACTCCCTGCTGAGCAGGGATCCTGACGCAGGGCTGGATCCCAGGACCCTGGTATCATGACCAGAGCCTAAGGCAGCCACTTCACTGCCGGAGCTAGCCAGGTGCTCCCAAAATAGACTTATTTTTAACAAAAGTTCCAATTCACACAGTAGAATGGGTTCACAGAAAACATTCTGATAATATAGACAGTATCTGTTTTCCAAAGTAATAATTTATGCTTGTTTAAAGTGTATATATTGCAGGTCATTCCCAGAAGTTTAATTCAGCACGTAGAGGAGGGGCCTAGAAAACTGTATGCGATGAACAAAAATTTGTTCACAGCAGACACTGTTTCCATCTTCATATGCTATGTCATTTGGGCATTGTGCAAATCAGGTTAATAAACTAATTACATTTAAAAATTTTCCTTCACTAGTTGTTAAAATAAAATTTTGCTGATACCAAAAATACATTTAATCGTCAATTATTTCATCTCTATTACAAAAATTATCTCCAAAGTTACCTTCAACATATTAACAGAGAAGAGTAATCAAACATATTATTACAATATTTATAATAGAATATTCTCCCCCTCAATACGTTCAACATTCTTCTTGATATTTTGCAACCAAGAGTTAAAAACATGGGAACTTTCTGCCATTTAAAGATTCACAAGAGTGAAACCATAAAGGGTACCTGTCTCTGGGGTGCCTGGGTGGCCAGTTGGTTAAACATCTGCCTTACGCTCACATCATGATCCCAAGGTCCTGGAATCAAGATCCATGTTGGGCTCCCTGCTCAGTGGAGAGTTTGCTTCTCCCTCTCTTTTGCTCACCACCCCCTACTCTGCCTTGTGCTCTCTGTCTCTAATAAATAAATAAATATTAAAAAAAAATACCTGTCTCTCACATTGATTATACCAATTGCAACTCCTGATCTTTTTCCAGTGTCTGAAAGCAATGAACTAGTCTGTATGTACTTGTCTGTTTATAGACCTGTTTGCACGAAGATGCTGAAAGCTTAATTTAATCCTGGTGTAATTTGAGAGCTACTTCAATGATTTCACCTATTTGAAATGCACCAACTCTTTCAACTTTGAGCACAACCAGATGGGAAAAATGCTGAAGCAAACCCGGTTTGAATATGTAAAGCACCAACCACATGACAAGTTTGATTGTAGCTACTAAAGAGTCAGATAAGGTCCTAGCTTACATTTTTTAACCCAATTACTTACCATAACTCTAATGGTCATTCTGCAGTAAATATCAATCTAAAATTTTTATGAGATAATTTATAAAAGAGAACAATAGTTTACTTTGTTAGTTCAGTCTAGATATACAATACTTCAGCCTGAAAGATAAAGAATGGGATAGAAAGCTGAAGAGTTAAACACAATATCTCTATTACAGAATTCCTGTGCTCTCTCCATAGGACAGGGAGTCAAGTCTTCGTTTTCTGAGCTGGCAATTGTTAAAAATCAGCTCAGCCATAAAGTCACCCAGCTGCTTTATAAGACCTCAGGAACTGGAAAGTCTATGACCTCTCACAGTAATCTCCTCCTTTCCGCTTTAGATTAAGAAGTGCTTATTTATTCTTAATAGAACTCTGGCCAAGATTTAGGTTCATTTTCTCTGGCTCCATAAAAATTTTGTGGAGAGTTGCTAGTCAGTCTCCTATTTAAAATAACTCTTCACACATTGGGATAAATTTTGTCCCCACTCATTAATAGCTGTGGGACACTGGGAAATAATAAGAATATACATTCCTCTAGCAGAAAAAAATGTTAAATAAGATTTTATTGTACCTCTTAGTTTTTAAAGAATTTTTGTTTTTGTTGATTTATTTCATTCTCAAAACAATCTAATGAGGATATTTTAATCACCATGGGCTAGTGTGTTATGCGTCAAATGATAAAGATGTGATAAAACAAACATCTACCTGTTTATAGCCCAGTAGTTATAAAAATAAACTGAGAAAAATAAATAAATATATGAAATAAATGAACTGAGATAAATAAATAAATAAATGAAATACTTTTAAAAGTAATAAAGCACTGCTCAAGAGCAAGGTCCATAACATATGTAGTAATATACCAACTTCTTTGTTCTTACTCTTATTGCAATACGTTTACCCATCCCATAGGACTTCCATTTTATTTCTAATTTTTCTCCCTGGTTCATGTGTATTTCAAAAATGTATTAAAGAAACTAAGAAAAACAAAATAATTATAATAATTCACCAAGTTTTCAAGCCAAGAACAACATAATCACCCTCGGTTCTTACATGTTAATCTCTGATATTTATTTCTCAATATCCTATTTCTTCTTTTTTTAAGTGAAACGAGATTAACTTTTATAAGTCTTAAGTTCACTAAGATTTTATTTTTCTGCAATGTAGTTTCCCTCAAGTCTTTCTCATCCTTCTTGATAAAGTTTATTTTCATATTCCACATTCTTCTTTTACGTTCCACTAATGACTTTTACCTGGTGCTTACTAAAGCATTTCTCTAGTTTAAGGCAATTTATATCTTAGCCAATATTCCTATGCCTATCACTGCAGACCCATAGTAGAAACCCAATAAGTCTCTAATATATGAATGAGTACATTTTAAAATTTATCTTTCAAAATTTTAACAACTCAGTGGAACCTGAGTTGGTGAATCAATACTTGAACACACATTTTTTTTTCACCTTCCAATAATGTCCTAGGTGTAATCTTTTCATCAAATGTGCTGGATGCTGACTAGCTCTTTGTTGGAAAACTAACAAAGTGTGTCCCATGTGCTTTATGTATATTAACTCACTAATTCTTCCCTACAACGTCATGAATCTGTGAGGAAATTGAGGCAGAGTGTGAAGCAATTTGTTCAACCAGATCCAAGAGCTAATAACTGGCAGAGTCAAAATGTACACACCCAGGTACATCAAACCCTTTTTAACCTTTTTAAGGTTTTTGTTAGTGAGAAAATTACTTTTAAAACTCTTTATTTTAATAGCATTATTTGAAAGTATAAATTTATCTTAATTGCCACTGAAAGTTTCTCAAAACCAGTTCAAATTCTATTATATTAGAGTGATTCTTTGCACACAATTGTGCAAAAGACAATCCATTCCCACGCTCTCCCTGTGCTCTTTAATTTAGCAATTCCTTCTTAATAGGCCTGCAGTTATTCTGAGGTCTCTATTACTAAACACAGGCTAACTTAAGTCACAATCTTGCTAATGTTTTGACGTTTTCTACAAAAATACTTTCCTAAAAACACCTACCTGAAATTACCAATTAATGCTCTTGACTTGAAACAGATTAAGAGAGAGATTCTTTTACTTAGCTTTGGAATCACAAAACACTTTTAGCAAGTTAGACGATAAATTTTTATGTGAAGAATCTAATATTTCTCAGAAATTTCAGAATTTCTCAGGATATGGGCATGATTGTGATATTTATGAATGCACTATTTTAAGGAACTATAATTTCTTCTGCTATATAAACAAACATTACATGGGAACATACGGCAATTAAACTTTACAGTGTGCATTTACCAATAACTTTTCAGGTATCATAGACTTCTCTGGGAGAAAAAAAAGAAAAGATACCTTGTTCCTTCATATACTATAGAAATCGTTTGGTTTACAAGAAACTTAACCTTTTTAAATATTAGCTATGGATAACAGACATAAAACATTGAGAAATAGCTCCATACCTGTTTTATTGGAAAGTCTAAATGACACCATCTTATCAGGAATATTACATACATTCCTCACTGAAGCAATGCAGCTATAATTAGCATAGTCCTGAGGTCGAAGATTCTTTAGTTTTAAGATCTTGGTTTCACCCTGAAAATGTAGAAAAGGTCATTAGAAAAAGTCAATGATAACCAAAATGAACGAATGAATCATGGCATTATGTTGTATTAGATAATATTGTCATCAAAATGTGGCAGATTGTCTTATTTTTTAAGGAATATGCCCTAAAAAAACCAAAAACAAAAACAAAAAGCCATGCATTTAAAAATAATACTGTGATGTGCCTGGAGATAAGAGCTAACAGACTACAATGAAAATTCATAACATTTTCTTTGCAAACCAGCTTCCTAGGGGGAGAGATCTATTTCTGGTGGTAGTTATGCAAATTATTGTGCAAAGATCAGAATGGTGTACTTAATAATGGAGTTTTTTCAACAAATACGGCAATCTAAGAAGACTTCAAAATGAAATGTTTTGAAAGGAATGGATTCTGAAGAAGAGCCAATAAATGAAACATGATAGAACAAAGTTATTGAAGTCAATCTAATGACAGGCAATTAAATTTATATGCATATTTTGTGTATACATATCAATGACAGATGTAAAATACCTTAAAGAAGCATTCATGAAAAAATGAAAAAAAATAATAAAATCATTACTGTTTTTGCAATTTTATTTTTCAGGAGTTCAAGGTCTAGATCTTCCAGGTAAATCTGCAAAACTGTATATAGACTCAAATCAGGCAAGTAGCCAGGAATATATTACAAATTCTTTTTGTTTTTTAATATTACAAATTCTTGATGAGCCAGGAAAGGCCATGTAAAACACTGAAATTGTTCAAAGGGTAAAAGGACAAACAAACAATAAAAATTAAGGAAAAAAACTGCCCAAGTTAAAATAGGTCTTTTAAGATTTCCTTACTTTCTAAGGTCATTAATGTACTTTCTCAAAATAGTTCCTCTCATAAGTAACTTAATTATAGAAATTGTAAACAGTATCCCAGTGAAATCATATTTGGTATAGCAATTTTCAAAATGTTGTTTCCAAATAACATCTGTATGTAACCATGTAACATCACTCAAATCCCAAAAATTGCAATACTTTCATCCAGTCTTCAGAGGGATCGGAATATTTAGTAACAAGACACAAACCCACTACTTGCTCATTTGCAAAAAAGCTTGCTCACACATAGGCATGGACACCTAGTTTTTCAAATGCATCAAATGAATCTCTCCTTCAGGATGCAAGGGCACTGTGGCCATAATTCCATTTATTTACTGTCAAAATTTGGTCTCAAGTCACTTTCCCCAGTGGGCTAAGAAAGAACAATCTTCTATTTTTCAATTTTTCTTTAGGAAAGACACTGTATTTTTTCTATATAAACAAAAGCAAATACAGCCCATATGAATATACATAGTCAATGTGTATGTTTCTAGAACTTATATTTAAAACCTGCTTTTGGTGCATTACAGATTTCCCACTTAGATTAACTAAATACAATGCCTAGAAAAGTGTGTGCTTAGTTAGAAAGCATGGTTGAAAGAAAATGTTATACTGGGACCAGTTGACTCAGGTTATTTTTTTTATACTTTACTTTTTTTTTAATTTTTGAATGAGATGATATATCTTACTCCTTCTACCTCTGTGACTATCATTGCTTAGATTTCTTCACTCTTCTTTCTCCTCTCAACACTCCTTGGGGCTGTTCGTACCACAATTGATTTTGAGTTACAAAAGTCTCCTAGGTGGTCTTATCTTTGCGACTACAAGCCCTACCTTCCTGCCTTTCCTCCTCAAGTCTACATCTCTATTCCAGAATTCTCCCCTAAGTTTCAGATACAGAGACCAATTTTTTACCACAATATGTCCATTTTGATGTCTCACAGACATCTAAAGCTTAACTAACATGTCCTAAACTAAAGTTCAGATCCAGTCCTCTACATTTACTCTTCCTTCTTTAATAACAAGAATCTTAGACTATCAATTACTTCTTATTCATATATTCAGTATCTCCCTCTCAGATCCTTTTATTGACTTTGAAACATATTAAGTCTTGACCACTCTTGTTATTTATTTTTAAATGTAAGGCTCTACACCTTACATTCTGCTAAGAAATTCCTGATTACGGTTAGTATAGTTTAAAAACACAAGCAAGCAGGGCACCTGGGTGGCTCAGTTGGTTGAGTCTGACTCTTGGTTTTGACTCAGGTCATGATTTCAGCGTCATGATTTCAAGGTCTTGAGATCAAGCCTGGCAATGGGGCTCCACTGGGCGTGGAGCCTACTTAAGATTCTCTCTCCCTCTCCCTCTGCCTGTAATCTTCCTCCCACCCCTCAAATAAATAAAATCTTGAAAAGACACAAGCAAGCATAATGATCTGCAACCAGAAATTTTTTTTAATATGAAAATCTGATCATTCCATTTCTCTGCTTAAATTACATTGATGACTTAACTATTGTTCTTAAAGTGAACACAATTGCTATTAATATGATGGTCAACCCTATATGGTCTATTCTCCTTTCCTCCCCAGTCTCATCTCATTCTCTTAGTGCCTTATCCAGCTTCCTTCTACCACACAACCTTTGCACACACTTGGCTCTTCATCTCTCTATGCCTTATCAATTTCATCTCATTCTTAGATATCAATACTCCCTACTTCCACAGGTAAGCCTTGCCTCACCTTCTGGAAGAGAAGTCCCTTTTAGTGAAATGTGCTTTTGTCTCTTTTTTTTTTTTATCTTTTATCTTTTATCATAATACATTCTTATTTTTCCATTTATTTCAGGAATGTATTTATTTTCTGCCAGACGTCCCTTGCCACTAAGTACCTAGGGAGCAGTAACTATGTCTGTCCTGCTCTCAGTGTTATGTTCCAAGCACCTAGCACAGGACTTAGCATAGGAGAGACACTTTGTAAATAATATTTTTTTCAATTAAAAGTGCTATAACTACCTATATTTCACCATTCAAAGCTTTGCTTTGCACATATTTATTTCTCCAGGATTATTATCTGCTTGGCACCCAATATGAATTCAACAGATGTTAATGTATGTATAGTCAACATTGTAAAAGCAATCATATAGTAATAATGATTCTCAAATACATACAAAGGAGAAACAGTGTCATTTAGATCTATATTTAGTGATAAAGTATCTTTATTCACATAGAGTTAATTATATTCTGCCAGTACTTGTTTTTGTTTCCACTGACAAATTATTTTAATCCATATTTTAAAAATAATATTTCAACACTCCACTGAAACTGTACCTACTAATGTCATTAATGACACTCTTTTGTTACAATTCAATAAATTTTTCTTTTTTATGCTTCTATACTTTTCTGTTTATATCTAACATTTTAGATTGCCTTTGCTATTTTGACAATCCCTATATGTAGGTAATTATTATTTCATAATTTAGTCACTTCTTGGTTGCTTTCCATTTCATTTTCTGTTATACAAATTTTAGTCTGCAATCTTCTACTAATATATTCCCAGTGGAATCTGATCCATTTTCACAGTTTTTAATTAGCATCAATGTATAGGTTCCTGACAAATCTCTAAACAAAACAACAGAAAAACACACTTGAAAAAAATCACCAATAGTATTATAATTAATAAAATAGAACTTCTCCAATTTTTTCCTGTCCTTTTAACTGCAATTGTTAGCAATTATGTTCTTGCACTTGTATTTTCCCCCACTCTGGATCTCTTAAGATAATCTGTTCTGGTTTTCTAATTCTTTTTGATCATTCTTTTTTATGTATTCATTTATGTAATTTATTGACTTCTATTTTTCCTGTATTACCTGCCCCCCTTAAGAAACCACCTTATACTTCGCCAATGAATAAGTTAGACTTGCCTCTTCTATTTCTTTTTTTTTCTGTTTTCTTTTTTTAAGA
This sequence comes from Procyon lotor, assembly GCA_028646535.1. NCBI lineage: Eukaryota > Metazoa > Chordata > Mammalia > Carnivora > Procyonidae > Procyon > Procyon lotor. The sequence goes on from CM053609.1 coordinate 77,265,004, forward strand.
TTTTATTTATTTATTTGACAGACAGATGGAGAGAGAGAGTACCAGCAGGGGGAGCGGCACGCAGAGAGAAAGAGAGAAGCCCACTCTCTGCTGAAGAGAGAGCCCAACCACAGCAGAACTGGATCCCAGGACTCTGGGACCAAGACCTAACCGGAAAGCAGATGCTTAACTGACTGAGCCACCCAGGTGCCCCAACCTGTTCTATTTTTAGATTGTATTTTTTTTTTTCCTGTTGGATGCTCCTGGCTTCTCTGTACTTGTCCTCTCCTCTCCCTATCACACCTCTGAATTCCTGCCTCATTTCATGTTCTTGGATAACTGCTTGATAGAGATTTTCATCAGTAGGGCATATGATGTCATATTAAACTCAGTGAATTCACTATTACACTCAATTAGACTGGCTATATTGCCTATTTTCTCTTCTGATGTTCTCTTTAATGCAAGCCACCATCATTCTCTCATAATACAGACTCAGAAGACATGGCATCATTCATTTTTTACTGTTTCTTATTACCCCACATTCAATGACATCAAGAGCTTTAGATTATTCTTTTTCTTTTCACAAAATGACCTTTCCTTTTCAATCCTACAGGCACAATATTTGCTTTAGACCCTTATCATTGATTTAACCAACACTGCTTGAGCACTCACTTTGGCTTAGGTAATGTAAAGGAGAATTGCAGCTCTTCTTTATTATAATCATTCTGTAGCTGCCACCAGACAGGCCTTCATCATGCCATGCCCGTGCTAGAAAACTCTACCCAGCTTTCTTCTGAAACACCATTTCAAAAACTTTAGTTTGTCATTTGAGACCCTATGTAGTCTGGCACAGTTGGTTAAGCATCTGACTCTTGATTTCGGCTCAGGTCATAATCTTGGGGTCCACTGGGCTCTGCTCAGCTAGGAGTCTGCTTGAGAGTCTCTCTCTCTCTGTCTCTCTCTCTCTCTTTTCCTCTCTCCCTCTCTCTCTCCCCCTCTCTGCCCCCCTTCTAAAATAAATGAATAATTCTTTAGAAAAAAAGAAAGAAAACACTCCCTACCCCCTGATATGCATCTTTTTCTGTTCCCATCTTAACCAAGGTGCAGTTCAAAAACACGTGTACATATTCTATAGTCTTTTCTGACCTTCTCAATTAGAAGTAAATTTTCATTTTCTTTGAAACTTTCATTACATTTTTATGCTAAAAAAATCCATTTATTTATTTATTTATTTATAATTGAAATGTTATTAGTCAACATACAGTACAGCATTAGTTTCAGGTGTAGTGTTCAATTACTCATCAATTGCGTATAACACTCAGTGCTCATCACATCACACGCCATCTATTTATAAATCACTGTTTATAGTGTTTGCTTGTGAGTTACTATTCAATGGTTGACTTACATTCTTTAACTGAATCTTAAGGCCCCTGGAATAGAGGCATCCTGTTTCTCTCACATAAGAAATTTTCATATCCATTGCTTAATACATATTTGTTGATTGAGAATGCACTTAAAATTTGGTCTTTTCCACCCCTCATATCCTTCGAGAAGAAATGTAGTCATAAAATAATCATAAAGACTTTTAAAATAAAAGGCAAAAATATAAAATCTATAAATATTAGACTTCATTCTTCTTCACAGAGCACTTGGTCCTTTGCTTATGTTGCTATCTTTCTTGTATTATCCTTACTACTTTCTCATTTCTCTACCCTTTCTATAAAACTTGTCACATTAATAGTTAGATATTGATTCTTTTTCTGTAATTTTTCTATACTTGAATATTTTCACGTGGATTATTAGAACAGACACATGGCCAACTCTCCTGCTCCTCCTTGTTCTTGATAAAAAAATAAAAATTATATGAGAAACAGCCAAGTCCTTTAAATGTTAGGCTAGTCACAGCACTTCCTGTCTGTCATATATTAAGAAATAGTCAGTTTCTTGACTTAAAATTAACTACAACCAGAGAAGGAATAATGTGCTTGGAAATTCTGTTTCTTGGTCTTATGCTGCTAAGAGAGAATAATCTTTGATAAACTCATCCTAAGTTGAAAATATTTTAAGTTGAAAATGCATTTATTGTAACTAATATACCAAACATCATAGATCAGCCTAATCTACCTTAAATATGCCCAGAACCCTTACATTACCCTGTGGTTGGGCAAAATCATCTGGCACAAAGCCTGTTTTATAATAAAGTGTTGAATATCTCAGACAATTGATTGAATATGATACTGAAAGTAAAAATAGAATGGCTAGATGAGTATCAGTTGTGATCAGTTGTGTATCACCTTTGTTGTGATCACGTGGCTGACTGGGCACTCTGGCTCACTGATGCTACCCAGCATCACAAGGACAGTATCTAACTGTACATCACTAGCCCTGAAAAGATCAAAATTTCAAAATTTGAAGTATGGTTTCTATTGAATGCATATCACTTTCACACTATTGTAAAGTTGAAAAGCATAAACCGAACCATCATAAATCGGGGACTGTCTGTATATGTTTTCTGTCATTTGCTTTGTATACTTTTTGCTTTTATTTTGCTTTTTTTTGAATTATATATTTGTATCAGTCTCCTTTTTCCATTATATGAGATAAATTCACTTGAAGTTCCACCCTTGTCATTTGTGTAGTACATGCTGTCAATTCAGTCAAGATTGCTGACTAGAAAGAAATAGAGCCAACTCATTGCCTTGCACTTAAGCTTTCAGTCAACATTGTTTAACCATATTGATTCAAGTAGTAATAGGAATAAAAAATTCTTAACTTTAGGTAAAGCTTTAAGGTAAATTTATAATGCTGATTTAGGGGACATCTACAGAATTATAGTCAGTTGTGAATTAGAAAATGTAAATGGGAAGGAAGCCACAAGGGAAGGAAACATACAAAACAATCAGATACATCTGAACTAACAGCAATGACCCTTGGGCCTTAAAATATACAGGTCACTACTGTAGTGGATGTATTCCTGAAATGTTTTGTGTATCTACATTTTTGTGGTCGGGAATGTGCCTGGTGTTTATATTATTCAAAAGTTAAGAATACATATTGGGGAGTAATATTGTTAACCCATGATTTCGACTTTATTGCTAATAACTGGTTTTATCACATAAAATTGATTTTATTCTTTTGCTCATATACATTTAATATTCTGTGATGATAGAAGGCTTTTTCCATGTGAATTTCCATGATTTGTAAAAAGGAATTTTCAGTTGATTATTGTCTAATTGTATAATTAGTCTAATTAGCCTAATTATAACTAATTATCTAATTGATGTAAATATGTTCAGTCTTGTAATTAGATGGTATAATTACAATACACAACATGATGTCATGAACATCGTTATGAAAATTCTAGAAAAATAGCAAAAATGTGTGTAGTTTATAAAATTTAAGTACATGTTTCTTTAACATTGACCAAGTTATTTGTAACACCTATAGTTTTAAGATTTTAAAACTACTTTTTGTAAATAAAAATTAAAAAGTAAGGAATTCTATATATTAGTAAGTGGCCCTTACCAGTGTTGACTGTGTAGTAAAATACTACTACAGCATTATTTCTAAAATTCTTATAAAAGAAGTTAGAACTTTTAAAATATTTATTTTCCAGTACCAGTAAAAAAATAAAAACTTTTAATTCACAACCATTTTTATATATCTAATGACTAATTTATTATTTATAAATTGACACTATGTTAGCTTACATCTTCAGTATTGAGCAGAAGTATAAATGCATAATTATTCCTCTTAAATTTATTACATTATGTTCTTATAAATTCTATCAGACTTAGGAACTCAGGCCAATTTTACCTCAGAAACGTGAGCTATATAAAAAAGTGTAAATAAGATTTTCCCACTCAATAGGATGGTGAAACAAATATTTGATTGAAATTGATATAATTAATATGAATGGGGAAATTCTCCTTAATAAAAAACAAGACATCATTATTGAAGAACAAAACATAATATCCTTAAGAATTTCTTCCCCAATGTTAAAAAATAAGCACACTATGATCTGTAATGTGAGTTATTCTATAGTATATGTCCAGATTTATAGTCCACCGTTCCCCACCTATACCAATTATTGTTCCAGTCAACCAGAGAGACACCAACCAATCCTGGGAAGTATTGACTTCTTTCTGTATTATTACAGGTACTATAGCTTTCCAACTTGAATGCTCTCTCCATGGCATTATTGTGTGCCTCTGTTTTGACAGTGATTTCTACTTTGTATCATAATCACTATTTACCTTAAGTTCTCCTCATACATTTCAACAAAGTTAGCAGAGAAGGAGTTGTGCCTAGTAACTTTTATATCTCTGGCAGAGAGTTCCCATATCCTACACATAGTAGATCTCAGTTATTTTAACTGGATCTTATTAACATTATGAAGCTACAGGGTCAGGGGATCTGTGGGAAATAGTTTAAAATATTACTAAAGTGCTCCAATACAAATGATGTTAATATGGAAAGTTTTTCCATCATGAAGTCACATAGCAGTTGATGGGAAACAGCCATCCAAGAAACCAGTAACACCTAAGAATTTTATATATACATAAATACACACATAAAAACACTAGCACAATAAGCAATGGGAAAATTAAATACCATTTCTATCTCATTACAAATGGGAAAGCCATTATAGGAAGGTAAATATATTTTGGGAAATATATCAAGGATACGGCACAGAATTAATTTTAAATCTAGAACAAATTTGATATGTAGACTAATAATGCCTTTAATTCAATAACACAATTCTGGATAGTTACTTAGAAATGTGTGGGTTTACATTCCAATGTAGAGAAAAACAACTAGATATGATAACATTGTATATTAGAACCTACATAAAAATTACATTTTATCATTGTAAAAATAAAGATCACAAGCTAAGTTCATTTTACTGCTTTCTACTGCTGGTCAACCATAATTCACAGTCCTTCCAAATTTCCATTTACAAATGAGGATGCTGTTTGCCATCAAGGAGACTCACGGGCAAAAAAGTGTGCCCTGCATCATGTTCATCTGTATTATAAAAATTCCAGCCCTGGAATTCTTGATCTACTAATTCTAATTTTGTCGTTCAACAGAACTTTTAGAGAAACCTTGCCTATTCCGTAACTCTCTGTATCTGAAGTCATATAAGACTAGTAATATTATCCTAGGTACCACTGCATCCCTCCTGAAGAAACTGTGGACTTGAGTAGGGCTTCCAAATGGCAGCCCAGAGGGCCAAATACAGAACTCTGACAATAATAGGCATTGTATTGTTTTCTAAGATGTGGGGCATGCACAGCACACTTCACCAGTTCTTAGTGTCTACCAGTCAGATTTACATATATATGTTACCAGATTAGTCTCAGTGAACATTTGTATTTGTGTTTCCTGCACAATAGTAAAATGACTGTGCTCATTAACAAAGAAAACTTGGGATTTCCAGGTGGCTATCTACATCTGTCTGCCTTGTCCCTGGGATGCAATTTCTTTATAAGAAACTCTCCAGAATTCCTTAAGTAAATAATCAGGTTCCTATGCACTTATGATAAATATACATATACACAAAGAGACTAAAAATCTGTATCTTAAAAGTTGATGACTCTAAATAAAATTGGCTGGAAAATTTTACATATGCCCTCAGATTGTTCATAAAGCAGTATTACACATGACAAAGCACTAAAATCAAAATGAGGGGGATCCAGTTTTCTTTGCTTAATTATAATACATTGCCAGTATCAGTCATCCTCGGTTCAAGAGCAACCTTCTCAAACTGATCTACAGATTCAACACAACTTTATTCAAAATACTAACAGAATTTTGGTAGAAATTGGCAAAACGATCCTAAAATTTAAGTGGAAATACAAGGCCAAAATATTGAAATAAGTTTTGAAAAAGATGGATATAGTTGGAAGATTTATTCTTTCTGATTTCAAGACTTATTATAAAGCCACAGGAATTAAGACAGTGTGGTATTGGCATAAAGACAGATATATAAATCAATGGAACAGAATAAATAGTTCAGAAATAGACCCTAATGTGCGGGGCCAATTGATTTTCAATTTAAGTGCCAAAGAAATTCAGTAGTGAATGATCTTTTTAATAAAGGGTGGTAGAACACATGTACATCTATCTGAAAAAAATGAACCTCAACCATTCCCTCACACCATAAACAAAAATTAACTCAAAGTGGAAAAAAAAGTTGCTAAATATAAATGAATAATGATTGTTTCAAAGCACAAAGTAATATTATCTTGTTAATTTTAAAACAGAATTAACACACTAAACAAAAATAACATAAAATACAAAAAGGGTAAATATTGCTAAAGTATGCTAAGTTTTTATCATTATTGAGTAAGTGATAAAGTAATAACCAAGGATGCAAGGTGTAATTTTTAAGGTACCCAGTAAAATATACTATAATTTAAAACTCTTAAGTAGAGGAGTAAATGGAATAATTAAAAAATATTTGATAAATCCAAAAGAAGGAAAGAAGAGACAAGTAAAATAAAATAGGAAGGTCACATAGAAAAAAAAAGGATCAGATATGCTAAAAACTAAGATCTGTTCCACCAGATTAAAACAACAACACAACCTATATACTGATTACAAGTGACATAAAGACACAAAGTTTGAAAGTAAAAGAGGTGAATATTTACCATTTCCTCATCACCTCCAAAATACACCAAAGACTAACCAAAAGAGAAGCAAACCAACAAACAAACTCAACTACAGAGAACAAACTGATGGTTACCAGAGGGAAGATGGGTTGGAGGGATGGGTGAAATAGGTGATGAGAATCAAGGATGGTACTTGTGATGAGCACAGGGCATTGTAGGGAAGTGTTGGATCACTATATTGAATACCTGAAACTAATATTACATTGTATGTTAACTAACTGGAATTTAAATAAAAACTTAAAAACTTGTATACTTAAATTAATGACAGACAAAATGAGCTTTAAGGCAAGACGCATTTTTAAGAGGTAAAAACAGACATTCTTAATGATAATCTACCAGAAAGATATAATATCTTAGATAATCTATCAGGAAGATAATATGCTTAGGAAGATAATATACTTAGATAATTTATCTAGAATAATAATTCTACATCCACATGTACTAATAATATACTTTCAAAATATATAAGGCAAAAATTGATAAAAATAAAGATGAGACAAATATACAGCCATATTAATAGACATTAAACTCTATATAGTTTTTTAAAACAGCAGACACAAAATCAGAAAATACAAAGGAAATCTGAACAACACAATAACAAATGTGACCTATTTGACACAAAACTAACGTTAGTGCACATTCTTGAGGGTGCAAATAGATCATTTATGAAAGTAGATCACAGGCTTAGCATCATGCGAATCTCAATGAATTTCTAAAGGTTAAAATTATTCAGCATATGCTTTCTGATATAGCAAAATTAGACTAGAAATCAATTAAAAAATAGTCAATCTTGTAACACTGAAAAAATAAAATAAATATATTTGGGAAAAAACTAACTAGAAAGTCACTAGCAGTTTGGAAACTAAATACATTAAGATGGAGCTAATTATTACATCATTCTCATTCACATTTCATTAAGCCTTCTTTAGTGGGTAAAGAGGGATGGAATTAGAGAGAATGACTCAAGAGTTACTAGTAACTTGAACTCAGTTTTATTTGTACCATAGCTCGAAATCCAGACATCTCCATGGAAGTGCTGGCTCAACATTTAACACATATTTATTGAGAATCTTCCGTGTGTTAGGCACTGTTCGAGCTGTTGAAAAGATGAAGTCTCTATAATTAGTGAGTTTATGTCCAAACACACAAATGAGATAATTTGATGGATTCAGTGCTATGGGAAAAATAAAATAAAACTAGGTATTAGAAAAGTTTAACTGAGGAAGGGAAGGGATATTACTTCAGAGTTATCCGTAAGGGAAGCCTTTCTGACGTGGTAAGTCTTCAGTGTTAAGAAGGCCCCTGCCAGGGGGGCCTGGGTGGCTCAGTCGTTAAGCGTCTGCCTTCAGCTCAGGTCATGATCCCAGAGTCCTGGAATCAAGCCCCGCATTGGGCTCCCTGCTCAGCAGGAGGCCTGCTTCTCCCGCTACCATTCCCTCTGCTTGTGTTCCCTCTCTCGCTGTGTTTCTCTCTGTCAAATAAATAAAATCTTTAAAAAAAAAAAAAAAGAAGGCCCCTGCCAGACACCTGGGTGGCTCAGTCAATTAAAAGTGGCTGCCTTCAGCTCTGGTCATGATCCCAGGGTCTAAGGATCAAGGCCTGCATCCAGCCCTCTGCTGGGCAGGGAGTCTGCTTCTCCCTCTCCCTCTACCTGCTGTTCCCCTTGCTTGTGCGTGCACACACTCTCTCTCTCTCTTTGTCCAATAAATAAATAAAATCTTAAAAAAAAAAAAAAAGGCCCCTGTCTTATTACCTAAGCAAACATGAGGAAGAATTAAGAACATTGAAACCTCAGGCACAGACAAGGTTGGCTTCTAGGAATCGTGTGACCAGAACAGTGAGTGAAGTATAGATTAAGTAAGAGGGAGCAAGGCAGAGCAAAGTCAAACATGATCTAGGTCACAATACATTATTTGGATTTATTCTAAATATTTGAAAGCCACTGGAGGGATTAAAGCAGAAAAAAGATTTTATTAGATATACATTTTTATTTGGTTTTTTGTTTATTTTTTCGAGAGAGAAAGACAGCACACATGTGTGCTTGTGTGAAGATGTAGGGGAGAGGGCAGAGGGAGACAGAGATTTCTGAGCAGGCTCCATGCTCAGCGAGGAGCCCAGTGCAGGGCTCAACCTCATGACCCTGAGATCATGACCTGAGCTGCAACCAAAACTCAGAAGCTTAACCTACTGAGCCACAGGTGCCCCAGATTTTCATTTTTAAATGATCAGGCAGATGGTGGGGTAATATAGCATGGCAGCCTGTTGTTCCAATATTATAATAGTCCATGGACAGATAATGAAAGTTTTGTGATATAGTTGGACTTGTGTATTTCAGACCCATGTGCAGTGTATCACCTGTGGTATGATGTAAAACCACTGATAATATTTTATCTATGAAAAATCCATCATTCTCTATGGCTGTAAGAATGAAATTATGTGCTGCTATTTGAGTTTCAATCAGATTGGCCTACAAAACACATTTGATATTAACAAATTAAGTACATTCATAACATGGAATTATTGAAGTATTCCTTGCTGCAACATGAATTTTTAGGACAGATACAAATACAAAATAGCTATTTCAGAGGGAGAGATAAGCAACACAGTCACGTAACCAAAAGCAGGAAAGACATCTTTTAAAAGGAGCTAAATTGCATGTTATTTGGTAATTATCAACTACAGCAGGTGAATCCAGAACACAAAATTTGTAAGAAAATCTGTTCCTTAAATACTTTTTAAGAAAACTGATTCAGATGGTCTAAGCAACAGAGTTATGAGTACAGCCACCACAGAGAAAGCCTGTCTAATACAGAACAGTAAAAGCTGATATATATATATATATATTATACTACATATATAATTATTTATATTTATTTATATTTATATATTATAATTATAATATAATGTACGTATTATATATATGGAAGTATCAGTACTGAAATGCTCAAATTAAAAAGTTGTTTCCTTGTAAAAGAATGGAGGAAGAAAAAGAAGGAAGAGAAAATAAAAGTTACTTTTACAAGGCAGAATGTGATATACCTATTACTTTGAGAGTTCTCATAAGATGGTGTTTTAGAGAAGCTAACAAAGAAACTAGAAACAGATTCAAAAGATTGAATGAAATGTTTCATTGTGCTTGTTTAATAAACAAATTCCTAATTATTTTTACTGTATAATTTTCCCCCCAAATTTGGACAGGGCCCGTGTATATGTGTCCAAGAGATCAGACCCACCTATAGGTAAGAAATGACTATACAATGTTACCTCAGTATCTGTAAAAGCTATCATGTTTCAGAAGATTCTAGAGGAAAACATGTTTTCTAAATTTTAACAACATACACATTCTAGGCAACCCATGAAATAGAAGATATGCAAATGACATATCTGATAAAGGGTTAGTATCCAAAATATATAAAGAACTTATAAAACTCAACATCCTAAAAACAAATAATCTAATTTAAAAATGGGCAGAAAACAGACATTTCTCCAAAGAAGACACATATATCACCAACAGACACATGAAAAGATGCTCATCATTATCTATCATCAGGGAAATGTGACTCAAAAACCACAATGTGGTATCATCTCACATCTACCAGGATGGCTAAATTCAAAAACACAAGAAACTATAGGTGTTGGAGAGTATGTAGAGAAAGAGGAACTCATGCACTGTTGGTGGAAATGCAAACTGGTGCAGCCAAAGTGGAAAACAGTATGGAAGTTTCTCAGAAAGTTAGAAACAGAACTACTTTATGACCCAGCAATCACTCTACTGGCAATTCACCCAGATATAAGAACACTAATACAAAGGGATATATGCACCCTTGTGTTTACAGCAGCATTACTTATGATAGCCAAGATACAGAAGCAGTCCAAGGGTCCATCAACTGATGAATGGATGAAGAAGATGTGGTATATATATATATATATATGCAATGGAATATTATTCAGCTATAAAAAAGGATGACCTTTTGCCATTTGCCAAGACATGAAAAGAGTTACAGAGTATGCTAGGTGAAATATCAGTGAGAAAAAGACAAATACTGTATGATTTCAATCTTATGTGGAATTTAAGAAAAAAAATAGTAGGAAAAAAATAAGAGAGAGAAATAAAAGAGAGTCTTCATCATAGAGAACAGATGGTTACCAGAGGGAGGTAAGTGGGGGAATGGATTAAAAAGGTGATGGTCACTAAGGAAGGCACTTGTGATGACCACCAAATGATACATGGAAGTGCTGAATTACTCTATTGCACACCTAAAACTAATATTACACCATATGTTAACTAACTGGAATTAAATGAAAACTTAGAAGAAACCTCATACATATTCTAAAAAAAACATTGACAATAGAAAAAAAGTGGTAGGTGATCACTTATCTGATTTCTAAACCTTAGAGGCACCCAAGCAACTAAATACTGCTAACAAATATTTTGTTCATTTTCTATATAAGATAATAAATAATATTAGTAAAAACTGAAGGATGAATTATAGTATTCCAGAATGTATGGGGAAACTACGATCCTCTCTGTTGACAGAAAGCAGCTGATGCTATGATGACCTGAGTCAGGCGAGGATCAGATCAAAACAGGCTGTCACAGTAGTCTCAGTATCCAAGGATGACTTTCAGAGATTTATATCTTGGTAAGTCCCAGCTGTTCTACACCTTTAAATAGCAATATAAGTATATATGATGTGTTCAGATGCTTTTTGTATCATCATGCATTCTTCCACAGTTAGTATCTAAACGTTGGCAAGTAATCAAAAGAGGTGAACTTACTCAAAAGAGGTGAACTCAGACATTACAAGTAAATGGTTTATTATATAAGGAAATATATTTAATGGTGAAAAATGAGATGCTGAGAAATTTACAAACTCAGGATGACCCTCTGTTATTACCAGAGTTGAGAAGTAAAACATATATTTATCTTTAATATTTTGAAGCAGAATATTCGTAATATATAAAATTTAGTTGTAAATTGTCCTATGACAGTCATATGATATTTCAGCACTATGGATAACATGGTCAAATCCCAGTTTATTGTATTATCTGTATCTTTTTAATTGTTATTCATGGTGACAATTATTTTGAATATTTCCATAGCCTTCTTTTTAATTAAAATTGTTTTCTTTGTTAATTAGATTTGTATTCCTTTCTAGTCACCAGAAAAGCTTTATAGTAATGGCACTCAAATAATCTTACAAATTTCAGTGCCTTCCTCAAGAATTACTATGTATATATTTCTACATTTACGTATAGAATATTTCATATCACATTCACTCCATGAAACTAATTCAATTTTTTATTAAATAAGTTTATGTCACATTAGATATTTTAGTTTTTACATATTAGGCTCTATTATTAAGCTAAGTCAAAACCCAAAATGAACAAAGAAGTCAGAGACTTTTTCCTAAAACCAAAGCTAAATGGATTTCAAGTAGATTTCTTCATTCCTTGAAAATGTATTTGCCATTGCAAATAGGAAACTCAAAATCTCTCCCTTTAAGAAATATTTTCCAGGGGCGCCTGGGTGGCTCAGTCGTTAAGCATCTGCCTTCGGCCCAGGTCAGATCCCAGCGTCCTGGGATCGAGCCCCGCATCGGGCTCCCTGCTCCGCGGGAAGCCTGCTTCTCCCGCTACCATTCCCTCTGCTTGTGTCCCCTCTCTCGCTGTTTCTCGCTGTCAAATAAATAAAATCTTTAAAAAAAAAAAAAAAAGAAATATTTTCCACAAAAAATAAAGCAGTCAGCAAATGTTAAATTAAGTACTTTAAAGTGAAACCTAAGCAAGCGTATCTATAAAGAAATATAAGTTAGGATACATTAACTTATTTTTTTTAATGTTAACATTTTAAATTTAACTACCACATAAAAAATGAACAAATTGTTCTTTACTGTTTGAGTTATCTTATCTTTCAGAACATACTGTTTTTTAAAAGGTCGGAGCTGGAGAGACTCTTTTCAAATAGACATATTATTGCATGCTACCTAAAGTAGGAACATACTCTAGCAGAATGGGGTGTAAATACCTTAATTCCTACCTGGGTAAAGAAGGGTTCGTAAATCTCAACTCCTTTATCAGATCCTTGTAGTAATACCTCCTGACCACGTCTCCAGCTGTACCGAACAGGTGGATTGGAATTGGCCACACACCGGAGGAACACTGTTCTCTCATAGTAAAATTGTTCTTTAGCTTCACCTATACTTTGATGAACAGTTACTACTGGGTCATCCAAATCTAAAAAAAAAAAAATAAATAAATAAAAACAACCAAATGACACTGTTATGTGTTACATTGCTATTCACAGGTATTACACATATAAAACCTAACCAAAGGTGCATTTCCAGATTTGATTTTATTGCACTTCACTAAACTCATTTTTTTAATTTAGTTTATTGAACTTGTTTAGAGAAAGTTCCAATGATAGACAATAAAGACGAATAGTAGCTGTTTCCTAAGATCTCTGCTTATTGAGATAGTAAAAATGACTACATATTTCCAACAGAGCTCCATGAGAGAGATCAGAATCCAAGACCCTCCAATTCACAGATTAGTCAAAACAATGCAACATAGTGACAGAGAAATAAACACCAAACAGCTCAACTGCCTCCCTTAACATACTTCTCCAAACATTTAAACTGGTATATTTAAAGCAATCAAAGAATTATGTTTACAAATTATTATCTTTATAGTAAGAAAATCTGATCTTATACTGGGTTAAGTTTTTCCTCCCTCTCAGGTTTTATTTCCCAGAATATATTTGCTAATTTGAAATGTGGTAATAAAAGGCAGTTTTAAAAGGATATATACTGGATATAGGAGCTCATTTTTTGCCATCTTACATGCATTCTAAAGAAGGGATATATACCACAGTGCTTAGTAAACATTTCCCAAGGTGGGGGGAAAAAAAACAATACATAAATATCTTGGGCTTTGTATGAACTTGGGTTCATAGTCTTTCTCTCAACTACCTGATCCTTCCACTGTAGTGTGAAAGCAGTCAAAGGCAGTAAGTAAATGAATGGATGATGAATGTTGCTGAGTCCCAGTAAGACTATTTATAAAGGCAGGTGCCTCAGTCAGATTTGCCTTGTGGGCCATAGTGTCCCATAGGATTGCCAACCCCTGATTTACCATATTCCAGGTTCTTTCAATAAGAGAAAAATAAAGTAAGAAGTGAACTTGCCTTAAAACAACAACTGTATTGTATATTTGAAAGTTGCTAAGAGAGTAGATCTTAAAAGCTGTCATCACAGGAAAAAAACAAAAACAAAAACAAAATCAGTACCTATTCATGGTGATATATGTTAACTGAACTTATTGTGATCATTTTGCAATATATACAAATATCGATTCATTGTGTTGTACACCTGAAACTAATATGTCAAATATAGCTCATTAAAAAAATGGGAAAAACCAAAACAACAACAATAAGCTTTTGGTTCCATGTGCTAATATAGACTTAGTATATAGTTACTAAGTGCGATGTAAATATTTGCTCCATTTAAATATTAATTTCACCCCACTTTGCCCCCTTTGGCTTTGTAACTGAAAGATTACTTTGTGGTCTTTAATTTCCTTATCAATAAAATGGGAATAATAATGGTATCATACTATTAAGGCTGTTAGAGAATTAAATGAGCTAGTCCTTAAACCCTTAGGCACATAGTATATGCTCAATAAAAGTTAGCTATAGTATTACTATTATCATTATTGGGGTTTCATTTAGACTTCCATTAATTCCATGTTGTTTTCTTACCTTTATCTCACCAATTCATAATGCACTCAACTCTCGATTTAAATAGATAAAAGTGTCATTTTGTCTTCTGTTCAGGCTAGCAATTTTTTCTATATGACCAATACTTTCATGTGAACAGTGAAGAGAAGCTACATTTTTATATAAACATAAGAATAGTGGGGTATGTGAGCATATGTTACCCTGAATATTTAAAAGGCACTGTTCTTTAGAAAAGATTCTCTGTGATGCTTTAAAATAATAAAAAGTCAACAAAAGTAGCAAAGTAATGGCTGCCCTAAGGAATCAAAGAACAGAATCCCAAATGTCCCCATTTTTAAAAAAGGTTTTTCCAAATGTGAATTGCCTGACAGCTCTACTTAAATTTCTAGTTTTGCAACATTCTGAAGTTTTTTTCCCCAATATTAGAATCTTTTCACAGCTACCTCAAAGTCCTCTAATTATAGTAGTATAAATTTACAGAACAACTGCTCCTTTTTTGATAAAGTTTAAGGAACTTTCAGTTTCAATTCATTCTATTAGCTGTGCAGGAACATATGCTACCAGGTTTTAATAGTCAGTGTACTTAGAGATACCAATATCATTATCATGAAACATTTAAAGGTCTTTAAAATCTATCAAATATTCGCTTACTTGGTCATTAATCCTTCATATACAAATCAAATCCTAAAGAAGTTTGATTAACTGAATACAACCTTAGAGACTTGAGAAAAAAGGTTTTATGAGTTGACTGCAAACTATTTTTTTCTTATTCCAAACAATTTCTTTTAGTCATAGTCTCATTTTTAGAAGATGTGAGTTATGTTATGTTGTAAAAACAAAATTCTGAAGCCAGGAAGTTTAGCAACAACACAGAATTGGATGGTGATCAGCCTACTAATGATGACTCTCCTTGGATTCCAAATAGCTAATATTATTGTACTTAAAACATCCATTTATTGATGTACACCTAGCTCTTTCTTTGTTAGGTGGTGGTGTCAACAGGCTGAGTCAGGAACAGACCAAACTTGAACAAACACTTAAACATGCTCTTCTCTGATCTATATAAGTTTTGGGTCACTGGCTTTCTGAGAATCCAATCCTGTGACAATGGCTTACTGAACATTGAATTGGCAGAATTATCTCTTGGATTCACTCATGTTTAGGAATTTCTACTTCACAAAGATCCTAAATGATACTTCTTTGGTTTTAAAAGCAAACATGACAAAGACAAGATATCTCCTAAAAAAGTCAAATAGTGGCATGCCTAAAAATTTATGTGTGTGTGGGTGTGTACACACACACACACATATATAGTTTAATATACATACATATATATCACTTAAAACAGTATATATGTTTAATACAAACTTTATATTATATTACTGAATATATACTGAATATGTGTATTTAACATAGGCCAGGTTTCTTGGAAAAGAGAAACTGTCTTACAGAGTCATGTGTGCAGGAAGTATTGGGAAGTACCTTCTAGAACAACACTCCAAGTAAAAGACAGGATTATTGAGGAGGAGAGTTGAGCTATAGCCCAATTGCAACAAAGGTCTCCTTAGCTCTAGAGAAGTGATGAAGCTGCAGTATCTCCTCAGAGCTGCCCTGCCCTAAGGAAAGAGATCTAAGCCCCTACCTAGGGTCATGACCTTGGGAGGGATAGCTCTGCTCGGTTTAGCATAATTTCTAAAGATGGATTTAGCTGATAGCCATTAGCTGCTAAAATGCTCAACAGCTGGAGGAATGAGCCCTGTAGTACTGAGGAAGGGACCATCTGCTTAAATCCACTTTCTAGGTATGTTAATTCACTCTTTGGGGGTGGGAAGGGGGAGAAGCTACCAGGATGCTGGTTAATCACCTTTCCTGGGAAAACTGTCAAAAGAAACTCTGGTAAGATGGTATTCGTGACCTCTTTCTATTACCATTCTAAATTGCTCTCATCCTGGACTAGTATATCTTTTGGCATAAGTAGGTTACCTAGTGAAGTTACCAGATCTTTGTCACTGACGATTTTGAGCCCCAGGTCACCAGGTTCTTCTTAAGCCATGACTGATGCACTTAGCTGTTTGCCACCAAATTGGTCAGGAGAATACCAAGAAATGATTTGGTGGATCATCTGGGTATCAGCATAGTATATACTGTCTCACTGTGTAACAATAGTCCTACCTTCAGCTGATCTCATGGGCCAGGTAACGCCCTCCAGGCTGGTGATTCCTCTTGTCTCCTATTTCCTAACACAGTAAATGAGTAGCAGCCATGGCTTAAACATTAATGAGGCTCTTGCTATATCACTTAATAGAAGCGTTTTCCTCTTCTGAGAACTAGGACTTTTAAACTGGCAGGGCTCGGATTGGCAGGAAGAGAAACACAGATTCCCCAAGTGGGTCCCTGAATGTGATGGTAGTTAAGTGGAAACGCTTCTTGGTTTTGAATCTATGTATTCTACAGAAAAAAAAAATCATATAATAATGGTCATTGATTTAGAATGTATACTATATCTTGGAGGGTAGCATTCCTTACTTCCCAGCCATTATCTCTCTGAGTCTCAGACAGATACCTTGCTACCAAGGGACTGG
>CM053609.1:77282479-77297939 GCA_028646535.1 Procyon lotor
TAAAATTAGGAAGGGCTGTTAAAATGTATTAAATGTTTTTTAAAACATCTACTGGTAATGTATTTATACATTTTTAGATAATGAGACACCTTTGTATTCCTTTAATAGATGATTTTTGGTAATATTTGTTGCACTTTTCTTCTACTGGTTAATTTATTTGTTAAATTTTATCTATAATTTTATCTATGGAATTCACTGCCATAAAAATTCATCTATAATTTTTTCTTTTGTTTATTGGAGCAAAAGAAATATAGATTGTATATCTAATTTAACTTCATGATTATCAAAAACATCTCTATTTAATGAATATGATTTTATATTCTAAAAATGTTTTTCAATAAGTTGTACTATGTATGCTAACAAAATCATTAATGCTAATATAATCTAGTGTCTATGGAAAACAAAATCCTAATATACAACATTATATAATTCTTTTATTTTTCTCCATTATTTAGCTTTTCAAGAATTGAGTCTGAAAATGTACTCTTTTCCTTTTGAAAATGTACTCTTTACTAATAAATTAAATTTTAATAATTCAGTGAATTGTGTAGAAGATTTCATTAATATATTTTCCATGGCAATATATTTTGCATAAATTAACAAGATAAATAGGGCAGGTAGCATTCTTGCCCCCAAAGACAGATATTCAGATATTTATAAGAAATATTAATGAGGAAGTATCTTAATTCACTAAACCTATATAAAGAAGACAAGTGTGTCCCAGTCAAAATTTTATACTCTTCTGGTAAAAGTATTTGCAAATAATAATGAATATTGATAAAATATTTACAAACTCTTTCCTTAGACACATTTTCTACCTTAATAACTATCATACATAATAGAAAAATAAGGAAAATTACAAGAAAGGAAGTAAAAATAAATCCAGTTTTAATCTGGATATATTTCCTTCCAGTCCAAAAATCATATTGCATATAACTTATATCATAGGCATTTTCTTATGATATCATATATTTTTCATAAACATTCACTCTCTCTGCCTCATTCATTCATTCATTCAACTGCAATTTAATCAGCATCTAATATGTTCCAGGCACTCCTCTAGGCACTGAATTTTCAACAGAAGTGAAAGAAAGAAGGAGGGAAGGAAGGAAGGAGAGAAACTAGGAAGGAAGAAAGGAGGGAAGGAAGAAAGAGAGAGGGAGAAAAAGAGAGACCAGTATTCACTTTTCCCTTGGGAAGTTTATATTCTAGTGAAATAAACAAACATTGACCTAATATAGTTTGACTTTATTCTTTGTAATGAAAACAGAGGCTCTATAAATGACAAATATGCCAATATGCAAATCATAACAGGAGGACTGAGTGGGAGCTAACCAGGAAAGAAGAGGGCACAATTTGGAGTAGTCAAAGATCTCAGAAATTGGGTTTCTTATATTATGGTTCCTTGATTTGGGATCTTTAAATATTTGTAAAAACAGGTAAATCGTAAGGTCTCATCAAGTATGGGGCCAACATTTAAACTTATATTTAGGGTATTTCCCACCTCCCACCAAAAAAAAAAAAAGGCAATCCTTTTTTATTTAACCTTTTTTATTTAGGCAATCCTAATACTTAGGCAATCCTAAATACTTTCTCTCCCAACCTCTTTGTAGCCAAAGTGTGGGCACATGACACATTCTCATCCAACCAGATGCATTCTCCAAAAGCTCTGATTTGGGAATTATTAATGCAAAGATTAGGAGTCACGGAGGATTCATTCCTGGGGCATGTGGTAGAGGAAGCAGTAACAAGATTGAGTTTCCTGGGCAGGAGGGGTAACTGTACTAGTGAAAGCATCCCATGTTGAATTAGCAACAGCAGGACATGTTATGGAATTCAGTGTATACAGAAATGGAAGCCCCCGGGGCGCCTGAGTGGCTTAGTGGGTTAAGCCTCGGTCTTCAGCTCAGGTCATGATCTCAGGGTCCTGGGATCAAGCCCCGCATTGGGCTCTCTGCTCAGCAGGGAGCCTGCTTCCCCCTTTTCCTCTTCCTGCCTCTCTGCCCATCTGTGATATCTTTCTCTCTGTTAAATAAATAAATAAAATCTAAAAAAAAAAAAAGAAAGAAAGAAAGAAAGAAATGGCGGTCCTGACTCAGGGAGGAATTGGAGGATGGGCTCCTCCATGTTTAGCCTTATTTGTCCCTGATTACTTTTTAAACTTCATTCTGGAGACTGAAAAAAAACCTACAAAATTTATCTTTATTCATTCTTTCAGTTAGTTAAAGTTAGCCAGAGTTGAACTCTTCTGCCTGTATACAATGGTTTGCCAAAATAGTAGTGTGTAACAGGAGGTAGCTATAAAACAACTTTGTTCTTTCTTCTACGGGCCCTTAAAGCCTGTATGATAGTCTACTGCTTTTTCTGCAATTGGATGAAATTTTGGGCACATTTCACAGCTTTCCAGTTCCCTGTACTAATTCACAAGCACAGTCCCATTTCTGTAATTAAAATGTCCAGTTCAGTAATTAAAAAAAAAAAAACCCAAACTTGTGAATACTTTAATTCTTCTTTCCTTGGAAAGAGGAATTTCTTTCCAAGAATGGAGTGGTCTTTCCTAGAATGGGAATGGAGAATCCTTCTCCATTCCCTCCAGTTGTGTAATAGTTCAGGCTTGATATCCTGAAAGCCTGGTGATGGGGAATAACAGATAGTGGAGGGCTTACTTAGTCCGCTTTCTCCCTTTGCCTACTTTGTTCTTTGCCTCCACTCTTCTTCCCTTATAGTCACAGGGGCTCATCTTTTCAGGGTTATAGACATGATGATGACTGAAGGACAAGTGGTAAGAGAAAATGAAGCCCTGTCTTTTGTAGATGGAAAAAAATCGGCAGATCTTAAGGTGGAACTACTGAAGTCTCCCTCACTTGGCTGGAGGCAAGAAAAAAACATAACCTTCCTATCCACCTGCAGGAACAATGAAGCACTAACAATTAAAAAAAATATCCATGTCTTCTGTCTCTAGGTTCCAATTTCAATTATTTATACAGCTGTATGGGGAGCGGTCTCCACCATCAGTACAGATGGTCTACTAATTCACTTTGCCAGAGGTACCTAATAACTTCTAAGTTGATATCAGCCTTTAGGTCTCTGCCAAAACTGATAGGCAAAGAGACAATGCAAAGTAGCATTCTGTTACTTTTGCAACTGTGAGTCCTTACACAGAGCTTATTGCCTTTCGTAAACCAAGTCCCTTATTTACTGATAGGCACAATAAAAATGTACATTTTCATCCTACTTGATTTCATATCTAAGAATAGGGTTGGTGGCTAAATATTAAAATGGCTCCATTTTTGTAGGTTTGTATACACTTTCGGCTTTAAGTTTTGATTTCTTCAGCTTTACAAGCAGCCCTGTTTACTATTTTAATCTTTAATCTGTCCTTAGAAACTTTTCAGAAAGATGTAGTCCAATGATAGCTAACACATATATAATATACTTAGCTCATCATTCCAAAAATATGTACTTCTAGATATCTAATTATTCATTTATTCATCTCATAGGAAATACAATGTGCATTTTCCTTTTTTTTATTTTTTTAACAACACTGGTTATTTTATCCGTAATACAAGCATCAGCATCTTCTGGTATTGGGCAAGATAGCTTCAGTAGCACACTATAATATAATGGGTCATTAGAATAGAAAAAAGATACCTCAAAATGGGAAACAACTGAGAGGAACCTGTCCCTGTTCTAGATGACAGAGCCTGAACGAACAACACTTGAAACAAATCATTATTTAAAAAAAAAAAAAACAATATTATGAACCAGCTTGAGAAAAACCTCACCTGAGGCAAAGAATGTTTTAAACACAAGTCCATTGCTGGCCTTATAGTACAAATATATAAATAAATACAATAACCAGCTTTGTACCTCCCACTGATACCAACTGCTCTTGATTTTAATTATTATTTTAAAAACTAATCAACAGGGGCTCCACACAGGCAGGCAAGACAATTTGTGTCTAGAATATATCAGGCAATCAAGCAAGTCTCCAGCATATTGGATTCTGCTTATCGCTGTCAAATCCTAACGGTCTGGACTTAGCTTTCCAAAAATTGGGAGAAATTATCGATACTCTCAAATGTAGACCCTGATCAGTCACTGCTGGCATGCTCTACTTGTGAGAGGCCACCCACTATTAGTTCTGAAGTTGATACCTATTTAAAAAGTAACTGGATGAAACTAATTCTAATTAAAGTTGAATAAGGATCAATTTAACTTGCTCATTACGAAGAGAACTGGGTAATCACCCAGATCTCTGCTCTGGTCTTTACTAATAATATTACAGTTTAAGGCAAGTTACTTAACCTTTCTCTGCATCCAAGTCTTCTTTTTACATGTGCTCTGCTGGGAGAAGCACCTTTCAGCCAGCTGACTGAAAAGCAGGAAGGAGTTTCTGGCTGAGAAGAGAGGGAAAAGAGCACTGGAGGTTTACCAGGAGAATGTCCAGAGCAGCGGGCATTCTTCTCACAAGAGACAAAGTAATAGAAACCCAAAAAGGGGAAGAAGAGCAGAACTGAGGGGTTTATAAGCTAAAGGCAGTTCTGTGATTAAGTCACACATCTCTGTGACATCAGATTAGAGGTGCTAAAGCATTTTCTCACTGCACACGTAAGCATCTCAAGGAGCTATTGGAAATATTTAGGAAGATGCATCCTAGAAAGTGATTTAGATTTCCTGCTTAACAAATGAGTGGGCAAAATGGGAGTTTACTCTAAATGCAATTGTTTTATTTATATTCAAAATCCAGTAAAACCTTATAAGATTGGTAAACAAGTTTTGGAACAATGGGTGACTTCTGCCTTTGTAATATCCCAAGGGAACAATTTATTTCCAGTATGGTTGTATCTACTTTTATTGCACATTTCAATTAGACAAAATGTGCAACTCCAGTGCATTTAGCCATGTGTGTTGTTTACAAATAAGTATCTCTACTATTTCTCTAGTCTCGACTGACCATCCTCAGTATATTAGACATCTGTAAGACCTGTGCATCTGTAACGTGTATGGATTAGCTACACATTTCTTTAACTGACAATTGTCATTCTTTGCTATTTTGGTTTGCTTTTCCTTTTATGGGATTTCTAAGATAATTTTTTTTAAAGCTTAATAGCAACCCCTATTAACCCCTTAATAGCAACCACTTAAATAAGAGAGATACAGTAACATCCATCAAAACAATGGAAATTTCAGCAAGAATATCATAAATATCAGAGATGTAACTAGATTGAATGTAACTTCACAATATCCACGTCCTGCTTCATGGCATACCCTTTCTTTTAATTGTTGTGTAGTTGTCTATGGATCCACTATTTGCATTTCCCCAAAAATATAAGAAAAGGAAGTCAGGTATGTCCTCCTGTTGGAAATGATAAAAGAATCTAGGTGATCATGAGGACTCAAATAATTAAGTCTGGTCATATTGTTTCTACCAAACCAAAAGCTGTCCATCAGAATGATTGATGGCCACTTATTTATGAATTAGTGAGAAGGGGTGGGATCTCTCTATACTAATTTATAAACAATTCCTAGCAAGGAAATAATAACAAAGTTGGCTACTGGCAGGACTTCAGGCCAAGGGAAAAAAATCTGAAAATTAAAATTTTCACTTTCAACACTGAGTGATATTATCAGATATAGAAGGATAGCAGGAAGTTACCAAAAAAATAGAGGATTTTCTTCACTTGTTTATCTAAGGAAAGCGATCACATTTCTTTTTTCATTTTTTAAAGATATTTCCCGGGGCGCCTGGGTGGCTCAGTGGGTTAAAGCCTCTGTCTCTGGCTCAGGTCATGATCTCAGGGCCCTGGGATTGAGCCTGCATCAGGCTCTCTGCTCAGCGGGGAGACTGCTCTCTCTCTGCCTACATCTCTGTTCCTTGTGATCTCTCTCTCTCTCTCAGTCTGTCAAATAAATAAATAAATAAATAAATAAAATCTTAGAAAATAAATAAATAAAGATATTTCCCAATATTGCTTTGGCTAGAAATCAAGGCCATGATTTTGCTTACAAAGGCAAAGACGACAAAGGCAAGGGTCTGAGTATGCATCTGTGTGGGGGGGGGACGTTCCAGGTAGCTGAAGAAAATCTTACAGTCTATCCATTATTTACGTTAGAGAAAAATCCCATCATAAAAGTTTAACATCTTGACCATAATTAAGTTTCCATTTAATGTTCAATAACTTCATATGATTTTTCACCGTTTCTTTATCATAACTGGAGTAAAATGCTGCCAAATTAATACACAACTTTTGAGATCCTTTTAAGTTGAGAATGTCACTCAGCTGGCATAAACTGTGTTTTTCTTTTGCTTGACCTCTTTTCCAAAATCTACATGCATTCTCATTTGGTAATTAATAAAAAATTATTAATTAAAATTTCTACTAAAAAGAACTTTTAAAATTACATTACATAGTTCAGAATATACTTAACTAAGTAGCATGTACTGAATTCTAGAAAAGAATGTTAGTTTAATAAATGTATGTGCTAAATTTTATGGTCTAATATTAAGCTATCAACCAAGTTCAATTTTAAGGAACTGCCTCAAACTCAAATTAATTTCCATTAAATTATATTTATACATTAAATTTAAGAAGCTGGAATTTTACAGAAAAGTAATAAAATTCTAATAAAGCTAATGGAAGAAATTCTGCCTTCAAGACACTAATTCAATGAAAGTTACATGTACCTAAGAACAGTTTCCTTTTGACTGAGAACTGATTCACCTAAAGTATTTCAGTCTGTTAAACCTCAGCAATATTAAGATGTTTATGGATATAAGTAAAATAACATGAGACTTAACGCTATCTTTTACTGTCTTTATAGTGATAAAATTAATTGGTCTGATTTTTGGCTTATTCAGAGGCATACAAAAGGAGAGTTAATTGATTTTATGTATTTATTTAGTCTGTGTATTCTGGGTATTAAAATTCTCCTTCCACAAAAAATAAATGAACAAACAAACAAATAAAATAAAGTTCCCCTTCCAAATGGGCATAGTAGGATGACAGGAAACAATTTAAAAGCTAGTTTGTTAGCTAAATAAATAAATAAATAAATAAAGCTAGCTTGCTTTATTTACATATTTCAAAATAGCCATGCAGAGTACTAACTCTCAGCTTACAAGTACAACAATATGACCAATAATAACTCATAACAACTTTAAAAACTAGTTTCCTTTTAGAACACTTTCTTCCAATCTTTGCTCCTAAAATACCCACAGATATTTATATAGTTACAAGCAAAGTGCATCTACAATTTTTAAAATGTATTCTGTTCCCCTCATTTGCCTACAAATATTAAAGAAAAGATTCACATTCATTGGTAACCAACAGTTTTTGCTAAGGATTTCCAAAGATTACCAACGTTCAGATAAACTATTACCTACATACATAAACAAAAAGTTTATTACTAAAATTGAACCTATGGATTTAATTAGGAAAAAAATTAACTAAATTTTAAGAACTAATATACTTTATAATTACTAATAAAACAAAATGAGCCTTTCTACTTGATAGTTAGGATGAAATAACAATAATTATAATAGACAAAATTTTTTAGTTATTGAATCCAAACATTTCTACAGCTTTGCCCTTCAACTTAAGTAGATTCTTTTTTTTACAATCTTTCTTGATTAAAGGACTTTTAAATGATGATTTTTCTACAAAATACTAATAATTATAAATCAAATATATTAAGTGATAAAGTAATCTAGACATTAAAAGAAATATATTTTGTACATTACAGAACCTCCCTCCTCTCTTCCCCACGTTTCCAATGTTCCTGTCAGGTCAAGGCAATGCAGTATATTATTAAATAAATATCAACTGGTAAATAAATAAAATAATACTTCAATTATCCTGAGTTAATTTGTCTATACTGCCAACCACCAGAAAAAACTCAAGTGTGCATACATAAAGACAAAGGCCATTTGTCCAAACAGAAAGAAATGCATACCCTTCACTCATAGGGTGCAACACCTTTACTTTGTCCACCAACTCAATTCCAAGCTTTTAGATAAAATCATAATTGCTTCTTGGCTTATTTGCTAAATCCTCAGTTAATCAGAAGTACATTAGAAGAAGAAAAATGACAACAATGGCAGCAAGAAATGGTATTTAAAAAGGC
Organism: Procyon lotor; assembly: GCA_028646535.1. Lineage (NCBI taxonomy): Eukaryota > Metazoa > Chordata > Mammalia > Carnivora > Procyonidae > Procyon > Procyon lotor. The sequence continues at coordinate 77,290,607 of CM053609.1, forward strand.
TGACAGTGAAGAAAGAAATCATTATTTTTTGTGCCAACAAATAATACTAAATTATTTACTATCATTTATCAGAACCTACTACGTTCCAAGCTCTGTATATGCATTTGACATTTATCCAATTTTTACAAGAGTACTTCAAGGGAGGCACAACCATTGCCAGTTAACAGGCGGGAAACTACCTACTTATAGTTTCTTAAAGATGTTGAATGACTTGACAAAGATGGCAGAACAATGATTCAAGAACAAGTCTACTAAACTTGAAAGCTCTTTTTGCAAGAATGAAAAACTGGAGCACTATGGATACTTTGTTTAGAGGGAAAGACCCTGGACACATTATCTACTTCATTAGGATGTCAACGCATTATTATGAATTTGTACAATACATCTGGATACAGTTATCACATTTAAGATGGCAAATGGATAAAACATTCTATACAGTGTTTTATAAAAATTTCTGAAAAGTCTATATAAGATGCGTATTCCTATAAATTAATTTCAAAATAAATTTTTGTTCTGTTGAATTTTATCCTTCTAGAAGAAAGATGAATAAAAGGATGTGATTTTTAAATTGTAATGAATTTTTCAGTGTTTTTGCTTTGAGATTCCTCCTGTATCTTTAAATTAAATTATCAAAAGATGTGATGGTTTGACACATTATATATTGGCTTAATATATGTAGCTTAATTTAAATCTTCATATAAGAATATAAAGTCATATACTTCTCATAAGCCATTGGCTCACAACCCCTGAATAGTTAACTAAAGCAATTTCTTCAGTGATCATAACTTATTACAGAATTTCTCATTTTTATAAAAAAATATGGTTTTCATAATCTTAAAAGTCATGGTCTCTTAAGAGATTGTGAAAAAGTATTAGAGGTTTAAATATGAAATGTGCAATAAAAGAACTCTAAGAGTAAAAATTATTTTTTTTCTTTACTTCAATAATACTATGGCCCAAAGCATAATGACTATGTTATAAATCCTTTAATTTCATACACTAGAAAAAATAAATGAAAATGAAATAAATTATATCAAGTAATATCACATTGCTTTCATTGAAATAATTGAGGAAATCCTTGGATTTGACTGGAAAAAAATTAAGTGGTTATCTTTTGTTCTTGGCCTAAGGCAAAGGTCAGTTTACGTGGAAAGTATTACTACCTCTCTAGAATTTTCTTCCAGTGTTCATTATTGACAAGTGATCCAGAACAAAGTAGGCGATTTCTATTGTTTAAAAGGATATAATTTCTTCAGTGACAATATTTATTGCAGATAGGTGTTGTAATTATTTCAGTATCTATTTTCCTTTGAAATGTTATGTCAACTTATGATATATGAATATATTTTTAGGACATTTTAAAAATTTATTTATTCATTTGAGATAGTGAGTGGGAGAGAGAGCATGAGCAAGGGCAGGGGCAGAGGGAGAAGCAGACTCCCCAGTGAGCAGGAGCCTGATGCAGGGCTCCATCCCAGGACTATGGGATCATGACCTGAGCTAAAAGCAGATGCTTAACCGACTGAGCCATGCAGGTGCCCCTTTTAAAGACCTTTCTTACTAATGTTATGTTTGGAAATAGTTATGAAGAAAAGTTAATAGAAATGCTTAGCAGATTAACTACAAAAGTACACAATAAAATTTCATCATAACCAATTCTGTTCCATAGCTAATAGTGTCACAAAGAAGACTCCCCTTGGAATGCATCTCGGAGATACATCGCTTAAGAAGCATATTGAGGGGAGTGGGTATTATAGACTCCATAATATAAAAACAGCCCTATGAATAGCTCCATTTTGATTGAAAGAAGCTTTAAAGAAGATATTAAATAGTATTAAAATTCATTACAAAACCACTACGGTATGTTAAAGTAACTAACAGGACAGTGCCATTTTCTGCTTTAATGTAGAAAATGCACATTTGGCAACCCATCAAATTTCGAGGTCTTCTTTAAAGCTATTATTTCCTTTCATAAATAAAGACCATTGAAAAGCATCTCTACTTGGTCTGGAGCCACAAGACTGACACCAGGCTTTTTTCACTATGCATAGTGAATATTTAAGCCTGGGACAATGCCAGTAAAGCTTTGACTATATTGTCTTCTACTTCTAACTTTGGCATCTTGGACAATATCTTCTCCCTATTCTCAAAGAAATTTTACAAAATGCATTGTTTGGTTAATTCTTTTACTCTATAAAAGTGTTTCATGTATACCACTTGTGTACCAGATATTGAGCTTGGTACAGAAATATAAAATAAGAAAATTTCTATCTTGGAAGGGTTCACAATTCAGTGAGGCAGAAAATATAGAAAAATAAACATTTTCATGTGGCAAGTGCTATTGAAACTATCAGGAACAGTTATACTATAGATCTGTAATTACAAAACCTATCCAAATTTATGCAGAGATCCAGGCAGAAACAGCAACAAATCCTGCCTGAAGAGGGAATACAGAGAAGTAGTTTGAGCTGAGCTTAGAAAAGTGAATAGAAGCTAACCTTTTCCAGGCAGAGTAAACAGCAAATGCCTGAAGGTATAAGAGAACATGGTACATTTAGCAAACTACAAGTTCAAAGTTGTTAAAGTTACACATAGGAGTACAGGTCTTGTAAACAATGAAGATCCCCCAAGGCTTTGGTAAATGATGAATACATGTCTATATGTTATAATGTTAACTTCCTTTATAAGCAATTTTAATTGAGCATCTACTGTGCCTGGACTTTTGCTAGACTGTGGAGAAATAATTATGACCAAGAACAATGACTGTTCTCATGAGGAAGATGAATACTAAATAATCATCAATAGTTAATAATTATAGGTACAAAGGTTATAGAGGATGGCCAAATCAACAGGAGGCGTAAAGTTTTAATACCTAATTTAAATCATCAATATTTTCACTCAGAGTTTATGTACTGCCATCACTTGAATTTTTACTATTTTTTGTCTGTTTACATCTGCACTGGAGCTTAACAATATCTGAGGCCAGCTATGCTCATTTTGTTTTCATAACACTTTCTTTGCTTTTTAAAAATTTTTTTATTGCTATGTTAGTTACCATACAGTACATCATTAGTTTTTGATTTAGTGTTCCATGATTCATTGTTTGCATGTAAGACCCAGTGCTCCATGCAATCCATGCCCTCCTTAATACTCATCACTATTATTCCAAATAAACTACTGTCTATTTGTGAAAAGCGGACATCTCCATACTATGCAGACACCCAAACCACGTTAATAATACATATCTATTAATTCAAGTCCCATTTACATATCATTACAGGTTTGGAATTTTCTTTATAAAATCACATGTGTTTTTTATTTTATATTCTATCAGGCTACTGTAGATATATAGCATCTTTAATTTAAAAACCAATTAAAGTACAACACTATAGGTTTTATGGGAACACAAAAGCTGGTAAAGATTTTTAAACTAACAGTTATGAAAAAAAGTTCAATTGTCAAGAAAATATTTTAAATATTTACTTAAATAAAAGCAAACTAGTCATCTCTCTTTATTTATGATGTGATTATCTTATTCTATTCTTTATTCCTAAAACTTACTTCACTTGGCTTTTTATTTAATCATAAATATATAAAGATCATCCTGACTTGTGGTTTTCATAAACGGTAGCTTATTACTTCTCATTTCAGATTCATGAATAAAAATCCATTTTAGTTGAAACTCAATTTAAATTTTGTTTTTTCAATTATTTAATTTTCTTTCTTATTTATTAAGTGAATATCACTTCCATTTTTCTTTTCATTCTTTCTTTCCGCCCATTATCTATATTTTGCTTTGCAAATCATCTTATCCATTCTCATCATATATCATGAATAGGTATAGGTGAAATAAAAATTATAAGGACTAAGTTCCAGACCCATTTTTTTTCTTTATTAAGTAACTATGACATTATAAAAAGCATCTATCTTGTGTGAATTTTAATTTTAGCATATTTGTAATAAAAATTTGCAACTACCTGATTTCTTAATCGTATTATATAAATCTCTCATTGTCTACATTCCTACATTATTTTGAGGGGAATTGATCAATGTCACTTTTTAATTCAACATTTATTCAAAACAATAATTTAACACCTTAATCTATGCCAGAAATTATACCAAGTATATGTCATGGGGGAGAGGCACTTCTCATAATATTTTGATTCTTCTGTTTATCTGTGACATTAGAATAGTTCTTATATCTTTAGAGTTCTCTTAAAAGATAGATTATTTTCTTATGATTTTTTTTTTATTGAAGCCGTTTTCATCATACAGCTTATCCAAATTTTCAAGTTATTTTGATATTGTAACCATTATGAACTGAATTGTGTTTCCCCAAAATTCTTATGTTGAAGCCCTAATCTTCAATGTGACCGTCTTTGGAAATAGGGCCTTTAAGGAAGTTATTAAGATTAAACGAAGTCATAAGAGTGGGCCCTAATCCAATAGGACTGTTGCCTTTATAAGTAGAGGAAAGACTATTTGAGGACACAGTGAGAAAGCGGCCATCTGCAGGACAGGAAGAGAGGCCCCAGCAGAAACCAACTTTGCCAGCACCTTGGGAATTTCAAGCTCCAGAACTCTGAGATAAAATTCTATTGTTTAAGTCACCTAGTCTGTGGTATTTTGTTATGACAACCCAGATAGACTAAGATAGTAACCAAAGACGTACACTTGAAAGTAAAATTATGAGAATGGTCTTAATCATAGAAGGTGTTTCCAATTAGTTGAAAATGACATCAACACATTACAAGAGCTAGAACTCATACAGGTATTCCTCTTACCTAATGAAACTCAAAGAAAAATCTGCACTTCAACAAGTCAGACTGCTTTTTTTGGACACTTTTGTGAGCTCTCCTTATTTCATCTGATATTTAAAGGTGGGTGGATGTTCCTCAGGTATGTTCTCACTCTTTACAGTATCTCAGTTCAACTTAACTCATTCCATGACTTTAATTTTAACCTAAATGCTGATAATTTTTAATATTTTATCTTCAGCTGATGTATCTCCAGAACGGAAATCCAGCAAAACACTTGCTAGACATATACCTTTTGCAGTTCTCTGAGCATCTGCCGGTATACATATACAAAAAAGGACTCATCTTCCCCCTTTCCATGACCTAATTCTGTGTTTATCATTCCTGGGAATAGAATCTTCATATATCTAATTTATCACATTCAAGATACCTTCATCATCCTTGATTCATCTCTCTTCAACTGCTGAATTTAATAAATTTCATTTTATCTTATCAATTTCTACCGCACCTACATATTTAGGCAAACATCAACTCTAATTTATGTTATAAATATTTCTCCCTCCAGTTTCATTCCTCATGTCCCTGACTCCATTCTTCGTATAGCAAGGAAAAGCTTTCTATATTCCAAATTGGACACTTACTTCAATAATTCCCTTTTGCCCCAAAATAATGCTTAATTTTTTTTTTTAAGACTTATTTGTCAGAGAGAGAGAGAATAAGCAGAGTGAGCAGCAGGCAGAGGAAGAAGCAGGCTCCCCACAGAGCAAGGCGCCTGATGCGGGACTTGATCCCAGAACCCTGGGATCATGACCTGAACCAAAGGTAGACACTTAACAGACACTTAACAGACTGAGCCACATAGGCACCCCTATGTTTAAATGTTTTGATGAGGTTTATAAAATGAGTAATAATCTTCCTCAGATTCCTTCCTCTTTCTCTTATCCCAATTCTTACTACTGTTTTTAGGCATGCTCAAGTTTGTTTAAATAATTTTAGTGTCTTAAAATAATAATTCCAGTGTCTTAAATAGCAATGGCAATAGCTACAGCAAACTTTGTAATAATAATATAAAAATAATAACTGATAGCTTATTTATTGATCACTTACTTTAGGCTAGTAATGCACATAAAGCACACACACACAAGCATATCAAATCTCCAAAACATAATATTGATATAGATAATATTATCATTGGAATTTACTATAGTCTTTAAACTTAACCTCTTCAAACTAGTTCATCATTAGAATTCTAATCTAAGAATGTATGTATGATATATGAGGCTATACTGACTGCCATGCATTCTCCTGCCTCTATGCCTTATAGGGTTCCCTCTACCCAAATCTCCATCACCTTTTTGCATCCCAACCTATCACTTGATTTTTTAAGGTCTCAGACATCAATTCCATGAACAAACCTTCCCAGACAACAAATAATGATTTAAATCCTCCTATTTCATTTAGGGCAAAGACACTATATTTATTACACATTCATTATACATATCCTATAGAAATAATTTTTTAATTATAAGCATATATATATGCAGGTATGTTTATATACAGGTATGCATATATATTTATTAATAGGTTTTAGAATTGCTTACTGTTGAAATTTCACCATTTTAACATTGTTTATTTTGTTAATTTAAGTTCTTCTGCTTCAATATTCCTTAATTAAAATGTATTAGTAGTCAATATTTCCTTGAAAGCTAGTCAAGAAGTCTTTATTCATGTGTAATTGCTTTGTAGATAATAGTAGGGAAAAACAATCAAACAGCTGCAAATTAGACCTCTATTGGGATATTTTAGAACATTTTTTGTCCATGTCATTAATTAGAAATCAGCCCATATAATGGTATAAATTTGGGTTACTTTATTAAATAGCCATGTGGTGCAGATGAAGCTCTTTATTCATTCCCTCCCTCTTTCTCGCTTTCCCTCTGCCTCTGCTTCTGCCTGTCCCTCTCTTTCTCCCTCTTCTTTTTTCTCCTTCCCTCCCTCCCACACAAGTTGCTGCAATTTTTCTTATAAAACTAGCAAAATTTGCAATTTGAAAGGAAGTTTAATTAATATCAACATCAACTTTGCAGAACAAAGATTATTCTATGACAGTATCCTCCTACTTCTTTAAAAACACCATTGATTAGACCAGACTCGAGGTAAAAGAATGTTTTATGAAAACTAGAGCATGATGTTCTCTGTTTAATTCTCAGTACTAACAACACTATATAAAAGTTTAAAATTATATCAATGGACTTGTAGCATGTAGAAGACTGAACTGCAGAGTCCGAGATATCTAAAACCCATGCATTATAAAAAGAACAGAGATACTGATTAATGTTTAATGTAGAAGGTTAAATATGTATGACAAAAGTTAGGTTTAGCTATTAAATATAAAAATACAACTGTGATTTTAAAATACACTAAAAGAATAAGTAAAACGAGAAAATATAAAGTATGAGAAAATAAAATGAAGCAAACTACAAAACAAATTAATGAATGATAATGTTAGAAATATGTCAAATAAAAGTTAATCACACTAATGTAACTTGACAATAAAAGATAAGCATATATCTTTC
>CM053609.1:77298439-77322817 GCA_028646535.1 Procyon lotor
ATTAGAGTCTGTCAGTTTGCAATGTTAATTGGAGGACTCACTCACTATTGCAAAACATTCTACTAGAAACTATGCCGAGAAATAAAACAAAATTACAAGGTCTTTGCCCTAAAGAAGTTTATAAGTAGTTGGAGATTTCTAAAAATAGACATAAGAAATAGAAATCAAAATAGAAATAAGAATAGATTTAGAAATAAATAGAAATAAGAAATAAACCGGTGAGTAAAATTAGTATGGATATTAAAAATACTAAAACAAAAGTGATATAAAATATGACATTAATTAGAAAATACTCCCACTAAATATATTAAAGAAGTCAACAAAATAGATATAACTACTGTATCAACATGCATTTAATTTCTAGGTTGTTAGTTTTATACAAACTATCAATTCTTGAGTGAACTTATTAACTGAAAAGTAGAAGCTTTTCATAAAAGTTGATGACTATTTAGGCCAAAAAAATTTGCATCCAATTTCAGTAAGTGTTCTCCCTCATTATCTACAGATTACTTATAAGGTCGCCTGGGTGACTCAGTTGGTTAAGCATCTGCCTTCAGCTCAGGTCATGATCCCAGGGTCTTGGGATCCTGCCCCACTTTGGGCTCCTTGCTCTTTGGGGAGCCTGCTTCTTCCTCTCCCTCTGCCCCTTTCCCCTGCTCTTGTTCTCTCTCTCTCTCTCTCTCAAATAAGTAAATAAATAAAATCTTAAAAGAAATAAAAATTACTTATAATTTTTTAAAATTTTTAAAAAATTTTTATTTGTCATAGTAGAGTGATAAATCCATCGATTAAACCAAGTAAAAGTCCCTTGAAGACACAGACCATTGGCTATGTGAGATTCTTTGGTCAAAATTTAATGGCAGTCAAATGCTCCTGCTGAGTCAGCCAGAGAATTGGAGTTGGCATTCAGTGTTGTGATTTCTAGTCAGTTCATGAAGTGTCTGAAACTAGTTTTTTCCCCGAGGGCAGAGTCTGCTACTGACAGCTCTGTATGGCATACATATTTCATTAAAAAAAAAAAAAAAAGTTGAGAGAACTGATATAATTTGTACAAATACAAATAATAAAATGATTTGGATCTGAAAAATGGGTAAGAGGATGTTTAATTAGATTGATTTCACATATTTTTAAATCTAGCCAATTCTGAGTCTCACTGAAAGGATAAAGTAGAAGTTTGAATAGCAAATTATTGCTCACCTGTTTTTAGCATTTGATGCCATTATGTGACTAATACTTCCTCTGAATGTATTCAGAATGCATCATACTATCTAATTGAAATTTATAACAGGCCCAAGAAAACTTAGTAAACTTTGCTTCTGCAGTTTTGTCTATACCATGAGTCAGATGAAATCATTTGAAATATCAATTCTTGACTAGCTTCATAAGGACAATGTGGAAAGATTCTCAGAGAGTAAAGAAAGCCATTAGATTTATACAAGATGAGAAGCTCTTCAGAATCATAATGGTTTCTACCTCCAACTTTCAGCAACAGGTTTTTATTTTTCTTCTTGACAACTGAAGGAAATGGCTCTTGTGAGTCTGGTGGAGGATATTAGAGAAGACATCTGGCCATGTCTTGGTACTTTTTATTTTCAAAATCTTAGCTCTGTTCTTTAAATAGAGAAAAATTTAATTAACATTTTTAGCATCTGAACTGTATTTGCATGACCAAATACCAAATACTGAAGTATCTTAAAGTAGCCTACTTTCGAAAGACTTTCAAGTTCTTGGGTTGAAAGTGAAGTGAAAACATCTAAACTCCAGTAGAGAACAGTGCAAATTTTTTTGATGTTTTATTTGTTTTTAAAATTTTTTGTTTGTGGCCACTTGAGTCTGTCTTCAGGCTTGGAATATACAAATCCATGTGTCACAAGATAACTATGACATGCATTCAAGACATCCAGATGGCCGTGAATGAAATAAATGAAGGGTTTGTTTGTTCATTCATTTTCCAACATTTTCAGGAGTCCATCTCTAAGAGTTATATTCAAAACCTGGAGTGAACATGTAAAGAGAGGCTTTTAGAGATCCTTTCTCATTTTCAGAATGAGCTAAATTAGAGAAAATAACAGATGCCATTTGTAAGCCCACCTTCCACTCTATTAGTCCTGTCCCTCCTCACCTCACAACTGGTTCCTGCCAAGAGCCTCCCAGCCAACCTCTCCTACAGTAATAGTACTCTCCTGGAATTTATTCTGCATATCATTGCCAGGTCAATCTCTTAGATTCAGGGCTCATCTTAGTACTTGTCACTAAAAATTGCACATTCATCGTGTACTTTTTTACTAATTAAAATCCAATTTTCTGTGCCTGTTTTTTCTATTTTGTTGAAATTTAATCCCTCACCTCCCAAAGCAATATTTTCCTCACCCCATCTCCCTTCTTCCTCCTGTTACCACCCTTCCCCCCAGTACTCTAGGTAGCCTAACCCTCTCCTTCTACCTTAAGAGCCTGGGCTTACTTCTGCCTCCATGCTGTCCTATTGTGTCTTCTACCACACCCTCAGCTCCTCTGTTGTGTCTAGTTACCCTATCTTGTCCCTCCTTTAAGATTCCTTGCTGACTGCTCTAGCTCTTTCTTCATCTCGTTTCCTGGGAATTGTAACTTTTTTTTTTTTTTTAATTTTATGCCTCAAAAATGTAGTGTGATTACTTGCCTCTTTATTTCACATGTCCACAACATATTCTGTGAAGGCTTGAGGCCATTTTAAGACTCAGAGTTTTTCAAATTTTAGAACGTTTTTGTGAACATACAATATTTTTTGTAACATTACCAGTGAGACATGGAGCACTTCATGATGCAAAACATTAATATTCTGTAGTTCTTTCTATATTCTGAGTCGTGTCAATCATGAGGTGGGATAAATGAACTTTATAAATAGCCTCAAATCATTTGAAGGCACTGTTTGTCATCAAGAGAGCTCAGGTCATGTCTGCTTTTGTCTTCAAATGGCTTACATAAAACCTCTCCTTATCGAAAGCTTTGTGGACTTCAGAATCACGTAGAAGAAATTGTGGAATTGTATATGAGGTACTGTATACCTATGTTGATAGTTATTATGTGTGTTGACAGGTATTATATAATGATTAATGCCTATAAATTTTGTTTTTCTAAAGATCTTGTAAACTCCAGGAAAGCAGGGATCGCCTTATGTCATAATTTACTGCAGTCCTGTCCAAATGACCAGCTCTGTGCCAAACTTATGATAGGGTATAGGAAACAGGTGTTCGTAGAGGGATAGAATAATTACTTAAGGACACCTAGAGGTAGACTCAAACCAGTTGATCTTCATCCTTTCAGAAGGTGTACCTGAATTCATCCTTCCTATACTCGTGGCCTTCCTTTTACGACGTCTGCATTCTTAGAAATAGCCTATAAATTTCCTCAAAGCAAAGATTCAGGCAAAGAAATGGTAGCATGTGTCCATATTTCTACTGGGGAAAAGAGAAGTGAGTAGTTTCTTAACAGCAATTCCCTGAGAGCTCAGAATGCTGTAGTTGGAAAACTCTGAATTAGAAATTTACTATTTCTTTCCTTTTTTTTTTTTTTTCTTCCTCTCTGTGAGCATGGAACAATGTTTTCAATGAGAAGCTGACATCTGGAAAACAATCCTTTTGAATAGTGCCCTCTGTGGGAGTGAAATTCTACTTCATATGATGTTGTATATAGTGAACCATTCAGTATTCATTCAACAAACAATTCTCAAATGACTTGTGGGTGGCAGATTCTGTGTGACTCAGTGTTGAGAACAGAGGGTTAAACAAAACCAACACAGTTCATATCATCAGAGAGAGTGTGATCCAGAGCAAGTAGCAGAGTTAAGATATTTGCTGTAGTAGCTGAAATACTGAGCTAAGATTGAGGCATCATGTTTCTATTTCTTCTTATGCTATCCCTGAGACTTGCTAAATTATGACTTCAATAAAGAGACAACGTTTCTGGGTCTCAGTTTTTCTCTTTTTTCTTTCTAAATGAATAGATTGAACTAAAGCATCCTTAATTACCGTAAAAATTTTTAGATCCTTTGATTCTGAATTTATTTTTATTGAAAGAGTGCTTTAAATTAAACAAAATCACATCCAGAGTGAAGATTTTGTGTGTATGCTGGGGCCTGGAAGAGAAAAGAAAAGAAAAAAAAAACTCTTAATACACAAATACTTACTTTCCTTTTCTAAGAACTGGTTTGAAAAATTATGTGGTCTCTTAGTAAACATTTTTGAACACCTCTTTGGCTTGGGGATATTTAAAATATATAAAGCATATTATCTGTCCATTAATAACCTCTTAATTATAAACCTCTTTTGGAAGTAAGAATAGATGTAAAATCATAAATACAAAAGCATATTATACATGGCCAGGGAAGAATAGTCTCTAAAGATTGGCATGATTGGAGGAATGACTTGAAGCTATAAAGAGTAGACTCAGAACAGTCAAGATGAGAGAGGTTGAATATTTTTGATTCGAAGAGTGGGACTGGTTAGGTGTGGGTATGCAATTATGTATGATATTCTTAGGGGAGCATGATTCTAGTTCGTTGGCAGGAGAGACTGATTTTGGTAAGGGTTACAGGGCAAGTGTTCTCTGAATTTTTAGGCAGTGTCCTGTAATGCCAAGGTAAATAGTTTGTATATCATGGTGAGGGCAATGAAGAGTGTGGTAGAATTGCTAAACAAATATGTATGCACTTTATAATGTAAAAAAAAAAAAAAAAAGCTGGCAGAAATGTGAACAATGAAGAAGGAGAGCATTAAGACAGAAGCTTTTTTTTTTTTTATCCTTGTGACTTAAGTCACTCCTATTTTAAATAGTTTATTTTAAGTCTTCACATTATATGGGTGGCATAGTAGAGATTAGAAATGAAATCTTTTTTTTTTACTAACATATAATGCATTATTTGCTTCAAGGGTACAGGTCTCTGAATCATCAGTCTTACACAATTCACAGCACTCATCACAGCACTCATAGCACATACTCTCCCCAGTGTCCATAACCCAGCCACCCTATCCCTCCCTCCCTGCCCCCCAGCAAGCCTCAGTTTGTTTCCTGAGATTAGGAGTCTCTTATGGCTTGACTTCCTCCTGATCCCATCTTGCTTCATTTTTTCCCTCCCTGCTCCCCATGACCCCACACCCTCCCTCTCAAATTACTCATATCAGAGAGATAATATGATGATCATCTTTCTCTGAATGACTTATTTCGCTTAGCATAATACCCTCTAGTTCCATCCATGTCATTGCAAATGGCAAAATTTCACTTTTTATGGCTGCATAGTATTCCATTGTGTGTGTGTGTGTGTGTGTGTGTGTGTGCGCATGTGTGTGTGTATACCACATATTCTTTATCCATTCATCTGTTGATGGACATCTGGGTTCTTTCCATAGTTTGGCTATTGTCGACATTACTGCTATAAACATTGGGGTGCACATGCCCCTTCAGATCACTACATTTGTATCTTTAGGGTAAATACCCAGTAGTACGATTGCTGGGTCGTAGGGTAGCTCTATTTTCCACTTTTTGAGGAACCTCCATACTGTTTTCCAGAGTCGCTGCACCAGCTTGCATTCCCACCAACAATGTAGGAGGGTTCCCCTTTCTCCACATCCTCACCAACACCTGTCATTTCCTGACTGGTTAATTTTAGCCATTCTGACTGGTGTGAGGTGATATCTCACAGTGGTTTTGATTTGTATTTCCCTGATGCTGAGTCATGTCGAGCACTTTTTCATGTGTCTGTTGGCCAAGAAATGAAATCTTTTAACTGTGTGCCCATAGTATCACAATGAATTTGTCTTAGAATCAAATAATGTTGGTAGTAAAGAAACTGGGGAGTTGTCCTCATCAGTGTGCTATTTTTCATAAACTCAGCAAAACTGTGGGCCTAAGCTGTTTGAACTATTGTCAATAAGCTTGTCCTACTCCTTATGGAACAATACTAAATATGGAGAGGGTGTTGCAAATAATAGGAATTACAAAGAAGAATGAGAGAATATATCTGAAAGAACACAAATATAGTCTTCAGTGCAGTTTGGAAGAGAATGCAAAACCTTCGTGAAATGAAGTAACATTATTACATGGGTGGCAATGAGTACAGGAGAAGATCTAGTTCAGTTCTTTTCTTTTTCTGTTTCATAATTTCCTTTCCCACTTTTATTTGAAGGCCATGTAGACATACACCACACATCCTCTATATGACTTTTTAATGAAGTCAATTTTAATCAGTCTATGCTGCTGAATTTTGTCACTCTTTACTCATAACCATTTAGCTTTGTCTTCTCTGTACTTTCTTCTTGCAAGGTAAGCATGAGGTGGTGTGCTAAAACAGGAATGAATCACTGTAATTGGCAATTCTGACTACAATTGATAGAAAAAAATGAGGTGGAATGACCACACTTAATATGCATAAAAGGTTATTAATTAGTAAGCTTTTCAATAAAGATTGTATAGTCCTTTAAAAATGTTTGCTATGTATTTACTCATTTCTAATTCTCTCTTTTTTAAAATATCCCCATAATTTTCTTTTCCATGTGTTAGACTGTGTGCCAACTCTCATTTTTCTGTTGGCACCTCTCAGGACTCACCCTCTCTGTAACCTTGCTTAAAAGCCCCAAATATATTTATCTGCTCCTTTGCAACCAGAGTGTATCCTTGGGAAGTATTGCAGAAACTTCTTTCTCAAAGCCCTAAAACTACAGAGTGGTTCTAATCTGTGGTTATATTTCATAATCTCTTGTGAACACTTAAAAAATTACAAGTTTGGTCCAAGTCCAAGATGTTGCTCCTAATTCAAACCGAGGCATATGCCTCAACGTCATGCCATTTTCATACTCTCTCAACGTCCAAAGCTCTCCCTCAGGATTTCTGAAAATTGCTTTGGCTTATAAAGCTCTCTGCCTCCTGAGCTTTTCTCCTTTTTTGTCTTTGTCACTGTGCAATCCCGTTTCACCTAATTAGAAAGCATGGTCCATCGATTTCATGGAAAACTGCAATTGCCAACACTCCATGAGTGCAGTAGACCTTATTGAAACTTGTCTCAGTGTAATAGAGGCTGATTTGCATCCAGCAATACAAACAGCCTTATCCGGACCCAGTGGAATTAATGATCTTAGTTTCTTGTGCCTCCTTGAGGGCATACCGACGTTCTGTATCTCCCTGGCGCCTTCTCTGCATTCCTCTCTTGCTTCCTTCCTTTCAGAAACAGTACAACAGTGTCTCTCCTATGTGCCACCAAGTCCTCTATCACAAAAAATAACATCACTGTTCTCTGAAGCCTGATAGGATCTCCTTCTGGCCTCCCAGAATAACATCACTGTTCTCTGAAGCCTGATAGGATCTCCTTCTGGCCTCCCAGGTTCACCTTCCCTTGAACACTCACAAAAGGGGGTTTTCAAAGAGTGATCTTCTTGGGGAACTATTCTCAAATATTAGATTAATAAAATGTCTCTACCTTATTATAGTTACATAAGAAGTATGTGGCTCTCTGTGACTCCATAGTCCCTAGGCAGATTGAGTCTGTTTGCTTACACCTTTTTTAATGAGTATAAGTATAAATTAAGACTATAAAGGCAAAATTTCAGCTTCCAATCACACATGAAAACTGAGAACTCTTTTCAGGTATTTAATACACCAGAACTAGAGAGAAAAAGTTGTTTTCCAATATTTCAAAGATTTCACTTTTTTTTTTTAATTTTGTTTATTTGAGAGAGAGGGCACAAGAATGAGTGAAGTGGAGGAGCAGAGGGAGAGGGACAAGAAAACTCTGTGCTGAGCAAGGAGCCTGATGTGGGGCTTGATCTCAGAATCCTAAGATCATGACCTGGGCCAGAGGCAGACACTTAACTGACTGAGCCACTCAGGAGCCCCCCTCCCAACTTTGTTTTTACTTATTGATATAGTAATTTTGGCACAAGCATTTGTTCAACCACTGTGTATTGGGCATCGATTATGTGCCACTGATTTGGACAGTAGGGTCAACACAGTGTCACCCTTATGATTACACACAGTGAGTTAGCTACTGGGTTCTGATCCAGGATCCACACCTTGTCAGTTCTATAATTTTTATGACCATGCAGTCTGTACAGTTTTACTCTCTGAACCTCATGCAACAAATTTTGCTCATTAGAAAAAAAAAAGTGGAAGTGATAATAATACCAGAATGACACAGTGGTTGTAAGGATAAAATTAGTTGAAGCATGTAAATTTTCTGGGTCAGTGGCTGACACAAGTCCGAGTTCAGGAAGGCCCTCTCTTGACTACTACTGCCAGGCACTATGCTAGGGGTATGGGAGAATATGGAAGAGTTTCAAGAAGGGTGGTCATCACTGTCAGAATTGTAAATTTTATATGGATGGAAGCCTGAAATGAGACAATTAAAAAAAAAAATCGGGAAGTTAGCATTATGACCTCCAAGGGTAGGGATTAAGGGAAATAGAGTCAGTGAGTCAATCTAATCACAAGGGTCCATCTCCATGATTACTAGCTTTATGGCCTTGGGCAAAATGCTTATTAGCTCCTTTCTAAAGGACTAATAATGGTGATGTCTAACATATCTAATCCAGATAGATGCTGTCATTATCTAATGATCATAACTGCGTTTCCTAACATTAATCAAGTGTCTACTATTCACTTGGCAAAGTGTTAAACTGTGGTAAGGATTCTGTTATTTAATTCTTACAGCTGTACAGGTTTAGAATGGTGATTGACAGGTTAAGAACTCAATAAAGGATGTCTAGAAGAGAAATGTGGGACGGAGAGGCAGTGGGACGTATCCTATTGATTTTATTTATGTGTGGGTAAAAAGACTGCATCAGGCATATAAAAATAATTGTATCACTATTAATACTGTCACTACTTAACTAACAATGATGAAATATAACCTTTCATAGCACTTCGTAGGTACTGTACGCGATGTCAACACTGCACATGTGTTATATTCATTACTTGTGCACACGTTCTATCTCACAGACACTGAAACTGAGTACAGGGAAAGACAGATGTTGGGAGACAGCAGGGGTGTTTGTTGGAATCGAGATTCTGAGGGAGTCAAATCAAAAGCTCAGATAATATGAGGAAAAACCAACTTTTTTGCTTTGTAATCCTAAGGCAGGCAAGAAGGAGAAAGAAAAAGATCCAGATAAGGTAGGCTGGCTGTGACTGGGAAGCTGACGGAGTGCCTATCTGTTTGGGTCTATTAAAATAGGTAACCTTTGCTGAGAATGTGGGCACAGGCGGGGGTTAGAGGTCTGAAGAAAATTCTGGATATTTGGAGCAGTTGTGGGGAATGGGAAATCTCACTTGTTTGGGGGAGAGGCTTGTGAAGCAGCACAAAAGGCTCAGTTAGTTTAACCTACAGGTGCACAGGCAACAGGGAAAGAAAGGAGGAATAGGAGACCCATGTAGAAAGGAAACATCTGCGTTTTCAATGACAGAGGTAGAATGCCTTTGTGGGATTTGACGATCTAGGTAAGAATCTGGTGAGAGGGTTGCTGAGCTGAAGTGCAAGTTACCCTGCTTTCAGTAGGGGGTGATTGGGGGAATATCAAATATCGAGCTAGTGAAGATGGATACAGTATTGAAAGCACTGACTTGGGTGGCAAGAGTCATGGTGGAAGGTGAGACTGTGAACTAGGTGCAAAAAAAGTTCCTCGAGAAGTTGATGGATGAGCAGGTGATGTAGCAAGCATAGGAAGGGAGGAGAGACCGTATATATGAGTATTTAAAATCCAATCTGGTACATGAATTATGGTATTCAGTTATTACTTTAGGACTTTGAGGAAACCAAATCTGTTCTATAAAAGTTTGAGAAATACGATATCCTTTTCCCTTGTTTAATCTGGTGTGTGTTTATATCTTCAAGTATTTCTCATTACGTTTTACTATATTAATTTTTGTAATTGATTTTTTTTTTATTTTAGAGAAAAATTTAAAATACCTATGGGGTGACAATTGCTGATTTCTTTTTGTGTGTGTGTGCTAAGGCACTCTCTGTCACTCATATTCTTTCTTTTTCCTTTTCATTCCTTGCCCACACATATTCTACACGTATAATATATAGAAATATGTATATATAGCTACACAGATATGTAACATAAAAGGAAATATTTTAAAAACTATTTTACATTTATAATTATAAATACATATAGCATGTTATATTTTATCGATAAATGTTAAATATCTCCTCTGTTTTATTTATTTCTCCACTTTTCATAGTATCTGCTCTCACTCTTTTTTGTTTGTTTTTAATTTCCTAATTTTCTCTCTCCTTTACCTCACTTCACTTGGTCTACATATTAGAGCTAATTTTAATATTATAAATATTATTTTCATTTTTGTACTATTAAAATCATGCTATGGTTTTATATCTTCAATTTATTGAGGAATGTTTTTTACTATTGACAATCCAGATTTTGCAATGGCTAGTTTGTTATACATTTTGTTCTTCCAAAGCTTCTGAGTTACAAATTCATCTTTCTGTTCTTAGCAAATGGATCTGATACCTTATCAGCAAGTTGAGAAGGCAACAAGGGAAGAAACTGTTCTTATATAACCCTACTTAAACTGTTTAACTGATACGTGCATGCCTATTATTTGGCCTAATATATGCTTGTTCGTCTTTATAATCTGTATGATATCCATAGAGCATCTTACTGGGAATCATGAAGCTAGGCTTCATCCAACTGTGTCATTGTTTGTGTGACCTTAGATTAGCAGTCACTGTGAAATGAAGAATTGAGAGAAATATTCTCATATTCCCATGTCTGATCTAGCACTAGCATGCTATTGCAGCTGATGAAAATGCAGAGTTTTGGAGCAACAAATGAGTGAAATAAAAAAATCAGTAGGAAGTGAATATTTTTCATAATTCTTACTATGTTTCTGCCAGAGATGCTTACTGTAATTTTGTCATCATACTTTGTTAGATTGAAAGAACAGTGCTACGTGAAATCCATCTTTTTCTACCGTCACATGGGAGAGATCAGAGAGTGAGAGCAAGTTCTGGTGTCTTTTCTAATAAGGGCACCAATTCCGTTCATGAGGCCTCCACCTAATCACCTTCCAAAGGCCCCCATCTCCTACTACCCTCACAGTGGGGGCTTGTATTTCAACATAAGAATTGATGGGTGACTCAGTGGATTAAAGCCTCTGCCTTTGGCTCAGGTCATGATCCCAGGGTCCTGGAATTGAGCCCCACATCCGGCTCTCTGCTCAGCAGGGAGCCTGCTTTCCCCTCTCTCTCTGCCTCCCTCTTTGCCTGCTTGTGATCTCTTTCTCTCTCTGTCAAATAAATAAATAAAATCTTAAAAAAAAAAATTGGGGAATGGAGCATGAACATTCAGTCAATAGCAGTAGTGAGTCCTTTTAAATATGTATCATAGAAATGCTCAAGTTGTGGATTATGATACATGAATCCAAAGTTGAAAGGATACTTTTAAGTAATGAACATAGTTTTTAATTGTTTTAAATGTAAAGGTCTTATAAATGCTACTGTATTTAGCGTCTCTAACTTTTTAATGTTATGCCACAATATTTGTGCCTATAATGTATCTTGTATGTTAGACTATCTAAAGTTACTGTGCAGAGCAAAGTAGTTGCAAAAAATAGAAACTTGGGCAACAGATAGCCTGTTTTGAAATTCTGGCTCCAATGCTTAGAAGCTACTTAATCTTAAAGTATTTAAAACCTCTGAACACCAGTTCTCTTACACAATAAATAAAAATAATGATTTCTATATTTCAAGTTTATTGTGAGCATTAAGTAACAAAATACAAATCAAATCTTGACCCTTTGTGTTAAACTATAGTAGATGGTCACTTAATACTATACTGTATTACTACAACACAGTTATGTCTCTCTGGGTTGAGTACATTTAAAAACACAAAACAAAACTATTATTATTGCTACTTCTGCCTATGCTACTATTATGCTATTACTACTACAACTACTTATTACCTTTTGTATAATATACTTAATGAATAGTGAATGTTTCACATGACGTGCTTAGTGTTTTATATAAATTTCTAAACTCAAGAGAAAATTAATTTAATAATCCTTCCCTGAAGAGGATTAATGAAAAGCAGAAAACATATTTTCTTTTTATGAATACATTATTCTTAGAAATTAAATAGCTCACAAAATAGTTATATAAAGATCTTATTTTTAAAATCTTCCTTAGGAGCATAATATTTAACTTGCGTCACAAATATCATTATATAACTATAAATATAAAACTATAAGAACTAGTTGTAGTTATAAAGTCTGAATGTCTGAAATGTCACCAAGTAGGATGTATAAGAAGAAACTGCCATTAAATTAATATTAGTCTTGATATAGAATGCTCAATAATTCTTAATTTGCTAATTTTTCTGTTTGTGTAGTTTTAACTTTATTTAAATGCAGTTTTTAATTTATTATTTATTTTCCTTTGGTAGACATAAGTTTTAGATGACTGTCTATAGCTAATTTCTGTAGGTCTTCTGCATTTAAGATGTCATCCACAGATTGAAGAGAATATACAATTTACTTTAAAATTCTTTAACTGTCTTCTTGACTCCCAGTTATCAGTTACAGACCAAAGCAAACTTTAAATCCTTGTTACAAAAGCATTTTAAAATCCTATCTGAGATATAGAACAAAAGTCAATGAACTGTTAGGACTTCTCATTATTAAATATTTTTAATTTTTTAAATTGGCAGTATATTTCCTCATCTGAGTATTAAATGAAACCTTAAGATGATGATAGTTAAATTGTATAGATGTATTTCTTGTTAATCATTTTCACGTGGCACAATAAAACCAGTTTATCAAACACACCCTGCAGTGAGATCTAGTATAGATTCTGGGCCTTAATGTCCTCACATTTTGGTAATAGGTATTTGCAAAGACTGAACTTTTAAATTAATTAAAACATTTTAATATGTTCCTAGGGGGACATAAGGATATTTCCTCTATTCCCTAGTTAAATGGTATTATTCTTATCTTTGGACTCTTAGGCCATAATTTTGTTGAAAGAGGATGCTTTCCATGGTAGTTCAATAAATGTAAAAACTATTGCCAACATTGGTGGAAAGAATTGAATACAATCATTGAAACTCAAATTACAAGTAATGTGTGCATGAAAAGAGAGCACTATGAAGTTGAAAGAATGAAAATTTTCACCCTACTGGTTTTAAATAGAATGCATACTATCTTTAACAAATTTACTGAAGTCTGTGCTGAAATGTAGGAATTGTACTTTAATGCACAGGAGAGAAAAAGTGAGAGTCTGTGTCTTCTATCAAACACATTCATATCACAATCATTCCAGAATATATAAAACAAGTAAGAAAGTGATATGTTATAATAGAAAACACAAGCAATGCAGTCATTGGTCCTGTCTCAATGTTTTGTTTTGGTTTTTGTTTTTTTAAAGATTTTATTTATTTATTTGACAGAGAGGTCACAAGTAGGCAGAGAGACAGGGGGAAGCAGGCTCCCTGTTGAGCAGAGAGCCCAATGTGGGGCTTGATCTCAGGACTCTGAGATCATGACCTGAGCTGAAGGCAGAAGCTTTAACCCACTGAGCCACCCAGGCACCCTGTCTTAATGTTTAATAGCTAAATGACTATGGGAAAGTGTCTCTAAGCTCAGGTTTTTAAAATTTTTTTTATTGATAAATAAAGAATAATGGTTATAACCTTGTACAGTTTTCACAGAGAGATAGAGAGAGAGAGACCGAGATCCATCTAATTACCTAATTGCAATCCTAGTGCAACTTAAACTTTATCTGTGTGTTGTCCCTTTATTTGAATCTTCAGTTCAATACCATAGAGTATGTGTGTGGGAGAGTGTATGGGTATGTCATTTCTTGGTTTTATTATGATCTAATAGCTTTATTTCTTCATACCCAAGTGTTTATCTTGAAACAGCTTCCTAGAGAAGGCTTTAGATAGCCTAGTCCAATGAGAACTCTTTAGTACTCCCTCTTAGAAAAAGGAGTGAATCCAAAATAAAAGGCACAGAAACTTTCATGCCTGAATACTGTAAAAAGGCAAAAAAAAAAAAAAAAAAAGACCAAATTGGATAAATTAACTGAAATTCCTCATCAAAAAACAACAGAATAAATTTTATGTATACAATATATACATATAATGGAAAGCTAGTTTGAAAACACTTTTTGTAAGATCTTTTATTTCTGGTTATTTAGCCAACGAAAAATGGAAAATTAATACTCTGCATTCTCCTAAGTGAACTTGAACCTGAACCATCCAAATCTGTTACTTTATTAAATCAGCCTTGTACCTCAAAATATTTAAAATATATCTAGAGATTATCTTTCAGTTAAATTTTGGCTCTATTACCAAAATATAATTTTATTGTCCAGGATACCATATAGTAAAATGCAAACACAAATATGATAATTATCTAGAAAAATTTCTTGTACATTCATTTGAGTTACAGTGTTCTGGGCAAGTAATTGTTGAGTTACATATTCTGAAGAAACTTAAATTTTTCTGATCTTCATGTCAGTGGCTAATGAGCAAAATATTGCTTCTAAAATGACCATTTGAGAAATACACCCGAAGGCTAAATAAAGGGAATTCTACTAGTTAGAAGCCTCTCTTCTTACTGTAGTCTCCTATTTTTATAGTATGTTTAAAATAACTTTGTAAAAAAAAAAAAATGACATGGTATTGGAATGCCATTTTCAGGGACTATCTGAAGGTGCCATCAAGATGCATCAAAAGGAAGGTATGCAGTTTTATCATTCTCATTCTCAGAGCTCTAGGTATTCTGTAAACACTGGGCACATATCATTCTGTCGTTGACTGTTTCATAGCACTTACCAGTAGCATTCTGTGTGCTTATATTGGAGATCCAGTATCCTAAGTAAGCCCTTAACATGCATTATCTCATTTAATACAGTTCCCTATGAAGAAGGTACCATGATAACCACCACTTTTTCTTTTTACCTTACGTATTGAGAGATCAAAGGTGAGCAAGGAGACATATTCTGTATACCCAAAAAGCTGATGGAATGCTGAAAAAGTTCAGAATAATGAGGAAGTATATGTAGTCAAATGGTTAAGATCTCTGACTCCAGACAAATGGGTCCAAGTCTTAATTTCACCCTAACTAGCTATGAGACAATAATTAAGATTCCAGATATTAAAATATTTGTTAGTGGTATTGTATTTATCAAACAGAGTGGTTACAAGTTAGAATCAGTATGATAATATAAGAAATTATATTAAGTGTCCAATAATATTGGCTATTTCTGCTGTCGCTACCATGATGGTTACTGTCACCATTGTAGTTATTATGGAATATAAATAAGGGTACATTAATGCTGAAATTTAACTCTATCAGAGATGCCTGGGGAGCTTTTTAAGAAGATTAATACTTGAGCTAAGTCTTGAAGTATGATTAAGAATGTTGCCAAATAATTTAAGAATTATAATGGTCCCTAAAGTTGGGATTTTTAAAAATATTTTATTCATTCATTCATTCATTCATTCATCCATTCATTTTATTTTTAGGAGAGAGAGAAAGAGCACAGGAGAGCAGGGGGAGGAGCAGAGGGAGAGGGGGAGAAAAAATCTCAAGCAGATTCTGAGTTCAGCGCAAGGTGGGGCTCCATTCCATGACCCTGAGATTATGACCTGAGCTGAAACCAAGAGTCAGACAGTTAACCGACCGAGCTACCCAGGTTCCCCCTTAAAGCTGGGAGTTTTAAGCAACATGATGATAGATTTCAGTTAGACCCAACAGGATATTTACATGTAAATAACATTAATGGCACCCAAGTTTGAGCCCACAGAACTGCTGGTGAGTCCAGGGGAAAGTGTTTGTCTGCAGCAGTGATTATCAATCTGTTTTTGCAGGTGGCTAGTTGGAGTACAGACACCATGGCTTAAAATCAATAATACATGGCTGGCTTCTTTAATTGAAACAGTTAATAGCTAACTGAAAATAATTGAATATATCTTTTGAAATAATTAGTATACACTTGGTTGTTACAGCTAAAACAGTTGTATACAATGCACTGTGAACAATATATACCAGAGATCTACTAATATTCAATTTTGTACCCTTTCCTAAAGAAGTAGCAAAGTAAGTGTTTCTTTTCTGTTCTGACACAAATTTCTCTTAGTCCGTCTCATACTTATCTGCACTGGCATTGTCATTGCCTTGCCTTATTATTATTAACTATGATTTGCAGGAAGTTCTCAGCGTCTGCAATTGTGCAGTTTAAATTTTAGATGAAGACCCCCTCATTTATTGCAGAGCTAGTGGTTGCTTTCCCTAATATGTTCAGTAAGGTGCAGGCAGTCAGTTACTCATTATCTAGAGTGTAAATTTTCATTTCCCTGAACTGTGGTGTTCTACACCTTTGATTAGAATCTAGGTAGAATCTCTGCTCTCCTGTTCACTCACCATGTGCCCTGCAGGTAGGTTTTCTACTGTGTTCTGACTTTGAGAAGGAAAGCTAACTGCATGTGTGACATTGCTAAGCATTTCTAGCTGTAATACATCAGATTTACCATTTAACCAAGGTGTATTCAGTAATTACAAAGGTTGACCAGCAGATGAGAAAACAAGTAGATAAGTAGCAACTCATTATTAGTAAGAAAATTCAGAAAGCATTATTATTTAGTTTGGAATCTGTTGTTTTCATGGTCATAGAGTCATTTTCTATGAAGAGTTTTGGATGAAATAGAATCTGTTTATAGACACCTTGATCAAATGAAGATGTTAAATTACAGATATGATAACCAAAACTTCTGAAAAGATAGAGATGGCCCTAAGATAGCCTTTTCTAATAATGGATACTACAATTAGAATTGGTGGATAAAGTTTCTAGCATTTTCTCAAAAAAATTTTTTTAAGATTCGGAAACTAATGATTTTATTTGAATAGAAAGCAATTTTTGTTCTCTTGAAATGAAATAAATGGTACTAGTGTATCTTTTGAGAGATCTGTAAAGGATACTTTAAAATACTTTTTTAGAAGAGGTGCGCCTGGGTGTTTGAGTGGATTAAGCGTCTGCTTTTGGCTCAGATTATGATCTCAGGATCCTGGGATCAAGCCCCAGGCTTCACTTAGGGCTCCCTGCTCAGCGGGAGGTCTGCTTCTCTTTCTCCCTCTGCCCTTCACCCCCTCACCCCAGCACATCCCTTCCCCACACAC
Source organism: Procyon lotor (assembly GCA_028646535.1). Taxonomy (NCBI): domain Eukaryota; kingdom Metazoa; phylum Chordata; class Mammalia; order Carnivora; family Procyonidae; genus Procyon; species Procyon lotor. Next base: position 77,315,603 of record CM053609.1, read on the forward strand.
TGCACACCCCACTCATGAGGTCATGCTCACACTCTCTCTCTCAAATGAATAAAGAAAATCTTTTAAAAATTTTAAAAAATAAAATGTTTTTATAAAAGAAATGTAAGAAGGAAAAAAAAATGTAGGAAGGAACATTATGGTAGGTTTTGTTTTGTTTTTTGTTTTTTGTTTTTTTTTTACATTATGGTAGGTTTTTATGGTCTTTTTTGTTTTCAAATTTGTCAAGTGCTAATATACATAAAATTCAAGTCCTGGGGTGGAACATGCGTGTGCGCGCGCGCACACACACACACACACACACACACACACACACATATAAACAAAATAGTTAAATTAACTACATACTTTAGCTAAATCCAGATACTACAAATAATTCAGGTGCAGATAATATAAATTATTTTAAACTTTTAAAAAACATTTTTAACATATCAGTAGAAAAACTATCCACCTTCCCTAAATCTAATACAACAACTCGTAGGGCAAGTTTCAACCTGATGCATTTTCAACAGTTATGTGAATGAGGACGTCCTGAAAAGCTGAGGTTGCAAAGGGGAAGAAACCACCATACTAACTGACCCCCTAACTATATTGTTTCAAACAAGGTAGTATAAAAAGATTTAAAACTCCAGTGCACAAAGAAGTCTCCTACATTGGATTTTCTACTATATTACTCCAGCAAGTCATAGCTGTATTCTACTGTGAATACAAAGAGAAAATTGATTTAGATAGTTCTACACTCAGCCATTCCCTCCACCCCCCACCACACACTGGAAAGATTTCTGTTGATAAAGTTCTTTTCCTTAAGGGGGGGGAAGGAAAGAAAAATATGCAATAGTTTATATGCCATCGTGATCTTCTGAACATTGTAAGACTAAATGTTACATAATGTCATGCAGATATGGCAATCTCGTAGAGATGCATTCATTTTTTTATATATAACCAAAGATAATATTTTAAAGACTGTCATTTCTGAGAACTTTGACCTTACATTCAAGCTGATCTGTAAAGCAGTTTATTGAATTTGCTGATAATTTATGTTTTTCCACTGGAGAGCATGAGAAAAATTCCAAACACATGCCTTGAAAGCAGATGTGTTAATACAGTACAACATGTCTTGACTGCCTAATATTTCAGTCCAGAGGGACAGGCAGGCCTTCCCACCCATGTAATTGATTTGGACCTGGCTGGTTGTCCTGGGAGGCTGTGTATATCGCTGTCAGTGAGACTCATTACACATTCAGGCTATTTTGCCACAGCAGCGTTGCAAAGGGTCATTAGGTTCCGACTCCTAGATCAGCAAAGTGGTCATTTCCAGACATTACACAGAAACCGAAAGAAGATGCTGTGCATTTCAATTTGCACAGGGTCAGCTCTAGCCTCATTTGGATGTTGTGACAGGTCAAACTGATTTGAATTTATCAGGGCCCTAGTAAATACAGAAGCCAGAAACCCAAGCCCTCCTATAGGATGTTGCCACTACCTCACAGCAAAAGCAACAGATGAATGAGAGAAACGATGGGAGTTGGCAGACAAGTGAAATCCTGGAGAAGTAATCGGAAGAGTGACATTTTACCAGGGTGTTAGAGCACAGCCTCGTCATTTCTTTTTCTTGCTGCACTGAGGTGGGACTGAGGTGGGTTTCAGGTGTCAATTATCACCGTCTCCATGAGAAAGACCACCAGAAATGATCCCAGACATGCTAAGTCCGTCTCCTACCTGACACGGTGATTGAGAACTTAAGTCTGCGACTCTTCCAGAACCACGTGTCTGAGCTCTGCCTCTCACATTAAGGGTTTAAATATAAATTGAAATGCGGTAGCTGTTCTTATGATTTAGAAAATCATTCTGGGCTTAAAATTAAGTGACGCTTGTTTGCCCAATGGCACAGGCATGTTTTCAGTCATGATTAAACCTGCAAATCAGTGATACCATTTTTGTTAAAGAGGTGATTGGGAGGAGCAAAAGTGGATGGATTCAGACTCTATGTTCTACTAGGAAGAATAGAAATGACAGTCGACTCAATGTCGGCAGCTGTGGTTGCCAGAAATAATATTTTTGCCTGTTCTTGTAATTCTGGACAGCCATAGGGGAGGTAATTGGACCAGCTGTAATTTCACGACTCTGGGGGCTGTACTGACCAATGCTTTCTTGTCAGTCATTTTCGGGGGTAATAGTTTTACAAAGGAGCATTATGATGGTTTTAAACTGCCCCTGTTCCTTGAGGGGTTATAATAGCAGCAACTGATAATCAATTGTTGATAAATTTTAATGTGTGCTTATGTGCGTGTGCATGTGCGTGTGCGTGTGTGTGTGTGTGTGTGGGAGAAAAGAGAGAATGTGTGCCACAGGAGGACAGAGTATGTTCGGGGGTGCAAACTCAGAGCTGCTGGCCCGCCTGTGTGCTTGCCTTGAACTGAAAACACGTCAGTCAAGTGCGCTCTCTCTAGCGACAGCTGTACAATGTATTTCTAAGCTTACGTAGATTTCCATAAAGATAGAGCCTGGTTCAGGTAGGGGAGTAGGCACAAGCATCAACACGACAGGTTTATGCTATTCTTCTCTGAAGTTCAGTAATTTTCGTGGATAGATTTTTCTCAGTTTGTGCTGTAGCCTAGATCAGTTTTGGAATTGGAGTTTTGGAATGTTTGTTACTTTCTGGATTTGCCGACTTGTTGATCTCCTTGCTCTGTCATGCTAGAAATTATCTCTGCTAATCATCTTTATTAATGTATCGAGGATATTTCATTTTTATCATTTTTAACTTTACTGATAGAAATATTTTTAAATTTCATAGTCCAGTTGATGTTCTTTTCCTAAGAATAAGGTGTCATTTATTACTGAATAGTAAATTACCCCCAAATCTAGACGCTTAAAATTACATTTATTTATTATTATTATTTTTAAAAGATTTTATTTATTTGATATATATATATAGAGAGAGAGAGAGAGCAAGCAGGCATGAGCAGGGTAAGTGGCAGAGGGAGAAGCAGATGCTCTGCTGAGCACAAACCCTGACATGGGGCTCCATCCCAGCACCCTGAGATCATGACCTGAGCCGAAGGCAGAGGCCTAACCAACTGAACCACCCAGGCACCCAAAATATCATTTTTTATTTCACAATTTATGTTTGTCAGGAATCCCTAAGCATGGCTTAGCCAGGTCATCATGCCCGGGGTCTCTGCCTGTCACCAAGTAGTTGGCCAGGACTGCTGTCATCTCAAGGGATGACTAGGGGGAAGTTCTCTTCAACGCTTAGTCATGGTTACTGGCAAGCTTCACATACGCACTGACTGGTCTTTAAAGACAAAAGTCCCTCCCACATGGCAGCTCACAACACGATAACCAGCAAGCAAGAGAACGAGAGTGAGCACCCAAGAGGACACAGAATCCTTGTAACGTAATCTTGGAGGTGAAATCCTGTTGCTTATGCTACATTCTGTTCGTTAAGAAGAGAGTCCTTAGGTCTAACCCACACTTAAAGGGAGAAGTTTACACTCAACGGGAGGGAATCATGGGGGGGTCATTTTAGAAGCTTTTTATCACAAATGGTGACATGTAAGCAATGCTTTAGTGAAAAAAGAACAGACAGTTTACTAAGTCGTTTTTATAAAATCTCAAGTGGAAAAACGATTTTTGTCCTTCAGATTATTTTTACCTTTAAATTTTCACCTGAGGGATCAACTTTTTATAATTTGATGGAGTATTTAGGAATATAAAAAATGCAGAGCTATAGGAGAACAAGCACACACTTATCTATATCCTGCTTTACTAACAAACAAGGCCAGTGTAGTCAAAATCCCCCTCTGAATTCTTCCCTTCTCTTTCCTAGAGATAATTGCTGCCCTGACTTTGATGTTTTATTATTTTATTTTATTTTGACTTTGGTGTTTTAATTTTAAATATACTTATTTATATTTTTACTATATATAGATATGCATTTTTAATAATATATTATCATTTTGCTTGTTTTAAAACCTCATGTGAATAGTACCTCTGTTCTGTATATTCATATGCTTCCAAGAACATATGTTAAAAGTTGTTGGTGGGGCGCCTGGGTGGCTCAGTGTGTTAAAGCCTCTGCCTTTGGCTCAGGTCATGACCTCAGAATCCTGGGATGGAGCTCTACATCGGGCTCTCTACTCAGTGGGGAGCCTGCTTCTCCCTCTCTCTCTGCTTGCCTCTTTGCCTACTTGTGATCTCTCTCTCTCTCTCAAATAAATAAATAAATCTAAAAAAAAAAGTTGTTGGAAAGAGCATTATTCATAATAGCAAAACAAAAAAAAAAGGAAAAAAAGGAAGCACTTATGTATCCATTAATAGTAGAAGGGACATAGAAATTGCAGTATATTCATAAAATTAAATATTATACACAGTGAAAATGGATGAACAAAAGTCACATATTACCATGGATTCATCTCACAAGTTTTAAGTTAAAGATAACAGTATTTTTTTTTAAGATTTTATTTGTTTATTTGACAGAGAGAGATCACAAGTTGGCAGAGAGGCAGGCAGAGAGAGAGGGGGAAGCAGGCTCCCCGCTGAGCAGAGAGCAAGACGTGGGGCTCGATCCCAGGACCCTGAGATCATGACCTGAGCCAAAGATAGAGTATTTTTAGTCATACATATTTTCACCCAACTAATCTTTTTATTATTTTTTTAAATTTTATTTTTTCCCAAATATGTTTATTTTTTTCAGTGATACAAGATTAATTGTTCATGCACCACACCTGGTGTTCCATACACCCAACTAATTTTTAAGTCATGCAGTATTACTCTAAGTTACTTGCTTAAAATGTGTATAAAGAAGTTTTTTATTAGTTGACTAAAGAAATTATGTTATCTGATACCTTATGTTCTTTAGTCTACCAACTGGTTATGTGGGGGTAATTAGAACATTTCTAAAAAAAATCACATGCAAGGGTAAACTTTTAAGTTATTAATTATAAGCTTTCTTATGATTATACTTATTGTATATGTTACGTATTGATGGGATTTATGTAGGTCCATTCAGTTTCAAGTTTGGTGCCCTGGAAGCAAATTATTCTTACTTGGTCGTTTTTCATATTTTATTTTGAATGCCTAGAGAGTTGATAGATGTATTTGTGCCTTCCTCTCCCTGCCTCATTTGTCTTTCTTACAATTGGGAAAATTGCAGCAGCTGTGGCTAACTATTTACATTGAAAATAATAACACAAGTAAATAGGATCTTTCTAACACTTCGTTATTGGCAGCAAAAATAAGTGAGGATATTGGCCCAGCCTCATCAGAGAAACAGAGCCACATCCAGAGTGAGATAAAAACAAATGATTATAAACTCATAGCAAAACAAGAGAACAAATTAACCAAAGAAGGCAGTAATAATGATAATCAACAATACATAATAATCTGAGAAAATCTAAGCTGTCCAGTAGATACATTGCTTTTTGAGAGGATTTATTTCCATTTGTTGTATTACAAATTGTGAATTATTTGAGTGCCTAAAGGTCCCAATGACAATTAAAAGTCAACTTGTGTTTAAGTCACATTGAGATTCACTAGAGTATATGGTTAATAGCATGAGCTAGACTGTCTGGATTTGAAAATCAGCTCGGTCACTTAATAGTTATGCAACCTGGAGAAATTTCCTAAATTCTCCAGGTCTGTTCCCTCACTTACAATCTTTGTATGCCTCATAATATTTCTCTCGGTATTGAGTTAGTATTTATAAAGCTGTAGAAAAGTAATTAGCCTATGGTAAGCATTCTATAAACATTAGCTTTTATTATTAGTTAGAAGTCAAGAATGTGTGATTTTCTAATTATTTAAAAGTAGTTTATATATTGGTTTTAAAGCAAATAGCTATATTTCTGTAAAAATCCATTCTCTACCCATCTTGGATATCAATACCTATATATCTACAATATCTAGTGATATTAGAATTAAATTTCTGGGCGCCTGAGTGGCTCAGTTGTTAAGCATCTGCCTTCGGCTTGGGTCATGATCCCAGAACCCTGGGATTGAGCCCTGCATTGGGCTCCTTGCTTGGCTGGAAGCCTACTTCTCCCTTTCCCGCTCCCCCTGCTTGTGTTCCCTCTCTCACTGTGTCTCTCTCTCTGCCAAATAAATAAATAAAATCTTTAAAAAATTAAATAATAATTATAATTAAACAATTTTATTAAAATTTTGCATTAGTCAAATGGCATTTGACAGACTATCAATGAGACAAAATTTTTGTTTTTGTTATCTGTGTTTTGATGCATGTGTTATATGTTTTTGTGTGCACAAATAATGTATTTTTGTATTTTAGTAGTTATAGAAATATTATGAAACTATATGTATCCTTTTGCAAGTTCATTTTTTTATTCCACATAAACTTTTTAGAGTTATCCAAGTTAATACATGAAGATTTAGCTCATTCATTGAACTGCAGGATAATAGTCTAGTGAATGAATAATGATGCTAGAACTTTTTACCTAATTTTCTACCAGGAAAATGGACTCTATCTGTACATGTCTGTGTTTACATCTGTAATATTTTTTTTAATGTATTCATTTGGAAGCAGAATTACTTGGATTCACTCTTGAAGTCCTTCTTCAGCCTTACTCGGTATTGCCAAAATGCTCTTCAAAGTGGTTATGTTGAATTTTACTCTGATAAGAAGTCTGTTAGAGTTTTTGTTTCCCATGTCTTTATCAACAGATGGTATTTTTGCCAATCAGAAGATCTTTTTTTTTTTTTTTTTGCCAATTTTCTTATTTTTGCCAATCAAAAGATTAAAGAACCCAAAATGGCAACTTATAATTTTTATTTGATATTTTTAAGTACTTTAAAAACACAGGGGCGCCTGGGTGGCTCAGTGGGTTAAGGCCTCTGCCTTTGACTCAGGTCATGATCTCAGGGTCCTGGGATCGAGCCCCACATCGGGCTCTCTTCTCAGCAGGGAGCCTGCTCTCCCCACCGCACCCCCGCCCGCCTACTTGTGATCCCTCTATGTCAAATAAATAAAATCTTTTAAAAAAATAAAAACACAGATATTTTTCATATTTATTAACATTTAGACCTCCTTTTTCTATAAATTTGCCTTTCCTACAGTTTCCCAATTATTTTTTTAGGCTATTTGTTGTTGTTGTTCAAGAGCACTTTATTCATTTTATATACAAGTATCTTTTCTCAGTCTGTGATCTTTACTTTTTTGTCTTTGGATTTATAGATTTAAAATATTTTTCATAAAGTTAA
>CM053609.1:77323317-77419259 GCA_028646535.1 Procyon lotor
AGTGCATTATTAAGCTAGTGACAACTGCGAGGAATTAGAATTTAATTTTCCTGAGAAATTCTGGGATAGTGAAACTGTGTCTCTGAGTCATCCCATCCAAGAAGCAAGGGACCTGGGGTATTTATATACCAACTACCACTAATAATATACATGTCTATAAGTGCGTGTGTGTGTCTATCTATATATTTTTTTCTTTTAGAGAGAGAGAGCTTGCAATCATGAGAGCAGCGGCGGTGGGAAGGAAGAGAAAAAGGGAAAAAGAGAATCTCCAGCAGAATTCCTGCTAAGTGCAGAGCCCCTCATGGGGCTCAATCTTATGACCCCACCATCATGCCCTGAGCTGAAACCAAGGGCCACACTCAACTGACTGAGCCTACTCAGGTGCCTCTAACCTGGCTTTTTTCTTTCTTTCTTTCTTTTTTTTTTTTTAAAGATTTTTTTTAGTTATTTCACAGAGAGAAACACAGCAAGAGAGGGAACACAAGCAGAGGGAATGGTAGCGGGAGAAGCAGGCTTCCCGCCGAGCAGGGAGCCCAATGCGGGTCTCGATCCCAGGACGCTGGGATCATGACCTGAGCCGAAGGCAGACGCTTAACGACTGAGCCACCCAGGTGCCCCTAACCTGGCTTTCTTAAGTAAACAATAACTACTACTTTATACTCCAGTTGTAGCAACTTTAGACAAATAAAAATTGGGTACATTTTTTTAAGGACAGAATTTGAGTGAGGCATTATAAACACTGAGAATTCATCACAGAATGAAATTGGCATACTGGTGTTACATTCTTCCACTGAGACACAGTCCTACTCCACGTTTCACAAAAGAAGGGGAAAACAGAGAAACTAGAAAATGGATCATCTTCAAAATGCATTAACATAGAGTTCTGAGTGGGAGAGGTCTCAGGCCAGGATTATCTCCTAGACTGGGAATAAGGATAGTAAAATTAAGATCCAAGAAATCAGTAATTTTCCTACTGTATCTATTTTGTGCATATATTCAATAAACGGATTTCTTCTCTTTCACGAGTTTGTTAAAGTGTACTTATTTCTAAACCATTCAGACGTGCTGAAAAAAACAAACTGACCCATCCATTTTCTGACATGCTCTATAATTTAATGAATACATCGTAAAAATGGAAAATAGAAATAGTAACAAAGATGACATCAATTAGGACAAGTATAACAAATACCCTTAAAACCTCAGTGGCTTAACACAAAACAAAACAATTTCCTCTCATGAAAATTCCAATTCAATTGTTCCTACACTAATTGGTCTCCTGGGTAGCCGTCTTCTAAATGGTGACCCTGAGATTCAACATTCTTCCATTATGTGGCTCCAAAAACCACAGGACCCTTAAACACATTAATGAAACCTCTGTATGCAAAGATACATAAATCAAGACAATGTGTGAGAATTACATGAGATGTTTCAGGCACTCAGCCTGAATGTGGCATATTATCACTTCTTCTCTTACGCCACTGACCAAAAATAATCTCATGACCACAACTAGATGAACTAAAACTGAGAAATAGAGTTTATCTGTGTATTAAGGAAATAAATATTGGAAGAAAAAGTCTACCAAAGGTCATGATTAATAGCCTGAAACTTAGGGATTTGTCTGTAGCATATTAAAGCAGTTTGATCTTGGTATTGCCCCAGAGAATATGTTTAGTAATGAATTAAATAAAATATAAGGAGCAATAATATTTTTAAGTAAAACAGAAAAATACAAAAGAAAAGAAATGAATAAATAGGAAGTGAAATTCTACAATAAATATATTTTAAAATCTTAAAACATGTATGCACAGATGAAAATAAAATGAAATTAAACAGGAATAAATATATGATTCTGCCTTTAGCTGTACAATATGATCAGTTGTACAAATAATGTTAACAGAATGTCAATTTTCAAATATCTGTTTAAAAAAGATTTGACCACAAGATAGAGTCAAAAGAATAAAATATTATTGGTCTTTTTTGTTTTTTTTAAAGATTTTATTGATTTGACACAGAGAGAGAGATCACAAGCAGGCAGAGAGAGGAGGGGAAGCAGGCTCCCTGCTGAGCATAGAGCTTGATGCGGGGGACTAGATCCCAGGACCCTGAGATCATGACCTGAGCTGAAGGCAGAGGCTTTAACCCACTGAGCCACTCAGGTGCCCCTAAAATATTATTGTTTTAAACATTTTAAGAAACCAAAGCTAACAATTTTATTAGTAAGAATTCACGTTTCTTGTGGCACCTGGGTAGCTCAGTGGGTTAAAGCCTCTGCCTGCAGCTCAGGTCATGATCTCAGGGTCCTGGGATCAAGCCCCGCAGCAGGCTCTCTGCTCAGCGGGGAGCCTGCTTCCCCCTCCTCTATCTGCCTGACTCTCTGCCTACTTGTGATCTCTCTTCTCTGTCAAATAAATAAATCTTAAAAAAAAAAAAAAAAAAGGAATTCACGCTTCTTGATTATAAGGATATTACTTCCAATTTAGACTATGTAGATAAGCTAATATCTACAGTAAAAGTGTGAATCAGCTTTACTAAAGTTTTTGGAAAAATACTGAAAAAATTTCGCATAAGAGAGTACACTAGAAGATAAAATTTTTGGAAATACCACATACAAAGGATAATAAAATAAGTAGAAATAATGAATCTGTAAAAAAAAAAAAAAAGAAAAAGAAAAAAGCTCGGGCCATCAGAATACCTCAGTTTGAATATTCAAAATGGTCACAAGAAAGAGAGAATAGACATGTTTGCATACTAAAAGTTATAAGAAAGCCAGCACAATTAAAAAAAAAAAATCTATAAACAAGTGTTGCAGAAAAAAATTGAAGCACTTTAAAAATAGCAAAATTTTTGTTAGTAAAACATATTAACATGATCTAAGTATACTTTATATGTGACTTTGGGCAGAAGAAATTAAGTGGATTTAAAAGACTGTGTATATCTTTATCAGCCTGTTCACATCTAAGATTACAGTAAATCAAACCTTCTCAGCATGATGTTGCCATGGTCCTTGCTTTGGCAGGAGTCTCTACATGCTTATCTCTTATTGTTAATGAATGATATATTGTATAAGTTCTTTTAATGGTAACACTGTTTGGAATGTGATTGGTCATGGGCTCCATGAGCACATAACTCTGATAAGCAAGTATTCTTCATCTGCAGCATACACAATATTGCAAAATTCCGTCTTGAAATTATTAATAGGGTAATTATCATGACAGTAACCCATTTTTAATAAGCATTGTAATTACGACATCAAACACTATTAAGACCTTCCAAATCCAAGACTGAGGTTTTAGGAGGAGGGATGGTGAATAAGAAAATGATGCTTGATGAGACTGACTTCAGGCATTAGTTTTCTTGCATGGCTTGCCTTCATACCAGAATTCCCATTTGTCATTCTAGCCCTTTTTCTAAACTTCGTTATCCAGAAATCATGTTGATGGGTCTCATAAAAATAAACCAAAACAACTCACTGTCAATAGTTTTTAACTGTATAGTTTACAATTTTTCTTTCTAACACAGGTAAATTGTATTTGGGGAATAAATCAGTAACATGTCATCCTAATTTCCCACTAATTTATCAGGTAAAAATGTAATAAATAAATCTAACAGACAAGAATTAAAAAAAAAAAATCACTGCTTGGTCTGAATGTAATGAAATGGAGCAATCCACTAAGTGAAATTAAAGTAGGGAATATGTTTCAGAAATAAGAAGGCTTACAAAATGTTTAATGGATATTGAAAAAGATTTGTCTCATGTGTGAACAGTGTCTGCACACATGAAAACTTATTAAGCTAATGCCTCTGAATCTAATTTCTTTTTGAATTAAAAATCATCTTTAATCAAACCCTAACCTTTAAAGTTGTATGACCTCTATTACCCTGTGAGCAATATAGTCATGGCTAAGAATAAGTGAAAGAATTAGAGGAACACATTCTCAGAAAATTGTTTAAATGCCCTCAAGAATCTCAAGATAACAAATATATTTCAGTATGAAAACTTCAAACTTCCATGAGCCTGCTTTATATATATTTATATACATAAACTTTTATATTTATATTCATGTATTCACATAAATATATATCAAATAATTTATATAGTTTTTAGAGGAGTAATCATTTATATATAGCATATCTATTTCTATACATATAAATTTATATATATATATATATATATATATATATATATATATATATATATATATAAAAATAATTATACTCCTCCAAAAATGAATCTTGGGGTTCTCAATGAGTGGTTGCTGCTTCTTTGGACAAATGAAGCAGTGTTAGTATTAGGAGAATACTGACTCTAATTAGTAATTCTGAAGTCCTAAAATTATAATTTTCTTTAGAACTTAGCATACATGGCAGGGAATCATTCATTTGGTCTGAAAACACTGGTAGTAAGATATCAACACAACCTGGCAGCCCATCTTTCAAATTAAACTCTCTTTCCTCCTCTAATCCCCCTATTTTAGTCGGTATCACACTCCCCCACCCCCCCCACCCCAGCTCCAAATACAGTTCACTTAATCCTCTTCTGTGCCTTTAATCAAAATGCTCACTCACTATGGATTACCTCTGGCCTTCCCCTCTACTTATGTAAACTCTGTGTCAAAACTCTTTTAAGAATTTGGTATTTTCGGGGCACCTGGGTGGCTCAGTGGGTTAAAGCCTCTGCCTTCGGCTCAGGTCATGATCTCAGGGTCCTGGGACGGAGGCCTGTTCCCAGCTCTCTGCTCAGCGGGGAGCCTGCTTCCCCCTCTCCCTCTGCCTGTCTCTCTGCCTAGTTGTGATTTCTCTCTGTCAAATAAATGAAATCTTAAAAAAAATGGTATTTTCCCTATTTCGCTGGCTAACATGTTAGCTTGTCCTCATTTCATGGATGCTTGCCGAAGACCTGAGACTGCTGGGTCAGAAACAAAGGACCTTATTGCTCAGATCTCGAATGGATATATGAGCCTCTTGTTTTCATAGGTTGTCCTCCTCCCTCAGTTTCCAGGGGAGCCATCCCGGGGCAGCCCAGATGAATGCTGCACATACAGCTGATGATAAAGCTAAGGAATCCTGAGCCTAGGAAACTTCCAATCTTAAAAGTTCCTGGTAGCAAATCTGCCCAATCTTTGCTCCTGAGATAGACATTACCTTTATTATCTTGGTCAGGAAACAAATTGTTCTCTTCCCTGGAGACAGACATGATCTCTAATATCAGAGGCTGTTTGCTACACAAATATCCTTGGAAAAGAGAGTGCAGAACAAAAACTGCCAAAAGACATGTAGAAATGTCATAAGGAATTTTCTCTGAAATATCATCCTTCAAACTACAATGTAAACCCTACTTCTTTTATGGTGTAAGTCCACAGGACCCTCTCACACCCAGCACTACATTTTCTGTGCCATTCGACACATCATTCATGTTGGGTAGTATAATTTATGTCATTTATCTGATTGCTTAACATTTGTATTCCATTTAAATGAATTATATATTTGGTGTTGTCTCTGTAAGCAGTTTAAACTCAATGAAGGTACAAATTACGTGACAATGCCTTTGTAGCCTCACAAAATTTAAGGGAATTACATTTTGAATAGCCACTCAATATTTGCTGAATGAATGAAGAGTCAAAATTTCTTAAATTTCATCCGAAATAATGTGCAAATAAATGGTAGGGGAGATTAACCTGAGTTTAATCTATCCAGTTCTGGAGTAAAATTAGTTAGAATGTGACACTAATGTCCCTTGCTATTGTCTATCTTTTACTTGTAAGGTATCTTTTTAGCCGATTTTATTTGGTGTCAGATATCAAGAAATACCAATTCTTATGAAGATTCAAGAAAAATGTGAATATAAATCTAGTCTTAAGTTCTAGAAGATAATAATCTTCTGATACATTTTGGAATTAACCCAGTTTTGACTTATAAGGGCTTAATAACAAGGACCTCCAAGGCAAAATTTTCAAATCATTATTTTATGAATTAAAAAAATAATAAATTATACATGCGCATAGTTTAGAAAGCCAAATAATTATGTAAAACACAACCTCAAGTATTTCCAATACCCAGAGGCAACCTTTTCTAATTCATCTCTCAACTAATCTTGGTTTTGCCTTCATATTTTTAAATGTTTAACTGCTATTTATAGACTTTTTTTCTTTTCATTTTCATATGGTCTTACTGATTTTTTCCCCTCCTTTACTAACCCTCCTCCATCTTCCTTCTATCATACCTTTGGTTAAGCCAAGTGCTATTGTTATTCATGACTATGCAAGTATTCTTTACAGTTGAACCTTGTAATACATTTCAATTACATTTCATTTCATACAACTTTTTCTTTGCCTTCTGTCAATAATGTCTCCATTTCATTTCCTCGCTTGTGAAAGCATCTATCATCACCACAGTATTAAGCTTTCCATGAAGAGCGTGAAGTTCCTCTCTAAAACCAGGCAACCCATAAGTTGCATCTGCTTCGTGAGAACACCCTTCATGGAACCTCTTCCAGCTTCATTCTGTCTGAGCTCTCCTGAGACCCAATGCAGAGCTATCATCATGGTGTCTGGCTTCATTATCATCCTGGGATTCCCTTCTATATCCTATACACAATCTCCTTTTTTATTGTTATTATTATTATTACATCTCTTCTCCTTTTTTGATTTAATTCCTAGTTTTGCTGCAACACATATTTCTTGATTAAAATAGGAAGCAATGATAAAGAAACATTTTGTAGTTGCTTTATCAAACCTATATGGCCCAATTTTTCTACTACATGAAATTTTAGAAAATTCTGTAGGAAGAAATTGCTAATTCAGATTAATGAATCTTCCCAAATTCATCAAAATGTTAATATAGTGTCACAGATATTTAATAATGTCTACCTAATAAAAACCACCTCATTCTATATCAGTCAGCACTGTGGCAAGTTCCTCTTGTGAAACAAAATTTCCTCATCAAAATAATGATGAGCTATCACTAAATTTTATCTTAGGTAGGACTTAGCTCTAAAGTCTAGAAATTTATGATTAGATTAATGAGAGATCTACATTTTCACTCTACGAAAACTCTCCATAAAAATAGTGACTTTAGGGGCACCTGGGTGGCTCAGTGGGTTCAAGCCTCTGCCTTCAGCTCAGGTCATGATTTCAGGGTCCTGGGATTGAGCCCCATATCAGGCTCTCTGCTCAGCAGGGAGCCTGCTTCCCCCTCTCTGCCTGCCTCTCTGCCTGCTTGTGATCTCTCTCCTCTCTGTCAAATAAATAAAATCTTAAAAAAAAAAAATACTGACTTTAAAATTAATACTCTGGGGGCACATTTTAGAGACAGTTTATTACAGGGTATTCAAAGCTAAATTCTAATATTATTTGTTAGAATTTTTGTTAAATTCAAGACATCATCTGCCTCTGTTTATTGTTGCAAATATAATTTTCATCTGCAGACTTTTCTGTATCTTGTATTCTATGCCTATCTTACATTTCAAGTTCTACTGATGTTAATGACAGTTCCACTCAGGGAACCAGTTATGAAAAGGAATAGAAATCTACAATTTAGGTGATGATTTTAAAACTATGGCACCAAACAGAAAAATTGGTGCTATTGTTTTAGTGTTTTCTAAAATAGTTAAAGCAAAAGTACCTGAAATAAAGTTGTTTGCTTGTTTACAGTTTATAAAAGTTAGTATTTATTCAATCAAGTAGTCCAATATTAAATCAAAATCCAAGCACAGATGAATCTTAAGACTGTAATCCAACTTTAGACAATGAGTTTGCCAAATTTAAATGCAGCATTTATATGCTAGTCATGTTTTTATTAACAATGACAGAAGAACTGTTAAGTTATAAAGTTTCATGTAGAGAACACGGACTTGAGCCTAAAAACTATAGTCTTCAATCAAGATTATATGTGGAACCACGGATTCTTCACGTAGAACTCCTTGTCTCTACTATAAAGAATTCTCATTAGTTGAAACATTTAACAATTATTATCTGGAGGAATTTACTTATCCAAACCTTCAAGAATAAGCATAACCACTTAAAACACATGTCTAGATCCCAATAAGAAAGTTCTTTCCTGAAAGTAAGGCATTACATGGAAAACTTAGATTAGAGTAATGCCACATTTATTCATAGGGTCTATGATTTAATACGTTATTTTCTCAAATAATATAATTTAGACAGCTTTCTAATAAATCTTGGACACAAAGGAAAGAACTAGAAATAGTACTTCACTGCGATATGTATCACAGTGACCTTTCACTTAAACAACATAAAATAAGATGTTTGTCAAGTTCTGGTTGTAAGGGAAAAATCCCAAAAGAAGTCAAAGAAGAAGGAAACAAGTTAAGTGCATTCAGTCCTGGCTGCTTCGAAGGTGACACAAGTCTTACTAGACTAATCGGGCTTTGGACCACTGGAGGGAGGAGTGCTATCATTTCTACCAAAGTGTGCAACGTAAACTAAAACAATGAGGTGAAACTGAGTCTGGACAGCAAGAGACATGAACAGATAGAAAAGGGTGGGTATAATGCAGACTAGTACTGAAATGGCTTCATAGTAGGAGGAGGAGAAAAAAGGATTAAGTCTACAAAAATGTCATTTCCCCCTTTGTATTTGATTCTTAATCCAGTAATATAACTGTTTAATTATTATTATAATTACATATATAAATTATTACCAAACCTCTTGGGGTGGCAGTGAAAGTCACAATCTCTTATTCAAAACCTTTGGGGAATGTTTTTCAGACTATTTCAGATTTTCAAAAGATAAGATGGTACATATACCATGCATTACATAACATTCAGCAGGCTCCGTGGCAATCCTGGTAATCAGATACATTACTTCCCGAACAAAATATAGGATTATTCAAACAAAGTGGGGTAAATAAAGAACATAAAGTTCTTTCTATTTTTCTATTTGAGTAATTTTAAATCAGATGTTGCCACCAAACTAGCTCACATTAGGTTTTGCTGAAAAAAAAAATGTACCAATAAAGCCCAGCAAAGCAAGCAGAAAATACACTCATTCAATCTTCAGAACTTTTTAGATTTTAGAATTGTGTTTTAGGTATTGAAGTTGTGTGTTTTAAAACTTCATGACCAAGGAGTGTCTTGGTGGCTTAGTCATTTAACCCTCTGCCTTTGGCTCAGGTCATGGCCTGGGGTCCTGGGAGTCCCATATCAGGCTCCCTGCTCAGTGGGAAGCCTGCTTCTCCTTCACCCTCTGACCCTCTACACTGTCTGTACCCTCTCTTTAAAAAAAAAAAAAACTTCTTTAAAACTTCATGACCAAATCTATAAAAACAAAAAAGCACAGGTATGTATTCTAGAATGTTATATTATAGAAGTGTGTAATTCATTTAAATTTAGTTTAATTAAAAATTATGATATGAACAGCCATCCTGTTTCCCAGAGTGACTGTTCATATGTAATTTTTAATGAAATCTTGCCATTTGCAATGACATGGAGGGAACTAGAGAGTATTATGCTAGCAAAGTCAGTCAGTCAAAGACAAATACCATATGTGAAATTTACAAAACAAAACAAATGAGCAAAAGGAAAGAGAGAGGCAAACCAAGAAACTGACTTTTTTTTTTTTTAAAGATTTTATTTATTTGACAGAGAGAAACACAGCGAGAGAGGGAACACAAGCAGAGGGAATGGTAGCGGGAGAAGCAGTTCCCGCCAAGCAAGGAGCCCGATGTGGGGCTCTATCCCAGGACGCTGGGATCATGACCTGAGCCGAAGGCAGAGGCTTTAACCCACTGAACCACCCAGGCGCCCTGAAACTGACTCTTAACATAGAGAACAAACTGATAGTTACCAGAAGAGAGGCAGGTGGGGGGATTAAATCGGTGATGGAGATTAAGGGGGCACGGATTGCCTAGAGCACTGTGTGTTACACACAAACAATGAATCATGGAACACTACATCAAAAACTAATGATGTACTGCATGGCGACTAACATAACATAAAAAAAAAAAATACTAAATTAAAAAAAAAAAAGAAAAAGAAAAAAGGAGGGCACTTGTAATGAGCACCTGGTGGTGTATGGCAGTGTTGAATCACTGTCGTATACCTGAAACTAATATGACACTGTTTGTTAAGTAACTGGAATTTAAATAAAAACTTAAAAACAATTATATATGGGGGCACCTGGGTGGCTCAGTTGGTTCAACATCTGCCTTTGGCTCAGGGTCGTGGGATCGAGCCCCACATCGGGCTCCCTGCTCAGCTAGGAGTCTGTTTCTCCCTCTCCCTCTGCCCCTTCCCCCTTGCTTGTGTGCTCTCTCTCTCTCCCCCCTCTCTATCAAATAAATAAATGGTCTTTTAAAAAAACTATATATGAACAAAGCTAGTAAAAACAGTGTCGTTGTTGTTATTGTCGTTTGAGTACACATAAGTGGAACTATTTGATCAGAAGGGCCGGAGGCTATACTGTGGTGACGTGGTGCATGGGGAAGGCCAACCTGTGTGCCCTGTGAGTAGCACATGGGACGCAGATGCCTGAGTTAAGCCAGGGGATGACTAAGGGGCTAGAATGAATGGGACAGACCTTCTCTCTCATCCTTTCCAGGAAGGGAACAAGCATGCAAGTGCACGATAAATCACAAATGCAGCCCTGCCACCCACTTCCCAGTCACCTGAATAACTGCATGAGATGGTGCAACAAATTGCAACAAACGGTACAATAAATAGATCACATGTAATTCCAGTCACCTTCCCAACTACGCAACACTTGTCCCGCAACATAATGCAAACCAAAGGAAAGGGACACAATGAAAGATAAGTAGAAAAACAGGAACTCCTCACTTGTTACTTATGTCTGAATTACTTTGAGGAGAACAACAACAAAAAAATCTTTTTATTCTAACAGTGGAGAGTTAAAAAAAAAAAAGAAAAGAAATGCAGGTTCTGATAAAAAAGCAGGGGAATGAAGGATTAAACCTGTGCAAAAGAACAAACTGAATGTAGGCCCTTGATTTGTTTTGGTGGGGAATAAGGTAAGGAGAACAAGAAATTTTTAAGGATATTTGCTAACAGCAAAAAGTGGAAAAATGAGACTAAGGACCAAAATAAATCAACAAACACTTCCCGGGAGGCACAGCATTGCCCAAGGTACTGATTACTTTCAACACAAGTGGATCAAAAACAGACTCTACCTAGAGATTTTGGTCATTCACAAGCCAATTCAAATAGTACCTTGTACATGGTGCGCCTTTACAAAAACAAGAATAGCTAAATTCACACAGAGGGAAAGTTAACAAAACAAGTTACAATAGGAATCGTGTATTTTCCTTATGCAGTTATAAAAATGCATTTATATACTTCTATATAAAAGTAGGAAGTATATACATTCAAACCCTACTGATCATTGGTGGTATCATCAGTAATATTTATTGCCTTCTTGTTACTCTGGTTCTTAAATGTTCTATAATGAAAAATGTATTACTTTCACATAAAAATTATGAAAATTCCTAATGGAGACTCTTTCTTCAGTAAGTACAGTAAATGAGCTATTGTTATTTTACATATTTTTTATCCTCAACTGAACAGAATGCTATGCTTTGGAATAAATCAGAGTTTTTCTCAATAGACAAAAAAAAATGGATCTTAAGCTATAGGACAGAAAGCCATAGTAGACTTATCTTAATCATAGTTTTCTGGGAAAGTTACTTACAGTATACATCCACTCTGATTGACTTTATCGCTGGGGACCCCAAGCCATTCTCTGCTTTACAGTAATACCGGCCTCCTTGGTGACGCTGAATATTTGTAATCCTCAAAGTCTCATTGAAGACACTTGAGTCTTGGAATCTGTCAGAGGCACTTCCTGCTGTTTTGGTCCACCTGATCTGAGCAAGCATCAACAAAGATTGTTACTTTAGGTTGGTTTTCTCAAAAAAAAAAAAAATCAAATAGCCATTACTCATTTAAAGAGCCTGCTTTTGGAGATGCTATATGCCATTCCTGCCAAGTTATTGGAAAAAAAAATTATTTTTTTTAATTTTTTTAAAAGATTTTATTTATTTATTTGACACAGAGAGAAAGAGAGATCACAAAGTAGGCAGAGAGGCAGGCAGAGAGAAAGGGAGAAGCAGGCTTCTGAGCAGAGAGCCCTACAGGCTCCAACCCAGGACCCTGAGATCATGACCTGAGCTGCAGGCAGAGGCTTTAACCCACTGAGCCACCCAGGCACCCCAATGGAAAAAATTTTTTAAATTATATGCACTATTGAATTATAAAAATTTGAGTGCAATGTCATTGTATAGTGTATGTAACTCTAGTTCAATTGCATATACACTATTGTATATGCATATGCAATAGCACATATACACTATTGTTGTATAGTGTATGTAAATCTAATTCAATTGAATTTATGAATAGCTGAATCAGTGTGGGGGGGTTATGCAAATACAACATAAAGGGAATTAGAGTTAAATATATGTAGTATGTTGGAAATATGGATTAGTTTCTCTTTTGTTGAGAATTTTCCTATTTTTCTAAATTTTTCTATTTCTAAATTTGTTTGAATTTTTCTACTTTTCAAGCCCTCCTAAGGTCCTTTTTATTTATTTAGTACAGGTAGATTCTTTTTTTTTTTTTTTTTAAGATTTTATTTATTTGACAGAGAGAAACACAGTGAGAGAGGGAACACAAGCAGAGGGAATGGTAGCGGGAGAAGCAGGCCTCCTGCTGAGCAGGGAGCCCGATGCGGGGCTCGATCCCAGGACCCTGGGATCATGACCTGAGCCGAAGGCAGCCGCTTAACGACTGAGCCACCCAGGCGCCCCAGTACAGGTAGATTCTTAATGATTTTTCAGACATGTTTCATTATCCTATTTTAAATTTCTTATTTGATTTGGGTAATTTAAGCAGGTTAGTCAAATGGCTTATTGAGATTATGTGTAATTATATATACCTGGCTGTTAAAAGTGGGTTTTTTTTTTTTTAATGGCTTTGGTCTAATAAGTCTACAAATGACTTGTCTGTTTAGATAATTAGAATTCACTTTATATCAGTAATTATTTTCAAAAAATGTGCAAACTTTTCCAAAGAGAGCATTTCTATTTAACTGCCAAAATACTTTGAATATCTAAAACATTTCATTATAAACAATAACATTCTCTCAAACACAGCTGTGTACAACAGACTTAGTTTTGGCTAGCAATAAAGATTGGCATTCAACTCCAATTTTGTGTATCTTAGTTGATAAAACCTGAACGAAAGCCACATAATGGTACTATAAAGTGATACAAAGTAGGAAATAAAGAGGATTTGGTTTTACTTTTCTCCTTGTCCCTGCTGGATAGGATACTTATTTTTGTTTGTTTTTATCTTTAGTTTGAGAAATGGTTGATAGAAATTCTTGGTCAAACATGTAAGAAGAAACATGGAAAAATGCATCTAAAGACTGAGTCTTCTAAGAGGAAATCCTATAGTACTGCCATTATCTATGCTATTTTCATATAATGTTAATTAAAATTCATAATCTAATGACATTAAAAGTATCTTTTAAAAGTTATCAAATCATTAAAACATCAGTATGAACATAATCATGTCTGTCCTTAATTGTGAATGAAATGAAAATGTTAGAGATTTGTAAAAGCTAAATAATTCACAAAAATAAATATCAAATATTTATTCAACATCTTCTGTGTGTATGGAATACACACAAAAATAAATGGCAAGACTCCTGACTTCAAGCAATTAATACGCTAGTTACTAATATGCTCATAAAAAGACAACGTGTAACAAAGGCACTGATTTTTTGTTCTTGTACAGACAGACGATAATTCTACAATAACTGTTATTTCTAGAATACAACCTGAGATAAACAAAACACAATTTCAATTAAGATACCAAGTTTTTAGACTACTATAATACAATACAAAATTATATAATATAAAATTGATTTTGAATAATATATATTTCAGATAATAAAAAGGAAGTTCAAGATAAAAACAATTTTGGAAATGGCCTAGCCCTTTCAGATATTAAAAATGTTATTAAGGTACAGTGATTAAGTTGGGTTATATCCGTATAGTACTAGAAATCATTCAAGAATAAGGGATAGAGAAAGCAAGAGAGCGAGAGAGCGAGTGTGTGTGTGTGTGTGTGTGAGAGAGAGAGTGAGAGAGACAAAAACAGAGAAAGACAGAGGGAGAAACAGAGAGAAAAACAGGGAAAGAAAAAACCACAATGCAAACCAGCAGTTAACAACCTTATTGGTCTCCAAATGCCTTTATACTCTTAAAAATTATAAGGGATCCTAAATAACTTATTTAAGTTGATTATATCTGTTCATCATTATTGTATTAGATATTAAAACTGAGGCAATGTTAAAACTATGTATTAACTCATTTAAAATTATATTAATAAATTGATGACCTCTTAACACAGGGAACATTTTTAGTCAGAAAACTATTTTCCAAAACAAAAAATAACTGAGTAAAAAAAAGGGAATTGTTTTATGATTCTGCAAATCTCTTTAATATTTGGTTTAGTGAAAAAGAGCTAACTAGATAATCATATCAGCTTCTACATGCAATGTGTTGCAACAAATTGCTTTGTTTCAAATATATAAAGAAAATCTGACCTCCCTTTGGAAAGGGAGGAGTATTTCAATAACTTTTTCACATAAATGTGGATAGTCTTCTTTGACACTACACTAAAACTCCTCAATGGTAGTTTCCCAATGTTTGTCTGCAAAGTAAACTCTAAAACCGTATCAGTGAACTTTCTGTGTTCTGTAGCATTAAAATTCACTGGTTTACCTTGCCCTTTGAATGTATCTTTTACTCATAGAGGGTTTTGAGACATTATGCATTAGTCATTTGAAAATATGAATTCACTGAGTTATGCAGATCTTCCAAATAGTCACACATTTCATTACATAATACCAAAAAAAGAGTAAATTTATAAATCTCACTGCTGATCTCTTCAGAAGAATCTTTATGTGTTGGGAAGCCATCATCCTTATGTGGGAAGATTTTGCAAAATTCTAATTTTTTCTCTTAAAACTGAATTATATCATTATCAACAAATATGGGTAAGGTGTTTTCTTTGGAAATGCAAATTCACTTCACTGATTTTTTAAGAAAATTTTTGCCAAATATCCAAGTCTGAATAACTATAGTTGGTTTAACAGTCATCCTTTTATGCTCTATGAAAAAAAGTAGCAAGTTCATTACAAAACTCAATCACCTAAGTCATTTACCTTGAGATAAACTGTGCATTTTATAAAGTAGCAGAAATGCTTTACAGGACTGCTTTGTCTTGACCCACGAAATATTAAAAATAGAGTACTCAAGTGTAAAGATGTTCAAATGTGATCATTTGTACTGATTTATTGAAGATATTCTTAGTGACGTTGCTTCTGTTTGTTTTTCACTGTGAGTGAAAAACATGTTAGTGAAGAAAGTAGGGAAGAGTATGAAATTATAGTGTAATTTGGTGCCACAGCTTTGTTTTGTACTAAGGTGCTGCCTGATTTATCTGCCAGTGCTATCAGCATCACTGCAAATGCAACAGTGAAAAAAAAAAATGTTTTCTTCATAAGCTTCCTATAAAGATCACAAGGTCCCATTAGAGATCCAGCAGCCACACTCCAAGAAATACTGATTGTTAAGAATTCAGGAAACAGCCATATATCTATGTCTGTATCTATCTCTAGCCACTTATTGTTTAATCAATGGTGTTGTGGCCACTGACTCTATATCCATAACAATAATAAAAAAAATAGCTGACTCTCCAACCCACCCTTCACCCTGAAATAAATTCTTGGTGCAATAGTCACAAATACTGATACTATCTTTGTATTGTTGAGGTTTCATATGTAAGACTGGAAGGATAAATTGGTAGAAGCTTCCTTTCTGAAAGAAAACTTTGTCAAAAAAATGGAAACACATTCACACTTTGACTTGGCAATTATCTGGTTAAAGTTTACCTTATTATCATTTACAGAAGAATGCAGAAAATGTATGTATAATAGTATAACAATGAGAATAATATAAGTATCAAATGAAAGTAAGTAGTTATAAATTAACTGATTCTAAAGTTAAATTGAATATAGTCATTAAAAGAACCAAAATACAAAGTATATTATTAAATGAAAAAAGGAAGAGAATATTCTCATCTGTATAAAAAAAAGTGTGTGTGTGTGTGTGTGTGTGTGTGCGCATGCATATATACTATGTTGGAATTACACAAAAAAAACACAAAATTTAACATTGATTAACTATGAGTGGGATTGGAAAAAAGAAGATAGTGAAAATGTATTCTTTTATAAAATTTTTATTTAAAATTCTTACTTACACAATTTATTTTACCATGAACAAATACTGTGTTTATTATAAGTTTTTAAAAAAGAAATATAATTCTGTACTGAAATACAGGAAATAAGAGAAACTAAAAAGGAATAGAGAAAAACAAAAATAACCACATGAAATTTTTTTTCCTTTTTCTCACCTTTAAAAAACTAAATACTAAAGGGAAATATTACTGAGCCATAGAAAGACATGTCTACTTGTTGAGAGGGCTGACCAAGTTACATGCCTCACTGAGGAGAAAAGAAACCTCCAGATATACCATCATTAAAGTTGTGACTCCAAAGTCTACAAAGAAAATTGTACAGACTTCCAGGTAGAAGGCACAAACAGTCATAATTTGTCAGAGCCTGCGCACTTCCTCATGCTGCCTCTCTTTAATTCCATAGTAATCAAACCCCACATTACTAATCGGGCACATGACTGCCCAGGACAAAGACAACATTTCCCAGCTATCTATTCATGTACATTCTTGCCAGTGTGTTTTGAGCAGAAATGTCCTCCTAGGGAAGCAGCACTGCATTTTGCTCATTTCCGCACGTTCCACTGGCTCCTGTCTTGAACTATGAACTGATTTGGAATGAAAGTTCAGCACAGAGAAGCAATAAAATAGAAGAAATCTGAAGGTCTGACATCATGGAGTTGCACCTACCTGCCCTAAACTATTTATAGCCCTGGGCTTCTATGTGGGAGAGAAATAAAATTCTAACTGGTTTATTTCATTCTTTTGGGGGAATTTCTGGAACTAACAGCCAAATGTAGCTCTAACTGATAAGCCTGGGGTGGTACAGAAGGTCAGCTTGTCCTGAGGAATCTCATTTCCAGTGCAGACGGCTTGAAAACAGTGGAACAGCATCAGCATTTACAGAAAAAACGTGGTGGAAGGGTCTCTATCTCCATATGGAACAATCAAGGTCTCATTCATCTAGTGTGAACAAAAAATATTCAGTGATATGAAAACATGCAGTAACCCCAGGGTTCTAATAATCCCACCTGACAAAAATACTCGAGACAATCCTCTAACCAATGAATTACCCAATGAATAAACTGAATCTGAGGGTTTGGTTTTGGAGATGCTACAGAAAAGCATCTGGTAGTAAGTGATTAATATATGTACATATAACGGGTAAGTATAGTTTTTCTGGTTAACGAACAATTTAAGTATCAAACAAAATTTCTTAAAACTTAGAGAACACAGAATAAGGGGATTTATAATATCTTGGCAAAATCTTTGTATCCTACACCCATCTCAAATGCCAAGGGGGGTAAAACTTAATGACTTGCAGAGATGGAAGGAAAGGGAAGGAGAGAAATAAGTTATACTAAAGTCTTAAACTTTAGAGGAATTGGAAGGGGAAAGAGCGTGCCTTTATGGAGGAAACTATAGGTATTTTGTTTACAAATAATAATAGAATCATGTCTGATTAAAATAAGAGAAAAATACACAACTCCATTAATGGTAGTGAAAATGAGAAAAGGGGGAATAAATAGGAGAATAGAAATTAGAGGGGCGCCTGGGTGGCTCAGTCATTAAGCGGCTGCCTTCGGCCCAGGTCATGATCCCAGGGTCCTGGGATCGAGCCCCGCATTGGTCTCCCTGCTCAGCGGGGAGCCTGCATCTCCCGCTACCATTCCCCCTGCTCATGTTCCCTCTCTCGCTGTGTTTCTCTCTGTCAAATAAATAAAAATCTTTAAAAAAAAAAGAAAGAAATTAGATAGCATGAGCAAAATGAGAGCAAAAGGAAAATAGAAATACATAACTCTAAAGTAAAAAACAGAGTAAGATGGTAACAATTGCATCAGTCATAGACTAAATATGGACAGACTGAATTTACCCATTACAAGAGTCTGTTAGGGATGCTTGGGTGGATCAGTCAGTTGGGCGTCGGCCTTTGGCTAAGGTCATGATCCCAGAGTCCTGGGATCAAGTCCCACATGAGGCTCCTTGCTCCGTGTAGAGCCTGCTTCTCCCTCTGCCTTCCTCTACTCCCGCTTGTGCTCTCTTTCTGCCTCTCTCTGACAAATAACTAAAATCTTTAAAAAGTAAATAAATAGGTCAGTTAGACTAGATTTAAATTTTTTTAAAGATTTTATTTATTTATTTGACAGAGAGATCACAAGCAGGCAGAGAGACAGGCAGAGAGAGAGGAGGAAGCAGGCTCCCTGCTGAGCAGAGAGCCCGATGCGGGGCTCGATCCCAGGACCCTGAGATCATGACCTGAGCCGAAGGCAGAGGCTTTAACCCACTGAGCCACCCAGGCGCCCCCAGTTAGACTACATTTAAAGGTAACAAGTTTATATATGTATGTATGTGTATATAAACACATATATACATATACACACATATTTTGATATATAGCATAATATATATTATATATATATATATATATGGTGTGTGTGTGTGCGTGTGTGTGTGCACGCACGTGTGTATGTATACACATATACACACAAATAAAGTGACCATAAAAGTGACCATAAAACTGTGGAAACCAAGACTGGAAAAGAAGGACATGGTCATGGACAAAGTGGTAAGGAGAATATGTAAACTAAAATCAATCAATTAACCAGTAAATCGAGAGTGACAATATATACAATAAGATTAAATTAATAACAAATCAACACTTTAAAACACTAACTGGAAACGAAGCTCATTACTTTCTGTAACATTAAAAGTCATAACTGATAGCAAAAATATATTGTCATGGAGCACCTGGGTGGATCAATTGGTTAAATGTCTGTCTTCAGCTCAGGTCATAATCCTAGGGTTCTGGGATTAAGCACCACATCGGGTTCCCTGCTTGGTGGGGAGTATGCTTCTCCCTCTCCCTCTGCCCTCCTTTGCCACTTGTGCTCTGTCTCTTGCTCTCCATGTCTCTCTCTCAAATGAATAAATAAAATCCTTAGGGTGCCTGGCTGCCTCAGTCAGTTAAGCGTCTGTCTTCAGCTCAGGTCATGATCCTAAGATTCTGGGATTAAGCCCCCATCAGGTTCCCTGCTCAGAGGGGCACCTACTTCTCCCTCTCCGTTTGTCCTTCCCTCCTACGTGTGTTCCCTCTCTCAAATAAATAAATAAAACCTTTTAAAAAAAACCCTAAAAACTTTAAAAACTATATTGTCATTCATTGGTATGCAGTAAAGAGCAGCTAAAGATAAAATACAAACAAAATTAGAAGTGGAATTTGAGAAATATGCAGTTGCAGTAGGAAATTCCAATACATTTCTCTGAAAACTAGACAGTCTTAGATAATACAATTTCTTCTTTTAACTTAAAAAATAATGAAGACAAGGAGGAACTGAAAAATATAATCAACATGTATGATATACCTAATAAAATATTTAAAAAATCTCTCATACATAGAACGAATTTTTTTCTGGTATCTATTAAGCACTTACAAAAATTGATCATGTAGTTGGAAGCAGAAAAAATCTTAATTAAAAAAGCAAAGACAGTACAAGCGATGTTTTCAGGCTTAAATGAATACAGTTATAAATAAGTTATCAAGAGATGACTACTACATGGAAATCTCATCATTGTCAAAGAGAAAATTAAAAGGAAAATTGTTAGTGATCTAGAAGTCAATGAATAGAAATCATCTCACAGTAAAATTCTGTGAATGCAACGAACAGAGTACATAGAGGAAAATATAAACTGCAAGTACCTTCCATATTAAGGAATAAATGCATGAATAGATAAATAAATAAAACAAGTACTCATCTAATTTATTTTAACTTAATGAGGTTGCTGGGCTCTACTCTAATGTACTGCTTGTTAAGCCATACAGGTAGAACAAATTCATCTTTATTTTTAGTTTCTTCTCTCAGAGATTCTTGTGAGCTAGCCTAGCACAGATGTGCCGACAGTCACTGCGGAAACAATAAAATAGGAAGTACCACAGGAAGACTTTCTGGATAATTCAACTTTGCATCCCCAGAAATTAGTTCAGTAGATTATCTATGCAGCTTAGTACTAGTACTATAGTACTGCCACTAATACTTACATATTGAATGAAAATATGGGACTTGAGTTGGAACTTGACAGTTCGGTGGATATAATGGTGAGGATTAGGTTCAGCCATAAGATTGACAAATTAGCAGTGATTTATATACGATGTAAGTTAAATTCTATCATGTAAAAGAAATCTGGAGGGAGGCAGGCCAGTGGAGATTCGACAGCTCTATCAGGGACTCAGACTCTTTAGAAGCCCTTCCTACCATGTATTACTTGAGCTCAAGGCTCAAAATTGTAGCCACAGATCTAGTTTCACATCCCATTCCCAGCAGAAGGAAGGAAGAAGACAAAAAGTGCCTGCTAATTCTCTTTTACAAAAGTGTCCAGGATGCTGCCTCATGACACTTCTGCTAATACCACATAGATATATCCCATCCCTCGCTAGAGGAAAAGCTGGGAAATGGATACTCTACCCCACATAGCACCTGTCACCGAACCCTCTGCTAAAAAAATCTGATGGTTCGATAACTGTGGAAAAGGAGAATATTTGAGACTATTGCTGCTCCCACAGTGGGAATAAAACATGGCCAATTTTCAGATATGTTGCCTTATTAAATATGACCGTTTAGGGGCGCCTGGGTGGCTCAGTCGTTAAGCGTCTGCCTTCGGCCCAGGTCATGATCCCAGGGTCCTGGGATCGAGCCCCGCATCGGGCTCTCTGCTCGGCAGGAAGCCTGCTTCTCCCGCTACCATTCCCTCTGCTTATGTCCCCTCTCTCGCTGTGTTTCTCGCTGTCAAATAAATAAAATCTTTAAATATGGCCGTTTAAATCCCGTCACAATGACACTAAACAGTCATTTCTGTAATAAAAAAAAAAATGAACAGAATAAGAAAGCTACTACAATTTAGGAAATACTTTCATTGTAACTCTCTACCTAATCTGAACAAACAACATGGAGATCCTCGCAGGTTGCAGAACATAACACTTAGCGTAGGGTTATCCAGCTCCCAACAAAGAATTTTCTACTTCATTTTTCCATAGAATGATATTTCTGAAACATCACTGCTTTTATGTAGCCTTAAATAAAATCAGTGTGAACTGAGATAATGGAAGAAAATGTTAAGAACCTGAAGCACAGGGTGAAAACAGATCTGGATAAACCTAAAAAGTATATTACATAGATGCTATGAACCAAATAAGGACTAGACCTTGACAATGCTAAGATTTGTAGGTTCTCCCCCCTCCTTTAATTAATGTCTAGTGAATGAGGATTTGTGAACTGAAGCTACTTTCTATAGTTTGTCAAGGAGTTTGGACATTTATACTCAAGTCAATCTGTAAAGACAAATCTAAGCTTTGTCTCACTTATTTGTATTCTGAAAGATGACCCCTCATCAATAAAAGAAAGTCAGAAAAAAGGTAATATAAAGATCATCTGGGGGCACCTGGGTGGCTCAGTTGGTTAAGCATCTGCCTTCAGCTCAGGTCATGATCTCAGACTCCTGGGATTGAGCCCCACATTGGGCTCTCTGCTTAATGGGGAATCTGCTGCTCTCTCTGCCTCTCTCTCTCTCTCTCTTTCTCTCAAATCTCAAAAAGAGAAAAAAGACTTTTAAAAAAAGATTATCCAATTTGCTATAATTATTGGTGACTTGCTTTGGGAGCTAAACAAAGCTAGTTACAGGGTACATCCTGAAAGGAAATAAAGGGTTATCTATGGTAGGTGAGTTTGAGCGGACAGTTTTCATTACGGTTTTGAAAATAAAGGTTATTCTCTTATGTTGCTTTAAATATCAGGGAAAATTACAGAGGAAATAGTTCTCTTTGAATTACTAAATATAATAAATAGAATTCTGAGAGGCACAAACTCCAGATCATACAGGTTCAATTTTTAATAAGTCATATCTGTCTTCCATAAATTATAGCAAAATGTCACACTTGCTTCTAAATTTGATTTTATAAAAAGAACCACAATTGTCTGACAAAGTAACAAATATATAACCTGAAAACTTCTATAATCTATGCATAAAACATCACATTTTTCTAGTATGCTCAGAATACTAGAAGTCACTATCACTACCAACGTTACTACCATTACTATTGTTAATAAGAACATAATAGACACATTTACAAGATTTCTATACTGTAGAGTTACTGATATCTGTCCACAGTGAGATAAGAAAGAATTTCTCAGTGTAAGTACTGCAAACATGCTCAGAGAAGCAATAAGGAAAGGCGAGTCTGAACACCAATGAGAGATCTTCTCACCCACCAGAGAAAAGGAGGGTGGGGAGGGGATCATCATGGTAAACACACTGGGAATTGAAGGAAAATCATGGGATAAAGACAGGGGTGTTTCTGAACACTAGATATGCCTTAAAGCAGAGAAGACTTAGATTTTTCTGATACTCTTTTTTGGCTGTGGCTTTTCTTTGGACTTAAACTTTCAACAACTGACTCCTATGTGACTAAACTGGGCGAGAAACTGAGTAAATGCATTGCTAACCCTTGACAATGCCAGGCTTCCTAAATGTAGACAGAACACCACAATAGGGCCTGTAAGAGTCATCTCAAACCAAGGCTGATAGAGAGCGTAGTATGTCTTGGTGCAAATAAATACATACTTATAAATAGAAATAGTTGAGGATTAATGTAGATTGCTCCATGGAAGGGTTTATTTTGTAGCATAACCAAGACATCAACCATGCACTCCAAATAATCAGTAACAAAATTTTGCTTCTTTAAAAATTTACAGGGATGCCTGGCCAGCTCTGTTGGTAAAGCAGGTGACTCTTGATCTTAGGGTTGTGAATTTGAGCCCTGAGTTGGGTGTAGATATTACTTAAAAATTTTTAAAAAATCACAAAATTCTTTTATATTCCATCATCTGATTTTAATCCCATGACAGGCTCTAAAAGGTAGGGAAATGTTTTCTTCCGATTTCACAGCTTCAGCTCTTCTGGGACCATGCAACTCTGTGCCTTTGTATCCCGGGCTCCTTTTGATCTGAGAGTTCTTTACCCTATTCTTATTAATCTCATTGGCTCCCACTGATCATCCAAAAATCATTTTATTAGAAAACCTTTCCTCTTCCATAAAGCTCTATTATATCTGTCCTCTCTGTGGCCATAGAGCCTTGCAATCCCCTCTACGAGGGTTCTCATCACATGCTAAGAAATTAGATATTTATATGTTGTCACAGATAACTGGTTCTGCCTGATTCTCTCAGAGCCCATTTACCCTCCCGCCTGTGCCTCCCTAGATTCTTTGTTTTTAATGCAAGAAGGTCCTTGGGCTATGGAGCCACTCTGCTCTCAGTCTTAGAAATGTTTCAGAGTTTACCTTACCCTGTGGCTCTAAGCAATGAAACAAAAGAGCAGATATGAAAGCCCAGCACACCCACCTCTAGTTAGGATAGATTCAGAAGCATATTTTGCCCTCCAGAGTTCCTTTGCAAGATCCAACCAAGCCCAGTCTCCTAAAATCAAACCCCTGCCCTCCTTCCTTTTCCTTTCCGGCTTTCTTGCCCCATTAGCAGTTAGCCCTAAGAGCATTTCCTTAATAAACCACATGCAAGTAAAGGCTTATTTTAAACCCTACTCTCAAAGAACCAGATCTAAGACACAATTCATTTGCCTCTAACAAACTATAAACCATTGTTCTTGATCTTGATGTCTCCAGCCCAAAGCACAGAGCCTGGGACCTAACGGTCATTAACAAAATCGCTGTTGCTTAAATGAATTCCCATGCACTCCAATTCTGCTGACAAGGCAAACTTAAATTAGATAAAATCCCATTCCACAAGGCACTTAACAACATGGTAAGTTTCAGATGCTGATCTTTTACTATATACTTCAAATGTAAGCAGAGTTTACTCATCCACTTTCATTTTGAAATACGCACAAAAGGATTTTTATTTAAATTCTATAATTTTAATGAATTTATATCAATTCATGTAAATATTTTTGCCTATTACACTTTATAAGCATGAAATTTTCTTTTGAACATGGGTGGCTGAAGTTAGAGGAAAATATTAAATGACACCTTTTAGTGTCAAATTAGTGTTTGAGCTGTTATTGAATAATTAGCGATATTACACAGGACAAAAATCAACCATGAGAGATGAAAGAACAGAATTTATAAAGATAAATTCATTCAAGAGAACCGGCAATAGTGGAGCAAAACAATATAAAAATTAAACACAAAATAAATGACGTGAGTTATGAAACAGTTTATCATAAAACCACTCCCAAGTTTTAGAATAGACACAAAGTGGACCAGCAGCAGTACATCCAGCGGG
This sequence comes from Procyon lotor, assembly GCA_028646535.1. Classification (NCBI taxonomy): domain Eukaryota; kingdom Metazoa; phylum Chordata; class Mammalia; order Carnivora; family Procyonidae; genus Procyon; species Procyon lotor. The sequence continues at coordinate 77,347,876 of CM053609.1, forward strand.
TGTAATATTAAACACTCTGCTAAATATACTCAAATATGATTGAAACATCAAGTTTTCACTTCATTTTTACCATCATCTAAAGATTTAAAGATTATGACATGTCATACAACCTGTAGAAAAACAGGAAAGAATGTAAGATATCTCCAAGTTCTCCACAAGGTGCAAGGAAAGATACGTGTTTAGCTGCTGCTTCTCTGGCCACTCCTCAGGGTTTTTTTTTTGTTTTTTTTTTTTAATTTATTTATTTAACAGAGAGAGAGAGATCACAAGTAGGCAGAGAGGCAGACAGAGAGAGAGGGGGAAGCAGGCTCCCCGCTGAGCAGAGAGCCCGATGCGGGGCTCGATCCCAGGACCCTGAGACCATGACCTGAGCCGAAGGCAGAGGCTTAACCACTGAGCCACCCAGGTGCCCCAGGGTTTTTTTTTTTTTTTAAGCAGTTCCTACTCATGCTCCTGACCACTGAATGGTTGAGTGCCTTAAAATATGGTCCTTTTCTATTTGTACTCACTTCTGGGCCATCTTCTCCAATACTTAAAACATCATTTACATGATGCGAACTCCTAAGTTGGTGTTAGCAGCCCAGGCCCGTCTCCTGGCACCACCATCTACCCACCATCCACACTGTAATATATCAAAAATGAGCTCTGGCTCTCCCCTCCAAACCAGCTCCCCCAGGCTTTTCCACCTCAGTTAATAGCAATTTCCTTTTTCCAGTCATTCAGACCCAAACTCTGTAGTCACCTCGATGAAAAGAGAATGTGAATAAAAACACAAAACCGTATTACTAATTTTAGTTCAAAAATATCATACCAGATCTGGGATAGTCTTTAAAATTTGATTTATGCCTGGAGAAATTGTAAAATAATCATTACTGAATTTTCACATTTTGTCTGGGGTCCCCAAGACCACAGTGAGCTTTGATGATTCACAGGGGGCTTACGAGACTCATTAGATCGTCACAGCCAGGACTATGATATACTGCAGTAAAAGGATACAAAGCCAAATTAACAAAAGGGAAAGATAGATGGGGAGAAAGTTAGAGAAAAACAGGCACAAGCTTCTAAGAGTCCCCTCTCCATGGAGTCACACAGGAGGCCCTTAATTCCCCCAGGATTAAAGTATGACAACACATGTGAAATGTTTACCACAAGTTCATTAGAGCCTCAGTTTATACTGAAGTTCACCCAGGCACCTCTGCCTAGCATATAACAAAATGTAGACTCTGAAAGTAAAGCAGGTGTTGAGCATTCATCCTATGGTTTGGATAACAATTTAGGCATAGTAAGCTACTTTAATCAGAGAACGGTGGCACTCTTCTGGAAATCCTAGTTCCCAGATGCTGCCAAGCAAAGGCCAACCTTGCAAGCAGGCTTTACTGAGGATGGTATTCTCAGGCCTGCTAGGTTAAGTCCTTCCGTACACATGTATACCTGTGGCAGAAGTGCTGTGTGGGTCTTCTGAAGAATCTCCTTAAAACAGAAGGACACGGGCCCATTCATCTTTTTTTCCTTTTCTTTCATCTTTCCTCAGATTCGTGTGGTAGCTGGGGATCCAGGATCCATCTTAGATTGTGGGCCACCTCCCAGGTAGAAGTCATGGGCAAAGGATGGGTCCCTATGACACCATGAGGCCATCATACCATCTCAGTATTCTCAACATCTAGATTTATTTTCTAGACAGAATTGATGCTTATCTTGTTTAAGCTATTATTTGTGCATTCAGCAATTAGCAGCCAAAGACATTTTGCCACAAAAAAATTAAATTAAGCAAAATATAAGAAATCCATTTGTAACATCTGCAGACTCTATAAATAAAAGATCTCTGACTTTCAAATGTGAAATAATGAAAGTAATACCCTTGAAGAAACAACTAGAAGTATTCAAGTAAAAACTGCATGCATTGAAAATGCCATATTTAAAGCATAGAAAAGATCTGAGTGACAACTCATGAAAAGAAGAATCGACTATTGGTTAAAAAATAAGAAAACCATTAAACTGGGCCTTTACAACTTAATCATCCATACATCATTTTTATGAAGGGGGAGATGCTGTAATGACACACAGTATATTCCAAATACATTTGCTTTTTGTAATGAGTGAAGAGTTAAAGTAGTTAAGTTTTTCTATGTTTCTTCCAGGACTTTAAAAGAGCTCCCTGATTTAAATTTAGCACATTTATACTTGATAATCAATATTTATTTTACCACAAATTTTACTAATTAAGGATTATTTTAAATTGTTGCCACTGAATAGCTTCCCATCTTCTTCTTTATGGGTTTCTTATGGGAATTTTTTTTCACTATCATCCTCAGTCTTGTCGAAGGTGAAGCAGTAATTTCCCTAATGATTTTTATAATAAAATATAATCTAAATTAACAGTATTACAGATAATACAAAGTATTAGAAATGTTATAAAAAATAAATTGTTCTACTCCAAGATAGTGCTCTACTGAAGCTGTAGCTAAATTTATTCATAAAATAACCAAGCGAACTTTGCCATTTACGGCTTTAAAAAAACACCCACACGCTTACAGAAAAATGAGACTGTCTTTTGGCATATAGACTTGATAGGATGTTTATAATTATGGTATTCTAGATTCCCCTAACAGATAAATTCAGCCAGATGTGCCAAATACATAATTCAGTGCGATTCTATTTCATGTTTTCTAATAATTCATCTAAAATACCAAAAAAAGTTATATTTAATTGGCCCAAGAAAATATTTTAGACTGAATTATGTGTCCCTCTGCATTTTTCTAGGCACCTGGAACTGGAAAGAGAAATAAACACCTCCAATTCCTATGAGAACATTTTCAATTTTATAGAAAAATCTTACCTCAAACTTTTTCCCCAAAATATTTCAGCAGCTTTTAGAAAACACAAGATAAGAACAATAACACATTTTATGGACACCCTGCAACATTCTGAGGTGCAAATGACCTTTACTCATAGCTTGCAGATTTGGAATTTAAACTCAATCAACAGCCAGGTCATTGAAAGTTATCAACAAAAAGGCATGCAAAACTAAACTGAGGCATCAAAAATAATGCCTATGAGAAAGGTCTATTATAAATGGTCATGCAAGAGACTCACAAGTCAGGTAATCTTGTACACATCTGAAACATTTCAGCCCACTAGATTAGGGCTGGGGTTAAATATTGCAAGAATTTAAATTTAACTTGTTTCAATTTTAAATAAAGATTAGAAAGGGAAGGAATGGAAAGTAATATTGCCTTGGATTCCATAAGTAGGCACTTCTGCATTACTGTCTTTCTAACAACCCTATAAGTAAATATAGTTATCCTCAATATTCAGCTAACTAAACTGAGATTCAAAAAGGTTAACTAACTTTCCTAAGACCATACAATTAGTAAACAGAAGTCCTGGGATTTTAACAAGCATCTGAATGACTCTTTCATTTCCACTAAAAATAGCCAATATCTTTTAAGGGCTTACTCTGTCAAATGCTTTATTAAGGTATCTCATTTAATCCTCCCAACTATATCAGATGAGAAAACTTATGCTGAACACAGTAAAATGATTTGCCCAAGATCCCACAGCTAATATATGGGAGGAGCTACGATAGGGGTCCCCCTCTTTCTGAAGTCAGAGTCTGTTTATATTCTCACTCTGATGTATTAATAGAAAACAACTCTGGCAGATTTAGTTCAAGTCAGACTGAGAACCTTTTCTCCAAGAGGAAGTGAAACTAGACAGTTGTTCTAACCCTTAGCAAAGAGAGCACACATTATGTGATATTACCGACCCACTGCAACATTTTCTGCACATATTTTTATTTCTACCAGAATGTTTCCTAATTGAAATGGAGATGAAGAATAAAGCAGAAAATCACCCTGCAGAGTATTACCTGGATTTGGGGGACTGAATGTTCCTGGGACATGAAAAGAAATAAGAAAAGGAACCTGAATCTGTTTGCTGGGCAAAGAAGGGGAAAGATTAAGAATTTTAAACTTAAAAGAGAAAGGTCTACAGAGAAGCCTGTCCTAAAACAGAGTGGTTTCCACAAACAACAGGGAATTGATAGGATATAATCTTCAATATTTTAATAGCTTCAAGGTAGGTCTTCAATAGCAAGTTAGATATTTTGACTTTTGTCCAAATATAGTAAAAATCAAATGAGTTATGGGAATAGGTGGGTGAGAAACTGCCCCATGGGACTGTCCCATGTGACCACCAGATACAGTTCACTGGTCTCCTACCACCTCTTCCAACTTTTGACTTGGGTGTCTCCTTATAATTCAGAGGTCAGAAAGTTAAATACATTTACTGGATTCTCTTGCACTAAGGTTGTAGACAGAATTTGGGTTTTATCAATAAAAAATTGGGAAAATCAAATTAAGTGGGAAGAGAGGTACTTTTGTGAGAATCAATTTTTGCAGGTGTGAACCACAGTAGACACAGTTATGAAACAGTCAATAGTTCCGGAGTAGACACCTCACTCCCTTGATCAAAACTAAGGCATGTTTCTCTTGAAGCTAATGCTGGAAGAGCTATGCTGTGATTCCCATAGATGAAGCAGTGCTGTTGGTGGGCAGACGCTATGGTGTTAATTCTCGGAATCATTCCAACAGGACCAGCTTAATGACCTTCACCTGCAGCCCTCATAATTAATTTTGTAAGGAATTAATTATCTAGATTAATTCCTTTATGCTTAAACTACTTAGAACAGATTCTGTTACCTGCAACTGAACCCTGGCTGACGCACGCCTCTTCTCCTCACTGTCACCTGCCCTCAATCAGGTTCACCTTTCAATTCAGGCCTCGTAGATGAAAGTAGAATGGCAGCACTAAGTCTTCTCAGGGGCCTCTAACCATCAGATGAATTCTCCTCTCCTTAGAATTACCTAGGTAGCACCTACTAGAGAATTCAACATTTCATGTTTATAATAAGCACCATAAAATACAACTACCCAGCAGAATTAACATTTTGACACAAACTCTTGGCTGCCTAAGTATTATCAATTTGCAAGTTTAAATGATGTCTTCAATCCTTTAGTTTTAATGAGTGAAAGGGGAATGAAGAATAGGTGAGCACTGGTAACTGAAAGGGAAAGTGGCATCTGCAACAGAGTGCAAGCAGTCAGAAGTCAAATTCTGCTAAACAGAGACAGTCCTGGGGCCTGCATGAAATATACAGAAGCTAGTCTGCATGATTCATAAAGACTTTGGTATATCTTCAAGGGAAGGTAAGCACTATTATAAAAGAGCTCCAGGGTGCCTGGGTGGCTCAGTGGGTTAAAGCCTCTGCCTTCGGCTCAGGTCATGATCCCAGGGTCGTGGGATTGAGCCCCGCATTGGGCTCTCTGCTCAGTGGGGAGCCTGCTTCCCCCTCTCTCTCTGCCTGTCTCTCTGCCTACTTGTTATCTCTCTCTCTGTGTCAAAAAAATAAAATTAAATTTAAAAAAAGGGCTCCATAACCAGTAAAGTATCACTGTATTTATATTTCTATAAATTATTTTAGGAAGTTTAAAAATAAACATTTACTGTTTGATAGTAAATCATGTTACAAGTTCATCTACTCATATAAAGTTAATATCAATGTCTACACAAAAAACTCAGGAATGCTTAGTTACATCCTACATAAGTGAAGATTTACTTCACAATATCTGGAATCAACTGCACATGAAAAGCTCAACTATATTTTAGGTAAAACGGAAATAAAATACTTAAAGTTAATATAGCACCATGTAGGTCAAAAATACAATGCCTACAATGAAGATTTGTTCATCCCTCCCCCCAACAAACTTGGTTTTCGAGCCAGCAAATATGAGGAAATGTATTTAATTTCCATCAGTGTACTGTCCTTCATTTTAAAGAAATAAAGGCAGACTCCACACTTACAGGTCTCACTCGCCACTCTGTTAAATCTATGTCAGAGTTTGAATACTGTCCGTGTGATATGTGATAGGAGCATATGTGGGTGTAGGGTGTGAGGGAAGACATTACAGAATCATGGCAGGTGGAGAAAACACATGGAAGATCGCTGATCATAGAATCAAGAAGCTGCTCTAGAAAATGTGAAACACATGGAAGATCGCTGATCATAGAATCAAGAAGCTGCTCTAGAAAATGTGATACAAAGCACTGGAAAACTCTATTTCTTTAAAGTCTATTAAGAAATGATACAATGGTCCTTACCTAAAAGACAGAATACTAACCTAACAGCATACATGACTTTTATTTATTTTTTTTATACATGACTTTTAATTTAGACTCACATTGAAAAATCTCTGAGACCATTTTACTTCCACCCTGAGGGTTGGGGAGAGCTCGAACCTTCCTGAAATCATGAAATACAGCCCCTACTTCCACAGAATGTCACCTGTAGCCCATGCGTTAAATTCAGGTCCTTTAGGAAAATAGGTGACACAAATGAAACTAGTTCAGCCTACTGCCTCCTGAGCTATTAAGGGTAACCCCTAAAATGTTTCCTTTCTTCTACCCTGCCAGTTCAAATTAAAACCAGCACACATGGCACTATAAAATATTTAAATATCTTGTTTCCTGTTATTAACTTCATTTTATACATTTTTAATTCATTTTATACATCTAGATACAAAACTCAAGTCACATAGTAAGTGACAGAGATACAATAACCAGCCTCCCTATAATTAACAAATATTGCTGCAATATATATGTGTATAAACACATTCAATACAAACATATGTATTTATATTTCTTTTTTTTTAAGATTTTATTTATTTATTTGACAGAGAGAGAAAGAGATCACACGTAGGCAGAGAGGCAGGCAGAGAGAGAGGGGGAAGCAGGCACCCTGCCGAGCAGAGAGGCCGATGCGGGGCTCGATCCCAGGACCCTGAGATCATAACCTGAGCCAAAGGCAGAGGCTTTAACCCACTGAGCCACCCAGGCATCCCATATATTTCATATTATATATACACATATATGTAAGCACATATATGCATACATATAAAACTATAACCGTAGATCTAGTATAATAGTGAAAACATACAAAGTAACATGAGATGAATTACAAATACTATTTCTCAACTATCAGTTAAGGTTTGAATACATCTGAAACTTTAGTTTAATCATCAGTGTTTTTCATATATTAAGTAAAGAAAATTAGAAATACCTAATATTTCATTATTCAAATGTACAAATGTACATCTACCAATGTTACTTCTCTGCTTGACACCATGATGCCGGTAGGAATAGAATATTGTTATTCTGGCAATAGCACCTGGTGAGGATACAAACCCAAAAGGAGATAAATGTATATTGAACTTACCTAGTAACAGAAAATGACATACATTCTAAGATACTACCATAGCACCTACTGAAAAAGATTTCTGCCTCTTCTAATAAATTTACACATTCACAATTTCAGTTGTAGTGCAGTCTTGTTACAAGACTCACTGCAAAATGAATACAACTCAAACTTCTAATAGAAACAGTCCACTGAAAGGTTTTTTAATAACTGTGTATTTTTATTTTTCCTTAATATTCTTTTGATGGAAACATTTATTTGATTTTATCACTTTAGTCAATTATTGTACATTTACTTAGTTAGCTTAATTGTCTTTAATTAAGAAATCAGTGTTCATATGTGTAATCATTCGAACATGTAATTATAATATCTAATTATATAAGTATAGAGTATATTGAAATGCTCAAAATCTTCATCTTATTGATTTTAAGAGTGCATGCTTTTTATTAAATACCTGAAAAAGAAAAAGTTTGAGAATCACTTACAGTACTGTCTTTCAAACCACTTACTTTCCAAACTTAACTTTAGATTTAAGAAGGAAATAAAAAGAAGGTAATGAGATAAATCTTAGGTATATACAATAGCCACAGAATAATTTTTACGTTATTATATACTACGACATGCCAAAAAGCCTATTAATGAAATCTCACCATTCTTTGATTCACTCACTCAGTGTATTCATTTATGATATATTTATCATTTGTATTGTAAGTTTGACTAGGGAGAAATTAAAAAAAAAAAAAATTCCCAAAACAGAGATGGGAAAAAAGGCTTTGATGCCTTCTGAAAGAGAAATATTTGTTTTTTGTTTGTTTGTTTTATGAACTAATTAGGGAAAGAACAGTGTGAACAACTGACAGCAACTCAAAGAGTATAAACAGAGAAGGAAGAGGGGTAACTGAGGCAAGGAGAGACCAGGAAGTAATGCAAAGGATATGTTGCTTAGGATATGCCATTGTTCTGCAAGGAGGATGATCTGGAAGATTTGCCAAGAGGAAACGTACTTTCACTGTAGTTCTCTGAGGGGAGAAACTAAGAGAAAATTAATCTATCTTATTAGCTCCTGTGTCTTGCTTCCTATTTGTCTGGATTCATACCAAAAAGAACTAAGGAGTCTGAGCTTCATCACTTGGCCCCAGGGGCTCTTCAGGAAGCCAGATCTCAAGACCTAGAAACATTCTTGGGAATCAAGGACTTGGTCACTGCCAATGCCTGGACCAAGAGTCAAGAAAAAACAGTGGAGAACCAATGGTGTAGCCAGCGAAAACAGAGTAAAGAGAGTTACAGTTACAAGAGAAGACTCCATTGTGGGAAGACAATGGTTTTATTAAGAGAAAGGTGTTCCAAAGAACAAAGCTGAAGGATACAATTAACTTTAGTAGGAAATGTTTAGAAGCACTTAGTTTGAGAAAAGTCATAAGCGGATAATACCGATGAAGGTGGTTGAGAGTGGCATGCTATTTCTGGGACAGAGGAATGCTAAGTAGTCAGGCTGCTTTTTCCCACAGGTTTGTAAAAACACAGTCAATAGTGACTTTGGTAATGATGTCTTCCCAAATACCTCCCTAGTTGCTGGGTAAGGATTGATGATGCAATGATGGCTGGCATCTTACAGCACCCCTCAGTGATGGTAAAATTGAATGAATGGCCTCTTTGATGACTTCAGGGAGGGGATAAAAGGATATGGTGACTTTTTCCACATTAGGGGAATCTATTTGTTTAAAAAATAGTTAATACAAGGTAACATGTAATATCGGAAGGAAAAAGGAAGGGAGGGAGGAAAGAAGGGAGGAAGGAAGGGAAGAAGGAATGAGGAAGGAAGGAGGAAGGGAGGGAGGGAGGGATGGAAGGAGGAGAAACTAATATTTCAAGAAACTTTTTCCTGAGCCAGGCCATAAAATTTAAAGGAGAGCCTCCGTGAAAATGCACTCTTTAACTTTGCTTGCAAAATAAGCCAAGCTGTTAGAAAAACTTACACGGCACCAATTTAATATTTCTCCCTGACCCAGTTCTTAGAAATTTGTTATCAAGTTACCTATTAATATAACTTACTCATGCAAACACCCCAAATATGCAGTACTTAACAATATTCAGGTTCCTGTAAAAATAGCTATTGCCTCCCCTAGAGTATGGCAAGCTTTCCTTTCCCACAACCTAAATCTAATTTAGACACGCTTATTATTAATTCAGAATGCCAGAGAATCTGGTGCATAAAAAGGTGAGCTTTGCAAAGAAAGAAGTCACTTACTCCCTGGGTCTGATCCAATAAAGTAAGATCCTGATATCTAAAACACCTTAGTTCCCTGAAAAAAAATTAAAGTCACATTAAGCAAATTCCAGAAACCTAATTTCCAACATGATCAACGGATTTGCAACACTTACTCTGTACGCTCCACATGCAGGTCTCCCTGCTTTACCTTTAACGCAAGCTCTTCTTTATACCTCCAAACTCACTGAAGACAACATAGTAGAAATAATTCTGAATGAAGAGTAGATCTTATAAACCTGATTTTACAGGTAAAAATTATATCTCCTCAGTCATTAAAACTGGAGGTGAAAAACAAACAAACAAACAAACAAAAAACCAAACGGTGAAATGGTGGGGGGAGGGCACCTGGGAGAGCACAGCGGGTTAAGCTTTCTACTGTTGGTTTCGGCTCAGCTCCTGATCTCAGGGTCTGGAGATTGAGCCCTGTGTTGGGCTCCAAACTCAGTGGGGAGTCTGCTTGTCCCTCTCCCTCTGCCCCAACCCCTGCCTAGGTGCTCACTCACTCTCTCTAAAATAAATAACACCTTTAAGAATAAACCTTGGAGTAAAATGGAAACAAAAGACAAAATAATCCTTCTGGAATGAGTCACAGACTATTACTTTGGAGCACAGAAGTATTAGAAAACTAAAATTCGTTACGCAAGTATCTCTGTTGATAGTGGATGTAGATGTCCTTAAAGTTTACTGTCAAAAAAATTAGTAAATCAAAACTCTTTATCTGTATGTATGGCACTTAACCATTCAGACTAAAATTCTCAAATCATCTTTGACTACTCTCCTCTCACTCTCATATCTAATCCTCCACAAAACCACGCAAAATATATTCGATCTACTACTTTCTGTCACCACCTCCAACATGAACCCCATTGCCAATGTCACCATCATTTTTCTCTGCATAGAGCACCCAGCTTCCATTCTGAATCTCTCTAATCTATTCCCCAAATTGCTGCCACATTGATCCTGTTAAAACATAAGTCACAAGGTATTAGCTTCTGTTTAAACCCTTTTTTGGCTTCCCAAATCGGGTGCAAGTAGGATGGCACCCAATTCTTTTTCACCAGGCCGTATATCCTTCTTCATCTCTGATGGCCCCACAGTCACTGCCCTGCAGTCATTCTGAACTCCCTCCTCAAACGCATCAACATTCCTCTTGTTTCAGGGCTTTTGCCTTTGTTATCCTGTTTCCTCTTTACTTGAGATTCTGCTTAAAAGACCTTTCTTCACTGTAGCCTTCCCTGACCATCCTATATAAAATAGTGGCTTTATCTAGTTTAATGTTCTTCAAGATATTAATCAGCACCAGAGATCAGAATATATTTCTATCTATTTATTGCCCCTTTCCTCCTAGAAACTATAACCTCCATGAAGGCTAGAATTTGGTAGGTTTTGTTCATAGCTATACCCCCAAACTAAAACAGTGCCTCACATTTAATAGATACTTAATGCTCACCTCCTTCCTTAAGGCATCCAGCTGCCTTTCTTTACAACTCCCTGGGTAAGCATTAGAAAGGATAAATGACCTCATTAATACCTCATGTAATTCTGAGAGAAATGTGCACTCTATTTAAGAGACTCAACTTTGTAAAGGCTCACCAAAAAAGGGGGTTACCCATTCAGCATAATAAAAGCGTCAACATTATTAATTAAAATGTTTGTGGTTTAAGTTACTCTACAGACCTCTCCAAATAAATGTAGAAACACCACGTTCCCAGAAGAGCATTTTATTCACAGAAGAAGTTTTATGAAAAGACTTTAAAGCTCAGCAGTTTTAGGAAGAAAATAAAGTGAAAGCTCAGGAACAAAAAAAGAAACGAATTCCAGTTAACTTCTCCATAACCAATGAAGTAAAAACAAAATAAAACTGAACAAAACCAAAACAGCAACAAAGACAACAAGTGTTTTAGCCAAATATAACCAAGGGACCCTAAATAATACAGAATAACTTAGAAGAATAGTTTTAAGTTAATAAAAAGATGAACTAAGCGGTAGAAAGTCCAAAATTGGTAAGAATATGTAATTTTTTATGTAAATTAATTTGACCAACTCTGCAATTAACTGTTTATTCTTTGTTTTTTAAGATTTTATTTATTTATTTATTTGACAGAGAGAGAAAGAGATCACAAGTAGGCAAAGAGGCAAACAGAGAGAGAGAAGGAAGCAGGCTCCCTGTTGAGCAGAGAGCCTGATGCAGGGCTCGATCCCTGGACTCTGAGGTCATGACCTGAGCCGAAGGCAGAGGGTTTAACCCACTGAGCCACCCAGGTGCCCCTTAACTATTCAATCTTAACCAAACATCCCATAATGAGCATTTATGGAGCAGGGTTGAACTTTTCTCAGAATGCAACCAAAGAATTATCTGCCACATATTTGAGTGTTATTAACTACTGCCATCACTGAAAGTTTTACTGAAGACCTAATATGAGCTTCACACTGGCTTGGGGAAACAAGCATCTTCTGTGATCCTGAGGACCATAAGCCATAAGAAAGCCCAAACTTAAGAGGAAAGGGCTCTGATAGGTGCTCAGTTAAGTTACGGACAAGCTATATCATGCAGCATTAGTTTCATGGACCAGTAATCCTGAGTTAAGGTAAAGATAATAATAATCATAAGTATTTCAAAATAGGCTTCTATCTTAACATGTCCAATGTGAATCACTTCCATTATATAAAATGACTTATAAACTGCTGTAGAGATGAGAAAATCAGCCTTCTCAAAAAGATCTGTTTGCTAAGAAAAAGGCAGGCAATATGCTTTGATCAATTTGATGTGAAACATAAAAGACTTCTTTCATATTAAAAAGGTACTAGGCATACAATTTAATTGAGGACAACTTTTGTTAATTTTTAATATTTCAAGGGAACACGTACCAAAAAGAGCCATAATAAGTCAAATGACTATTTTATTACTACCTTTGCGCTAAATTGAAAATGTATCTTCTTTACAGGAAATAGGCTTCAATTTTTGACAAATCAGAGCGCTCTAACTATCTGCCTAAAAAGTCACTATTTTGATAAACATTGTTTAGGGGGGTTTTTTCTCCACATACACAATTATGCTACATCCTCACTTTTTGAAACGGAAGATTTCATATCAAAACTTTATAACACCTTTTTTTGGTGTACATTTTTTTTTTCTGAAGTATAGTAGCAATCTTTTTCTCTAAGTATTTCAGTCCTTGAAACATTTTGGGCACATTCAGTTGTTCTAACCTTGTCGTCCAAATATCAGATAAAACACAAAGTGATCCCACCAAAAATAATGGGAGCATGGACACTATTCTTAATAAGAAACATTTTTCAGGAGGAATAATGTGCTCACAATGTTCAGTTTCTCAAATCAGGTCATAGGAGTGTGTTCAGTTAGTGAACATTCAATAAAATAACCATCACAATAACAGTTGCTAAATAATTAGGTGTTAAGAAGCATAGTGCATTGGCAATGTAAGTTAAGAAACATCAAATGTGCCTGTCTCTGTGGAAATCCCATGTGGAAGAAGGTACAAATTGAAAACAAGAAGGAGCACAGTATGGTAATAGAGAAAAAAAATGAAATGTTTGAAAAGAAATAGTGGAAGTCATGGACAGAAATGCATGAACTGTTAATGCTACAGGGGTAGTGTTTCAGATGATACACAACTGAGATGTTTTAGATAAAAGCACACTACCCAGAAAGCACCTTGTAGATCACAAGCAGCCAGCCAAATCACTGTTGCTCTCTCTTGACTCACCAATTAGTGAGCACTTAACCAAACCTCTTGAAAGCAAACACCACTAAGGAGGTTGGTGCCAGTTAATTATTTATACTGTATTGCCAATTGCTTTAATCAGATGCTTTCTTCAGAACATTCACTGACTCAGCGGATTTTGGGTAATTTTATAGAGGGAGAGTGTGAAAAGGTGTGTGTATGAGTGTGTGTGTATGTGATTTTGGAAAATGGGTTATTTGGAGGCAGCTTGGCCTAGCTACATTTGTCAAAATCATTGAGGGTTTTCAAATTCTACTTACCTAGTGCTTATGACTGGATGCCCAATCCAGGAGATGGGCACACAGAGAAATTTGATGTTTTAAGATTAAGCATTTAAAATGCTACTTTAATACTTTATAAAAACAAGTGTAACTCAACTGTTAGGACCCTAACTGTGTCTTGGGGCTGGGGTAGTGCATTAATTATAACAAAAACCAAGTGCGTTGGGCTTACAACAGGTAAAATAGTAAAGCTACTGCTCACATTCAGCCTCCCATCTCTTTTTTTGATACACACCGAACATCTTCATACTGACTCAGGCTATCTTCTTCGGGGCACTCCCACCTAGCTTCAGAAAAATGTATCTTCTCCATTAAAATGTCAGTTCTTTCTGAGGTCAAAAGAAAAAAAAGGTTTTTTCAAGTATTAATTTTTGTTACTGATGGAGAAGGCTAATTCTATAACCTTGTCTTTAGCAAGGGTATTTCCTTTCCTTGAAGATCAGTTCTTGATCAGTCCTTGAACTGAAAGACTAGATCTCCTGTGAATTATTTGTGGCCCAAAGTATTTGTATGAATTCCCAGAGGAAGGGAATATAAAGATTTCTCCAAACCTTACACCCTCCAACCTCCTGCTAATTGTCCCACTTTCCAGAATATTTCATTGTATCATAACACCCTAGAGCATACATTCTAAGATTTTTCCATTGGGGTTATCCAAATTAACAAAGTTATGTATACCTACAAAGGTTTTTTAGGCAAGGAAAGAAGCAAAGCAAAATAAAACTTTGCTAATATTGTGACATGCGACACTCAAATCCCTTGTCTACCATGAAATTGCTCTGTGATCCTGGGAAAGTTACTCTCTTTTTTTCAGAATTTCACATTCCACACCAGTAAAATGGAGACAATTATATCTGATTCATAGGGCTACTGTGAAGAAAAAAATGAAATGGGGTGTGGAAAATGAGAATAAGGAATATTTTTATTCACTTTCGTGTCTTCACCGGTTCCCGGGCACTTAGTAAAAGCCTCACTTTCTTTGAATAATCTATTACTACTTCGAACATTCCATTTAGAGTAGTCGTTCATTCCAACTGTAACCCTTTGCCACACATACTTGCCATTGTTTTTCAATAATTATGTAATTGTCAAACAGCCTGATAAAATATTGCCTCACACAGAGGATAGTAAACTCTTAGAGCCAAACATTCCAGCCATTCCAAGTGGTGACTGAAGACCACATCACAGTGGTATCACAACATCCATGAGATTGCTTCACTTCTGTCTGTAGCTTTACTTTTTGTGGGTTTCATTTCACTGGTCTGTAAAAAACTAAATGGCCACAGCAGCTCTTTATAATTCTATAATTCTGTAGGCTAATTCTATAACTTTTATAATTCTAAAATTCTAAAATTGAAGGGTCATAAAGAATCCATTCCCATCCTGATGACTCTCCCTAAATGACATTTACCACAATCTGATAATTGCTTCTTTGTGTCTTTCCTTGTGATTCTGCCTTTGTAGCAAGAAACTTAACCTTAACTCCTTAATTATATTTTATCCTTAGCAGCTAGCAGACAGTCTGACACACGGTAGGCTCTCAAAAACTACCTGTGGAATCATAACGGAATAGTCGAATGAATGAGCAAACATCCAACATGTTAGAGAAGATAATACAAGTCTACTAATATCAATGTTGTTATTTCTTCTACCTGCACTAATGCAATGTCAAAATACATTGCATAGACTTCTACAGTAGAAGTCATGTACCTCCTGGAATAAAATAAACAAGATTATGTGTATGATTTTATACTCTTGTAATTTATATATCAATCTTACCTACTGCCCTTGCTTAGCTCTGAGAAGGCCTGTCTCTGGCTTCCAGTGTCTAACATAAGTTTTGGCCAGACATAATAATAACTGTTCAACAAAAAATCATATTTACATATTTGCAAATATAATTATAATAATTCCTTAAAATCATTTTCCTTCTATCCTTTGAATTTGATTCTTGTACCTATGTCAAGCTGATTTTCAAAGCTGCTATAAAACAGAGTCAAGTCTTTGTGGCCAAAGTGTTGTCTAGTTTGCAGCACACAGACTACCTGGCATTCTTTAATGACATGACATCTTGATTAAAGGTGTAGAAGAGGCTATCTGGTAAAAAAAAGCAATTGAAAATGTGGGCTCTGTGTCTGTATATTTTGCTATACACTTCCCAAATAGTCTTTGGTTCCCTTGGTCTCTTAAAAATAATACTGTAAAATAATAAAAACAGACTAAGCACAAATGGTCTCT
The DNA here is from genome assembly GCA_028646535.1 of Procyon lotor. Taxonomy (NCBI): domain Eukaryota; kingdom Metazoa; phylum Chordata; class Mammalia; order Carnivora; family Procyonidae; genus Procyon; species Procyon lotor. The sequence goes on from CM053609.1 coordinate 77,363,662, forward strand.
TCATCATCAAGGGGAAGAACGGGGAACAGAGAACAAATGACTGCCGGATATGAATCACTACTCTGTAAGTAAATTTTACAGAGATTTACCAGTGGCAGTCTCAGATTCAAACATATGCTGGCAGGTAAACTAATATCACATTGATGCCAGGCTTCTCCTCTGCATTATAAAAATATATTTGAGTTTCTCACCCTTACTTCCTAAAGAAATTAGTTCTGGGACTGAGAGTGGTAAAGGTGATAATACAGAATTCTTGTAATTTTTTTTCTTGTAGCATTTTCCTCAGATTCCTGAATAGGACAGCAGAAACTGAAGGCTCTTTTTTATAAGTAAAAACAATTTTTGAAAGATCCCTCCTATACTTTGTTCTTACAACCTAGTTATGAGGAATCTGCAAGTATTATAAAGTTGAAGAAAGCCAACCACACTTTCCCCCTATAATTTTGCTTTTCAAAATGCTTTTTTACAATATTTGTTTTTAAAATTGAAATGCCATCCAAAACCCTGTAAACTCATTTCCTGTTTACCAAAGGGAATAACTTCAAAGTCTTTTAGCATATTTTTATGATATTTACTTCCATAAATCTAAATAATATATTCATATTGCTTCTTCTCTGTTCTGTTTGGAGCACTCTGTGTTGGCTTTCCATTAACGACTGTGGGGACTTAGCTCTCCTGGCCAGCCTCACCCATTTCTACCATAAAGATGCACAGATGCACAAACACGTAACACACTTCTTACCCTGCCATGTTCCTAAACGTAGTTATATCGTAGTTCTAATCACTACTCAGAATTTGTAGTATTGTGACTGGATGATGCTTTTCAGTGCTGAGCCATATAGTATACAATGAAATATTTCCTTTCCTGCACCACTTCTTGTTTTCCTTGAAGTAATTAACTGTGATTTTTGTCTGACCCTCTTTTTTTAATATAGTTATCATTAATTCACCCTCAACTCTCATCAGAGCACTTATCTGTCTCAGTATATACAAATACATTAAGAAGGTGATTCATTTGTTTTAGTGAAATTAATCTCTACCAAAAGATTCTAAGTCTCTGATCAAAGCAGGTTGCTTTTTGAATCTGCTTAGCAGCTATAATCTCAGTGATTCCTTCACAATTATCAATTTTAGCTAGTTTCTCTCCTATGTTTTCTCTTTATGTTCTGGGAAGGTCTCTTGCTTTTTTATTTTTTTATAATCACTTCTCCATTTTTGTTCTTTACTTTTTTTTTCTGAGATTCATGTTATTCAAATGAGATGGACCTCTTAGAAAAATTTTCTATTTTTTTTGTCTAATTTCCATTTCATTATCTGCTCTACTTTCTGAGAGATTTCTTTAATTTCCAAACCTCCTAGTGAGACTTCCCTCACAACTATTTGATCTTTAATTGCTAAGAACTCATTTATGTTTGATAACTATTTTTAATAGCAAACTATTCTTATTTGCATGGAATTGATAGCATGTTTTATCACTCTAAGATTACTAACAAAAAAGTTTTAAGGATATCTTCACTCCCTGTTTAGTGTCTTTTTTTCCACATGGCTTTCCAAGTTTTGCTGGGCAGGGCGGGGCTGGATGGGGGGTGTTGTGGGTTTTTGGCTTCCACTACTCCTCTCAGATGTCTTCCATAAATATGCAGTGATCTATAATTTTCTGCTCATATTAAGAGCAGAACACCAAAAGGCTGATTGATTGGAAATTTCATGCCCATGATTGAGAATTATTAACTATGGTCTTCATTATATGATGATTTCCTGGATCACTTCCTTGGGGATCTCTGATGTCAGTCAGTATATTTAGGATTCCCTCCCCACCCACCCTTGACTCCCCATAAAATTATCTTCCACTTTCATACCTGGAGGATGTATACCATGTTTCCAGCATCCTGGGTGTGAAGTGGCAGGAGGGCAGGGTGAGGTACCAGGTATCTCAACTTCATCACCTCAGTTGTCACTTACTCTCCCTGTTTTAATTTAGTGCCCCCTCGCATTTACTAGAAAAAGACTTTTACCTTTTCCAGAGTAGAATACTCTGCATGAGTAGAATACAGAGCATGAGAGGAGTGATCACTCAAATATGCAGAGTCAAGGAGGGAGAATAAAGGTCCAATTGCTTTTCAAACAGATTTTGGGTCAATTTCCCAGTTTTGGAGCCTTGCCATCTCCTCTATGTCCACAAGTACCTGGTGTTGCAAGTTCATAAGCTTTTGATGATGTGAAGGAGGGATGTTATAATGTAAGTCACATTTCTTCTCTGTTCTAACATTGCCGCTTAGAATTTAGCTCCATTTTCCCCCCTTCCTGCTGACAAGCTGCTGTTTATATTCCAACGGTTGGTTTGCTGAAATCTCTCTCTCCAACCTGATTGTCATTTTTACAACTTTATAATGCAACAGTCTTAATGCACGTGTTCAATCCATTATTTTTAACTGGGTTTTAAAAGACTATATTGTTCCACATTAACTTTTGCCACTGCTCTGTGTGCAGTATTTCAGGTGATTACACAGGCTTCAGCTTGATCCACTACAAAGAACTCAGGGTATTATGAATAATAACAGCTATTTTCTCTTCTTTGGGAGGGGCTGGGGACTCACTCTAAACAACAACAAAAGAACCAAATGCTGACTGTGGCACACTGAATAGAATTGCCAACTGCATACTATAATACAAAATCGGAAAACTGCAGTTACTTCAAGAAGTACAATCAATCCACGATACAGGAAGAGAAGGGTAAAATAAATTATCACCAAGTTCCTTCCCAACTCTAAACTACAATGAAAGTAGAGACAATTTTATATGTCTGGACATGGAAAAATGTCAAAGATATATTTTAAGTGAAGAAAAAAACAAAACAGGTTGTAAAACTGTAGGTACAGAGAGGTCACAGTTTCGGTAAATACATAGGATTTTAAGTTCATCCTGACTCCCCATATAAAAAAAATACTTCTGTGAAACATTAAAATAGGTCATCACCTAGTCAACAGTTCCATCAAATATTATAATGCCCTGCCCCTTACTTGCAACCATTTCCCTAAAGAGAATAATAATGGCAATCACTTATAAAGCTTCAACTCCATGAAAGAGTATTTTTTAAGGAGCTTTATAATATTAACTCATCTAGTACTCAGAACAACTGTGGAGTAGTTGTCATTATGACCTCTATTTTGCAGGTGATGAACCTGAGGTAAGAGGAGATCAAGAATCTTGTTCAAGGTCACATGGATCTCCACTGAGTGGAGATGGTCTTTTATCGGAGGCAGTTTGGTTCTGAGGCCACGGTTCTCCAAGCTCACCCACTACACCCTGTTGCTAAACAGTCTCTACAGCCCATTCAGAACATGAACTTGGTGCTTAAGTGGACCGGCAATTTGATTTTATGTTAAATCTCTGCCCATTTATTTTACAAATATAAACTGAGCACTAATGATGTACAAAGCATTGCCTGACAGTCTCTGTTTCCAGTAATTAATTAATCCAGTTTTTCAGCTTACTCTCCTTAAGAGCTGGAGAAGATTATAAAAAGGGGGGGTAAAAAAGGCCAAAAAGAACAGTACATTTAAAAAGATATATGACAAACCCCTAATGTCTTGCTGAAGTTGTAGTTTTATAGTAACAGAATAGACTTAGTGGCTGGAAAATGAAATAGTTCACTTAAGAGCAACACCATATCAGACTTATAAAATTCAAAAAAAAATCTTGTTTTTATTTATCTAATAGCTAGTAAATAATTTTAACTACCACTGTTAGAATAACTGTAATTAACACTGCTATAAGAACTTAGAAAAACTGGAAAAATTAGTATATTTGATGTTAATACCATTGTCTGAAGCTCAAGTTAAATTTATGTTTCAATTATCTTTTCTACCAAAAATCTTCCGTCATTCTACTTTCTTCAGAGTTTGTTGTTAAGATAAGAAAAGCATTAATTATAGGCTTTCTTTCTTTCTTTCTTTCTTTCTTTCTTTCTTTCTTTCTTTCTTTCTTTCTTTTTCTTCTGTTCATTCACTCATTCATTCACTCATTCATTCATTCATTCATTCATAAGAAAAACAGATTCAGATATTCCTGAATAATGCAGGGCAGGAATGAGCTCAAGTGCTGAAGAGTAAGACATTCACTTATTGAAAAAAAAATTTTTTTAAAACTGATCTTTATATTTCCCTTTGTGTAGCAGATTCTGTCCCTAGAGAAATGCTAACTAGACAAGGTATTGCAAGACATTCACCTATAACCTGGCACTTCTCTGGCAGGGAAACCGACTTTGACACTGTGAGAGCTGTAAGAGAACACTTATAGTCTATTATGGTCATATCAGGAGGGCCTAAAAAATGTCTTTAAACTCCTTAGGAAAATGTGTCAGAGATACATAAAGGCAGAGGCTTTAACCCACTGAGCCACCCAGGTGCCCCTCATTCATCTATTCTTAAATCAATAAAATAATAAGGTGGAAAAACTCACCACAAAAAAAAAAAAGGAAGAACAATGGATAGGGACCTTATCAATACAGACATTAGTAATATGTCGGAAATAGAGTTCAAAATAACAATTATCAAGGGCCCAGCTGGGCTCAAAAAAAGCATGGAAGATAATAGAGAATCCCTTTCTGTAGAAATAGAATCCCTTTCTGGAGAAATAAAAGAACTAAAATCTAACCAAGTTGAAATCAAAAGAGCTATTAATTAGGTGCAATAAAAAATGGAGGCTCCTGTTCCTATAATAAATAAGGCAGAATACAGAATTGATATAGAAAACCAAATGACAGAGAATAAAGAAGCTGAGAAAAAGAGAGACAAACAACTACTAGACCACGAGAGGAGAATTTGAGAGATAAGTGATACCATAAGACACAATAATATTAGAATAATTGGGATTCCAGAAGAAAAAGAGAGAGAGACAGGGGCTGAAGGTTTATTGGAGAAAATTATTGTAGAGAATTTCCCTAATCTGGTGAAGGGCACAAGCATCAAAATCCAGGAGGCACAGAGAACCCCCTCAAAATCAATAAGAATAGGTCTACACCCCATCATATAATAGTAAAACTTACAAGTCTTAGTGACACAGAGAAAATCCTGAAAGTAGCTCTGGACAAGAAGCCTGTAACTTACAAAAGCAGATATATTAGATTGGCAGCAGACCTCTCCACAGAGACCTGGCAGGCCAAAAAGGACTGGCATGATATATTCAGAGCACTAAACGAGAAAAAATGTGCAGCCAAGAATACTATATCCAGCTAGGATGTCACAGAAAATAGAGGGAGAGATAAAAAACTTTCAGGACAAATAAAAACTGAAAGAATTTGCAAACACCAAACCGGCCCTACAGGAAATATTGAAAGGGGTCCTCTAAGCAAAGACAGAGCCTAAAAGGAACATAGACCAGAAAGGAACAGAGACAGTATACAGTTAACACTCACCATATAGGCAGTACAATGGAACTAAATTTATATCTGTCAATAGTTACCCTGAATGTAAATGGGCTAAATGACTGAATCAAAAGACACAAGATATCAGAATGGATTAAAAAAAACAAGACCCATCACTATGGTGTCTATAAGAAACTCATCTTAGACCCAAAGACACCTCCAGATTTAAAGTGAGGAGTGGAAAATAATTTACCATGCTAATGGACATCAAAAGAAAGCTAGGGTGCCAATCCTTATATCAGATAAATTAGATTTTAAGCCAAAACTATAATAAGAGATGAGGAAGGACACTATATCATACTTAAAGGGACTGTCCAACAAGAAGATCTAACAATTGTAAATATCTATGCATCTAACATGGGAGCATCCAATTATATTAACCAATTAATAACAAAGTCAAAGAAACACATCAACAATAATACAATTATTGTAGAGGACTTTAATACCCCCTTATCAAAATGGACAGATCATCTAAGCAAGAGATCAACAAGGAAATAAAGGGTCTAAATGACACACTGCACCAGATGGACATCACAGATATATTCAGAACATTCCATCCCAAAGCAACAGAATACACATTCTTCTCGAGTGCACATGGAACATTCTCCAGAATAGATCACATCCTGGGACACAAATCAGGTCTCAATTGGTACCAAAAGACTGGGATCATTCCCTACATAATTTCAGACAACAATGCTATTAAACTAGAACTCAATCACAAAAGGAAAGGTGGAAAGAACTCAAATACATGGAGGTTAAAGAGCATCCTACTACAGAATAAATAGGTTAACCAGGAAATTAAAGGAGAATTAAAAAAAATTCACAGGAACAAACGAAAATGAAAACACAACTGTTCAAAACCTTTGGGATACAGCAAAGGTGGTCCTGAGAGGAAAGTATATAGTAATACAACCCTTTCTCAAGAAACAAGAAAGACCTAAAATATACAACCTAATTCTAAACCTAAAGGAGCTGGAGAAAGAACACAAAGAAAGCCTAAGCCCAGCCGGAGAAGAGAAATAATAAAGATCAGAGCAGAAATCAGTGAAATAGAAATCAAAAAACAGCACAACAAATCAATGAAACTAGGAGCTGGTTCTTTGAAAGAGTTAATAAGAATGATAAATCCCTGGCCAAATGTATCAAAAAGAAAAGAGAAAAGACCCAAATTAATAAAATCATAAATGAAAGAGGAAGAATCACAACCAACACCAAAGAAATACAAACATATGAGCAACTATAAACTAGGAAATATAACAATCTGGAAAAAAAGGATGCATTCCTAGAGACACATAAACCACAAAAACTGAACCAGGAAGAAATAGAAAACCTAAACAGACCCAAAACCAGTAAGGAGATTGAAGCAGTCATCAAAAATCTCCCAACAAACAAAAGCCCAGGGCCAGACGGCTTCCCAGGGGAATTCTACTGAATATTTAAAGAATTAATACCTATTCTCCTGAAACTATTCCAAAAAATAGAAATGGAAAGGAAACTTCCAAACTCATTTTATGAGGCCAGAATGACCTAGATCCCAAAACCAGACAAAGACCCCATCAAAAAGCAGAATTACAGACCAGTATCACTGATAAACATGGATATAAAAATTCTCACCAAACTACCAGCCAATAGGATCCAAGATAACATTAAAAGGATTATTCACCATGACCAAGTGGGATTTATTCCTTGACTGCAAAGTTGGTTGAACATCTGCAACTCAATCAATGTGATACAATACATTAATAAAAGAAGGAACAAGAACCATATGATACTCTCAATAGATGCATTTGACAAAGCATTTGACAAAGTAAAGTATCTTTTCGTGATCAAAACTCTTCAAAATGAAGGCATAGAGGGTACATTCCTCAATATCATCCAAGCCATGTATAAAAAACCCACAGCTAATATCATTCTCAATGGGGAAAAACTGGGACCTTTTCCCCTAAAATCAGGAAGATGGCAGGGATGTCCACTATCTCCACTGCTATTCTACATAATACTAGAAGTCCTAGCATCAGCAATCAGACAACAAAAAGAAATCAAAGGCATCCAAATAGGCAAAGAAGTCAAACTCTCACTCTTTGCAGATAATACTGCATGTGGAAAACCCAAAAAACTCCACTCCAAGACTACCAGAACTCATATAAGAATTCAGTCAAGTGTCAGGATATAAAATCAATGCAGAGAAATCAGTTGCATTTCTCTACACCAACAGCAAGACAGAAGAAAGAGAAATTAAGGAGTTGGTCCCATTTACAATTGCACCCAAAACCATAAGATACCCAGGAATAAACCTAACCAAAGAGGCAAAGAATCTGTACTCAGAAAACTACAAAGTGCTCATGAAAGAAGTTGAGGAAGACACCACAAGAAATGGAAAAACATTCCATGCTCATGGATTGCAAGAACAAATATTGTGAAAATGTCTATGCTACCTAAAGCAATCTACACATTTAATGCAATCCCTATCAAAATACCATCAATTTATTTTAAAGAAATGGAACAAATAATTCTAAAATTTATATGGAACAAAAAAGACCCCAAATAGCCAGAAGAATGTTGAAAAAGAAAACCAAAGTTGGTGGCATCACAATTCGAGACTTCAAGCTCTACTACAAAGCTGTAATCATCAAGACAGTACAGTACTGGCACAAAAACAAACACATAGATCAGTGGAACAGAATAAAGAGCCAACAAATGGTCCCTCAACGCTATGGTCAACTAATCTTTGACAAATGAGAGAAGATGTCCAGTGGAAAAAAGACAGTCCCTTCAACAAATGGTGTTGGGAAAATCGGACAGCCATATGCAGAAGAATGAAACTGGACCATTTCCTTATACCACACACAAAAATAGACTCGAAATGGATCAAAGACCTCAATCTGAGACAGGAATCCATCAAATCCTGGAGAAGAACACAGGCAGCAATCTCTTTGACCTCAGCTGCAGCAACTTCTTCCTAGAAACATCGCCAAAAGCAGGGGAAGCAAGGGCAAAAATGAACTACTGGGACTTCATCAAGATCAAAAGCTTTTGCACAGCAAAGGAAACAGTCAACAAAACCAAAAGACAACTGACAGAATGGGAGAAGATATTCACAAATGACATATGAGACAAAGGGCTAGTATCCAAAATATATAAAGAACTCCTCAAACTCTACACCCAAAGAACAAATAATCCAATCAAGAAATGGGCAGAAGATACGAATAGACGTTTCTGCAAAGAGGACACCAAATGGCCAACAGACACATGAAAAAGTGCTCCACATCACTCAGCATCAGAGAAATACAAATCAAAACCACAGTGAGATACCACCTCACACCAGTCAGAATGGCTAAAATTAGCAAGTCAGGAAACGACAGATGTTGGCGAGGATGTGGAGAAATGGGAACCCTCCTCCACTGTTGGTAATGCAAGCTGGTACAGCCACTCTGGAAAACAGTATGGAGGTTCCTCAAAAAGTTGAAAATAAGCTACCCTCTGACCCAGCAATCACACTACTGGGTATTTACCCCAAAGATACAAATGAGGTGATTTGAAGGGGCATGTGCCCCCAAATGTTTATAACAGCAATGTCCACTATAGTCAAACTATGGAAAGAACCCAGATGTCCATCAACAGATGAATGGATAAAGAATATGTGGCATATATATACAATGGAATACTATGCAGCCATCAAGAGAAACGAAATCTTGCCATTTGCAATGATGTGGATGGAATTAGAGGGCATTATGCTAAGCGAAATAAGTCAATCAGAGAAAAACAATTATCATATGATCTCTCTGATGTGAAGAATTTGTGAGGCAGGGTTGGGGGTCATGGGGGGTAAGGGAGGGAAATGAAAGAAGATGGGATCAGGAAGGAGACAAACCATAAGAGACTCCTAAACTAACAAAACAAACTGAAGGTGGGTGTGGGATAGTGGGTGTAGGGATAGGGTTGCTGGGTTATGGACACTGGGGATGGTATGTGCTACGGTAATTGCTATGAAATGTGTAATCCTGATGATTCACAGACATGTACCCTGGGGCAAATAATACATTATACCTTAAAAAAAAGAAAAGAAAAGAAAAAAGAAACCAGAGTCAGCTGCTTAACTACCTGAGACACCCAAGCATCCCGCCTCTGTTTTTAATACATACAGGAACATGAGAGACCCATGTAGTAATATCTCCAAACAATGGTCTGATTCTTATATTTCTTGATTGACTCCAAGCTCCTTGAGTGTCCTAGTCATGTCCAACTTATTTGCTACTATATCCTCAACATTTAGTACAATGTCTCCACATATCTATTTAATATATACTTTTTGATAGAATGAATATATTGACTGAAAAGAAGTTAGTCCTTAAAAATGGCTTTAGAAAGTTTTCTTGGGGCACCTGGGTGGCTCAGTCACTTAACTGTCTGACTGGATTTTGGCTCAGGTCATGATCTCAGGGTCGTGAGATGGAGACCTGTGTGGGACTCCACACTTAGCATGGAGTCTGCATGAGATTCTCCCTCTCCCTCTGTTTTTACCCCTTACCCTGCCACAGGCTTTCTCTCTTCCTCTCAAAAATAAATAAATAAAATCTTTTAAGTTTTTTTTTTTTTTAATTTTTTGAGAGGGAAAGAGTACACACGAGTGGAGGGGAGTGGAAGAGGAAGAAGCTAACTCCCTGCTGAGCAGGGGACCTGATGAGGGACTTGATCCCAGGATTCTGGGATCATGACCAGAGCCACAGGCTGACGCTAAAACAACTGATCCACCCAGGTGCCCATAAATAAATAAAATCTTAAAAAAAAAATGTTTTCTCACACAGGTTTTGAAAAATATATTGGATGGTGACAAGGAGCAATGAATTCAATTTTATCCCCTGCCAAAGGTCCAAGTATACATCTATTTAATGTTGCAAACTAAATATGATCCTATATGGTTTAATGTATATCCCTCAACATCTACCAGAAGCCAACAGATTGTCTGAATTCTTCAAGGAAAATTATGGAGTATAGCCACGTGTATGTCTCAAAAAAGAGCAAACCACCTCTACCAGAAAGTGAACAGAGAACTCTATGGACAGGCCAAGATTCACCTCCTTAATTTGCTTTAATGCCCAAATGAATAAGTGATTAAAACCCCAAAGTTCTACTCCACTGATAAGATTATAAATTATTTTGAGGATCACTGGTAAGATATTCATGCACCATCAGGATCAAAAAGTATTTATATCTTCAACAAGAGTTCTCTGACTGGCCTTAGTTGGATATAATTCTGTTTTCCAGTTGGGCTCTGCATCCAAAAGAATGCACAGAAAGTAAATCAGTTCCTTCATGTTATAATTCTCAAATATTTTGGCTATTTTTATGATTTTCCTTCAATTTCAATGGATTAAAAATGATAATGAATTTTGATTAAGATGTTTGACTGCCCACTGTGCAGTTTATCACTGCATTGCTCTGTAATACAAGATAATACCAGCAACAATAATGATAACATTGACCATAAAATTCTTAATATTTAATGTGTGGCCTATGGAGAAGGCTGCATGTACATGAAAAATTTATTGAGCACCAAATATATATTGTGGGCTGTATATATTTTTACATATATTAGTTCATTTCATCATTATTACAATCCTGTTTACTACTGGTTCCCTCACTTTGTACTTGGGGAAACTAATATTAAAAAAGAGTTAAATGAGGGGCATCTGGCTGGCTCAGTAGGTAGAGCATGTGACTCTTGAGTTCAAGTCCCACATGACAGGGGATAGTGGGTAGGGGGAGGGGAGTTAAATGACTTTTTCAGGATTACAATAAAGTAAGTAGTAATGGCTAGGTTGAAACTAAGATCTTTCAAAAAGTGCCCAGCCTTGCTGGCTATTTTATTTAATGGGCCAAAATGCACTTAAGTACAAAATCAAAGGAGTCATTTTTAATGCTTTTCTTAAATCTCTCAGCAATCCCTGTTCATTTGGCCTCCAAAACACATCCCAATCTCACCATTTTGCAACATCTCAGTTGCTATCACCACAATCTAAGCCATTATTATTATCTTATCTGAAATGGAATAATTGCCTGTCAGCAGGTTGCATTGCTTTAATTCTTTGACCCTATGTTCCTTTCTTCACACAAGAAAGAAAAATAACATTTAAACACATATCAAGATGTATTGATTATACTCCTCCTTACCCCTACCTGTTGTAGAGATTTAAAGTGCTTAGAGCACCCTATGTTTTCATACATATTTGCTTTCCTGTTCCTAGAATTCTTCATGCCAGTCCCTGCCCCACAGCCTTCCTGTCTACTAGTTCATCTACCCGGAAAGTCTCCCTTCAACCTCTTTCCTCACATACCCCACCAAGATCTTCACATGACTCAGCTATTTCTCTTCATTTAGATCTCAGCAAGGTATCATTATCTTTGAAAGCCTTCTCTGGCCATCCCATCTGGAGTAGTGCTGCTATCCACTACCTAATCTCTGTCTGCCTCATTTCCCTGCTTTTTTACTCTGTTCCACTTAGCACCATTACAAGTTATCATTTATTGTATTTGTCCACTATCCATGGTCTCCTCCACTAAAATGTAAGCTTCTGTCTGGTGTACTATTGTATTTTCAATGGTTAGAATAGCCCCATTACATTACAGGCAGTCAATAATATTGATTACGCAAATAAAAGGAATATAAGGTTGTGTCTACTAAGACTCACTAGCCCTGAAGCATATATGCCATACCTTGGGCACTGTTATTCTGAAGATGAGTAAACTATCATATAAATCTCTGTCAGCAAAAACATGGTGACTATAAGTATACAGCACTTGTTCATTGTTTTCACACAAAGCATCCCAAGATGTTTAGGTTACCAATGAACCATTAAGACTTTCACATTTGCACGGAAACCAGTTCGAAGATGTTTGGAAATAAAATGATATCACTGGAGACAAAAGAACATCTACTTATAAAACAAAACAGAACAAAACACAACTTCAGGCTAACAAATATAATGAACATAAAGAGAAGGCTACCTGGGGCATCTCCATTGGTTAGTACAGGGCCCCAAACAAGAACTTTAACCTCTTTTTTTTTTTTTTTTAGGTCCACCTAAAAAACAGGAAAAATAATAATACCTAACCCATAGAACAGAGTGGTCTCTGCTGTTGATGATGATGATAATTATTTTAGTTTGTGGTGATTTTGAGGGAAGGGGCTACTGGAAATGAGGGAAGTAATGTCAGCTCCCCAGAGCCTCCCCACAGCACCATTATTGCCTTTCCCTCACCTCAGCGATTCTATCTCCTTCCTCCACTGCCATGACCCACATGACTTCAATCTCAATTCGTATTTGTAAAATGGTAAGAAGTAATCAGTTTTTACTCAGTCAGGCCCTTTTACACACAGAGAGGAGGAGGAGAGGGAAGTGTGGCTTGATGAAAAGTAAAGAGAAAGATTAGAAAATCTAGAATCCTAAATACAAGAATCTCATGCAGCACAGAAACACTGTTAAAAGTAAGAGTCTCATAAAAAAATAACAAATTTTCAAACTTATTCAGGCAAACCATTTTCATAACAGAAAAGGTTGGGATATATTTAAATGTGGAAGGTATCCATATTTTCACATAAAATTCAATGACAACATGCATACACAGGTCCTGTCTCAAAAAAGGACAAATATTTAATCATAGTTTTGCACATTTCTATTATTACGGGATAGCTATTTATGTTTTCATAATCCAGTAAGCTAGTGATAGCACTAAAGGTTTGAAATTATTTATGGAAAAATCTATAGAATTAAGAAAATTTAATCTGTTAACATTCTGTGTTTTTGCTGCATATCGAGACACAACAACATTATTCCATTTTGGTGATAAAATGAGTGTTAACAGGAGCACAGTTTGGAAGTGACAACCTCAATCAAAACCTTGATGCATACCAACACGCTAAACACATCTGTTAGAATATAGCAAAAATTACCAGAATGGTGATGAGAAGGACAAGGTGAGGGTGATGTCTCAATAAAAAAAGAAAATAATATTTATGTGTGACATGTTACATATTATAATTTTGCAAGAAAACAAAAAAAGCCACTTTCTAATAGGACTACCTTACAAAAAATAGAAATGACTACAACAGGAAATATCTAACATAAGGACAATATGCCAGTTAATACTTCCTTAGCAGCTTTACTTTATGAAATTGAGAAAATAACTTGCTAGTGAAGCTCAGCCACCTGTGAGTAATGCCCATGAAAATCAATGTTAGAGTATCTTCTATTTAAAAACCAATTAATGGGAAGTAAACTCATACTGGAACCGCAGAGCCTGCTGTCCAAAGAACATGATACCTGAGTACTTTGAAGTAGTTTCATGGTGTTGGGTCTTGTTCCCCATTTACCTCTTTTTTGCGGGGGGGGGCGGCTAAAGCTGGGTTGAGGAATGCCTGGGGAGCTCAGATGGTTAAGTGTCTGATGCTCGGTTTGGGCTCAGGTCATGATCTCAGGGTCCTGGGCTCTGCGCTCAGCAGGCAGTCTGCATGAGGTTCTCTCTCTCCCTCCCCCTTTGTCCCTCCCTCTGCTCCAGCGCTTGCCCTCTCTCTTTCTCAAATAAATACATAAATAAATCTTAAAAAAAAAAAAAAAAAAAAAACCTGGGTTGAAATTGATGACTGATGGAGCAAATGGTTGATGATTTTATTCTTTACTCATTCACTGAATCATCAAGATATGTTAGGCATATGTTATGGGACATTCATTTTCAAGCTGTGAAGATGCAAGGGGAAACAGGACTTGGATTCTGTCTTCAAGGCGCATACTTTCTTGAGAGAAATACAACAGCTGAAGAGGTAAACAGCTGAAGAGGTAATTATTATTATTAGACACGGGGACCATTGCTAATAAGGATTGGAAGGAATTCTCAAAGGGATTAGGAAAAGGACAAGGTAAATGTGAAATCTCAATAAAAGAAAAAAAGTCACCATTTTTTTCAGTGACTTAATTTTTTAAACCATTTTAACCATTTTTAATTATAAAGGTCAATGCTATTAAACGTAATCACATTATTGTGCAACAGATCTCCAGAACCTTTTCACCTTGCAAAACTGAAGCTGCATACCCATTAAACAGCAACTCCCCATTCCTCCCTGCACCTAGCCCCTGGCGACCACTGTTCTACTTTGTGTTTCTAGGATTTTGATTACTCATAGAAGTGGAATCATATAGTATTCACCTTTTGGTAACTGGCTTATTTCACTTAGCAAAATGTCTGGAAGTTTCATTCATATTGTAGCATGTGGCAAGCGTTCTTTCCTTTTATAGGACTGAATAATATTCTGCTGTATTTTGTTTATCTATTTTGTTTATCTATTCATCTGTTGCTAGACACTTGGGTTCTTCCATTTCTTGGCTATTGTGAATAATGCTGCTATGAACATGGTTGTGCACATATGTCTTTGAGATCCTGCTTTCATTATTATGGACATATATTCAGAAGTGGGATAGTTGGATCAGGCAGTATTTAATCTTTTGAGGACTCTCTATACTATTTCCCAGAGAGGCTGCATCATTTTTTATTCTATCAACATTGCACCAGGGTTCCAATTTCTCCACAGCCACATTAATGCCTGTTATTTTGCCAAGCATAATATTCTAGCCCCACCCCTATCATTGCAAATGGCAAGATTTCATTCTTTTTATTTTTTTTTAAAGATTGTATTTATTTATTTGACAGAGAGAGAGATCACAAGCAGGCAGAGAGGCAGGCAGACAGAGAGGGAAGCAGGCTCCCCGCTGAGCAGAGAGCCCAATGTGGGGCTTGATCCCAGGATCCTGAGATCATGACCTGAGCTGAATGAAGGGCTTTAACCCACTGAGCCACCCAGGTGCCCTGAGATTGAGTAATCTGATGTAGGTCTTCACCTAGGAAGATCTAGAGGTAGAGGAAAAGTGTAACCCAAATATTGTGACCCTTCCAAATTATTAAATTGCTGGTTTCCAAATTATGAAACATCCAAATATTTCAAAATATTGAAATACCTAAAGTGTTAAAGATACTATAGATTAACAAAGAAGAACACATTCCAAATCTGAGCCAAAATACAGCAGTGTGAAGGAAAACTGTATGTCAGAGGAAGAACCTTGCAATGGGTTGATTGGAATGCAGAGTACCACTGAGTCATGAGGCATGGGAGAAGTGTCATCAACAAAGGCCAGAACATGTTTCTACAGGTGCTGTTATGCAAGGGGATAACACGAGCAGATGTGTGTTTATTAGTGTATATATGTGTCTAGGTCCAGGTTGTTAGCTTTGTCCATCTGGCCTGTATCTGCTTCATCTACAGGAACTTTTCAAAATGTATTTGTAGTACCTTCTCTTCAAGGAATGTGTCCAGACTCTACCCCCTTTCTCCTCTTTTCAATGTTCACTTTTTGTTGACTTCTCCAATTTTCACAAGATGAGAGGTCATTGAAACTCGATTGTTCTTTCCCCTTGTTACTTGAAAATGGCAATTTGGTTTCATAGTTGTATGGCTTTCATCTTGGCATCTGCTAGTTATACCTTCTCTCATCACTTTTCTTGAATTCATTCAATGCAATTCTAACATCAGTTAAGTTCCCAGTACACTATTCTTGTGACTGGAGCATTACACTCACGTTAATCCTGCTTGTCTGGTAAACGAGACTGGAGAGGAAGTGTTACTGGAAGCAAGTACCATTTGTACATGTAGCCCAGATGCTAGCTGAGGTCATTCTGCCCACCGAGAGTTTTACATAAGATTAAATGGACCCTTACCCTGCCTCCTCCCTCCCCCATCTGTGTTTAATCGGATGTTTGATGCTCATTTGTGATTTCCACAAATTCAAAGCTTAGGTTATTTTAGCTTTCTAGTTTTTTAAATTCAAATTTCTAGGTTTTTCTCAACCTCTGATCTCATTTATATCTCACTCCCATGGCTATTTTTCTTCTCCAAGCTCCACACCAACCTATAATACATTCCATTTGACTTGGAGTTAAAATGATTCATCTAGAGCATGTGTAGGAGACTACTGAATTTTGGAATAACTAGGAGGAGAGGCGGGGGTTACATTGTAGGGTTACCAAGCAAACTGCTGAAAATAAAATATTAAATACCCGCACCTCCAAAAATCTTTTGGCTACTTTCCTTCCAGTCCAATCAGGAGTTTATCAGTAGCTGACACTTAACCAACAGTGCCCTACCCTCCTGTGATGCTCAGTGACCCTTCTCTCTAATTGCTTTCTCCTTCTGCCTCATCCTCTGACTCTCCTCCTCCCTTTCTCTGGTTTCCCTTACTAGCATATTTCAGCGCATTTCTCTAGTAGAACAATTTATATCTATGTGCTTCTTCCTTTCCGACCAAACCAGGCATTCAAGTGCTCATCTCACACACTTCAAGAAGATAATATGCTACACAAAGATCATTTCTCTAGAGGGAAATTCTGACACTCCATTAAGGGAAGAAGTGATTCTACTTATTGTAATGTTAAATAGAATATATTTTTCCTCTATTATATTTGATTAGGTTCAAGGTCATCGGCTGTTTAATTTGGGAGAAAATGACACAAAATTTTTGTTAAATGTAATAAATTAAAAAAGTATTTAGTTACCTATTGACAGAGGTGGGGAAAAGGGAAAGAAAAAAAAGGGTGGGGCAACAAATAGAAAAATAAAGGAGATAGGAGTGGGACAGAAAGGTATAGACAGGGAGAGAAAAGGATATATGTAGGGATAGTATTAGGTTAAGAAAGCCCAGATTTAAAATAAATTTAGTTATAACTTACACTGTGGCTGGCAGCATGTACACTCCTCTGCTCAAAACACTGCAAACAACTTCAGCTGAGAATAAAAAGCAGCGCCCTTTCAACAGCCAACACGACCCTGTGCTTCTGCCCTCCTTGTCTCTCAGATTTCATCTCTTACGCTCTTGTAGCTACACTAGTGTAGCTCACACTAGTTCAGCCACTCTGACCTTTTCCTCGTTAACAACTGGTGTGATTTCATCTCAGGGATATTGTCCTTGTTATGTCCTCTTCCGAAAATGTTTTGCCACACCCCTATACCTCCTTCAAGTACCTGCTCAAATACCAGCTTTCACTGAAGCTTTCTCTAAACATTTTATGGCAACTTGAAATAGACCAATTCCAGCTCTCCACAACTCCTACTCTTATTTTTTTTTTCCAAATGCCTATATTTTTTATTTTTAATAACATATAACGTATTATTTGTTACGGGGGTACGGGTCTGTGATCCATCAGTCTTACACAATTCACAGCACTCCTACTCTTATATTTTACTTATATATTTGTGCACTGTGTCCCCTTATCAATATATTCTTGAGAACAGGGATTCATGTCATTTCACTCACTGATTGTCCAGAGCCTAGCACTGTGCCTGATACATAGGGTTGCTCAATAAATTTTTTATAATGGTTGAACCCTAAATCTATTACCTATTATTTAAGTTGCATAATGGATCCATTTTATAGTTCTTCATCAGGAGCTCTACCAAGAAACAGCCACTTAGCCCGAAAAGTGGGGAAGGACATGAGAAAATAAGAACCAGGACAAGAACCTGGAGTCTCAGATCAATGCTTCCCAAAGAATCTTAAGTAGAATTGTGTCTTTCAAACATTTTTGCCCACATATCTCCTAAAAGACATGTCTCTTGGGGCGCCTGGGTGGCTCAGTCATTAAGCGTCTGCCTTAGGCTCAGGTCATGATCCCACGGTCCTGCAATCGAGCCCTGCATCGGGCTCCTTGCTCGGCAGGAAGCCTGCTTCTCCTGCTACCATTCTCTCTGCTTGTGTCCCCTCTCTAGTTGTGTTTCTCTCTGTCAAATAAATAAAATCTTTAAAAAAAAAAAAAAAAAGACATGTCTCTTAAAATCCAGGTACACCTCACATATATTCAGGTTAGGTTCTAACATTATTCTTATAACTTTAGTTGCAAAGATGTAAGGTAACTACTGAGATATGAAAATAAAATGATTATATCATTCACTTAACGAGTCCATGGATTGTGAAGATATTAAAACCCCAGAATTGTTACATGTTAAAAGGGTGAATTTTATGGTATGTGGATTATATATTAATTTCAAATTGTTTAACATAAAAGAACTTTAGCCTGCCCCCAAAGTTAAAATCTGCTGAAGTTCTGACTTTGAGATTAACTAAATTCACCTATAACTAAGAGAACATTGATGTTTTCAATATTCTTCCTTTTTTAGCAACCACTTTTAACAATAACATCTTTGATATTCTACACTTAGCAAGACTTATCCTTTCAGATGGGATGAAAAAAGTTTTGTCACTTTTTGCTCAATAAATGGCTATGACTTATTGAAAATAAAAGGGGGTGTACATGGAATATACAACCATTTGATGCTCAATATCATCTATTAAAATGCGAAAACTGGGGCGCCTGGGTGGCTCAGTGGGTTAAAGCCTCTGCCTTCAGCTCGGGTCATGATCTCAAGGTCCTGGGATCAAGCCCCGCATCGGGCTCTCTGCTTTGCAGAGAGCCTGCTTCTCCCTCTCTGCCTGCCTCTCTGCCTACTTGTGATCTCTCTCTCTCTCTCTCTCTCTGTTAAATAAATAAATAAAATCTTTAAAAAAAAATGCGAAAACATTGTCTTCATAATAGTCAGACATTTTACATCATATTTTCCTCCTGGAATCATGTTTCATTCCACTTTTCTCCAGACTATTTTATCTTGAGGCAATATGTTTATATGCTTGAAAATCATTTACTGATTAATGTTTCATATTACCTGTGGGAGAAATGGAGTGTATTTTTTGAGGTTGATATTAAAGTACTTTGAGTCATCACTAAAATTATATTAGTATGTGATTGATCTAAAAATATAAATGTTATATTTTTTGAAAAATATTTATTGAAAATGCATCTCTTAATCCAATGAGTAAGGCTACTTTTTTTTTTTTCAAATTAATTCATGTATACTAAATGATCATTATGGCTAGAAAGAAAATAAGGGTTCAACATCATTCTTTTTCTCTTTTTCATTCTCCTAATTAAAATCTGAGAGATGTGCTCACATAAATAAGAATATAAGACTTTTACTTCTTTGAAATTCTGGCTTTAAGAAGAATAACATACGGTGCCATGCTACATCATCAAAAATTATTTCCAGTAACCTATTTACTGACAACTTCATTAAGAAGTTGTCTTCATTAAGACTTCATCTTCAATTTTGTTGAAAACTATAAGAATTGGAAACTATCTTAGCTGTGAAAGAATCTGTTACCCAAACAGATGTCACTTACCTTTTCAACTCCAAAACTAATTTCCATTTGTTTGGTGCCTTCAAGTTTTTTTTCACCCTGAGGTAATTAATGCACCAATAATAAGATTAAGGCTGGTAAGTCTGTAAGTGTTGGTGTTGTTTTGTTGTTGTATTTTTTGTATAAAAGAATAACAGTGATTATCATGGATGGTGGGGTGACAAGTTAAATCCCCCCAATCCTCTCTAAATCATAGCAATTTTAGAGAAATTGAAAATACTAAGGTTAATTCCCTTAAAACTATCTCTCTTCTCTCTACTCACAGACCCTTGTTTGAAGATTGCTGCTATGGAAAAAAAGGATGAGAGAGGATAGAAAGGAAGGAAAAGAAAGAAAATGAAATCCCACAAATGAGGGTTCTAAAATGTTTATGGGGTAGGTATGTTTCAGAAATGCTTTTGTTCTTTCCCTCTTAAGAGATTCATAATATTCATTGTTCTCTGGTGAGGAAACCTGTTTGCCTTGTTTAATTCAGCCTTTCTAAATAATTTTTGAACACAGAACCCTTTCCCTTGCAACATTATCTGACAGCCCACAGAATTAATAGTCCACTGACACATGTTTAACATTATGCCAGATGTAGCTACTGAAAGACGTGTGTGTGTGTGTGTGTGTGTGTGTAGTAAAGTAGGAACTTAGGAAAAAAATAAGGTTTTAGAAAATAAGGCTTGCTGTCATTGAAAAGTGAATTTCAATTCATGACTAAGGAATCTGGGAGAGTAGATGGGGACCCAGGAGCAGAACAGTGTATTGTATATTCAGAACAGAAAAGGGGCTAGTTCAAGAAATATGGGGGAAGGGAGAAGACTCAATGTCACCACCAAATTATTATATAAGAGACTGACAAGACTGTCCAACATCTAGGATGCTTCATACATATTCAACAGATAAGCTGCTGCTGATAACAGAGTGTTCTTTCTTTTGGAAGCTGGGGGTGGGAACCTAGACAGAAAATAACTGCATCTCTAGAGATCAAGAGGGAAAATTCATTCAGCCTCAAACTGGTGCTAGGTGGGGGAAAAAAATGCTAATTTCAGGGTTAAAAAAAGGATAGCAGAGCCTAAAATATGATGCTATGTGTGAACTACCTGGAAAGAAAGATTACACAGTCAGGATGAGAGTAATGAGTTATTTAAATTAACACAACATAAATTAATATCTAGTAAGCTTTCTCTCAGAGATTGTCTAGAACTATAATAAAATTTCCTGTGCTCAAGGCAGTGCACATATTTTTGGGAAGAGAGTGACACAAGAGAGGTTAAAGAGGACAGTCAGGCTTTAAGACAGAGGTGAAGTCTTTATGAAGCCCCTAGAGAGGAGGAACAGAAGTCACCTAAAATAAGCATAGGTTGTATCTAGCTGTCATCTCTAAAAGGCTTCCTTGAACATGCCTTCTCTCTTCTCTGTGCTCAGGCTGCAATTTTACTTTATTATTTTAAAGATTCATTTTTATTTGAGAGAGAGAGAGAAAGAGAATGTGAGTGGGGCGGTGGGGGCAGTGGGAGAGAGAGTCTGAGTCTTAAGCAGATTTACACCAAGTGCCAAGCCTTACGTGGGGCTTGATTTCATGACCCTGAGGTCACAACCCTGAGATCATGACCAGAGCTGAAACCAACTATGCCACCCAGGCACCCCTTCTCAGAGTGTGATTTTAAAAACAATTTAGGAACATTATAGAAATCATCACACTGGTTTAAGTAAAAGAGAAAACCAGCATGGAAAATACCCACAGTGAAAAGCAACAACTTAGAAAAGTAAAACTTTTGTCTATATAACCCCTGTAATATTTAGATGAGCATTCTTCATAGGATTCTCTGAACATATATCTGATGGAACTGGACTGATCTGAACAAATCATAAACCGAGGGCTGAAAACAGATGTTATGAAATCAACTCCTACTTCAAACCTAAATTTTCAAGGCCCCCTCTGTACAAAGTCCTATCACCAGTCCATCAAGTTCCTAAAGAATGCAAATTCCAGCAATGGTTTAAATGTGAAATCCAAGAGACAGACTTATATTTAGCTTTAATATCAGTTACTATGACAACCAATGGGCTATTTAAAGTTATTAGCATTCCAGCCTACTGAGTTAATAATACGGACAAGAATGGCATAAAAGTTAAGCAAAAGCAAATCACTTCAATGTCATATCACATAGCAATGACAGTGAGAGCTATGTAGGCTTAAGAGGATTTGGAGAAATATAGTTAAAAGGACAAATCAATCATCAGCTCTTGAAACCTGTAGCATATTATTGACGTCTTCTACCTACCATATTCTTCAAGCTCATTAAAATTCTAAGTTCGGGATTTAAACAAAGTGAAATCATCAAATCAGAATGGACAAAATGATATTCAGGGAAAACATTTTACAACTATATGGTCTCCACCTTACTAACTCTCCCTTGTTTTAATCTCAACACACATGGTCAAGAGTGGAATACAGAGTTAGCTCTGGGATATCCAGAGGATTTTCACAAAGAAAAAGGTGATGCAATAAGGAGGAAAGGATTAAGTTTCATGAACTGTTGTTTGGAAGATTCATCTGCTAAAAGCAGCAAAGAGTGATATAAGATGTTAAAAACAGATGGCCTAAGTCACAGTGCTACATCACATAAGTATGGAGACGAGAACTAAAATAGCCCAAGTAATATTTTTATTAACAAGATGCCAAGTACAGCAGCAAAAATACCTTTAGGAAGAATCTCACTTCAGAAAAAGGTTTTCCCCCCTTACACTTGATGCTATTTTCTGAATTACTCTTGGTCTGTTGCATATGTTCAAGCATCTGGGTACTTGCCATGCTCAGATGAAAGAAACTAACCTCTCTCCTTGAATGAGGCTTCCTTTTCTTATGAGCCTACCTGTGTGATGGAGATAAACAAGAATAAACTAAACACACAACTTATGAGGAAAGCGCTGTTCCTCATACTCTTGCAAAGAAATTTTTTTCCACATTACACAAGCTGACTAGAGAATTCCCTGGTCTTTGAATTAGTTATGAAGAAAGAAACATTCATTAGATCTGGTGACAGTAAATGTTGCTGGAGTGACCTTAGGATTATTAAAGGCGATGCCAGGAAATCAGTCCAAGAACATGGACACACATAGGATGGGTGTGAGCAGTGACCTGTGACTACTCACAGGTATTTCAATTATAAGACTGGCACACAACAAGACGATTAGGGCATGGTAGATGCAAAGAGATGTGAGAAAAATCTCCCAAGTCAGAAAGAAGAGTCTGAGATTCATAGAATGGTTCACTTGTATGGCCCTATCAATAAATAGTATTCCCTAACATATATGGATTAATTCATCTATAAATTATACCTACGGATTACTTTGGAAAAGGAGCATGGTGTAATGGTTAAGAGCACAGAATATGAAGCCAGACAACCTGGATTTGAATCTCAGCTCCTCTATTCTGGACTATTCTGGGCTTCATCTGTATGTCTCCTCACAAAGCTATTCTAAAGATTAATGAGCTAATGAATTTAAAGCCCTTAGAACAGTGACCAATACATACTTTTTACTACATATCATTTATATTATTATTATATATTATGTAAATGATGAAGATAAGCACAAATGGAAATTCTAATATGTTCCTTGCTTGCCCCATGAATTTGCTTGCACAACCCCACCACTGACCAATGAGCTGAGGGACAGAAGTTGAACAAGGGAACAAAGTATCATCAAAAGATGAAGATGGCATCCCTGTTCAAGCAATGGCCAGGAAAGACAGGACAAAAAGGAGCTAATATCTGTCCTGATAGTACTCGGTATCTTGGACTTCACTCACACGCTTCAACAGAATAGATTTTTGAAATCTAATGCCTTTTTGGGTTGATTCAGCTTGATAAAAATTTGGCTTTCCTTAGAGCTTTCTAACAAGGGAAGAATATTTTAGTCAAAGAATGAAACTACCTCCTTAGCCATTGCATTTCTCATAATAAACAAATAAACAAGCAAATAAACCTAAAATTATTGTGGTTTTTGTTGGCACAAGTCAACCTCTCAAGTTCACTGAAAAGTTTGAGTTTTAGGGCCTACCAGGCAGTCTGCGGGGTGCCCCTGGATGGAGGCAAATTCACCAGGGTTTTCCCTCCTTGTGTGGCTCTTGCCTGCCCAACAGCCAGGCTGCATTCTCCTGGTGACATCCCAGCTACTCAGGTACCTTCAACTGCCTTAAATCCCAGTAACCTCAAATCTTAGAATTTAGAACTTAGAACAGATTTCAGATTTAAGAATTGAGATTTACTTAGGTAGGTAGATTCAAATTACTAAGCTTATTTTTCCCCCTTCAGTCTTATAATCTCATTTTGGTATGCACTCAAGAAAAATACTAAGGCAGGGATGGTTAAATAGTGGTATGGAACAGTATTTCTCAAGCCCCTCTCAAAACACAATTGATTTATACTTTCTTGTGAGAGGTCATCCTTTGTATTAGAAAGAGCTCTGATCTACAACTGGTTTTTAGTGTTTCAGTGAGACACTCATTAAAAAAACTCCTACAGTACAAGGACTGATGATGCTCTATATTTAGGACTAACATGATTGTCATCATAGGCAAAGGAGCTAGAAAGCTCCAACAAATTCGCTGGAACTGTATCAGATCCTCTTAGGCCAATTCCCAGACCTCAGGTCATTGCACTGATTACAACAACACGGCAAAGCCATTCACATTTGCCTTGTAATTGTCTGAATATCCACTCACAGTCTATGCTATTCGTCATCCTTACATTACAACCAACAATGATTCACCTTATCCTAAGTTTTATGATTTGTCATCAGTCATAATGTCTCTTTTTCTCTTTCACAAGGAAATATGACAATACGACCCTGAGGTGCAAAAACCCTAAGAAGCACTAACTTGTGACTAAGCCAGCCTGCCTCTGTGGTGTTACATAAGCTCTCCAAGTCATGTTCCATTTTGTCACAGATTTATCTAAAGCTGTGATACTCAAAGTACTTTTTATTTCACAGAATTTGCCATTTTTACCATTCCTTGAACCCAGGAAGAAAATCAGAAAGCAAGCTCCTTAAGTCAAGATGTCCTTGGAGAATAATTTAATAACCACAAATGTTCCCAAGGAGCACAGAGGTCCTATTTCTGAGCACCTCTCCTATATTTGTACTTCTGAGCCTCATCTCTACAGCGCTCACTAAAACCTCATGTCTTGCTGAAAATTACTTCACCAAGGAATCACTTCTCTGCTTTCAAATCATTGCAAATTATAATGTCTTTATAGATATCACCATCAAAAGGTGGCAAACAAAAACCAATAAACGACTATTATTAAAATTCATAATTCTTTCTTCCAAGTAGGTAAAAAAAATGGCTTAACTGCAGTTTTCAACATTTTTTAAAGCATTTTGAACATAATTAAATTTGCCTCCTCTGGCATGGCTGAAAGAGGGCACCTTTTGAAAGATGTTTGATGACCAATACATTCTCCATCTTACCTACAGCACAAGACTTAACTAAATTTTCTACATTCCAAGTTTTACCTTCTAAGGAAGCTCCAAAGAATTTTTAAATGTTTTCTTCCTGTTTAGCGCCATTCCTTGTCTTGCCCCTTGTCCTTATCTTTCAGATTATATCTGCAAGTGGTTACCTTTGTTCAGTAGTGTGCTAACAAATGTCTAACAACCAGTCCTCCAAACAAAAACGAACAAAATGAAACAAAAGCCTTGATGCATAACATCTGCCAATTTCTGTGGTGTAAATGCTTCCAAAAGAGCTGATTTCAAATTACCAATACAATGATGCTGAATGCTGAGTTAAGAAGAGATATCTCTACCATAGAGATAGAGCAGAAATAAATAAGGTCAAAAATATTGATAATAAGACAAAGTAAAATAATTAAGAAGTGATTAGTTTTGAAGATTTATTACTTTTGGTTTTAATATAATTTATGTAATCCTAAGATTGTATTTAATTTTTAATAATGTGTATGTTTAACAATCATCTTTCACAAGCCATTAAGTGTTGGCACAAGCACACCACTGCTTCTATTATGACAGCTAATCAAGATTTAAGCTTATAGCTTATACTAGCTTCATGATAGTAAAATCCATATTTTAAACATCCATCAAAATACATTACACACTTTTTTTATTGGTTGCTATATTTCTACTCATGGTAGTTGGAATATGTTACTATCTTCTTTCAAGTTCATGGAGTAAAGACTAAATGCAGGGCATGAACTTGATATTACTATGGAAGCCAGTGTTTGATTTTGTTTGGGGAATTATATCCTCTTTAAACTTGCTGATTTATAATATGGTAAGTTGTTAAAAAAAAAAAAAAACTGGCGGAGCACATCTCTGAAAAATCCTAGAAAAATCACAATGCTATTGTGAGGATCAGTGATGTCAGTATAATCTTTTATCACTTCAGAGGCCTTCCATGTTAATACAGACTAAAACTAATGAACCCAAGTTCCTAAGAGCACAAAAGCTCAGTATTTTCTAATCAGGTAGTTTCTAAGCCTTTAAAGAGAAAGCCACAAATCACAATACCTTCCACATAAAGTATACAGAAATCATAATCTTTGGCCTCTGAAAATCTTTACTGATATTATTGCAACTAAAGCTATTAGTAGCAAACACTATTGCTAAGCACTGATATGGTTGTTATATATAGCAACTCATATCACCCTCATGACCACATGGGGGAGGTACTTCTGTAATTCTCATTTTATTTTTTTAAAGATTTTATTTATTTATGTATTTACATATTTATTTACTTGAGAGAGAGAGAGAGAGAGCAAGTGAGGGGAGGCAGAGGGAGAAAGAGAATCTCAAGCAGACTTGACGCTGAGTGATGAGCCCAAGGCCAGCCCGGCACAGAGCCTGACGCAGGGCTCAATCTCATAATCCTGACATCATGACGGGGGCAAAAACAAGAGTCTGATGTTCAGCTGAGCCACCCAGGCACCCCATATTATTCTCATTTTAAAGGTGAGCAACACTGGTGAGGTTTACATAAATAACTAGCCCAAATAATGCTTGGGATAAAGCAGAACCCACACCCACACCTACCGAACTACCAAGCCCGTTCTTAATTGCACTGTTTTTACACCTGTGATCTCTATCTCACTTGTGCTCTATCCACCCAGTGTTCAAACCCGAAACCCTAAACTTATTTAATGCTGTGCAGGTTTTCACCCCTTACACTTACTTGATCCCTACAACCACTAGGTTATACTTCAAAATAGGTCATAAATTTGTTTATCTCTATTGCCGCTACCTTATTCCATCATCTCTGGCCTAGGAAACTGCCAGAATCTCCTGCATAGTTCCCGTCCCTTGCATCTTGCCACAATCCCCTGCGTCTTCATGCTTAATCATTCTTCAGCATGAAGCTGGAATGATCTTTCTAAAATTAAACTCTGATTCTGTCAATATCTTCATTAAAATATTTCAGTGAGAGCCAGAGTGAAGAGCGAAGTCCTTAAAAAGGATTTCCCCAAGCTCTTCACGATTTGCTCTCTAGGCTCTGACACTGCAACATCCCCTTGTATGGTGACCAACTTCTGGTTCTCAGAAGGGGCCATGCTTTTACCAACTGACTTTTGAGCAAGCACCTTCTTCTGCCTGAAGGGCTAATATTCTGTTCCTCCCCTTCCCTGACACTTCCATTAGGATCTGATTAATTTTTCAAAGCTCAACTTAAAATTTCTAGTGCCTAGAACTGCATATAGTAGGATTTCATGGACTCTTACAGGAACATTTTCTCCAGATAAGTTATGGCATATATTTGTTCTTGTAGGAGAGAAACTATAGGCCATTTGAAATGATCTGTTATCATCATTATCATATTCACTAGTATCACTCTGCAAGTAAAGAACACACAGATAGTTAACTTCCCAGGGGCCAGTCCCCTTATCCAAAAAATGAAAAGAATAGACCAGATAGTTTTTACAGAATGAATGTATGAAGAACATTTCTAAGTTAGGGGACTTTGTACCTTCATTGAGATCATTCTGGGGTCCAGAATACAAGCAGTGGTAATAACTCTAAGCAGCAAGGAACATTTTTTATGAATATCGAAGCAGTTTTGGAAGAAGTCAGATAATTGCAAGATACAGAATATAAATATTTTATTGATTCCTGTTTCATTAAAATATCAGTTAAATACGTGAAGGACTTGAGAATTAGGAAGGCTCTGGCTCTTGCTCAGAGCACTTTTCAGATTGCAACATAAAATTCTCAAGTATGTGACTCTTCGTGAGTACACAGATAAAAAAAAATCACTAGGATTATGCAAGTGATAGAGCCTTATCTGTGTAGGCACTTTTGAGGGGCTGTTTTCACCTATAAGCCTAGATTCTTTCAACACACAGCAAAAAGACAGATGGAATCAGGTCTGGAAAAACACCAATATTTTTTCGCCTTGCAACCTATTACATCAGCTAGCATTTCCCTGTAGTTGTGATTATTACATTATGACTTGATTACTAACTATTACCGCCACAGTTGGAAAAGTAAAAGCCCGGCATGGGGCCATCTCCATTATAAGAATATGAAATTCCATAACAAGCTCTGAGGCTGCATGGCTGCTGTGGGGTCGAACTCAGAAGTACATAAGTATCTACTTAAGATGCTGTTTGAAGGAGCACCCTAAGTTACATCATTATTTCATTTAGTTTGAACCGTACCATGGATTTTTCCATTAAGCAATATTAGACACTTAAACACTATACTGAGGTTATTCGTGCTCTAAAAAAAGGCAGCGTAATTTTTTTCCTACTGTCTTGCCAGAGGACGAGAATTTTCTATCACATGTATATGCAATCCTGATTTTGCCTAATAGAACAGACTAAGTGGTTACATAAACTAGAGAACACCAGTCACGTTAAAGAGACATAACTGAGCAGAGAAGTATTAATATTCATGTTGGTAATATGGGCATATGCCATTTAGGAAACCAGAGAGAAAAGAGCTTTAGTTGCTCTAATTTAACAGGCCCAGGAAGTACCAAAAAAAAAAAAAAAAAAGTCAAATATATTCAAAGCATATAGATTAATGTTAATGGGAAAAGGGAAGTATGATACTATTTTACATCTCTTCTTCTTTTATGTGTCACTCAAATGACAAGATGGGCCATGATAAGAAGTGTGATCTGATAAAGTTTTTTGCCAGTGTTTTTAGGACAGAAATCTAGTGATGGAAAAACACCAAACTACTTAAATATTTTACAGGGGGGATGGTCATCACAGCAAGAAAATTACAAATTATATAGATATTTAAAACTACAAATTAGTAAATTAGCATATATTTAATTATGTATGGGATAGAGTGCATATATGTGGGTATGTGAGAAGTGTGCGTGCAAATGTACACTCAAAATAACAAGAGATATCTAGGGAAGATATGTTACTTGATTTAATTTTCAAAACCACGGAGGTTTGTTTACTCAAGTGACTTCTGCTACCATAATCGTGTGGAGAAAATCTATACTTAGCAGGATTAAAGCTTTTTTGAGATAAAGAGGAGGTGATTCCTCCTCTTCTGTCATACTTGGCCATTTTCTTTCCTGTGTGGGATTCCTCACTTTAGAAGTGAAGGCATATCTCTGACAGGAGCCAGTCCAAGTTTGGATATCCTCACTATCTGAGAGAGGAACTTAAAGTGGTTCCAAATCTCAGTATTGACATGACTAACTTTCTCCCTTCCCCCAAAGGCCTGGCTCCACCCCTACTTAAAATCCTCACTCCACTGGTGTTAGCAAAGGCATCACCTCTGAATTCCTTCCTTCCTTTTATTTGTAAATCTTTTCAATGAACCTAGAAATAAACAATGTCATTCTGTCCTCCCCTGCCTCCTCACCACCAATTTTAGAAAGAAAATACCTACAAAAGCACAGGAAATTGTGTAAGCAAGTCTGCGGGCTTATTATCTAAAAGCTTGTGTCATTATAAAAGAAAATAATGGATGAAATTTAAAAGTCTAAAATGGGGTTCTAGGTCTTTTGGCAAAGAGTCCATCTATAGAAAAGGATGAGAAATGAGTACCTGGAGAACCTGGAAAAATACAGGGCCTGAAATTTGAAAAGACCCTGGGAGCACTGCCCTGTAAAGAGGCACCAGGTAGCAGCAGGAATGAATAAATAAATAAAATCAGAATTCCCATCCCAGCCCCATGTGGCTGGCTCCACAACCTCCTGATTCTAGATAAATCACAGTGGCTGAAGAAGCATTACTTTCCCACTCTAGAAAGAGCAACACCACGAATGTTCGAAGATAATTCTGTACAACTTATTAAAATTGCTCTTCCCTTTTGCTGCCATCACTGAAGTACGAGCGGCCAAAATGAAGCTCAGTCCCTTTGTGACTTCTGATGGGAACAAGAACTATAAAAGGCATTTCAATGCACTTTCCCACAATAGCAGTAAGATTCTATCTTCCCTTCTTTACAAAGAGTGGAGAGAGAGGAAACATTTGATTCATGTCCATCCAAAAGGACGATGAAGTGCAGGTTGTGTGAGGACACTACAAAGGTCAGCAAATTGGGAAGGTCGTCCAGGTTCATAGGAAAAAAATTCCCTCTACATGGAAAGAGGAGAGTGAGAACAAGCGGATGGCACCACTGACCGTGTGGGCATTCTCTCTAGCAAGGTGGGTATCCCTAGACTAAAACTGGACAAAGACCACAAAAAGATCCTTAAACTGTAAAGCCAAATCTTCTCAAGAAGGAAAGGAAAAGAGTAAATATAAGGAAGAAATAACTGAGGAGATACAGGAATAAAGGAATCTTATATATGACTTTAAATAAAAACTGCTAAAATGAAAAAATTATTGAAATTATAAGTAACATAACTACTAGTAAAATTCTGCTTATAAATAACTCCCCCCACGCAAGTATTTGTTCCTTATTTTCCCCTGGATTTCTGAAATAATTTTCCTTCCCCATTAAGATTGACAGATTCCTACAAACACTGTTTAATCTAGGACCCACATTTAGTGAGAGTCACGGTATACTGAAAATCAGTGTTCATTAATTTGTGTTGATATTTTGCTATTTTGTGCTCTCAGTTTTTTTTTTTTTTTTTAAAGATTTTATTTAGAGAGAAACACAGCGAGAGAGGGAACACAAGCAGAGGGAATGGTAGCGGGAGAAGCAGGCTTCCTGCAGAGCAGAGAGCCCGATGTGGGGCTCGATCCCAGGCCCCTGGGATCTGACCTGGGCCGAAGGCAGACGCGTAACGACTGAGCCACCCAGGCGCCCCTGTGCTCTCAGTTTTTATAATCTAGACATTCATGAGTAATGATGCTTTGCTCTTCTCTTATAAATTATGCACACAATTGTATGTTTTTCTCTTTACAAATTAAAACCTACCCAAACCAAAACTTGGAAAAGTCAAACAAAAATGCCTAACATTTTTTTCTTTGTATAAAGTACATAAGAAATATAAGAAATGTTAAAGTGAAATTTAAGGAAGCAAGGGAGGAAAAAAAGAAAGGAAATGGCTAAGTAGAAGATGAATCATTACCATCCAAAGAACCCGAACTATAAGCCATACACTGTGCTAGGTGCTTTTCCATGTAAGATACAGTTCTCACACAGCCCCAGGAGGAAGGTGACATGAGTATAAACTGCTTAGACAAGAAAACTGGAATGAAAGCTAAAAGTCTTACTGAAGATTCCATTGTGGGTGAATGGCAGACCTACATAGATAACCAAATATGTGATCCAGAAGAGAAAGAAGAGAGAGACCGACAGAGATATTGGGATGGAGATGAAGGTAAGAAGTGGATGGACACTGTGCACTCCCTTCTCCCACACCCAAAGTCATATTCAGCTTATAAGCAATTCCCATGCCAGCCGTTACTTTGCTTCTTTCTTCTTCTTCTTCTTTTTTAAGATTTTATTTATTTATTTGACAAAGAGAGAGAGAGAGAGAGATCACAAGTAGGCAGAGGCAGGCAGAGAGAGGGGGAGGCAGGTTCCTGCTGAGCAGAGAGCCCGATGCGGGACTTGATCCCAGGACCCTGAGATCATGACCTGAGCCAAAGGCAGAGGCTTTAACCCACTAAGCCACCCAGGTGCCCCATTCTCTGCTTCTTTCTCTGTTCTCCAATTACGGCTTTCGATGAAGGAAAGCAAAAGGAATAAAAATAATTTTAATAGAAACAACCTTCAATTTTCCTTTTTTTTTTTCAAGTGAACCATTTGCAAAAGTTGGCACTTTAAATATTGCTAGTAACACATTACATGCAACCCATTTCATAGCTGTTTCCATCACCCCAGTGTGTTATCATAGTTACCTATTAACACCTTTCTATTAAAAAGTCTGTATAAAACAATATGCATATGAGGTAGGTTCTAGTGTTTGCTAATCAGTTGGCAAAACACCATTAACTTTGCTTAGTTCAAGGTAATTGGTTACTATAAAAAATGTAATTCCCCAGGTGCAGGTAGTTGCATAGACCTACTTTCCATCTAACTAAGGCAGTAATTTTTTTCTCTAAGGAGCCGTAAGCCATCTTTGGAGGTACCCTAGGGGACAACTGTGGCTAGAGGCTGGGTCTCTTGACCCTCTTTTTCAACCTCCAATTAGCAGAGCATCTTTGTTGTTACATGATTTATATGCTGGATTTTGAAAAGATTTTGGCTAAGAAACAATTCAGTTTAAAAAATCTTAAAAATCACTGAGGTAAAGGACTTTTATTTTTTCCAAACATAATTTTGAATATAAAACCAATTAGTACTTGTTACTTAAAGCTGTCTTCAAATCTCCCATCAAATAATATCCTGGTGTTATTAATGAAACTAGGATGACAATGACGTCTTTTAGTAAAATCATATAATAATATTTGAGTAGCAGAGTTTTAGTGGTTCGATCTGCTTCTTTCACTGAAGTACACTGAGACAAGAAAAAGTCAGAATAAATTAACAATGTCTGAGAAGCTTAATGGTCCTTTAACAAAAGATAAAATAATCATAAGGTATTTTAAATTTATAAAGTGTATAATATGAGAAGTAAAAATGAGTCTGATCTGATATGTCCTTATAAAGTCATTTTAATGGCCCAGTATATGGTGTGCTTTTTGTATGCAAATATTGATTATATGCTCTTACAATTTGTCTTTACCATCCACAATTTCAAGGTAAGACATTCCCCCATTACTAAAAAAAAAAAAAAAAAAGGAAAAAAGAGTATTGTACATAGAATTTTCTAACATTTAGGAAGGGACTCCTCCTATCTACAAGCATTTTAAATTTGGTGTTAACATTATGAAATAGCCTAAAAGACTGTATGAATGTAAGAAATAATACAGTTAAGCTCAGTGGTTTGCTTTATATACATGAAAGACAATGCTAGACACTGGCAACATAACAATAGCAGGAGGAGGAGGAGGAGGAGGAAGAGAGTGGGAGGAAGAGAGGGAAAACTCATTTCTAAGGAATTTAGTTTAGTGATAAAGCAGTCATATGAGAAATTTTAATGCACTGTGGCTGTTAACATAAATATATGCACCAGCAACCCAAAAAGGGGTGATGAGCTCAAATTGAGGTTTCAGAAAATCTTTTTTTTCTTTTTCTTTAAGATTTTATTTTTTAGTACTCTCTACACCCAATGTGGGACTTGAACCCACAAGATCCCCCCCCGAGATCAAGAGTCACATGTGCTAGCATGTTTCTCTTGATCATGTTTCACCGACTGTGCTAGCCAGGAAATCTTCTAGAGGATACCTTTAGGTTCAGGGCTTTTTGTTTGTTTGTTTTTTAAGAGTTCTATTAAGACATTATTGAGGTATAATTCACATACTATACCATCCACTCATCTAAAAGTTACAATTCAATGTTTAATGTATTCACATGGTTGTGTAACCATCACTAAAGTCAAATTTTAGAACATCTTTGTCCCGCTAAAAGAAACCCAACAGCTCCCTGAGCTGAAACCAAGAGTCAGATGCTTAACTCACTGAGCCCCCAGGCACTCCTAGCAGAGTTATTTATACACTCTGTATACAAGTTCCTTATCAGAAATACGATTTGTAAAAATTTTCTCCCACTCTGTGGGTGATTATTTCACTTTCTTGATCTAATTTGCAACACAGATGTTTCTAATTTTGATGTTGTCCCATTTATCTGTTTTGTTGTTGTTCTTGCTTGTGTTTTTGGTGTCATAGCTAAGAAGACGTCTGAGATTAGGCCTTGCATGATGAGTAAGAAAGTACCAAATTAAGAATAGGAGAGGCTCACTCTGGTCGGAAGTAATAGGACGAGCAGTGGCACGGAAGCAGGATACACTGTGAAGTCCTCTTCCGCATGTGTGGAGCAGGGGAGACAGCTGCAGAGCAACTTGGCCACAGCATCCTAGCAGTTTTAGGATGGACATTGTGGTTCCCAGTCAGGGTAATGTCAATAATACCCTATTGCTAGCTGCAGGTTAAGCTCAACTAAAGGAGTATATGTGCTGAAAGGAGGTCCACATAATGTAAACATTTGAAAAATATCTCTATTCCTTCAAATAATTAAAAGATCTGGGTCCTCTAATTCGGAGGCCCTGAGGCAAAGTCCAGTTTACACATCCTAGTTTTCATCCTGGATTCTATACTGTATCTAAGAGAATGACAGGTATACCTTAAGAGCTTTTAAAAAATATTATCGTTACATGAAAAAAAAAAATGATAGGAAAGAAAAGACACCTGTTCTTCCTCAGAACCCAATTTTTATTTATGCTCCTCTTACAGCTTTGATCTCACTCCTCCTTATCTTAACCTCTGTTTAATCTAAGCTCCTTCATATTCCCTAGCAGGTCTATTTTCCACTCATTTATCTAACAAATAAATATTTACCAAGTTTAGGTCACTGTGTGCAGGGTACAGAGTCAGACTGAAAACCACAAGGACCAGGAAAACAGAGTTATAACTTCCATGCAGAGCTCCTCTTCAGGGTTAGGGTGAAGGTACCCACTAAATGGCCTTTGCCTAACATCATGGCCGGTGTTACTTCCTCCTCTTCCCCACCCTGCTTCCCCACTCCTTTGTTTACCTGTCTTTCCTATCAGCACTTACACACCAAACGTCACCTCAGGAATTGCTTTTAGGGAAGTGGAACTAAGACCCTAAGATAGAAGAAAAACAGTGAAAATGATATGCAACGAAGACACACAATGAACAAGATGGATTTATATTTTTCAAGGAAGCTAGACTTAGATAACTATTTGCACAGTGAGACCATCTTTCATCACCTTGCTTTATCCAGCTAGTAGATGCTCCATTAATACATGTGGGGTGAACAATTATGAACAATTGTAAAACACATTATACTCAACAACTAATTCCCATGCCTTTGCTTGGGCAATACTGATCAGAGAGGGATTTCAGAGAAGAAATCTATTTAATTGCAGAAAACAGGATTAATATTAATTAGTGGAAATTAAGTGTTATCAATTATGGCAAAGCATATAGATTACTTGGTCCTAATTTTCCAGAACTACGAAATGTTTCTTCAACACAAATGAGAGGAGCAAGAAACACAGTGGGAACTGGACGAAGATGAATTCAAAGCTCGAGAAGGCTAAATTGCTCATGCACCATTCTTGAATGTTTTGGCACCAAGAATTAAGATAGCCTTGAGCAGGCTGACAATCTTATCACCCCAGTTTTCTTGGAAATGCTGATAACAATGATCCTCAACCTAAGTAATTTCTATTTGTCCTGCTGCCCTGTGAAAAAGTGAGAAGTTGCCAGGACTGGTCGAGAGATGAAGTGAAGAGGACGAAAAAGCAGCAGGAGGTTTGCAGGCAGCAGCTAGCAAAGAGGGACAGCAGAGTTAGAGAAGGTACACTCAAAGCTATAGAAGGATAGAGAAGGGAAAGAAAACAAGCTCAGGTTTATAATCTACACAGCTAGAAGAATGAACGTGGAAAACCAGGGAAGTAGTTGCAATAACAGGGACGGAATTTCATATACAAAATAATAGTAGTAATAATGAAAATATGACTCTTGGAGGATATTTTGTTTCATCGGGCCAGAACTGACACTGTAAGCCTGGCAGTGGTGTTAGGAAACACTGCCCCCTAGAGGTCCTCTGTGTACTGACAGACACCTTTTTCCCTCACAAAGAGGCATGAGCCTAGTGATAGACTCAGACTTGCCAAGCATCCTGAATCCCCAGTGAAATCTCAAACTGGGCCCCAAATTTTGGTCCAATCATCTAAAGACCTTTAACAGGTAGTGAGCTTACTGAATGAGGCCGTATTAGAATTTTTTTTTTTTCTAATCCCTAGCAAACCCCTTGGGGATACTACCTGTTTTTAAGTTACAATATAGTCAATATATGCATATGTACACAATTCAAAAGAAAAAAGAAACAAATACACTTAAAAATAAATACTCTTTCCTGCATCCTATGCTTCCCAGCTCTCCTGCTTAGGATACAGTACACATTGTTTTAGTTTTTGTCTTTTAGGGCTATTTCATGAATTTTTCCAACAAATGCTAGCACTGTTTTTCCACTTGTCTGACCATCCTCCTCCCCACAACTCATTTAACAATGTATCTTGGGACAGTTTGAAATCAAAATATAGGAGGACCTTATTCTTTTTAATAACTGCATAGTATTCCATTGTATACTTGTTCGGTAATGTTGTGGATGTATTTATCTAGTTCTCTACTAATGCACACTAAAGTTGTATCCATGTTTTTACTACTACAAAAATGTTGCTATGTAAATTCTTGATAGACATATATATGTAATATGTAATATCAGAAACACATGTGAGTTTTTCTGTAGGATGAATACACTGAAATGAGGTAACTGTCGAAATCTAGGTGTATTATTTTTTTTCCCAAATACGTTTATTTTTTCAGTGTTACAAGATTAATTGTTCAGGCACCACACCCAGTGCTCCATGCAATACGTGCCCTCCTTAATACCCACCACCAGGCTCTAGGTGTATTATTTTTAATTATACTTCTAAATTGACCAAAATTTAATAATTTATGCTCTTACCAGCAATATAGGAGACTGTTCATTCCCTCACATATTGCAGATACTGTTTTATCAATTATATTTTATCTTTGTCAACAGATTTTTTAAGTCTCTCTTTTCAATTTTCATCAACCTTTTTATATAAATGTCACAGTAAGTTAATTTTGGTCTGTTTAAGGGACATTTGTCTTTCTTTTTTTTTTTCACATATTCACATTGACTATGCTTCTCTTCAGTTGTAGTACTTTTCCTTCTTTTTTTTTAAAGATTTTATTTATTTATTTGACAGAGAGAAATCATAAGTAGGCAGAGAGGGAGGCAGGGGGGGGGAGGGATGCAGGCTTCCTGCAGAGCAGAGAGCCCGATGTGGGGCTTGATCCCAGAACCCTGAGATCATGACCTGAGCCCAAGGCAGAGGTTTTAACCCACTGAGTCACCCAGGCGCCATTTCCTTATATAGTTGTGCTTTCTTTTGTTGAAACATTACTTTGTTTTGGATATAAATTATAAATACTGTAATATTCTTTTCCAGTTTGACATTTGCCTTTAATTTAGGATTTTCCCCCAAACTTACTTTGCTTATTATTACCATCATCATCTTCATTATTTAGTGTACTCAAACTATTATGTTTGAGTAAACAATGTTTTGCTTTATTTGCTTATTTGTTTACTATGTTATGTTTTATTTATGGCTTCAGGCTTTAAGGTTATCAATGTTTAACCTACTCTGAGACTTAGAAAAAAAATCCGTTTCCTCTAGAATTTTTGTTGCATTTTCTAAGTTTAATTTTTAGATACTTCCATAATATACACAGAAACAGACAGACACACACACACACACACACAACTTCTTTTTAAAATCAGATGAAATGGTTTATTTTGACTCAAGATATGCCTTACCAGAAAGCTTTTCCTGCTATTTAAAAAGGACTAGAGAATAACTACTGCTAAGTCCAAAGTCCTAATTCCTTTTTATTTTATTTTTTTTAAGATTCTTCCTGTCGAGAGTGAAAGAGAGAGAATACAAAAAGGGGAGTGGCAAGCAGAGGGAGAAGCAAGCTCCCCACTTAGCAAGGAGCCCCATGTGGAACTGGATCCCAGGACCCTGGGATCACAACCTGAGCCGAAGGCAGATGCTTAATCAAATAACCACTCCAGAAAGCTCTACACACGCCCCTCCCAATCCAAATCACCTTCTCCGTAAAAGTAACTACCAACCTTTATGACAATGAATCACAAACTTATACCACTGAAACAATACATTCTATGTTAATTTTAGGAAGGAAGGAAGGAAGGGAGGGAGGGAGGGAGGGAGGGAGGAAGGAAGGAAGGAAAGAAGGAAGTAAGTCACTGTCCTAATTCCTTTTTTTTTTTTTTTTTTAAGATTTTATTTATTTATTTGACAGAGAGAGAGATCACAAGTAGGCAGAGAGGCAGGCAGAGAGAAAGGGGAAGCAGGCTCCCTGCTGAGCAGAGAGCCTGATGCAAGGCTGGATCCCAGAACCCTGAGATCATGACCTGAGCCGAAGGCAGAGGCTTTAACCCACTGAGCCATCAGGTGCCCCTATCCTAATCCCTTTTTAAAAGATATTTTCAGACATTCGCCTTAGTTGCCAAAAAAAAAAAAAAAAAAGCAAGTCAATTCTTGTGTATAACTTATTAAATACTATATAATTCATTTTATGGTAAATACAACAGGAAGTTATTATGTTTAAGATTATAATTTTTACTGAGATTAAAAATAACATTTTCTAAACAGGATATCAAAAAAGATATCTGCACTCCCATGTTTATTGCAGCATTACTCACCAGAGCCAAGACAGGGAAACCCAAGTGTTTATCAACAGAAGAGTGTGTTTGTGTGTGCGCGTGCGTGTGTTATTCTGCCATGAGTAAGAAGGAAGTCCTGCCATTTGTTACATCACAGATGAACCTTGAGGGCATTAAGTTAAGTGAGACAGACTAGACAAGGAAAGAAAGACAAAAACTATATGATATCACTAACACGAGAATTTTTAAAAAATCAAACTCATGGAAAAAGACAGTGGTTACTAGAGATTGCAGGTAGAGGAATTGGGAAGATATTAGTAAAGGGTACAAACTTGCAACTAGAAGATAAATAAGTTCTGCAGATTTAACACAAAGCATAGTGATTGTAGTCAACAATACTGTATCATATACTTTAAGGTTGCTAAGAAACTAGATCTTAAGTATTCTCACCACAAAAAATGATAATCACGTGATGTAATAAAGGTGTTGGCTAACACTGTCGGTGAAATCATATTGCAATATATAAATGTGTGAAATCAACATGCCGTACGTCTTAAATGTACAATGTTATATGTCAATTCTATCACAATTAAAAAAAGAAAAAAAAAAAAAAACATGTTCTAGATATTTGGCATTTTCTGCTTTAAATTGTCTACCAGGCTAAAACTCTGACTACCAAGCTCTGAGTTACAGGACTCTGCAGGCTCAGATCTGGTCACCTGTGTGCTAGAGCCAATTCAATATTACTTTTAATGTTTATCATCATATTCTGGAAAATTTAAATCTTCACTATTGTAAAGAGAATGGTTTAATTAGTGTGTACTCATCATGCAGCTTCAATAAGCAATAGTTACCATTCCATTTC
Source organism: Procyon lotor (assembly GCA_028646535.1). Classification (NCBI taxonomy): domain Eukaryota; kingdom Metazoa; phylum Chordata; class Mammalia; order Carnivora; family Procyonidae; genus Procyon; species Procyon lotor. Next base: position 77,402,966 of record CM053609.1, read on the forward strand.
TCCTGTCCTTCTTCTCATTAAAAAACAAAAACAAAAAACAAAACTCATCCATATTTTCTTAAAGTGTCTGAGCAAAGTCCAGACATTGTATTACATCCTTTGTAAATACATGTTATCTCCATCAGAGGGCACATTAAAAAATGCAACCATAATACCATTTTTTACACCTTGTAATATTAACAAAAACTCCTTAATACAAAATAACCAGGCTGTATTCAGTATTCCTTGACTGAATCAAAACATCATATTAAATATGTATTTTTTCAGTCAGAGTCTGGAAGAAGTCTATCCATTGCATAAAAATGACATGACCTTTAGGTATCTCAATCTGTAATATTTCCTCCCCTCCTCCACCCCATACTAGAAGATCTGCCCTGTACATTTTCCTACATTCTGTATTTAGGTGACTGCTGCCTAATGTCATTTAGCATTGTTCTCTAACCCTATGTTTTCTGGAAACTGCTAGTTAGTTCTAGAAGCATCCTTATATATAGGTCCATTTGTAGTTTATTTGGAAACACAGCAAGAATAATTCATGCGTGGCATTGTGTACTTCCTAGTGCTTCTCATCAAGAGGCATACAATATCTGGTTGTCCTATTTTGGGTTAGGCTAAGACTGATCAGAGTCTCCAGATGATGTCATACTGAGCCATCCATTTAAATTTCCTCAACAGGGGCACCTGGGTGGCTCAGTCATTGAGCGTCTGCCTTCGGCTCAGGTCATGATCCCGGGGTCCTGGGATCGAGCCCTGCATCGGGCTCCTTGCTCTGCAGGAAGCCTACTTCTCCCGCTACCATTCACTCTACTTGTGTTCCCTCTCTGTGTTTCTCACTGTCAAATAAATAAAATCTTAAAAAAAAAATTTAAAAAATAAAAAAAATAAATTTCCTCAACATATTTCACCTAATGATGTCAGTCATCATAAATGATACTTGCCTACATCATGTTTTTTTAAACATTTTTATACATCATTATTTTTCGAGGGGGTTGCAAAATGGTAATATTTAAACTCTATAATGTTTTCAGCATGCATTTGCTGAAATTCATCTCTAAAGAAGACATTTTCTTCAACAAATATTTGCTTACTCTTAGTTTGTATAGAAAAGCAAGAAAAATTCTCAACTATTATCAATTTTCAAAAAAATGTACATGTCTTAGTAAATTCTAAATGTGATCATTATGTTTTTGTTGGTTTGTTTCTTTTTGTTGTTGCTTTGTTTTAGTGTGTTATTATATACTCAAAGATTTTTTTTTTCTTTGACATTAATACAGTCCCCCTAAGATTCATATTATTTATTTGGCCAGTAGAAGCCCTTTCCATTTGGCTTTTATGTTCTATGGAAGTGACCTTCAGTCATCTTTGTTGTTTCCTTTTTTTATGGCAGGAATAAAAACCTAAGGTTCACTTTACATATTCCCTGCCCCAGGACAGAAACTGACCATTTTTCCAAGAAGACCTGGTCCCATTTATTGGAAAACTGTATTTAGAGATAAAAATCCAGATGCTGTGAGCATTCTTTTCTAAGTTACTTCTAGAACTTTTCATTAGATTGAGCCAGGAAATGCATATATTTTAGAAATAAAAAATTATGAGTTCATATTAACATTGCCAACTAAAATTAAAATCACAAAGTTTTCCTTTAAATTGTCTGAGTGTATACCTATATATCTCTTCTATTAAGTTCTTTAGCCTACTGTATTAGTTTCCTATTGCTGCTGTAACAAAACGATATAAACTTGGAGGCTAAAAAACATACAAATTTATTATATTACACCACCAGAGTGGGAGGAAAATGAGTTCCCAAAGATGAATTTTTTTTGAAGTTTCCAGAGGAGAATCTGGTGTTTTGGTTTTGTTTGTTTTGCTTGTTGCTTTTCCCAGCTTCCTGAAACTGCCTATGTCATTTCGATAGTGGCTACATTCCTCCATCTTCAAAGCCAGCAGGATAATTTTTTTTCTTTTTTACTGACTTCCTGTTTCCTTTTTTTAAGGACTCTTATAATTATATGAAGCCCATGCAAATAATCCAGGATAATCTCCCATCTCAAGACCCTTAACTTAATGACATCTGCAAAGTTCCCTTTGCCATATAAAGTGACATTGGCAGGTTCCAGAAATTAGAACGTGGCTATCTTTAGGAGCTATTATTCAGCATACCATGCCTAATATATAGATATATTTAATATTTGATATACACACTAAATAGCTTCAAAGCAAAAACAACAAAAATAACAACAATATTACTACCAAAAGAACAACTGCCAAATGCAGCTTAGTCTGTTTTGCAGTTCTCTTTCACTGCCTCCATTGAGGAGATAGCCCACTAAGATATAACCAAAAGATCATATTTTAAAATCACTTGATAATTCTTGTGGGCTGATTCTATCAGCTTGATGTGGTTAATTTTTAGCTTCCATTTGCATTCAAATTTTAGGAAATTAAAAATAATTTATTTTGTTTGGAGCTGTATAAATATGCATGGTTTTAATATCAAAAATATAAAATAATCAAAAAATACACATAAAATAACTCATTGTGGTTTTGGTTTGCATTTCTTTGGTGATTAGTGATGTTGAGCTTCTTTTCATGTGTCTGTGGCCATCTGTATGTCTTCTTTGGAAAAATGTCTACTCATATCTTCTTTCCATTTTTAATTAGATTATTATTTTTTTGGTGTTGAGTTGTATAAGTTATTTACATATTTTGGATATAAACCCCTTACCTAATATATCATTTGCAAATAAATCTCCCATTCAGTGGTTTGTCCTTTTGTTTTGTTGATGGTTTCCTTCACTGTCAACATCACACATAGAACATATATTAGACTATATATTAGAATATTACTCAGGCATAAGAAGCAATGAGATCTTGCCATTTGATGGGTCTAGAAGGTAGAATACCTTCTAGAATAAGTGAAATAAGTCAGTCAGAGAAAGACAAATATCATGTGATTTCACTCGTATGTGGAATTTAAGAAACAAAACAAATGAACAAAGGAAAAAAGAGACAAACCAAAATAAATAGACTCTTGACTATAGAGAACAAACGGTGATTACTGGGCAGGAGATGGGTAGGGAGTTGAGTGAAATAGGTGAAAGAGATTAAGAGTACACTTATCGTGATGAGCACTGAGTAATGTATTGAATTTTTTAATTATTATATTGCACACCTAAAATTAATACAATGCTATGCATTAATTATAGTTGAATTAAATAAATAAATAAGAATTTAAAAATAAGATACATTCAAAGGTATCTAGCTTAATCTCTACCCTTTCATATCTGTTCTCTTTCATTTCCTAAAGGTAACAATCTTTATTAGATTTTTTTTTGTTATTTTTTTCTAAAAATAACAAAAAACTTGTATAGACATAAATAAATTCAGAGAGATGATAGATTGACTGATAGATAGATCTCAACCACAGAGATCATTCTGTTGTAATATATGGAGATTTTCTTCATTTCTTTCACAGATGCCTAGAGTTCCACTAAATGGACGGACCATATTTTATCCAAAAGTGTGAAATTTGAGGTAAAGATTCAAATGTATTTTGTTTTAGAAAGATAGCATTTTGTGTCAAAACTCCTTATTAAATAATATAACTTTCCTCTAATGATTTGAAATACTGCCATTATTTTCCATTGTTAGTATATATGGTTCTTTTCTAGCATTTTATAATCTACTTATTGGTCTGTCTATTCATGCAACAATACCATATTTTTATTTATTATTTTTACATGGTATTTATATGGTATTTAATCATTACTATTTACATGGTTTTAAAAAGTGGTAGGGTAAATCTTCCCAAGTTAACTTTCTTTTTTTAGAGATGTTTAGCTATTTTTGCTTTATTTATTTCTGTATACATTTTAGAATAAACCTGCCTAATTTAAAAAATCCTGTTGATGTTTTTATTGAGATCAAATAAATGTACCAAAGAACAGGTTCTTAAGGCAACATCATTGGGGGCCACAAGAAAAAGAAAATCTCTGTGTTTCAACTGGAAAAGAAGGCATAATAAGTATCAAACACAGCAGTAGTTTCAGGAAGCAATATGCTCTCTGTGTAGTATTAGTAATATCGACAGTAATGACATTAGCATCTACATTAGTGCCTAACATTTGCTAGGCATTATGCTGAAATTTCCTACACACATTATGTAATTTAATCCTCATATAAACCTTTTAAGAGGCAAAGTAAAAACTAGAATCTAAATCTATCTTTCCTTACAGACTCTAATGAACCACTACATTCTGCTATGTCCAAGGAAGTAAGTCTGAAACAATCTATTAAGTGTCATCCTGCATTAACTGTGTTCTGGAATAGAACTGCCTCTAAAGGACCAATAAGTGTGCTCAGCAGGAGGACTTCTGTGAAAGTGCAGAAAAACAGCAGAAGGACTGTCCTTGACCGCTGGAGAATGGCTTGTCTGTGGAAATGAAACAATGTAGGCAGTGACTACACTGTGACTGTTACCAGGTAAGTAAATATCTACAACCTGCATTCACCTAGGGTCAAGAGATATTCTGGTAACATATATGAGCATCTCTGGGGATATTCTCAAATGCATCACTATATAAATCCATTAAATGAATGACCTTCAACTTTAACATGCATCAGAATCATTAAAAGACTTATTGAAATATATATTGCTGACCACCTGGGTGGCTCAGTCAGTTAAGCATCTGCCTTCAGCTCTGGATCAAGTCCTATATTGGACTTCTTGATCAGCGGGACGCCTGCTTCTCCCTCTGCCTGCCACTTCCCCTGCTTGTGTGCTCCCTCTGGTAAATAAATAAATAAAATATTTAAAAAATAAAATAAAACAAAATATAAAATAAAAGATATATTGTCGTGCCCCACCGCTACAGTTTACGGATTCAGTAAATCTGGGTTGGGGCCCAAGAATTTGTATTTCTAACAAGTTCCCGGATAATGCTGATGCAGTTGTTTCATGGACTACAATTTAAGTTGAATGGGTCACACCTATGATGAGTACCAATAATAAAATCTGATCAAAGTAATGATCAAGTAAGATCATTTTCAGGCTACCGGGCTGAAAAGTGTGCCATTCCTAAAAAGGGGAGAAACTGGTACAAATGTTTCAAAAACACAGACAGGTAGAAAGGAGTATGAAGTCAGCCGTTTGTCAGCCACCTAGTAATCTAATCTCTGTCCCCAACAGTCTGGGGGGCCTGAGCTTAGTCACTCAACTTCTCCAACTTCAGTCTGCATATGTATGAATTGTAGAAGAAAGGATAAGCTATATTCAGCTATATTCAGAGTTTTAGGACTCTAATAAAACATCATAAGGTGCACCCATTCTAGAGAAATTAGAAATATAGGAATTAAGACTGTCCTCGGAGAATGCAGTTATAATTAATTAACCACAGTGATTCAGAATAGAGATGTGCAAAGTCAGCATAATGAAGGCAAATTGTTAACACATCTCTGGGAATTGACTATAATGTGACTGAATGTATTAATATTAATAAAGCTAAAGAAAGAATGTGCCAATCAAAACAAGAATTGGTCAGCCTTGGGAATGGAAAAAAAAAACTTTCAGGAGAACAAATTGGCAAGTAGTGTCTATTCGGGAACTGTCTAAAAAGGGAAATCTTTACTATTGGACTCAAGCCTTATGAATTTCTACTCCAATAATAGATTAGATGGCCTTCAGCTACCTCAGGTGAATGTCCTCACTCACCAACATGATTTTTATTTGGCTTCTTCATTGGTTTGCCTACTGGGAGAGTGAACCTGTTAGACGAGAGCAATATCCAATTTGCCATTCCAAGTCTAAAAATGGGTACTTTTATCATAATTTAGCTTTATCTGTAGCTTACCTACATACTGACTTATAAGTGGGACAATCTGCTATGATCTGCAACTGCATTTCTCATTACAAATGTCTCATCTGATTTTTGCATTGTTTGTATATGTATGAGTCCTTATGAGCTTAGAAAATGCAAAGTCATCCCTAATCTGCTTTCATTATACTAACAAAACCAGGCTTATGAACCTGCAAAATGAGTATTAGAACCTGAATGGCCTTATTTACCAAAGCAAAAATGTGTCTCTGGGGATGACCACCTAGATAGAAAAGAAAGAAAGCGAGAATTCCCCAGGTGGTATTCTCTGCACTGCTATGAGGTCTGGTTGTGGCCAGTTTGCCAATTAATTCATGTTTTAAACCTTTAAACCTTCCTCTGCTCTGCATCACTGAGACAGATTAAACACTTGCAGATTATGTTTCCCAGACTCTCACTGGTTTTAGCTAACGGATTGGGAGTGGCATGACTGTCTTCCTCTTCTCAGTCTCTTCTATTCCCACTGTAACTCTTTACCTACATTAAAAGTCTTCAGTTCTCAACTCAGAGTTTTAAATAATCAGATGGTTTCTGTTTTCCTTGTCCAAACCTAAGTGATTGCCATATGACATAAGAACCCAGTAGTAACTATAACCATCTGTTCAGGAAGTAATAGGTGTATGTTCATGGACACACATAAACACACATACACACAGATCCATTTATAAAATCATCTAACTCAGGTGTACCTGGGTGGCTCAGTCATTAAGCTTCTGCCTTCAGTTTGGATCAGTCCTGGAATCAAGCCCCACATCAGGCTCCTCCTTGACAGGAAGCCTGCTTCTCCATCCCCCATTCCCACTGTTTGTGTTCCCTCTCTCTCTCTGTGTCTCTCTCTGTCAAATAAATAAAAATCTTTAAAAATAAATAAATAAATAAATAAATAAATAAATAAATAAATAAAAGCATATAAATCAACAAAAATTCTGGTTTGTAATTTTTGGCAAATTATACCAGACAACCACATTAAGTAGTTACAAGCCAAGTATGTGACTCATGGTGACTGTCAATGAACAGTCAGGGGGAATCAAAATCTCAAGTAGACAAATGGTTGTGAGGGCAGACTTAGATTACGGGTATGTCTAATAACAAACTAAATGTAGTTTTCAGTTTATTTTTTTTAAGGTTTTATTTATTCATGCATCCAAATTCCCTATGCTGATCAAGTAACTAACTCTATACCCCTGGGTTTTCTGTTTAGACCCCAATGAATGACAGAGGCTTTATTCCTTCAAAAGCTTCTAAGGGAAGCCTGGGTGGTTCAGTGAGTTAGGCTTCTTATTTTGGCTCAGGTCATGATCTCAGGGTTATGAGATGGAGCCCCACATTGGGCTCCATCTGGCTACGGAGGCTGCTTGCTTATTTTCTCCCTCCTTCTGTCCTTTTGTGCCCTGCCCCCCAAGCACACAAAAAGTTTCAAGCAAAATTAACTATGACTAGTTGGAAAAGTAAAGTTGGGGGCACCTGGGTGGCTCAGTGGGTTGAAGCCTCTGCCTTCAGTTCAGGTCATGATCTCAGGGTCCTGGGATCGAGCCCCGCATTGGGCTCTCTGCTCAGCAGGGAGCCTGCTTCCCCCCCCTCTCTGCCTGCCTCTCTGCCTACTTGTGATCTCTACCATATAAATACAATCTTAAAAGAAAAAAAGAAAAGTTGAACATGTCTTAACATACACTTTTTCAAACTCTGTTCTACTTTCTATCAATATTGATTTTTTCCCTTTTCTGATAAAAACCAGGATCCATCATCTCTATTTTATTTAAACATAGGGTTACAACTCTGTAGTTTGGTTTTAAGCAACAAATCCCAAACAATGAATTACCAGGTTTCTGTTTGATACTTTGTGAATATTTTCCAGTCATGTGAGATCCCAATGTTGCACTATAATATCTGTAATTAAACATGTATACCACTGTCAAAAGTGGCATGAAGTGATTAAACTTAGAATCTTTTCTGACTGAAGGGCTTTAATAGCTTCATATTATTGAGTCCCATTTCCCAAGTGTCTTTAAATCCTTGCTGATGGTAAAGTAAGAACACACATTAAGTCTTCGAGACTATCAAGGGAGCATTTATGCATTCCTACAGGCATTGAGGTACATAGCTTCCAATGGTGCCTACACAAGTGAATCTGAAGGTTTTCCTAAATGACTAATTCTAAGAAGTAAATGGCATAGGCACAGGCAAATACAACTTCGTATTTCTTAAAGAGAAGAGAATTAATTAAAATATTGAACAATTAGCCTAAAGTGATAATGCCTGCCACATTCACTCATTTGATAAATAATTGAGATCCTTTATGCGTAAAGCTTTTATGTTTATTGTCCCATACATTTTATTCTCCACAAGAGGACCTTTTTAGGGATTATAAGAGGATGACACTAATAAGTGTATTTAGCACAATAGCCATAAACTAGCACCATCCCAGGAAAATCATAACATACGTTCACTCTAAGGTGATAGAAAATGGGAATGCAAGACCCGCTCCTTACTTCTAAGAGTCCAATAAATGATACAGGAAGTAGAAAAAGATACGATTATTCTATTATTTCTAACATCCTTATCACTAGTCATGATTTTTTTTAATCTTCCCTTCTGTGATTTTATTTGAAATAGTAAGAAGCTTACTATATCATTACTACTACTATTGTCATTGTATACATGATGAAAATAAATGAAAGAGGAGTTAACTATTACTCCCATTCACACAGCTAGGAAGTAGAGAAAGTGGCATTCAAACCACGCAGTTTGAGTTCAGAGCCTAAAATCTCACTCACTCCCCAAAGCAGCATCCTATGTTGCATTTACTATGATAAGAAATGGCTGAGTATCCTGGGACCACCTAGAAATGGCATTTAAGCTTGCCTCTTTCACCAAGCGAGGCTTTCAGGAAGAGGTGACAAACAAATCATTTATTCAATTAGTCAAAGGGTAGGGGTGCAGACAAGTGGAAGGAACAACAAATATAAAATCTATAGGCAAAGCACCACAACTTTCTTTTAGATTAATGGCACACAGCAGTTATTATATACTGTACCCTTTAAAGGAAACCCCAGAACATGCCCAGTAAAGGTAGGAGCTATCTAATTTAAAAGAACCAGGCATATATCTTATGAATTGAATCATGCCCCAAAATGATATGTTGAAGTCTTAACACCCAGTAACTCAGAATGTGACCTTATTTGTAAATAGAGTTGTTGAAGATGTAATTACTTAAGATGAGGTCATACAGGAGTGGGTGAGCCTCTAATCCAATATGACTAGTGTTTTTACTCAAAGATACACACACACACACACACACACACACACACACACACACACACACACACACACACGATGACAGAGCACAGACCGGAATGACATAGGTGAAAGCCAAGAACACAAAGGATTGATGGCCACGACCCAAAGCTAGAAGAGGCAAGGAAGGATTCTATGCAGAATCACAGAGGGAGTATGTCCTGGATGACACTTTGATTTTAGAATTCTAGCCTCAAAACTGTGAGAGAATAAATTTCTGTGTTCTTAAGCCACCCAGCTTGTGGTACTTTGTTTGGCAGCCCTAGAAAACTAGTAAGATACACAGTCATGAAATTCAGGCACTTGTACAATTTTGGAATTAGGGACCCTTTAGGCTAATATTAGACATTAGCTGATGTAGAATTTATATATCTTATAACATGTGTTTACATGTGTTTTATATAATAACACATGTTGTGCTCCTGTGCTATTTCAGAAAACTCCTTCCAAAGTGATTGGCTATAATCTATCTTCCTGACAGCACTGTATTCAAAATGGTCAGTTGTTCTAATTATACATGGTATCAATCAATGCAAATGATCACTTAGATTTGACACCATGCTGCAGAACTGGATGCCTAAAAGTTTATCTTAAAAAACACAGACACCCAACAGAAATGGCACTAATTAACTAGGGATTTTGCTCTGTTCCAGCTTACCCAACATCATTTAATGATTTCTGCCAAAGGTAAGGAAGAAAACAAGAAGGTGCCAGGTTGTACAGGATAATGTTTCCTCATGTACCACGAGAAGCAGAAAAAGGAAGAAATCAATGTTTGCTGATGGAAAAAGATAAAACTGTCAGGAAAATAAATGTTATTTTTAGGTTTTTGTTAAGACTTCGGCACTCAGAGAAAATCAAAATAAAAGATTAATAATTCCTGAAAAAAAAAAAAAAAGAATTGATTGAGTCATTCCTAATAACTGTTTTCTCATCTTTCAGTCCTGGAAATGCTCACATTTTACAAGCACTTTCCTTGTGTAGTTTAAGTTAACTTTTTCAGATCACAGAAATATTTTTATTCTTTATTGATTTTTTTGGAGGCCTCTCTGAGCATTTCAGGGAAAGGCAGTGATGAGCCTAATTCAGAATAAATATGTCATGTTTACAATCAGCACTGATATAGATTATTAATTACCACTGACAGGATATTCTTCAGCATGGAATAGACCGGGGTAGGGGGTGGGGGGTGGGTAAAGGGCTTTCTATTATTGTACTGAAATTACTGAATTTGAAACCTCAATGAATTAAAGTCAATTTAAGAAATGATCCATTAGATTGGAATTTGAAAATTTAGGTAAATCCAATTCTCTTCATTGGTACCTTATGTCCTAGCCATAAGTGCAGAAAATAAATTTCATTCAGTAGGATCACAAGTAGGCAACTACTACACTTGTTTATATTCTACCTTTTGAAAGTAATAGAGGTGGATATAACTATAAATGACCATTTAGGACATGTTGAATATACCCGAAGGACTCATACTTTGTAAATTTATCTTTATAAACACATATAAGTACATATATGTAGTGAGTGTGTGTATGGATATTTACATATATATGCAAACTTACAGCATGTATGTAATATAGACTCAAAAATAGATCAATTAATTTGTCATTCTACCATAAAAAAAAAATCACTTCAGATTACGTTAAGGTTTGTGAATTTAGATTTACTGACACTCAATAACTACTAGGAAAAAAGGTTTTAAAATCTGAGGGGAAAAAAACTATTGTGAGCTCTCTACCAGTTGGAAATCACCCTAGTTAAATAAGACATAGCAGAAAACATGCCATTAGGAGTGTTATGCTAAGAATAAAAACACAAAATCCAATTCATCAATGTCCATATAATTATTCAGAATGTCTACGGTAAAAGAACTGCAACGGTTTACCTTAAAGTGCTAAATTTCAACTATGAACAACACCACCAACAGATTCTCGATTATATGTTAATAGGGAGTATTGACTTCCTTCTATCTCCTGGAAATGCCTTGATAATTTTAAAATACTTATTTTATGTAAACTACTTTAATAAAATAACGGTTATGATCTTAGCACTTCTACTTATAATACTTTTCATTAAAATATGTGGATTTCAAAAGAAGATACCTAATTTCAGATTTTTTTAAAATAAAGATTTTATATATTTTTTGATATATATAGAGAGAGAAAGAGAGAGCACAAGCAGAGGGAGTTGCAGGGTCCGTGCTGAGCAGAGTCCAACATGGGGCTCAATCCCAAGACCCTGGGATCATGACCTAAGCCAAAGGCAGATGCTTAACCAACTGAGCCACCCAGGTGCCTGTAATTTCAGACTTCCACATGATTTGTATAACTAAAATTTTTACTCCATTTTGAGATACATTTTCTGATCTCTCTGAGGATCAAATTTTGACCATGAGAGGTAAAGCTGTAATAATCAAACAAATCCTCAGTCTGTGTCTGTCAATCATCATCACATGAAATTCCTTGTGCATGGACTTGCAAGTCGTTGGATGACTTTAAATGACATCCAGGACTTTCACTGCTTAGACTTAATTCAAGTAAAAGATGTATTTTTTAAAAGAATAGGAGAATCAATTATGAAAATACAGTCTATACCCACACTAATTATGTTAATAAATGTCCTAAGAAATAAAAGTAAATTTGATTGAACATCATACCTTTGCTAATGACTTGTGACTTTCTTTGACAAGTCTTCAGGAAAAGTAGAAGTATAATAATTCTGATTCACAATTTAGCAACATAAAGTCAGCAGCAAGGATGAAAAATCTAGGGTTAGATGTGTAAATGTACTCCTTATTAGGTTTGAGCCCTAACCTCAATACCCATTGAGGAAATGGGTATTGTCTTATAGAACTGCCCCGGGGAAAGAAAGCCTGAGATAAGAGATTTTAAGTAGATAGTTCGTTTTTACAATTAATCCTGAGGAAACAGATTAGGGAATTGTGAAGAGTGTTATAAAGAAGGAGGGAAAAAGCCTACAACAAACTGTTGTGCTAGTCTTTGCTAAGAGTGACTGGGGCTCCATTCTACTGGGACCCTCTGAGGAACCACGTAGAATGTGTCACAGAACAGCCTAACCAAGGGGGCACATATCAACTGGATCCTACTTCTTATTGACCGAAGAACCACTTTTCAAACAGCAACTAGTACTCTGCTGTAGAAAATTTAAGTCTTGTTCCAAAATCTAAAGTTGTGTGCTGTGACCCTCTTCTTAGGACTTATGAAAGAATCCACACAACATTCTCATCCAACACTAAATCTGCTAGATTGTAGGGTTGCCTGAACAGCAAAGAGGTTTACACTAGAACCTGGACTTGCTGCAGAACCCTCTCTTGTTCTGACACTGACAATTTTTAAAGTCATCCAAAAAAGTGATTTGGAACAATATTTCCCAATGTAATATATGCAGCCTCTAAAATCCAAAAAAAAAAAAAAAAAAAAAAAAAAAAACCTCCACCATATGTTGGGCCTCTTTCTTAGAGGTATGGCTGTGAGAAGCAAGAACTTTTTTATAACCTTAAATGGAATGATCCTAGTATGCCTCATTGGACTCCAAAAATCTTTACCTATTTAACAGACCAGTAACATTTGAGATACTTTGTTTCTCACCCTCTGGTACATTTCTATCTTACTATGGCATCCAAAGTACTTGTTACTTCCTTTTCAGAAGGTCAAAATGACATGATGTAATCAAGATAGTGTTTTGTAGATTACTGAGACAATCAAGTTCCTTGTGCACTATAATGTTTCAGAGAGTGAGAGAGTTAATTTGACCCAGGGCAGAGTAGTACATGTGAACTGCTGGCCATCCCACATAAAGGCAAACTTTTAGAAATCTTCTGGATGAGAATTGAAAGCATCCATTTGTCAGATGACTAGATGCTTACCAGCTAATCTGTTCCAGTGAAGGCACATCTGACACAGAAGCAGCATTGATTTGACTGTTTACCATAGTCTAGCATCATCTGCCATTATCCACCCGGCTTTTCAGGTATCTTATACAGGAAAGAAATTGGAACATGACAAAGACTACCGCTTCTTCACTGTCAAAGCTTGGATGGTCGTACCTAACCTATGAAATTTCTTCTAGGATGCAGTACTACTTCTGATTTAATATTTTGGTTTGGGAAGGACAATTTTACAGGATTCCACTGGCCCCTTCCTACCATACTGACTTTGACTTACTCCACAGATCAGATAACCAATGTAGGGATCCTGCCTGCTATTAAAGATGTCCCTCCCAAATACACATTTGGGAGTCTGGAAAAATAACCATAAACCCACTTCTCTGGACCAGGACTCTATTGATCATCTGGTTGCTTAGGTCTCCACTCTATGTTAGTATTATAAATCCAATGATTTCAGTGCCAACTCAATCCCTGTTCTCTGAAAAGCCCTCAAAAAGTCTTGGTATTTCTCTTTCTTCAATATAAAGTACTATGACAAATGGCCACAAATCCCTTTAGGGACAGATACTATTTTTGGTGTAAGATTGTAGTGACATTGTTAGATCTTTCCTCAAAGAAATCTGGCTTCCCTTTCAAACAATGAGTGTTGTCTCTGTGAATTAGCTTAGATTTGGACACCAAACGAGAGACTGTGATTTTTTACTACAGTGGAAAATGTCAACTTCTGCCTTACCTCCTTTTTCTATTAATATGAGGCAAGTACCACTCTAGTCAGCTACCCATTTTACCTTGAAAGCCACCATAATCTATCATCCATCACAAAGTCCTGTTAGATGAAGGCAACCTTGTTGCTCCTCCAACCTTGTTGCTCATTACACTATTTATATCTACACTGAATCTGTTGGTAAAGTGTTATTACCCAATCCCTACCACTTTAGAATCCTATCATCCTGCTGATTTTAGAGATCCCGCTTCTCAGGTCTCCCAAAGACAGTCACCCCTGGGCTTCTCAAAGATCCCAGCACCCATCTGACCAGTGCATTTCTCATAGTAACAGGAGTATCCCTTGGGAACTCTCTAAAAACAAGTCTCATATAGTAAATCTGTGCTAACATTTCCACCTTCTCAAGCTTTCATTAAGTACATTAACTAACATTTTTTGAGTCGTTATCTGGAATGTATGATAAATGTTTCTTATACGCATAAAGGCTGTCCATGGAATTAAACAAAAGATGAACTCTGAAATAACTGTAAACAGATTCAGATCTCCTATAAGAGCAAAAAATGACTATTTGTAATGTAATCCTCATGCAATGAGGATTTTCATTAAATTCTTTTCATCAGATTTTTTTAAAAAAATTATTGGTTAATGCTGATTTATTGGAAATAAAAAAGTATAAGCAGTTTTGGAAAGTGTTCAACCAAAAAGGACTTTCCATGTTTTGAATAAAATTCAATGGAAACAAAACTACTCGAAGATATGACTTCAACCATCAGAAAGACTGTAAGCACTTCCTCCTAAATGAGCTATGGTGAGTACATTTACCCATGTAACCATGAACTTAGAGAAGATGTAGATCTCTAGGAGAAAAGAGTAGCTGTGTGCATATATGTGTGGGAAGACAGATTGTGAAGGTAGTTACAGACATGGAATTTGTGATTAACATATGCTTGAATACAATAAATCCTAAAGCCTTTCCCACAACCTATCCAAAGAGTCATTGAAAAAATATTAGTTGTTTGAGTTGGAGAGTCTCTTATGTGATGTAGCACACAGATCCAATCTAGATAGATTTATCATAGATGAAAAAAGTACATTGTATTGAATTCTATAAACCATGAGAAGGAATAGATGTAATATTTGATGATCTCTGTTTAGATAACGGATTCTAATTCTGCCTGTTAATTGGACATAAATCCAAAAATCAAATACATCTATTTTTCATGTGCATCCATTAATATGTAATAAATGTAACAGACTGACTCAGAAAAAAATAGATGGAAATATGAACCAAGATGTACAAAATATTTGCAAAGGACAACACACAGATAGTAGTAATGGCTTCAAACCACTCGTAACAGAAAAATCTGTTACGAAGGTTTGCTAAGATTTTCATTATGGTAAGTTTATCACTTTAAAATCTGCATACGAAATTAACAAGGATAAAAACATCAATAACACAGCTACAGGCTTGTCAGTCAAGAATACATTTACATAGCAATCAAATGACTGATATGATCCCATTTTAAAATTGAGAAATGACCTTACTCTTATTTTTTTTTAATTTAAAAATCAAAACAATCCCTAAGGATGAGCTGTAATAAACTGGCAGCCAATTTTAATGCTTCCTAGGGTGGTACTTTGGATATACATAATTATTTTTTAAAGAATCGTTTTCAAAAATATTTTAGTGATGAAAAATAATATTCAAAAGAAATCTTATCTCGAAAGCCAGCATATAAAACACATAAATGTAGAGCTATTTTGGTTTGATGCACATTTTCATCTTTCTTTTGTTTTGTCTTTGAAAAGAGAAAGAAAGCCTCCCAAATATGCATACCCATCTTTGTTATTAAAACAAATTCAAAGATCTTTACATTATACTGATTACAATAGAACTATCTTCCTGTTTGAGAAGTCTGAAATATTCAAAGTGTCCTACTGAGAAGCCCTTTGTAGAAGTTCCCCATACTTTCTACCACATGGTTTCATGGCAGGAGAAATGCAATATAATTAATTTTTCAACATTTATTTGGGTGGGGGATAAGAAAAGCCCATTTTCAAAATCAAAGAAAAGAGAAAAATGTTTGAGGCCAACCAAAGAAACAATGAAAAACAACAACAAAGGAGTGACTTGCTTCTCTATTTAGCAAAGCATAAAATAAAGCTATAGAAATTAAAATAGTATGGCATAGTATAAGAAGGGGTACTAGAATGATAGAGTAAAATAATGCAGTTTTATTCATAATAAAGATAGCATTTTAAACTTTTATAAATGCTTTAATGTTTAATATTACACATTATATAATGTTAAAGTATTTTTAAAGAGTTCTCATCACAAGAAAAATTTTTTATAACCACATATGGGGACAGATATTAATTAAACTTAACTGTGGCAATCATTTCTCAATGTTTACAAATACCAAATCATTACTTCATACACCTGAAACTAATATAATGTTCTACGTCAACTGTACCTCAGTTTTCTTT
>CM053609.1:77419759-77451873 GCA_028646535.1 Procyon lotor
AATAGTAAAAATCTCTAAGTAATTCAATTTTGAACTAAACAGCAGCAAACATATGTGTCAGTGCACGCATAGAGAGCACAATTCAGGTTAATGCTGAGGGAGGCTAATGCTCCAAGTCAGTGGTTCTCAAATTTTAGTGTACAACAGAAAGACCTGAAGGGCTTGTAACAATGCAGATCACTGGCCCCACACAGGAGCTCCTGATGTCATGGGCACAAGAACTTTTATTTCTAAACAGTTCTCTCCATAAATCACCCATTGAGAGCCACTCAGCTGGATCTATACTTGCTAATTTGGACACATGGCCAAGTGAAAAATGCTAGTCACAGAATAACACTTTTTTTTTTTTTTTTTTTTTTAAAGATTTTACTTATTTGACAGAGAAACACAGTGAGAGAGGGAACAAAAGCAGAGGGAATGGTAGTGGGAGAAGCAGGCTTCCCGCTGAGCAAGGAGCCAGATGTGGGGCTCGATCCCAGGACTCCGGGATCATGACCTGAGCCGAAGGCAGACGCTTAACGACTGAGCCACTGAGGTGCCCCAGAATAACACTTTTCATTATCTATTTTAAAAATATGAAAATAAAATATTAACCTATATAATCACATTTATGGAAATGCACTAAACAAGGACTGCAAGACAATACATCGAACTATTTAATGTTAACCTCTGGGAAGTGGGTAGGAGAGAGGGAACATTCAAGTTAAATATCTCATTGTTTAAATCATTTACAAGAGAAATATATTCACAATTCATTTGGTATGGATGTGATAATATTGAGAGAATAGAGAGGAAGGAAAGAAGGAAGAGAAGAAGGGAGAAAGGGAGGGAAGGAGAGAAAAAGAAAAGAGGGAAGAGAAAGAGTGGGTAGCTGAATCCCGAAATTACGGGCATCTAGAGGCGGTATTAGGTTGGTAGGTTTACCAACAAATCTTTACCTCCCTTCTTTCTTATCTCTCCATCTATCTTTAGAATAAATCCTCATCAATTGAAGTAGTCTGAACATAGTTCTAGTCCTTGCAAGCTTAAAAAAAAGGTAATTAACAGAGATGTAAAGGCTCTGCAGAGTATTAAAACACAAAAGTACTGAAATTTATTTAAATGCATCTAATTTAACGTAGACTATAATCTAAGAGCCATTTTTTTTTAATTTACTTATGTTCATACTTACATATTCAATTCTAGACCTTAGAGTGGAAGTATAAGTTACTTAGAAACAATAAAAATCCAGCATGTCTTATTATATGTTGACATAATGTTTATTACATGCCAAGTACACATATGTGTATGTGTATAGATAAAATACATGTACCTATATTTTTACAATAAATATTTAACTCTCAAATAGAGTCTATGACCTAAGCGTGATGGTCACCATCATCCCTTTTATATAGGTAAGAAACCTGAGGCACAGAGAGCAGAAAGGTTGAGGACCCTCCCACGGTCACTCCAGCAGGCCCTGTGGATCCAGGGTTTTGCCCAGGCTGTCTGGTCCTAGCGTCATGCTATGAACCCCGGCATAGTACCTTCCTCTCCTTCATTTATTTCCCTTGGATACAGTAGTGCTCTCAGGCTCTTATGCATTGCCAGATACATTTTTGAAGAAAATTTTTTTAAAATCTAGAAAAAAAATACTGCCTTCGAATACTTCTAGAAATGGAGACCTTTATGATTCTCGCTGCCACTAGAAGAGGCAACAGACTGAGGAATCTCCTGAAGAGTGCAGTGAGGAGCTTCTCCCTCCCCCTGCATCCTCAACTATCATCATATTCAGATTAGGCAAAGCAGCAAGAAAGGGATTCCAGCTTATGACAGCACCATGCCCCTTAGTGTTTGGCTGGTATGCCGAGGCACAGGTGTTCCGTCAGCTTTCTTTATACAGTTTATTGACAAAGAAGAGGCTCAGTTAATTTTTCAAACAGGCAATATAAACTGAAACTGATTCACCTGCAAATACCTGAATTACTTCTAGGAATGAAGAAATAATAATACTGAAATAAATTTTTCTTAGGGTCAGAACACACTGACATGGTTCCAGCAATGGAATTGCTTAGGAAAAAAAAATAAGTAAGGTAATAATCTACTCCTTTGTTCCAGAACTTATTTTGGATTGGCCAGACATCAGAGATTACACTCCAGATTGTGAATCATTACAGAGAATAATGTATGGAGAAAGTAAGAAATTCCTAATATTAAGGGAACATAAGGATGGAGATGAGGGAGAGCGGAACAGCAGGGATGACTTTTAAAAAAGATAAGAGGGGCGCCTGGGTGGCTCAGTGGGTTAAAGCCTCTGCCTTCAGCTCGGGTCATGATCACAGGGTCCTGGGATTGAGCCCCACATCTGCTCAGTGGGAAGCACGCTTCCCCCTCTCTCTCTGCCTGTCTCTCTGTCTGCTTGTGATCTCTCTCTCTCTCTGTCAAATAAATAAAGTCTTTAAAAAAATAAATTTTAAAAATAAAAAAAAAGATAAGTTGCATTTTTAAGCTAAATTTGTAGTTTAGAAGGTGCTAAATTTGGCATATTCAGTACAGGAATAATGGAAGCATTAATGAATTTTCCCCTGCCATAAACTGCCTCTCATAGGGCAGGTTGTAACTTCTTTTAAGTTTGTGTGGACACTCCTATTTTGACCCCAACTTTTTTTTTTTTTTTTTAAGATTTTATTTATTTATTTGACAGAGAGAGACCACAAGTAGGCAGAGAAGCAGAGAGAGAGGGGGGGAAGCAGGCTCCCAGCTGAGCAGAGAGCCTGATGCAGGGCTCTATCCCAGGACCCTGAGATCATGACCTGAGCCAAAGGCAGAGGCTGTAACCCACTGAGCCACCCAAGCACCCTGATCCCAACTTTTTGATTCTGAAATTTTTATTCTATGTTTATCAACATATTGATAATTGATAAATTATAATCAAATCATCACAACACTAAATTTTCTTTCAGATAATATTCTGGAGTTAATGCTATCATTTTTTAAATTTCAGTAAAATTATTTTCACTGTATCCTATTGTTACCTGTATAAATATTAAGATAAGAATCTTTACATATCAGCTTGTCTGTATCAGATTTTAATAACTATCATATCTGTCCTTTTATGTTTAGTTTTACAATCATTTTTTTTCTACCAAGTCTAATCATAATGGGCCAAATTTTGTAGAAATCAATTTTATTAAGATAACTTTATTCATTAATCAATTTTTAGTTAAAAGTAAATGTTCTAATTTGCAATTTAAGCCACTGTGAGTTTTAATTTTTAATATTTTTAATAATTAACTATATTAATAGCTATTTTCTAGATTACTTTTTGCTAACAGCATAGCATTAAATTTTATTAAACATATTTTACCATTTTAGTTCTAGTCACGGTCATATCTATCTATCTATTGCTTCATTTTGGGAAGTTCATATGCTTACTTTTATTTGTTGTTCAGGTCAAAATGGTAAGGTTCAACATCTTTGAGTATTAAGAGCTAAGTCTGGTAGGAGCAAAAGATAAGATTAAAATGATGAGTTCATAAAATCTCCGCGTCAGTCTTTACTTTCTTCTATGTGGTGGTATTAGCTGGATTTTCTTTTTCTTCCTGTAACACTAATACTTAAAATATGTAACTTTGCTACCAAATTGAGACCTCTTTTCCATTGTAGTGTTTGTGCTGATTACCAGTGTTTATTTTGAACTAGTCAGTTTAAATATATGACAATAAGAATTAGCAATTAGTGACTAAGACATCCTGAATATTCCGCATTGCATCGGAATTGAATTTCTTCCTCACAAATACACAGCCTAACTATATTACCTTCTGCCTGACCCTTTCTTTCACTCCTAGAAACTTTTTTTTCTGCTCATTATTTATAATATTAGTGTCTTTGAAAGTCTCAATTTCTGTTCCTGCTATTAAAGTAGCTTATGAAAGCTTATGAAACCTGAAAGACTGAATGCATATACCTGCAAACATTTGTTTCTAAAGTTTTCTATGAATGTAACGACTAGGAGTAAGGAAAGTACATGTGACCTCGTGCACCACATTCTTCAGAACAAATGCTTTCTCTGCTGCAATTATGTCATCATGAAATCATGCTCCACATTCTAAAATAAACTCATCGCCATATGAATTGTTATCTGAGTTATTTTTGTAGTTGTCTTTTAACAGCTTCCTTAGAAGTGTCTTCCAAATTTCTCACAGCACCAAAACAAAAACTTCTTTCTTCCTTCATCTTATCCAAGTGAGTATGTGAAGCATGAATGTTCAGCAATCACCACCCTTATCCTGCATTACGCAAACAAAATTACTTGAATTTCTCACACAGAAACACACACGAATTTTTAGCTAAATCTTCAAAATGCACATTTTTGACTTCCAAGGAAGATCAAAGAATGCTTTCCTCAATGTCACGGTTCGGGACTCACCTGTGGACGTGGATGTCCTGTGACCAAACAGGTCAGTTCTAGGGTTTCTCCTTCCCGTATGGTGTAGACCCTTTCTGAGTAGCGCTCCTCCTCAATGTTACAGGCCAAGCCTGAATGCACAATACGAACCGTTGGGGGAGCTGTCGAGTCAGAAAGAAGAGAGACAAGATATATTAAAAAATAAGTCAACTGTCCTCCCATGAATCATCCTGGTTGTAAGAGCAATTCTTAGTAGACTTTAACGCAGTCAGATCCATCAGTCTTAACACTTTGAGGAACCCCAAGGGATTAAAGATATTGATGGACAGAAAGCTTCAAATTTATCTAACAGTCACCAAGACATTCTGAAAATGGCAAAGGGGAACAGGATGGTGGGAAAACACTGGTGACTTAGGAATCATCATCATTATAAGACTACATGATAAAATCTGACTGCTAAAATGTGAGAGGTCCTTTTCTTTCTGAAACCCAAAATTTAATATAATAAAGAATGCTGTCCAAAAATCCAGGTAGTGCAAATTCAAAAGACCATTAGGAAAAAAGAATGTGAATGAAAGATATTGGCATTTTTTGTTAATTTAATAAGCCTCGTGGTGCAAATAGGGAGCTAACAAATGAGAACATCTGGTTATGAGGAACTGAAACCAACTTGGTTTTTAATATTTATAGACTCTTCTGTTGATATGAGCAAAAGATCATCACTGAATTAAGCCACTAAAGAAGGCAATAAATCATTAATGCCCAAGTATTAAATTCTGATTCAAGAGACTTCGTTCTCATGAAGTTATCCAAATTCCTAAGCGTAATTTTCACCTTTTTCAATACCACACAGGCCAATAAAACCTGATGAGAATTCACTGACGTACGTATCATTGGAAATCCACTATATGCAAAATGAGTCATGAGAAACACTTAGATAATAAGATATGCTTCCTGTCCCCAAGAAGATGACTGTCAGTTACTAGTTTCAAATTGGAGATCACCCCATTTGTGAATCCAGCATTTCTGTTTGTAATAAATACATTTGGGAGAGAAGAAAGGTTGCTTTTTTTTTTTATTATTATTATGTTCAGTTAGCCAATATATAGTCATTTTAATTAAAGGCAAGTGGAAGGGCTCTACCTACAGGTAAAGGACAATAATCTGTAGAATTCCCTATACCAATCTAACTTAAACATCAGTATTGTCAGCAGAGGTTATGTTTTTTTAAAAATTAATGAGGACATACTTCGAATTTTTTATTTAACATTAAAAGGATCGTGAATGTTGTAGAATTTGGATAAACTTGGTGATTCTATGGAGGAAATAAAATGACTATAAGTCCAACTTATGGGAAAATTCCTTCTGGAAAAAAGTCTGTGTTCTGAAAGTAACACAAAAGAAAGTTTCCAGTGTCTAATACTTTGTTTTATATAACCAAATGTATAGAGCACTCATAGTATCTAACAATTGAAAAGAACATATTTTATTAACCTTCTCAATTTCAAGCAGAAACAGAAGAACAGAAAAGCCTATTTATAGATAATAATACAACTGGTATTTCAAGATTTTTTCTGGATATCCGAGCCAAGTCCTGTTCTTCAACATTCAAATTCAGAATTCTATTCTCCAATACTGCACATCAAATGAAAGGCAAAAATTTCCAAAAGAAGGATAAGAAGAGGAGAATTTAGTTGTTCTTACAATCACTATGCAAAAAAAGCTCCCCAGAAACTTTCTTAAAATACAGATCTCAGAGGTAAGGCCAGAAATCTGTTATGTGTGCAGAAAAACCTAGGAATCTGCATTTTTGCCAAACACCTAAATGATAGCAATGCCAGTGCTACTTAGACCAGATGACTAGGAATAATTTTCTAAAACTTACAAGTGTGTGTTGACTAAAGGAAAATACTCCAAGGGAAAAAGTATCCTTTTCCTTTTAATATATTTTTTAAGATTTTATTTATTTATTTATTTGACAGAGAGAGAGAGAGAGAGAGAGAGAGAGAGAGAGGGACCACAAGTAGGCAGAGAGGCAGGCAGAAAGAGAGGGGGAAGCAGGGTCCCTGCTGAGCAGAGAGCCCTATGTGGGGCTTGAACCCAGGACCCTAAGATCATGACCTGAGCCGAAGGCAGAGGCTTAACCCACTGAGCCACCCAGGTGCCCCTCTTTTAATATTTTCAAGTAACTAAACTTCATGCTGTGCATTCACTGGTTTGGAAAATTAAATAATGCTCACACAAATCAAATGTTTTGTTTGATCTATAAACCAATTTATCAAAAAAAATTTTTACCATGTCTTTGGACACTGTCTAGACACTATAATAATTTGTTTAGTTTTATGACATTAGAAACTTATCTGCAGTGTTTTTCTGGGTGTTCTGATATATTTCACACAATGTTTCCTATAAATCATTTCTTACAGTGATCAAATTTAAACTTCAATTTAGATAAGTAATACTAGAGAGCTACTTATTTTTTTTTTTTTAAGATTTTATTTATTTGACAGAGAGAAACACAGCGAGAGAGGGAACACAAGCAGAGGGAATGGTAGCAGGAGAAGCAGGCTTCCCGCTGAGCAAGGAGCCCGATGCAGGGCTCAATCCCAGGACTCTGGGATCATGACCTGAGCCGAAGGCAGACGCTTAACGACTGAGCCACCAAGGCGCCCCAAGAGAGCTACTTATTTTTAAACATCTATCATACAAAGTGTATACATATTATAGAGGTTAACAAACTGATGACGATCATAAAAATCTAAAAATATAAATAGAAAATATAGATTCATTACTTTGAAATATATTTCTATGCCAAATTTAGGTTAATAAGTGATAGCATGCATCTACTAATACATTTAATTAGAGTAGCATGACATTTTTCCAGATTTATACCTTATTTTTGTTTTAATTTCAAATCAATGAATAGCATTGTCATTTTTAAGCTATATCTTTCCAAAGCATCACTATGCAAACAAGTAGCTTTATTTAAAATATTTAAATTTTGGGGTGCCTGGCTGGCTCAGTCGTTAAGCGTCTGCCTTCGGCTCAGGTCATGATCCCAGGGTCCTGGGATCGAGGGATCGAGCCCCCCACATCGGGCTCCTTGCTCGGCAGGAAGCCTGCTTCTCTCGCTACCATTCCCTCTGCTTGTGTTCCCTCTCTTGCTGTTTCTCTCTGACAAATAAATAAAATCTTAAAAAAAAAAAATATTTAAATTTTACAGGAACCACATAGTGTGCATTTTCTGCTATTTTCTTCTATATTTTAACACATTCTTGGAAAAGATAGTTGCCTATATGAACCTACCGTCTCTCTTATGGAAGGGTGGAATATTCTGCTAAATTTTAGGAGGAGAAGATGTGTTTTTCCTAGCATACACTAAAATATGTGCAGAGTACTTTCGCTGCTCAACGAAAAGACGAATATTTTGGAAGCTTCAAGAACTCTTCTGGTCTGCAGAAAGCTCAACCGAAAAGGTCTTAGCTCATCCAGGTCATCGCTCTGATTTACAAATTGAGGACATCAAGTGACCTGCACATAGGCTTGCAGCTACTTGTGGCCTAAATGAGAGCAGAACCAGCGGTCCTTTGTTCTTTTCTCTACTTCATGCTATTAAAACGATGTCTGACATAGTTAAATTAGGATTCTAAATAACTCCTCAACTAGATGCACGCTAGACTAGGGGAATAAAAAAAAAGACTGAGAAACTGTTCACGAAGTTGTTAGAGCATCATAAGTAGATGAGCAATGTGAGTAGTATAATTGCTACAAACAACAAATGTAACGTTTCAATTCACCATTCTGCCTCCATTTACTGCCAAACCCAGGAAATCTCACAACTGCCAAAATAGTATTTTGTAATTCCTATTTTCATCATGTGCTCTTCCTGCCTAAGGATTCATGATGTCTCTCCATGACACTTCACAGAATTCTAATGCCTCTAGGTGCTCTGTAAAGGTCCTCACACCAACTATACAACCGGAAATCCTACTTCTCTGTAACATCGGCCCAGCATTGGTGGGAAGGTAAAGAGCACTGAGATTTTAAGACTTTGATCTCATACACAGACTTTCAAGCACATATTCATTGAGTGACCACTATACATCACATGTGACAGCCTTTGCTCATGATATTCTCTCATCTAGAATTCCCAGACTGATATTTAGATCAACATTCCTGATACCTTCTTGGATCAGATAGCAATGATTCTCTTTTCTTGGCTTCAGGAGACAACTACTGCCCATTGGTTCTCCTTATTCTTAACACACTGACTTTAGTATGAGCACATCATTGCCAAGATGAGTACCATTTCAGGTATCTGTTTCGCACATGATTCAGAGCACAGACTATGTTTATATATCATAATTTATTTTCATAATTAATTTGTAATTTATGTTTTAGCAAATATCACTATAATGCCAACGACATTCTATTTTAACAAAAATATCAATTATTATGGCACTGAATTTACTTATTCTAAATATAAACGCAATTTGCAGTACTATCACTGAAGGAAGTCATCTTTTATCCTCTGCCTTGTTGAAAAAAGCCTCAATTCATCATCCTGAAATTGGACTAAGGGTTACGATTCCCTTTGCCCTGTAGAGTCAGCAATGAATTAAAATGTTAAAATATTGCCTAAGACTCATATTCATCCAAATTTGTTTGAAGTAAACCAAATCGCATTACATAAAATCTTTCCTAACACTAATCACATCAAGTCCCTTAATTCGAGTAAATTGGCTTTGGGTTCAATAGGTCAGCCTACAAGGGCAAAAGAGAGACATTCTTTTATCTTGTTAGAGTATACTTTTGGAAGTTAAACCAAATTCTCCCTGTATTCTGTTGGAGAAAGAACACAAATAAATCATTCTCCAATGGCAACAACCAGGAGCTTTGAAAGCTTAGGCTTTCATTCTCACAGACGGACTTTCAAGCATATATTTACTGAACAACAGCTGTAGATCAGTTGCTGATCAACTCATGAAGATCAGGCATGAGGCTATGTTCCAGGGATATAAAACTTAATGCTATGAGCTATACCTTTTAGCAGCTTACAGCCTATTGGGTCTGTCCATTTTATTTTATTTATTTATTTAAAAGATTTTGTTTATTTGACACAGAGAGAGAGATCACAAGTAGGCAGAGAGGCAGACAGAGCGAGAGAGGGAAGCAGGTTCCCTGCTGAGCAGAGAGCCCGATGTGGGGCTTGATCCCAGGATCCTGAGATCATGACCTGAGCCGAAGGCAGAGGTTTAACCCACTGAGCCACCCAGGCACCCTGGGTCCGTCCATTTTAGAAGGAAGGAAGGAAGGAAGGGAGGGAAGAAAAGAAGGAGAGAAGGAAGAAAGAGAAGGAGGGAAAGAAGGAGGGAAGGAAAAAGGGAAGGAAGAGAGGGAAGAAAGAACAATTACAGTTGAATAGGATAGGTACTCTAACAGAAGAAAGTGAAGAGTAGTGTAAAAGGACAAAGCAGAAGATGCCTAAATCTGCCTGGATGGTTCCAATGTATTTTACAGAGTCAGTGACGTGTAACCTAGGTCTGGAAAAATGCATGTCGAAAGAACATAGGGGAAGGACATTCCAGAGAGAGGAAGCAGTGTGTTCAAAGCCATGTATGAAGAGACTGCCTACAGTGTTTAGGAAATAACTACATTAAAATGTGGTCCATGAAATAACTACATTAAAATGTGGTCCACGTAGTTTATACCTTACTCTGAATTTTGACACTGGCGCCACTCTCTCAAGGTGTCATTATGTGTCCAGACACAGCAGAGACACTGTATAGCTCTGGGAATGGAAATGAGGACAGAGACCTACTTTAGAGGTTTTGTCAGACAGGAGTTGAAGATTAACTGAATGTGGGGTGAAGGAGGAAGAGTTAAGATGACACTGAAGTTTATATCTTGGTTAACTAGGTAAAAGATGATTTTTTTAGAAAGATTTATTTATTTGTTTGAGAGAGAGAGTGAGCAGGGGACAAAGTAGAGGGAGAGGGAGAGAGAGTAAAAGCAGACAGAGCAAAGTGAACAGAGCAAAGAGCCTAACGCAGGGCTCAATCTCACAACTCTGAGATCACAACCTCAGCCGAAACGAAGGGTGAGATGCTTAAATGACTGAGCGACCCACATGCCCTAAAACATCATGTTTTTAATAGAAAATGCTCTCTTGAGCACCATGCTGGCTTGGTTGGTACAGCATGCAACTCTCAATCTCAGGGTCATGTGTTTGAGCCCCATGTTGGGCCTAGACCCTAGAAAGAAGAAAGAAGAGAACAGAGGAGAGGAGAGGGGAGGGGAGGGGAGAAAATGCTTTCTTGATCACTATGGACTCCACATTATTCCCTCATGGGAGAGATCTAAGATGAGGAGTTCTGAGCCCAAATCATGGAGGGTTTTGTTACGGTAAGGACTAAGCTGCAAAGCATTTTTGAAACATTTTTCACATAGCAGTCTGGTAGCAGGCACTGTTCCTGAAGGACACATTGTTATTAGCCAATAAATATGGTTGGTATTGGGCATTTTCTCTCATCTAAGAACACCAAGTAAGAGCTCTGCATTCTGGTAAATTCCTCATATCCCTGACATAACTACTCTCTGGGAATTTAGTTGCCAATATAATCTTGACACTTTTCAACACCAGGCCAAGACAGCTTATTCTTGACATAGACCACAGATCTCCTGGGATAGGCAGTGTGGAGAGAGGGATGCTCAGTGGTCCCCTCTTAGAAGCCCCAGGGAAGCCATCAGTGAGCCACCCTGCACCAGGATCCCTCACACTTTCTGTCAAGAGACAGTAGCCCAGAGACAGAGAGATAGAGAGAGAGAATGTCCCACACCTTACTGCTCTCAGGCATCAAGAGAAAATACAGTTGACACTACTTAACACCATTCTTAGCAAGTTTTCAGTTTTGCTTTTAAAGAAAACATAGCAATAATCAAATTTACTTCCATTTTTCTATTGATTTAAGTGATTACATGCCTTCATAAAACACTTCAGTATTCTACAACATTTTACATTTAGCTAATTGACATTACCAATAATTGGCCTCCTCTGCTTATTTCCCAATCTCCAATATAGTACATTTGAGTAGTAATTCTAAAAATAAAAAAAAAAAAAATTAAATGGTGTCTTCCTTTCTTATTTTATGTCTTTCCTACCCAAGTTACTAGTTTAAATAGTAGATGAGTCTTCTTCTCCTTCCTTTTTTCACAATGATTTCCCAACTCAATTTTTAAATTAAGTACTATGTCTATAGGCATAGTCCATAATTATTTCTCTTGTTGTTTACAACCCTTTGCCTAATATCTTCCTCCTTAGGCTCACTTTATTACATATTCTGATATCTCAGACACAGAGAAGAGAACTGGAAGATCTGGGAGAGGAGATGAAGAACTCAGTTTCAGATGCTGGTAGTGAGCTGACCAACAGATGAAAAGTCATCACTGGACACAGAAATTTAGAGCTTCTAAGTAGTAGTGCATGGTTGACAAGAGAATAGGTAAAATCTCTAAGACAAAGTATTTTTAGAGTGAGAAATTAGGAGGATAATAATAGAAATCTGAGTAGTATAAATTCTTAATATGGAGAGGCCAAGGAAAAAGACTTAATATTTTCTAAAGTCAGAGAAATAGAAGGGTAACAGAGAAAATGTGGTGCTTTAAAAGTGACATAAAGAGAAGCTGAAGCATAGGGAACTGTCCCAAACTGTCACTTACAACAAAACTTAGGAGGATCACAGACAAAAGGTCATTGCTTATGACAGCCAGATGGCATTGGTGAAGTTTGAGTGAGATATGCTGGTAGGGTAATGGAGTCAAAAGCTGAAAGAGATAGGGTTTGATTGAGAAGGAGAGGTCTTAGTAGGTCAAACCGAGCTTAGGGCAAAAAGCAAAACTATAGCTGAGGTTTACCCATGTGTAAAAAGGAATGGTAAGTATAAAATGGAATACTTTGACAATATTATATAACCATCTCAGGATTACAAAGACTAATTATTAACATTATAAGAAACAAACCATAATGTTTGTATTTCCAACGTAACTGATTTTTTTTGCAATACCAGACTATTTTCTACTATTCATCATTCTTTTAAAATTAACTTTTCTAAAATCCCATCTTTTTTCTTTTCCTTACTTTTTTCCTGTTTACTCTTTTCTTAAAAACGATTTTATTCATTTATTTGATAGAGAGAGAAAGTGGGCACAAGCAGTGGGAGGAGTAGAGGGAGCAAGGAGGCTCCCCACTGAGCAAGAAGCCCAATGTGGGATGTGATCTCAAGACCCTGGAATCATGACCTGAGCCAAAGGCAGATGCTTAACTGACTGAGCCACCCAAGAATCCCTCTATTTACTCTTTTACAAGTTTAACTTTGCCAACTTTTGTACCATATATACAGAAATGTCTCATAACTACCTAATCTCTTCTGTAAAAATGAAATCAAGGTTAATCCCCACAGCACATAAAAGAGCTTACATGAACCCATATTTTAAAAATGACATAAAACAACAGTATTCATTCTCCCATCAAGGCCTCCTCCTGTCTTTCCTTTACAGTTTAGTGATTAGAAATAATGGCACACCTTCTAAGCCATCTCTGTGCACCTGCTTTGCAATCCTCAGACCACAGCAGCCTGGCTTCTGTTTATTGCTTGTATTTGTAAAAGAATAAGGCAGGAAAACAGAAGGTGGTAAGCTGCTAATTTTTTGTTACTACTTTGATCTTCTACTTCTCCTTCAGTCTTGGTTTATGTGCCTCTGCTTCCGTGAAACTATGAGGATCTTATGAAATTATACCTTACTGTACATTTCAAAACAATATAGACTTATTACATCCTACTAATATACTCTCCAAACTCATGAATATAAACACATATCAAACTTGCACATAAACAGAATGTTCAGTTTGTATGTCTATTCTAGTAATTTCCTCAAAAAATAGTTAAAATCCTTCTGTCATTGTCATTTAAGTAATCCCAAATAAAGCAATATTCTGATACAAAAACAACATACAGATTATTTTAAATAAGCTTTGAGCTCAATAAAGAAGTAAATAAACTTTTAGCTTATCTGAGTTGTCTGATTCATTGGTTACTTTTCATTAGCTACTATTTCTGCGTGTATATGAACTTCTCTACACCTTTCCCCTCAACCCTTATATCTGGTTAACACAATATTCCCATCCACTACAGAGAAAAACTTTTTCATCTTTAATTAGATGAGCTATAAAAGAAAAGTACTAAGATCCCATTGATTATTCCAGATTTAATCAAAAGGTCATATCCAGGGACGCTTAGGTGGTTGGTTAAGCAGCTGACTTCAGCTCAGGTCATGGTCTCAAGGGTCCTGGGATCAACTCCACATCGGGCTTCATGCTCAGTGGAAAGTCTGCTGGATATTCTCTCTCTCCCTCTCTCTCTACTCCTCCCCCGCTCATGTGTGCATCTGTGCTTTCTCTCTCTTCCTCTCTCTTTCTCAAATAAATAAATAAAATCTTTAAAAAAGGATCATAACTACCTCAGATGACTTTGGTGATGGACTCTTAATATGAAAGGTTTTGAATATTTCGCATATTATGTATCTTCGATATATGCGGAGCAGCATTGTTATAAATTAATTGAACTTCCCTGAGAGGCTCTCCAAAGCCCAAGGTAAGGTAAAAAAATTAAACCTTGAAGATTCAAGTTTTAGAAAGGAACTGTTTATGTCTTCTAAATAATAGATTTTGATATGATTTTTAGATTAATGTTAGCCAACAATCTAAAGCACAGTGTAAATTAAAAATTTAAAGTTATCTGTTTATATGAAACAGATACTATTTAAGATGGAAGAAAATTTGTCATCAAAAGAAAATAATCTTCAATAACAATTTAATTATGAAATATCTCTGATGAACACTGATGCAAAACTCCTCAACAAAGTATTAACAAACCGGGGCGCCTGGATGGCTCAGTCCTTAAGTGTCTGCCTTTGGCTCAGGTCATGATCCCAGAGTCCTGGGATCAAGCCCCACATTGGGCTCCCTGCTCAGTGGGAAGTCTGCTTCTCCCTTTCCCACTCTCCCTGCTTGTGTTCCCTCTCTCACTATCTCTCTCTCTCTCTGTCAAATAAATAAGTAATCTTAAAAATAAAATAAAACAAAAAGTATTAACAAACCAAATCCAACAATATATTAAAAAAAAATTTCAACATGATCAAGTGGGATTTATTCCAGAGTTGCAAGGGTAGTTCGATATTCACAAATCAATCAACGTTATCTATCACATCTACAAGAGAAAGGATAAAACCTTAAGACTATCTCAATATACACAGAAAAAACTTTTTTGACAAAGTACAACATCCATTCAGGATAAAGACCCTCAACAAAGTAGACTTAGAGGGAACATACCTCAACATAATAAAGGCTATCTATGAAAAACCATAGCTAACATTGTATTCAACGGTGAAAAACTTAGAGCTCTTCTTCTAAAATCAGCAACAAGACAAAGGATGGTCACTCTCACCAATTTTATTCAAAACAGTACTGGAAGTCCTAGCCACAGCAAATGGACAAGAAAAAAAAAAGGCATCTAAATCAGCAAGGAAGACATAAAACTTTCACTATTTGCAGATGACATGATAATCTATACAGAAAACCTTAAAGACTACACCAAAAAACTACTAGAACTGATACACGAATTCAGTAAAGTTGCAGAATATAAAATTAATATAAAGAAATCTCTTGCATTTCTATTCATTAACAATGAAGTAGAAGATAAATTAAGAAAACAATCTCATTTACAAACTCATCATAAATAATAAAATCACTAGGAATAAACTTAAGCCAGGAAGTCAAAGAACTATATTCTGAAAATTTTAAAAATTAGTTTTTTAAAATTTAAAAAGCTGATGAAAGAAACTGAAGATGACACAAACAAATGGAAAGATATTCCATGTTCATAGATTGGAAAAGCCAATATTATTAAAATATTCATACTACCCAAAGTACTCTACAGATTTAATGTAATCCCTACAAATATCAACAAAATTTTTCATAGAACTAAAACAAATAGTACTAAAATTTGTATTGAACCACAAAAGACTTCATAGCAAAAGTAATCTTGCGAAAGATGAATAAAGTTAGGGACGCCCGAGTGGGTCAGTTGGTTAAATGTCCAACTCTGATTTCAGCTCTGGTCATGATCACAGGGTGATTGGATCAAGCACCATGTCCAGCTCATGCTCAGCAGGAGTCTGCCTGAGATCCACTCTCTCCCTTTCTCTCTATTCCTCACCGCCCACATCTAAAAATAAATCTTTTTAAAAAAAAGAAAATTGGAGTTATAATTTCTGATTTCAAGAATATACTTCAAAGTTAATCTAAATAGTATCTGAGCACAAAAATAGTCACAGAGATAAATGTAACAGAATAAAGAACACAGAAATGAACTCATGTCTATATGGTCAACTAATCTATGACAAAGGAGGCAAGAATATATAATAGGGAAAAGACAGTCTCTTCAACAAAAAGTACTGGGAAAACTGGACAGCTACATGTAAAAGAATGAAATAGGGCCACTTTTTTACACCAGACACAAAAAGACAATAGACATGTGAAAAGATGCTCAATATCACAAATCAAGGAAATGCAGCTCAAAATCAAAGTAAGATATCACCTTACACCTGTCAAAATGGTTAAAATAAAAAACTGAAGAAATAACATGTGTTGGCGAGAGTGTAGAGAAAAAGCAACCCTCGTGCTCTATTGAGGGGAATGCAAATGGGTGCAGCCACTATGGAAGACAATATGGAGTTTCCTCAAAAATTTAAAATAAAATTACCATATGATCCACTGACTCCCCTACTGAGTACTTACACTCAAGAAAAATGAAAACACTACTTTGAAAAGATATATGCATCCTTACATTGATTGCAAAATTTACAATAGTGAGAATATGGAAGCATCCCAAGTGTTCATCCATAGATAAATCGATAAAGAAGAGGTGATAAATACACACACACACACACACACACACACACACACACACACACACTGGCATACTACTCAGCCATAAAAAAGAAGAGATCTTGCCATTTGTAATAACATGGATGGACCTACAGAATAGAATGCTAAGTGAAGTCAGTCAGTGAAAGACAAATACCATATGATTTCACTCATGTGGAATTTAAGAAACAAATGAACAAAGAAAAAAAAGAAAGCAAAAAAGACTCTTAAATACAGAGAACAAACTGCTGGTGTATGGGAAATGGTGAAACACATAAAGAAGACCAAAAAAAGAATAGAAAAGAGAAGAAAATGGCCTTCAATAATAATGTAATTATGTACATGAAATTTTGATGTTAAACACAAAAAGCAGTAATTCAATTTAAACTGTAATGTTAAAACAAAAATAAAAGCAATAATATTTTTGTGTAAAAGAACTATCTTGCAATGTCATTCTCCAAGCAGGGTACTAACTTTATGGAAAAATTGAACACATAACTGCAATATATTAATCTAAAATATCTTCCACAAAATGACATTTTCGCATCCTATTTTTCTTAAGTGAAACAGTATAAAAATTTTAAATGTTATTACATGAAGGTTTCTACATTTGCAACTGGAGATTTCATCAGAAATACCTTTTTTTATTTTCACCTAGAAGCATAACCTATTAATATCTATGGCTAAAACTTCAAAGACTCTTATGTGTTTTATAGATGAAAAAAAAATACACATTTCACTGAATTTAAGGTTTTCAAAGTTTTTTCAAATAGAGCATTTGACAACCACTTATGCGTGTGCCAGAGAGGAACAAGTCTAAGTCAGCCACCAGTCACGATGTCCTCCTGTCTCTACATGGACATTATCACCCCAAGTCCCTCATGATGTTTTTCCTGGTATTTCTCAGGGTAAAACAGCTGACTTACACCTTGGGAATGTCTGAAAGTGCATCAAATATTTCATTAATCTCATATTTTGCTCACAGAGAATTTGTGAGAACTAAGCTGCATATCTCAACTTGAAATATTAAGAAAAACTGAACTTTCACCCCCCTAGGTAGGAATGTGATACACTATATTCAAGTTCTTGGTTTTCTTTTGGATGCTATGGTATGTTCTAAATCATTTCCAACTAAGAGATGAATCATGTCTGTAATTGGTACATTTTAGAAAAATTAAAAAATACGCTAGAAACTTTGGGGGTTAGGCCATAGACTATCAACAATAACAACAAAAAGCTGAGATAAACCCTCTCTTGCTTTGATGGCCCCATTTTTTCTTAATTTAAATTCAACTAGCTAACTTAGTACCTCATTAGTTTCAGATGTAGACGGCACTGTTCCTTATGTGCGTTGAGTCAGTGTGAGGGGCATAGTGAAGACAACAGAGAAAAGACTGTAACACTGCAAGAGAAGGCAGCATTTAATCCTTAAAACCTTTGGTTAGGCCTTCTCCCTCTAAATCAAACTTGTGAAATGGCTTCCTCCTAATAATGTCAGCCATGTATCCTACGATCAGTGAACCCTCCAAAGTTCTTTGAACCACATCTTCCTCGCCTCTTAGGAATTATCACCGCATCTTATGAGATCAAGACTCCCAAAGCCACAGGTACTGATTACATCATTTTTTTTTTAACCCCTCCAGCCTGGAATGTATACCTAAATACACTCGTCCTTCTCTGAAATTAACAACTTTTCAGCTTTCTTGGAAAGAACTTATAAAGCTACAGCAAATACTAACTAAAATGAAATTAGTCTCATCATTGTGCTGCAACCTTAATCACAAATTGGGTATTTAGAGACAGCCATTATTTCTTCCAGTCAGCTCATCAAGAAAACAAATGAGATTTACTACAGAATATGCCAAAAATGAAAACTTCAATTTGCTTCTCCAAGAGCGGCAATGGCAGGCAGAGAATTTTTAGGATCTGGCCTGCCAATTTCCCCATCGTTTCTCTCCACTGAGAAATCACTGCTGCTGCTTGTGACTAATCCCAAGAAGGATAAGGTCCTCAGCATGTCAGAAAAATGCCTTTCAGACCCCCAGAATGCAGGAATCAGTGTGACAGTGACCAACACCCAGAGTCCCTTTCTGAACAAAGCAGAAGAGCGATTATCACTAAGCAAGAATGAGTCAGACTCCACTAGGACAACGCTCTCATGGACTGAGAATTTAGCAAACACCACAACCTGTGTAACACATGTGATTTTGACAATTTCTAATTCTCTCTAAAGCCTGAAAATGTGTATCTTAATTTCCATTTAAGAAAATGAGACACACTTGTGCTCGCTTCAGCAGCACAGAAACTAACATTGAAACAATACAGAGAAGATTAGCATGGCCCTGCTCAAGGATGACACGCAAATTCATGAAGGGTTCCACATTTCTGACCACTTTCTGGAAGATAGGGCACACCGAGAAGTGAATCTGAGGCGATGTATGGGAAGACAGACCATGGCGGGGAGAGGCTGGCTCCCGCAAGTAAGAGAGCAATTGAGCACAAAATAGAACTTTTACGGGTCTGCTCCATGGAGGGACATCACTCCAGTGGCTAAGCAGGGAGTGGGAGTAGGGTGAGTGCAGCCCTGGCAGAGAGGTCTCAAGACCCTCCAGGGGTCACAGAAAGACCAGGGTTGTCTGAGTGTGGCACAGCTCTCACGTAGGGAGTGGGGAAGCCGGCTTCAGAGACGGAGTCAAGCAGTAGGGTATGAGCTTAGGGTTACCTTAACCGTAATCCAAGGCAGAGTCTGGAAACTACTCTTCAAGCAGGGACCACACAGGTGGCAGATCCAGGGAGACCCCCTGCTTCCTCGACTGGGGGGAGCAGCATGGAAGCACACTGCAGGAATCTGCTGGGTTTGGAGATTCCAAACGGGGCCACGCGCCAGAGACTAAAGCTTGGTCAGGGGCTGGGTGAGCATGGTGGGCGGCCGGAGAGCAGGGAAACAGACAAGATTGACTTTTTCTCTGAGGGCTCACTGAAGAGGGGGGACCCCAGCTCTCAGCTTCTCCCAGGCTGGAGACTGACTGAGAGGCTGACGTTTTCATTCCCATCAGACAAAGCCCTACAGAAAGCATTCAGGGAAGAAAAGCGTTCAAGAAAAGCTTCCTTCCCCTGGCAAGGACGGTGCATTTCCGCCTCAGGCAAAGACATTTAAGAATCAGTACAACAGGCTCCTCCCCTAGAAGATCAGCTAGAACACAGCCAAGACCTAGTTTACCAATTAATGAGAACAACAAAACACCAGTGCTAGAGGGATACATCACATAGAATTCCTGGCTTTTTCCCCATAATTCTTTAATTTTTCCTCTTTCCTATTTTAACCTATTTTAACTATTTTATCTTATCAATACCTTTTTAAAAAAATTTGTATTTTTATTTTTAAAGTCATATTCTATCCTTTCAATGTATTTGACCTTATTTTTTGTATACATATAAGTTTTTCTTTCTTTAAAATTTCGGGATACAGTTTCTTCTAACAGATCAAAATACACCCTAAAATCTAGTGTACAGCTTTGTTCTAGTCTCCAGCCTGATCACATTCTCTTTTTTTTCTCTTTTTTCAACAAACTGCTTATTTTAACAATTCCTTCTTTAAAATCTTTAATTTTCATTACAGTCACATTCCATCCCTTCATCATGTTTATCCATATATATATATATAGGAGGCAGTTTCTTCTAACAGACCGAAATACACCCAAAATCAAGTGTGTACCTCTGTTCTATTCACCAGCCTAATTATATAACTATATATATAGTTATACACACACACACATTTTTTTTTTCCTTTTCTTCTCCCCTCAGTTTCAGGTCTCTTCTGATTTGGTTATTGTATATTTTCCTGGGACATTGTTACCCTTTAAGCACTGTGTTCTCTTATTCATGTATTTTTCTTTGGACAAAATGACTAGGCAGAAAAACTCACCTCAAAAAAAAAAAAACCAAAAAAAACGAGAGGCAGAACTGACTGCTAGGGACCTAACCAATACAGATAAGTAAGATGTTGGAACTAGAGTTCAAAATGACAATTATAAAAATTCTAGCTGGGCTTGGAAAAAGCATAGAATATACTAAAGAATCCCTTTCTGGAGAAATGCAATCCCTTTCTGAAGAGATAAAAGAACTAAAATCTAACCGGTTGAAATTTTAAAAAAGCCATTAATGAGGTTCAATAAAAAATGGAGGCTCTTACTGCTAGGATAAATGAGGTAGAAGAGAGAGTTAGTGATATAGAAGACCAAGGGATGGAGAATAAAGAAGCTGAGAAAAAGAGAGATCAACAACTACTAGATCATGAGGGGAGAATTAGAAAGATAAATGATATCATAAGATGAAACCATATTAGAATAATTGGGATCCCAGAAGAAGAAGAAAGGAAGAGAGGGGCAGAAGGTATACTGGAGCAAATTATAGCAGAGAATTTCCATAATTTGGGGAAAGAAACAAGCATCAAAATCCAGGAGGCACAGAGAACCCTCCTCAAAATCAATAAAAATAGGTCAACATCCAATCATCTAATAGTAAAACTTAAAAGTGTCAGAGACAAAGAGAAATTCCTGAAAGCAGCTCAGGACAAGAGGTCGGTAACAAACAATGGTAGAAATATTAGATTGGCAGCAGATCTATCCACAGAGACCTGGCAGGCCAGATAGGACTGGCATGATATTTTCAGAGCACTAAATGAGAAAAATATACAGCCAAGAATACTATATCCAGGGAGGCTGTGACTGAAAATAGATGGAGAGATAAAAAGCTTCCAGGACAAAAAAAAAAAAAAAAACAAAAAAACAAAAAACCACCTAAAAGAATTTGCAAAGCCCTACAGGAAATATTGAAAGAGCTCCTCTAAGCAAAGAGAGAGCCTAAAAGGAACACAGAACAGAAAGAAATGGAGGCTATATACAGTAACAGTCACCTTATAGGCAAAACAGTGGCACTAAATTCATATCTGTCAATAGTTGCCCTGAATGTAAATGGGCTAAATGCCCCAATGAAAAGACACTGGGTATCAGAATGGATAAAAAAAAAACAAGACCCATCAATATGCTGTCCACAAGAAACTCATTTTAGACCCAAAGAAACCTCCAGATTTAAAGTGAGGGGGTGGAAAACAATTTACCAAACTAATAGACAGCAAAAGAAAGCTAGGGTGGCAATTTACATCAGAAAAATTAAATTTAAAAAAAAAAAAGAAAGAAAGAAAAATTAGATTTTAAGTCAAAGTCATCTCTATAATAAGAGATGAGGAAGGACATTATATCATACTTAAAAGGTCTGTCCAACAAGAATATTTAACAATTTTAAATATCTCTGCCTCTAACATGAGAGCAGCCATTTATAAAGCAATTAATAACAAAATTAAAGAAACCCATTGACAAAATATAATAGCAGTAGGGGACTTTAACATCCCCCTCACTGAAATGGACAGATCATGTAAGCAAAAGATCAACAAGGAAATAAAGGCTTAAGTGACACACTAGACCAGATGGACATCACAGATATATTCAGAACATTCCATCCCAAAGCAAAAGAATACACATTGTTCTCTAGTGTACATGGAACATTCTCCAGAATAAATCACATCCTAAGTCACAAATCAGGTCTCAACCGGTACCAAAAGATTGGGATCATTCCCTGCATATTTTCAGACCACAATGCCATGAAACTAGAACTCAACCACAAGAGGAAAGTTGGAAAGAACTCAAGTACATGGAGGTTAAAGAGCACTGTACTAAAGAATGAATGTGTTAACCAGGAAATTGAAAAGTTAAAAATTTAATTAAAATTTAATTTTTAATTAAAAATTAAAAAATTAAAGAATTTTAAAAATTCGTGGAAAAACATGAAAATGGAAACACAACTGTTCAAAATCTTTGGGACACAGAAAAGGTGGTCCTGAGAGGAAAGTATATAGCAATAGAGAACTTTCTCAAGAAACAAGGGTCTCAAATATACAACCTAACCCTACACAAGAAAGAGCAGGAGAAAGAACAGCAAATAAACCTAAACCCAGCAGGAGAAGGAAAATAAAGATTAGAGCAGAAATCAATGAAATAGAAACCAAAAGAACAGTAGAAGACCCAAATTAATAAAATCACAAATGAAAGAAGAGTGATTATAACCAAAACTAAAGAAATACAAACAATTTTAACAACATATTATGAGCAACTATATGCCAGCAAATTTGACAATCTTGAAGATATGGATGCATTCCTAGAGATGTATAAGCTACCAAAACTGAACCAGGAAAAAATAGAAAACCTGAACAGACCCATAACCATTAGGAGATTGAAGCAGTCTTCAAAAATCTTCCAACAAACAAGAGTCTTGGGCCAGATGGCTTCCCAGGGGAATTCTACCAAACATTTAAAGAAGAATTAATACCTATTCTCCTGAAACTGTTCCAAAAAACAGAAATGGAAGGAAAACTTCCATACTCATTTTATGAAGCCAGCATGACCATGATCCCAAAACCAGACAAATACCCCATGAAAATGGAGAATTAGAGACCAATATCCTTGATGAACATAGATGCAAAAATTCTCACCAAAATACTAGTCAGTAGGATCCAACAGGACATTAAAAGGATTATTCACCATGACCAAGTGGAATTTATTCCTGGGCTCCAAGCTTGGTTTGACATCTGCAAATTAATTAATGTGATACTTTAATAAAAGAAAGAACAAGAATCATATGATACTCTCAATAGATGCTAAAATGCATTTGACAAAATACAGCATCCCTTCTTGATCAAAACTCTTCACAGTGTAGGAATAGAGGGTAGATACCTCAATATCGTAAAAACCATGTATTGTAAATACATGATTTATGTATTTATAGTGAATAAATAGTGAATGTCATCTCATAGTGCCATCAACTGGGGCATCTGGGTGGCTCAGTGTGGTTAAAGCCTCTGTTTTAGGCTCAGGTCATGATCTCAGGGTCCTGGGATCGAGCCCCGCATCGGGCTCTCTGCTCATCAGGGAGCCTGCTTCCCCCTCTCTCTCTGCCTGCCTCTCTTCCTACTTGGGATCTCTCTCTCTGTCAAATAAGTAAATGAAATCTTTAAAAAAAAATGCCATCAACTTTTTTCAAAGAAATGGAACAAATAATCCTAAAATTTATATGGAACAAAAAGAGCCCAAATAGCCAGAGGAATCTTGAAAAAGAAAACCAAAGTTGGCAGCATTACAATTCCAGATTTCAAGCTCTATTACAAAGCTGTATTCAGCAAGACAGTACGGTACTGGCACAAAAACAGACACACAGATCAGTGGAACAGAATAGAGAGCCCACAAATGGTCCTTTAACTCTATGGTCATCTAATCTTCGACAAATGAAAGAAGAATGTCCAGTGGAAAAAAGATAGTCTCTTCAACAAATGGTGCTGGGAAAATTGGACAGCCACATGCAGAAGAATGAAACTGGACCATTTCCTTACACCACACACAAAAATAGACTCAAAATGGATGAAAGACCTCAATGTGAGACAGGAATCCATCAAAATCCTTGAGGAGAATACAGGCAGCAACCTCTTTGACCTCAGCTGCAACAACTTCTTCCTAAAACATCACTAAAGACAAGGGAAGCAAGGACAAAAATGAACTATTGGGACCTCATCAGATAAAAAGTTTTTGCACAGCAAAGGAAACAGTCAACAAAACCAAGAGAAACCAACAGAATGGAAGAAGATATTTTCAAACAACATATCAAAGGGCTAGTATCCAAAATCTATAAAGAACTCAGCAAACTCAACACCCAAAGAACAAATAATTCAATCAAGAAATGGGGAGAAGACATTTCTGCCAACAGACACATGAAAATGTGTTCAACCTCACTTGACATCAGAGAAGTACAAATCAAAACCACAATGAGATACCACTTCACAGCAGTCAGAATAGCTAAAATTAACAAGTCAGGAAATGACAGATGCTGGCAAGGATATGGAGAAAGGGGAACCCTCCTACACTATTGGTGGGAATGCAAGCTGGTGCAGCCACTGGAAAACAGTATGGAGGTTCCTCAATAAGTTGAAAATAGAGCTACTCTACGACCCAGCAATTTCACTACTGGGTATTTACCCCAAAGATACAAATGTAGTGATCTGAAGGGGCACGTGCACTCAAATGTTTATAGCAGCAATGTCTACAGTAGCCAAACTATAGAAAGAACCTAGATGTCCGTCAATAGATGAATGGATAAAGAATATGTGTTATAGATATACCATGGAATACTATGCAGCCATCAAAAACCCTGAAATCTTGCCATTTGCAATGATGTGGATAGAACTAGAGGGTATTATGCTAAGCAAAATAAGTCAGTCAGAGAGTCAATTATCATATCAACTCACTGATATGAGGAATTTGAGAAATAAGACAGAGGTTCATACGGGAAGAGATGAAAAAAATGAAACAAGATAAAACCAGAGAGGGAGACAAACCATAAGAGACTCTTAATTTCAGGAAACAAACTGAGGATGGATGGAGAGGCGGGTGGTGGGAGGGATGGGGTAACTGGGGAATGGACATTGGGAAGGTAATTTGTACTTTGGTGAGTGCTGTGAATTATGTAAGACTGATGAATCACAGACATGTACCCCTGAAACAAATAATACATTATATGTTAATTAAAAAAAAAGAAAAGAAAAGAAAATGAGACACCTTCAGTGAAACTTAGTAAATTTTAAAGTTTAGTTTTAACTACATTTTTGCCTTTACCCTAAAAAACAAATTTTCTTGTGTTTCATTTTGCCATGTTGCATCTTCATTTTTAAAAGGCCAGACATTCCTTATATCTTTGAAATTTAGGTGGAGAAAACAGAAAGAAAATGATCACTTACATACTGATAGGCGAAAAGAATTTTTATTAAATTACTTGGTGCCATAAGAGCTGGAATAAAAATATCTGTTTAAATCATGCAATGTGAAACATAAGCAATTACTAATAAATATTATCATCTACCTTCTATTTTTTTAAATCTTAAGCTTTGGCAATTTCAAAGATATACTTACTTTTCTTCCACTTCACAGTTGCACTAATTCTCTTAATATCAGTGGATAAAGGTGACACTTGTTTGTCTGGATCCACTACGTTTTTTACCATGAACTTAAGAGACATTTTAAAAAATTGATTTAGAGTCTTCTGAGTTTCATTAAATTGTGTTTCTGGACTTCAAATATCCCACCTTCTTCCTTGCCCTGCCAAATTTGTCTGATAGATAAAATCCAATGAATGACCAAGCTCATTATGATTCAGGTTCCCAGCTCTGTCTACCTTTCCAGGTCCCCTATAATGAACCATCACTTGGGTATCATCTTATACCCCTTCTTTTACTGGCCCACTCTCCTAGGGACCTACCTGACCAATGCCAATATTATAATTTTACATAATCAACATAAGTTAAACCAATAACTAAAATGGTCAAAAATTTAAGCAAAAAAAAAAGTTATTTATTCTTTCAAGAGGCACTTTTTGCCATAAGTAATTTTCTCCCACACCTGCTGTATATTATTGGTAAATAATGAACAATGAGTATCTGTGTATTCCTCTAATTCAAAAAATTTCTAAGAGTGGCTGGGTGGCTCGGTCAGTTTAGAGGCTGCCTTCAGCTTAGGTCATGATCTCGGGGTCCTGGGGTCGAGACCCAGGTGGGGCTCCCTGCTCAGTGGGGATTCTACTTCTCCTTTTCCCTCTGCCCCTTCCCCTCACTTGTGCTCACTCTCTCTCTCTTTCTCTATTGCTCTCTCAAATAAATAAATAAATAAAATACCTACCCAAAAAAGTTTCTAGTGATAAAAGAGCTTAATCTTTCTAATTTGCTAATTTAGAATACTGAGTTTGGGGTCGCCTGGGTGGCTCAGTCAGTTGAGTGTCTGACTCTTGATTTATGATATCCACAGTGGGGAAGTCATGATATCCACAGTGGGGAGGTCATGATATCCACAGTGGGGAGATCAAACCCAAAGTCAGGCTCCATGATGGGCATGGAATCTGCTTAAGATTCTCTCTTTCCCTCTTCCTCTGCCCCTCCCCTCTGTTCCTGCATGTGTGCGTGTGTGTGTGCTCTCTCTCCCTCTCACATAAATACATACATACATACATACATACATACATATGGGACACCTGGGTGGATCAGTAGGTTAAGCACTAGACTCTGATTTCAGCCCAAGGCATGAATTCTGAGGATTTGCCATTTGCAATGACGTGGATAGAACTAGAAGGTATTATGCTAATACCTGAGATCAAGCCCTGCATTGGGCTTTGGGACTGCACCTGGAGTCTGCTTGAGATTCTCTCTCTCCCTCCCCTCCCCTATATGTGAGGGCGTGCTCTCTCTCATTGTCTGTCTCTCTTAATAAAGTAATATATAAAATCTTTTAATTAAATAAATGAATAAAGTACTGGGTTTGAAGTTGGGTTTCTTGGGTTTGAAATACTAGCATAAAATCTTGGGTAGTCTCACCTTCCCCATGTATAAAATGGGGATAATAAAACTTTTTACTTCACACTGCTTCAGTTATCATATTAGACAATGTATACCTGAAGCTTACATCAGTGTCTGGCTCATAGTGCTTAGCATTCAAAGTTTTAATCATTGATAGCCTGAAATCTCCATGTATGGACCAAACATTGAAGGAATAATATTATTGCTCATGAGTAAAATTATTACATTTTCTTCCCAATAATTTACATGAAACAAAATGAAAAAA
Organism: Procyon lotor; assembly: GCA_028646535.1. Classification (NCBI taxonomy): domain Eukaryota; kingdom Metazoa; phylum Chordata; class Mammalia; order Carnivora; family Procyonidae; genus Procyon; species Procyon lotor. The sequence goes on from CM053609.1 coordinate 77,446,839, forward strand.
ATATGTAAAAATGACACCAACATTACATAAACTGTCCACGTGATGAAATGATCAAATTTGTCAACAAATATAAACTTCTCTTTTTGAGACCCACTGATAAAGTAAATAAATGAAAATTATTGCCGAAATTTCAACTGAAACTGGTGCTTTCCAAGGATAAATAACTGAGTATCAAAAACCACTTTTAAACAGATAAGAATAAGAAAACACTTAGTGAAGAACAAGTAGGTACATCTACAGAGAAGTATTTCAGATAGGCTTTTATCTAATTAATCACATAATCAGGAATCTTAGAAATATATTTTAATACTCAGAGTGTAAAGCCTGTATTTGATTCCCTACCATAATCTCAAAAAAACCCCAACCATTTGTAAAAATTTCAAAAACATATCCAAACAATTACAAAATGACATTTTCAATACTGAAGTTTCAATAACTAAAATGAATAATGGAGGAATGACACAAGCCAAAAATGTTATTATGCAGATGAAGTCTCCATTTTAATTAAGGACTGAGGAAGAGAGACCTGAGGGTCTAAACCCAGAGCTATTTTGACATATATCAAATGTTCCTTAATTTCCAATTAAAGGCCTTTTTGACAGGTTCTCATGTCAATATGTTCCTATTAGCTACCAGTACCTTTAAGTGGTGTTTTGTCACTGACCTACATTAGTATATCAAATATGACAGCAAATTAATGGCTTCACATAATAATTCAGATTACAGTCTCCAGCCAAACATTTAGAAGAGCACCTCAATAGCAATGAAACATGAATACCTCTGTTTCAACTTTATTTGATGAGACACTAGAGAAAAATTGAATATAATGATAAATAGCTTTAGAGAGTCTCAAAATCTTTTTTTTTTAAACTTAGGATTTAGTACAGAAGCTACAAAATTTAATTATGGAAATAAAGTTCCTCTTTAAATAAATAAAATAAGAAATAACTGATTTCAAGAAATCTAAGTACAAAGTCTACAAAATCTAAGTACAAAGTACAAAATCTAAGTACAAAATCTAAGTACAAAGTACATACATATATGTATGTACATATGCCCATGAGAACCTCAAACAAAAAAAAAAAATACAGGCGCCTGGGTGGCTCAGTTGGTTAAGCAACTGCCTTCGGCTCGGGTCATGATCCTGGAGTCCTGGGATCGAGTCCCACATCAGGCTCCCAGCTCCATGGGGAGTCTGCTTCTCCCTCTGACCTTCTCTCACTGTCTCTATCTCCAATAAATAAATAAATAAAATCTTTAAAAAAAACATATAATACATGCCGACATGATGTTTGTCCCTATCTTTTTCTTCTTCATATAAAGTAAAAGGTTAAAATATGTGACCTTTTGTCATTCTTGAAGTGGAGACTGCTAAACAGAGTGCTGTGGAACTAAGGGCTTTTATACTTTCTGGAAGAGTCTGTCTAAAACTTCCAATTATATTTTCTCAGGAAAAGCTTCCTATAGTGCTTGTCAGCACTGAAGAAGACTTCCCTTGGAACAATCTCATTTTCCATAAGCCCATGGGGAAAGGTTCTCAATTTGGTTATCTAGGAAAAGGTGTCAAACCCTATAAGGCTGTTTGTTCCCTGTGTTACTCTAGCCTCTTCTCATCCATTCTCATTCTAGAGTACACAAGCATTGAGCTATGGTTTGGCCCAGGTACCAGCTATATGATGGCTCGCAAGTTCATACTGCCAACACAGACCTTGGTCCTGCCCTCCAGGTACATATATCCTACTGTCTACTTGACGGTTTCTCTTGACTGTCCCAATATATCCAAATATATATAATATATTAATATGCATAATATATACACATAATTCAATATATATTGAATTTTTCATATATTGTATATTGAATTGCATAATATATTATATACACATAATTCAACACCTCCATAATATATAATACATAATACATCTATAACATCTCTCTCTCCTCAAAAAGATGTCTTCTTTCAGCCTCTTCTATGTCATTAAATGGCAAGACCATCAGAAAAATTGCCTGAACCAGTTACCTAGACCTCATCCTTGACACCACTACGAAAAGCTGTCAACTTTACCCTCTTAATCGGCTCATTCCCTCCATTTTCAGCACAAGCATGCCATCCCAAAGCCCTATCATCTCTCACTGAGACTTCTACATAATCATTCTGATGACCCCTTTCTAACTGCATCTCCAGAAAACACACCAGTGATATTTTGAAATGACCATATCAATCCCTTAAGAACCTAATGCTTTTAAAATAAAACTGCTATTATTAGGATTTTGGAAACCCTGAATGTTTCCCCTGCTTCTACATGGAACTCACACTCTCCTCATTCTCCCTTCCAGTCCCTCTAACTTGCTGGATTTCACTCTGGTCCAAGGCCTTTGCACATGTTGTTCTCTCTGTGTCCAAAGTCTTTTCCTCGGACTTTTTCCTAGTTACTGCTTACTCACAACTCCCTCCAGTGTTTTCACCACAGAAACACACTCCCTGGCTCCTCTGGAGAAAAAAGTGCCCTTATATATGGGCACTCAGAGCAACACGGGCCTCTTCTTCATACCGCTTGGCACAGATACAATTTTACATATACTTTGTGGTTATGTCTCCTCCAGTTAGAAGTAAACATCAGAAAAGCAGGAAGGGTGCCTTACTTTATTCAGCATTATGTCCCAAGCACCTACAACTGTGTCCAGCACCTAATGTATTTCATTAAATGTTTACTGAAAAAAATGTATGGATACAGTAAAAAAATAATAGCCTATATGGGCATATAGTACAAAATAGGGAGGAAAAGGAGGAAGGAAAGAAGGCCATAGGGAGAAAAGGCTACACATAATTCCTGACTAGACTAGAAGTAAAACTTTACAGATTATGTGCATGTCTATTTTCAAAAATTCTATCTTTTCCTGATTGTCATTCCAGCAAATGGAACTAATCTAGATCCCTATCTCTTTTGATAAAATAATTTACATCATAACTTTCCTTAGCCTGAGGACACAGCCTTTTGCTGTCTTTCCCACAGTCTGTTTATTAAGTGGCAATCTCTAAGTATAAAATGTCTTACAATGTGCTGCTTAAAATGTATATCGTGATTTATAATATAATATCTTCACTAAGTGTTATATTACAATATCCTTCTTTCTATTTGGTGGATCTTCAGTCATCTGTTATTCTGGACTGGAACAACAGACTGTCTACTTTATGCAGGAGAAACACAGATACTGACATTTATAAATAATATCCTTGGGCTTAACAAAATTCAAATAAACTATCTTCCGAACCAGTCTTTGTGATTACATTTCTGACTTGCAGACAAACTGCAAAACATCTATTATAATCTGCAAAGGTCTATTTGTCTTTTAAATAATGAAATGGTTTCTACCCATAGTTAGACATCTATTGGTCTGTTAAACTTAAGTCGCTCCTTCTAGTACACGAGTGTCTTTAAACTAAAAGATTGAAAGCACACCCTGTTTTCAATCAGCATGCTACTGAACTTCAGTTTTCAAAAAGAGGGTGTCAGAGATATTTCATCTCTTCAGGTTTATCTCCACATTTCCTGTAGACCTGCTAAAAATTAGCAGAGGTTTATGTTCAATAATAGAGATTCCCACTGATAGAGAGATGTCTTACTTGCTAATTTTGGGGGGAGGGATGGGGCAACATTATACTCTACTACCTTGAAGTATGTTAGTTTATGACAGAGTAAGATAACTATACTCCAAATGCTTTAAAAGTTTTTGTACCACAACAAAAAAAGATGTTATTTGTTATAGACTGAATGTGAACCCCCAAACTATGTTGGATTTCTGACCCCCAATACCTCAGAAAGTGATCTTATTTAGAGATGGAAATTAACAGAGGTAATGAAGTTGAAATGAAGTCACTAGAGTGAGCCCTAATTCATGTAACTGATGTCCTTATAAAAGGGGAAAATTCGGACACAGGCATGCACCCCAGGAGAGCACCATGTGAATATGAAGGCAGAGATTGGGGTGATACACCCAGTAAAGCCAAGAAACACCAAAGATTGCCAGAAAGCCACCAAAAATTAGGGGAGAAGTATGGGACAGATTCTTCACAGCCCTCAGAAGGAACGAATCCTGCCAAAACCTTTATCTCAAACTTCTAGCCTTCAGACCTGGGACACAATACAATTCTTATTGTTTACCCAGTTTGTAGTACTTTGTTAAGGCAGCACTAAGAAACTGAACAACTGGACAACTAGTGAGACTACTGAAGTAGAGATGCAATTAGAGATACTACGGAACAACTAGTGAGAAAGATCAGGGGTTCACAGCTTGGCATCTCCCCTGATGATACAGTCACCAAAACAGATAGGTGATAGCAACACATCCACCCATCTTTCCTTCCTTCCTACCCTCTTCTTTTTTCTTCTTTTTTCCACTCTCCTCTCCCTCCTTTCCTTTCTTCCATCCCTCTTTCTTTCCTTCCTTCCTTTGGATAGCATGGTGAGTGTCACAAAATCTACAAAATCTCCAAGAATACCATTAAAAAGAAACTTGAATTTTCTAAGTGGAGAAGTCCATTATGTTGTACTTAAATACAGTAAGAATAAAGGAGGGATGGTTATAAAATATAAAATTTTTATCAAAAACATGAATTCCCCTGTATTTTTCCTGGAGAGTAGCCTGGACTTAAGAGAATTAAGAGGGTCTTGAGAATCTGTTTTTATACTAAAGTTAGGAGAAAACCATCTATCTCTGCCATTTAGCCATCAAATACTGTAAACCAAATAAAAGTAAACCAAAACTTATAAGAGTTAATGGCCAAAGGGGACATAAGCATGGACTTCACTGGCTAAAGAGTTCTAAGAACACCCTATTGAATACTATGGAAAGGATGACATCTTTCCAGTAATAATATAAATCATATAAGTGCCTGAAAATGATATATTTGAAGCGGAAAGAAGGCAGACAGAGTAGATTGTGATTCTGAGTGGCTAGCTAGCTGTTCATTCTTATCTTATTTTTTAAGATTTTATTTATTTATTTATTTAACAGAGAGAGAGAGAGAGAGAGA
>CM053609.1:77452373-77470301 GCA_028646535.1 Procyon lotor
ACCAAGATGTGGCCTTCCTCTTCAGGTAAGAATCTCTTCAGATCTGTCCCTGGCCTCCTAGCCAAGCTGCCTGCTTTTCCCACTCTGTGGGAGGCTCCCCTGAGGTAGTGTTTTGTCAGACAAAGCTTTTCTTGCCCCTGCTACTCGGACTTAAGAGGTAAGGATGTGGTTTTCACTAGTCTATATCAAGTATGAAATAAGCCCTTCTTCCTCCGCTCCCCCACCCCCCACAGCAGAACCTAGCTTTTAAATCTTAAAGAAAACCTTTTTTGGATAATAGAAGTTCAATATGGAAAAGACCGTACTAGTACTGTTATGAGTGGCTTCTTTCTGGCCACCTGAATCAGAAGCCCTTTTCACAAAGTCTCTTAGACCATCTTTTGCTCTGCTCATAAGCTACTTCATGCCTAAGTTTAGGAACATTTACCTCCTCCAAGGAGAATACCCTCAATCAAGTGACCATTCTCAAGTGACTCTCCTGAAAAACATTTCTCCCTTTCACCATGGAATACCTTCACAAGACTCTGCATGCTCTGTCCTTTGATACAGTTCCTCCTAGTACAATATGTGATGGCTCTCTTGAGAGAAAAACCATCACCAGCTTCATCTTCAGATAAAACAAAACAGTAGTCTGAAAGGAGTGTATCTCTCTACTTCTGAATTATTCAAGAAGAGGTAGCAGAGAATGTAAGAACTTGAGCTGTTAAGAACTACAAAGATTCGTATTCAGCTCCACTACTCGCTAGCTTTGAGCCTCTGTTTCCTCGTCTGTAGAATGGTATTAATTAATATTTATTCCTTATGGGAATATACATAGAAAACATTTTGTCTGAGCTAGGCATACATTCTCATGAGCTGTTAGCAAATTTATCACTAGGTTAGAACTTGCAGAACAGCTTATGAATCTAAATAAATCAGGTCCTGATCCTAGTCATAGCCTCTCCCACAAGATCTCGCTGTTGTTCTGTCCACCTCAGCTCTCCATCTTCTGCAAATAGCTGCCCAGAGAATAAATACACAACAGTCAGTTACTTCTGGGGAAAGAGAAACAAGTTGACACTTTTCCCCATGGAAACATCAAAGCTTGCTGAGATAAATTTTTAAAACTCTTGAGGCAAGGCTGATTTGTCAGCTATATCCTTAGGTAATGAATATGTATTATCAAAAGTAGTCTTATTTACATTGAGGTACCTTCCCTGTTTTCATACTTTCTTGGAGAATTGATTATAGTTGTTGCATCTTTGTGTTGCGAGAAAACAAACAAATGAACAACAAAACAAAAACAAACCTCCCCAAAACAACAAAACAAACAAAAACTTGACTTGCAACTTATCCCAGAGTAGAAAAAAACATACCAAGGAGTAGATATTTCTTACACCTGTAGTATGATTTATTTTCCATTTAATGATCATCAGTGTTGAAAAACACAAATATAGCCTTAATCACTTCACTCCATGACATCTATCAAAAAGGTTCGGTTGGCAATATACCATTGTATCAAAAAGCCCAGAAGCCTTGGATTTTTATTATGGTAGATACTATTAATTTCACTTGTATTTCCTAAAAAATAGTTTCCCAATCCAGCTTATTATGCAGAATTCAACCGTTCCTTTGCAGATCATTAAATTGCAATGTTCCTTATATGGAAAATTTAGAATAAGATCAACGTGGGAGGAAGTACAAGATTATGTGAGAGCAGATGGGACTAAGCACATAGAAAGCAACAGTCAGCTGTCCCCCCAAATTTGAAGATAAGACATTCATTGAAAATGAAGTTACAGAGTATTAAATATAGAGGGTGAGATCAACTATTGTAAGAAACCCACCTGAATCAATATTCTGTGAATGATGGGTCTGAAATCATAGAAACACATACCATAAGCCGGGAGAATTTCGTGGCATTGAATCTTGAACGTTTGAATACATAATGCATCTGAAACTTAATTCTAACTCTGGGATGACAAATACATTTCATTACAAATGACAATTATAGGGCGCCTGGGTGGCTCAGTGGGTTAAAGCCTCTGCCTTTGGCTTAGGTCATGATCTCAGGGTCCTGGGATCGAGCCCTGCATTGGGCTCTCTGCTCAGTGGGGAGCCTGCTTCCCCCCTCTTCTGCCTGCCTCTCTGCCTACTTGTGCTCTCTCTCTCCCTCTGTCAAATAAATGGATAAAATCTTTTAAAAAAATGACAATTATAATCAAATTATAGTGACTGCCTGGACTGCTTGCTATTGTCACAGAATCTAAGCCCAAGTCCAGTTTATCAGAAAAGAAGGCTGTAATTAATATCTGCTATGCTGTAGAGTCAAGGAGGGGCAGCAAACCCTTTGCTTAGCCTCTTGGTACTCTGCATGATAAAGGTTATGGTCACACACTCTAGGAGATCAGTAAAATTTTTTTAAGGCAATTTGGAAAAGAATTGTTGATTTGATTCTATTGATAAAAACTGAGAGGGGGTGCCTGGGTGGCTCAGTCGTTAAGCGTCTGCCTTCGGCCCAGGTCATGATCTCAGGGTCCTGGGATCGAGCCCCGCATCGGGCTCCTTGCTCGGCAGGAAGCCTGCTTCTCCCGCTTCCATTCCCTCTGCTTGTGTTCCCTCTCTCGCTGTGTTTCTCTCTGTCCAATAAAAAAAAAAAAAAAAAAAAAAAAATTAAAACTGAGAGTGCCATGACTATCAGAAACTCCCCTGGAAGGTGTATCACTGTGATTGAGATGGATTCCACAAAATGGCATAACTATATTGTACTAACTACTGATATCATCTCCCTAATTACCTTGGGTCCTGAAATCATGATTAAAGTCAGTACTCTGGATATTTTTTATTCCCCATATTGTTTTAGTCAATGGGAAAGACTATATAGATCAAGCATATATAAGTATTCTGTTTGGCACTCATATTTTTTGTAATACACTAATAGTTAGGAAATCTATTTATACGTTGGTTTATGTGTTAGTGTCTTGAGAGTTTGGTTAGCCAGAATCCTTCCAATTGAGTATACCTTGCTGTGATCTCTGGTTGGGTGACAAAATGATGATGGTCTATGAAACTGAGGACCCTAAACTCTTGAGTATCCAGTCCAGATCGTCTCTGCAAGGCCTCCCCAAGTGGCCAGCCAGTGTCACTGCAATAATATCTTTATTTTCTCCTAATAAAATTCTAAAATCAAAAGCAATTAGTTAACTGTATAGCCATGCTTAAAAGACACATGTTTGATAAATTCTGGTATTACTATATAGGATATGGTATTTGACTTATATAGTAGACATCAGTAGGAAAAGCATTTGTATACAAACTATTATGTATGTACATATACAAATGACTATGTAAGTTAGTTTCATAATCTTGCTTTTTCAGTTATAAAAGTTTTAAGGTATACTATTTCCAAACTTTTATTTACTTATGTCTCCTCTTTATGAGAAACATGAAATCTCCTTTAATAATATTAACTTATTTAATATCTAGTAAAATTTACTAAAATTAAATATATCTATCCCTCAAATAGTGCTTTATTTTCTTAATACTCATGCCAGTTTCCTTATTCTGTTACATCCCCTTAAAGATGCTATATATATATATATATATATATATATACACACACACACACCCATGAACTTTGAAAACTGGATGATGACAAATGAAGACATTATAACCCATTTAAATGGACTATCCTATAAAAGATATGTTTGTTACCAGTGATTAATTTCAACCAGTATAAAGTAGACATGATCATGATTTTTTTCCTTCTGAAATGCCTAATAGACTTATAGAAATTTTCAAAATGTGCCACTTCTAATGAATGTGATGGCTAATTGCACTGTGTTAATTAAATTAGAATTTTGTGAACCAGTTAGAACAGACTATATCATATGAACAACAGTACATGCCCTTAATATTGCCTAAAACCAAGTTTCAGGAACAAAAATGCTTACTTTTGGATTTCATATGTTTGTAAGTATTTCAGAGTTGAAGAAATAAATCGTCCTATACCACAGATCAAAAAACCCATGTCTTTCAAATAATTACAATGCTTCTATGAAATGCCCTTATTTGAGTTAATAGATACCTTTTGTTTCTGCACAAAGAAACTATCCTGTTATACGTAAGATTGTGAGGTACCCATGAACTTGCCACTATACCTCCAAAGGACTCTTGGTAGATTGGCTAAAGTGGTCACCCCTGTTCACCAACCGGTTTGAACATTTTCTTAGGAGTGGTTCTTTGTTTAGATGTTATGTGACCACTGCCCTATGTTATAATTCCAACATACAACTGGGTTAAAAGTGTGCCTTTTTAGAGACAGAGACAGGTAGGTATGACTCTCAGAAAAGAAAAAAGTGGGGCTTTGGTGTGTCATACTATGTAGAGCAAAGCCAATCTGGTAACACTAAGAGGACAGCTTTTCACTCTCAACTTTGAACATGAGTCAGTGGACTTCTGAATAATAGCTAACACCCGAGTATCAGAGCCTGTGGATTTGCATTAGCTGTTTAGGATGTAGTTAAGATTTTTACTATTGTCTTTTAAAACCAAAATCTAATAAATATGTCAAATCCATCTCTCTTGCAGTGCTTGAGAGCTTTACAAGCTCTGAAGCACTTAACAAATTTTATTCTTACTTAATTGCACTATAAATTTGCATAAATCAGTGAGGATGTGATCATTCTTTTTGGCTTAGGATTGAATTTTAGGAACACACACATGCAGATATTGTCGTCCAATTACATACATATTACTGGTGAGTTTGGTGAGTTCAGATATACATTTTGTCTTTTTAGCAATGTGTTCCATCCTTTGATTTTATTTAGCTCTTAATAGGGTTCTTCAGAGACTGCGTATTCAGTATATTCTATCTAAACAACAAAACGATTTCCATACGCTTACACAAACTGTCCGTTTAAAGCGTACCATATGAAATACAATAAAATCTCATATACTTAAATCCTCATGATCTCATTTGATGACATGCTAATTAAAAAGAACAAATGCACAATTAGGGTATACCAGCTATTGAAAACCCGGCTTGTCTCTCCTAGATTATTTGAAAGAGCAAAGTAAACATACAGATTATTTTAAGATATTTTGAGAACAAAATTGTTCTGTTGTACCATACAATTATTTAAGCAAATCTCAAAGGGAAAAACAGACTATGTAATAGAAACTACAGTGTAGTGTTCTGGGTGTGTATGTCATTTTAAAAAATTGTATCATGGGGTCTGAGACATTTTAAAAATGAGTATTTAGACATCAGTTTATTCCAAATAAAGTGGGGAATATAGTGACATATTTCTTGATATCTCCCACAATATAATCATATAATAATATGTGAAATTTTATCATGTGCTATTTAATACTGTGCAATCCAAAATCTACAGGGTTTAATATCATAGATTATATTAGGGGGAAAAAGTTTTGATGGAACCTAGGCAATGGCTACCATATGAACAATTTATTTCCCCTTCCTTTTGTTTTACTATTTCCTAATGCTTCTTTTTTATTTATTTTAAAATTTTAATTCAGTATAGTTAACATACAGTGTTATGTTAATGTCAGGTGTACAATATATTGATTCACCAATTCCATACATCACCCTGGCACTCATCACAAGTACCTTCCTTAATGCCCATCACTTATTTAATCCATCCCCCACACATCTCCCCTCTGGTAACCATTTGTTTGTTCTCTATAGTTAAGAGTCTTTTTTATGGTTTGTCTCTTTCCCCCGCCTCATTCATTTGTTTAGTTTCTTAAATTCCACATATAAGTGAAATCATATGGCAATTGCCTTTCTCTGACTCATTTTGCTTAACGTTATACTCTCTAGCTCCTTCCATGTTGTTGCAAATGGCAGGATTTCATTCTTTTATGACCAAATAGTATTCCATTGTATATGCATATTATATCTTCTTATCCATTCATCAGTCAGTGGACACTTGGGCTGCCTCCATATCTTTGCAATTGTATAAACAAATGTTTATAGCATTAGTTATATAAATGCTGTATGTTTATAGCATTAGTTATATATAAATGCTATAAAACAATTGTAACTATGCTATAAATATAAGGGTGTATGTATCCTTTTGAATTAGTGTTTTCATATTCTGAGTAAATCCCCAGTAGTGCAATTACTGGATCATAGGATAGTTCTATTTCTAATTTTTGAGGGATCTCCAAACTGTTTTCCACAGTGGCTCCACCAGTTTGCATTCCCACCAATAGTGCACAAGGGTTCCTTTCTCCACATCCTTACCAACACCTGTTGTTTCTTGCCCCTCTTCCCTTTTTGTCATTGTTTTCCTCCTACCTCATCAAAGCTTTTTTTTGATTTCTCTCAATTTTATTTTTGCAGCTCCTTCCCCAGTAAATAGTACTGTATCATCAGTTGCTAGTATTCATATATAAAAAAAAAATTTAAAGTACCTCTCCTCTTTCTCATTCTTTTCCTTTCATTTTTTTCCTATCTCTTTTCTCAATTTAATTGGCATGAGAGTTTGTTATGCTTGTCAACTTTGACAACATGTGAACTTCAGTTTATAAGCAGATTTATGTCAACATTGATCAGAAGGAAATATGGCCAGTAAGGCAAACTAGTACCTACTTTTCTTCTTTTACTCATGAAGTGAGCCTAAGGTTTTTGGTATGTCAGTGGAACCCAAGCCATGTTCTAACCAAAGGCTCTCTCTTTTGCAAACACTCTAAGTAGATAATGTGGGCAAGAGAATGCTGAACAGCAAAATGAATTGTTTGGAACTAATACAGTCCTTCTGGCAGATGCTTCAAGAGTAATACCTGTGAATGATACTTATTGTGGCTGTATCTGTAATACAGTTTCAAGTGTTACCATTACTGAAGTTTCAGAAAAATGAACTTATTTCAATGTCTGCATTTCCTAATTTAACATATCCTGTTGACATTTCACATGCTTTTCATTTCTTTAATTTTTTACTCTATTTCACAGGTTTTTATGAGGAGCTGAGTGAAGTATATAATTTATATGAACACATTAGCACCATAATTAAGTGTAATGTCACATTCACAACTACTATTACTGTTTGAAATATAAATGAAACCAGATTTTAGAAGAAAACTAATGAAAATTTGTAATTTTGCTTTGACTAAAGAGAAGAATATCGAGAAGATAGATAATGTATTTCTCTTTATATTGGCATGACTGTGATTGGAGTGAATAAAGAGAAGGTAGATATTCATTCAGTGAATGTTTATTGAGCAAATACTAGTCTGGGCACCATGCTCAGTACTGTGAAAAAAAAATATGAGCAGGTCTGAGAAGATTCCTGAGTTCATTTATACTTGGGAAAATAAACAAATAAGTGAAATAGCTGTACATTTTGTCCAGTATTGCTAAAGTATCATATTTTATGATGTGGTATGCTCCACGATGTGGCAGAGTTTTGAGGGAGCCTAATCTTTGAGGGGGTGATGTTTAAGGTGAGATCTTAAGCACCTACCATTTTTAAGCTACTGCATAAACATTAAATCTTTCTCCTCATACCCTGACATGCTAAGACCCTAAATATTTGACCTAAGGCAGTCACTCAAAGTGACATTTTATTTTTTTATTTTTATTTTTTAAAGATTTTATTTATTTATTTTGAAGGAGGGAAAGGGCAGAGGGAGAGAGAGAAAATCTCAAGTAGTCTCCACGATAAGTGTGGTGCCTGACACTGGGCTCGATCTCATGACCCTGAGATCATGACCTGAGCTGAAAACAGGTCAGGTTATGCTTAACCAACATAGTCACACATAGGCCCCTCAAAGTGGCATTTTAATTTAAACAATTTTGTGGTTACATACAATTGCAAGTTTCTGGTTTTGTGATTTAGGCCAAGTTACTTAAACTTTATCAAATAGGAAAAAAAATGCCAACGTCAAAGGATTTTTACGAGGATGCAATTATTTCTTTCTCTGAGACATACACCTCTTTACCATATTCTCCTTGCTCCCACTCTTCATTTTTTGTTTCTCTACTCAGCTAAATTCTGGAGCAGCTCTATAGTTGCTGATGTTAATTTCTCTCATTCCATTCTTTCTCAGAACCACTGCAGCCAGGCTTCACCCCTTTCCACTAACATTGTCCTGTTGAGCTCAGTTATGACTTCCATGTTATATGTAAAGGTGAATTTTTAGTCATCGTTTTATTAATCTTGATGACTTAACATCATCAAGTCAATCATTCGCTTCTCTGTGCTTCTGGTTCACTTGACTTCCAGACACCATGACTCTGTGTTTCCTCAGTACTGCTTTTTATTATTATTTTTTCATGTGTGTCTTCTTTAGCTTTTCTTTCTTACCTCCTTCACTCCCTCCCTTCCTTATTCCCTTCCTTCTTCAAATATAGGCCCCCTCATCTACCCAGGACTGCATCCTCTGACCTCTTTCCTCTTCTGTCTGCATGCACTCCAAGCCTCAAGAGAGCTGATATATAAATAACAAACACCTAAACACATATCTTCAGTCCAGACTTCCCTTTGTACCCCAAACCATAGACCTTACTACTTCCTTGGCATCTCTTTGTGAACTCTAAATGATGTCATGCAAATGCTGTTTTGTATAAAGACTGAAACTTTCTCTAGTCCTGAACCTTCCTCTCTTACACTTTTGCTTATCAGTATTAATGGAAGCTCCATGACTTCACTGCTAAAATAGAAACCCTGGAGTCATCCTTGAATTCTCTCTAGGACCAGCTTTCTGAGACGACAACCTGTGCAGTCATGCAGGGCTCCACACTCAGAAAGTCTCTATGCTTGGCTTAGTGTTCTATTATCACTGTATAAAAATGCTTAAATTTGTTCCAAGAAAGACCTTACATTTTCATTTTTCACTGAGCCACACAAATAACTGTCCTGCTCCTCTTGCTCATACTCTATATTCAAGCTATACATCCACTCTCGTCTCTTGCCTGAGTTAGACTGACAGCACCTAATTGGTCTTCCGGCCTCAAGTTTTGTCCCCCTTTAGTCTATTTTCAACCGAGCAGCTGGAGTGATCTTGTGTGTGTATTATATGGATTATATGTTATGATGTATGTATCATGTGTGTGCATTACATGCATGTGTCATTCCACTATTTAAAACCATTTAATTCCTATTGTGCTCAGAGTAAATGCAAAAAGTCCTACATGAGCTGATCTTCTGTAACTGTTGACTTCATTTGCCATTACTCTCCTCAGTCTGCCCCATTCTGTAAACACTCTCCACCTTAGGATTTTCACATTGCTGTTTCAGCAACCTGGAAGGCTCTTCCCCTGCATACAATACCCATATGGTGTACTCATTTACATCAAGACTTAGCTCAAATATCTTCTCTTCAGGAAAGTCTTCTATGATCACTCTATTTAAAATCGCAATCCCTGAACCTCTGGAAATCCTTTTTCACCCTATACCTTCTTTAATGTAGCATACATTTTATTATTTATTTATTTATTTAAAATATTTATCTCAGCTACTACAATGTAAGACTTGTGAGGGCAAGGATATTGTCTGCTTTTCCACTGCTGAACCTCAGCATTGTAAAGAGTTAGCACATAAGTAGGTGTTCAATAATAGCTTTGAATTAATGACTTCCAATGAGGCAATATACATAAATGGTATGCTCTTTGGTTTATAGTAAGTATAAATATATATTATATAATATAAAATAATTATTTAATACTTTAAAAAAAATCCAGTTTTAAAGCTAAATGCGATCTGTTTTGGCAATTATGGAGTCTAACATCCCTAATATTCCTCTATGTGGGAAAACCAATTGTTAAAGATTTGAAGTGCTTATTTAACAGATACTGCTTATTCAGTGCAGACAGATCTGTTCTTGACCTCTCCCTATAGGGACCCTTTCACCACATCAGACTAGCTTTCTGAGCACTCACAATCCCTTGCATTCGATTCTACTTGAATTATCAGTCATGCCACAGCCTGAGTTTTTCTGACACTCAAAATGTGGCGTGAAAGACCCAAGTAAGATATTTCCTTTACTTGCAGAATTGTCAGCAAAATATAAATAATTCAGATGACCTAACTTTCATTTGTTTTTAACATTGAAATAATGAAAAATATTGAGTAATATATTTAAGTAAGTTTTTAAATATAATCACTATTCGTGGTATGCAGTTTGAAGGGATTATCTCATTAATCCTCTTATGGATTCTATAAGGTATCATTATCCCCCCACTAAAGGCAAAAAAGTGATACTTAGGCAGATTCAGTGACTTTCCTGTGATCATTTAAGTAGTAAATAAAATTTGAACTTATAACCATGTACCTTACTCCATGCATTTTAAAAATGACACTAAACAAAATAGATTCAATACACTTTAAGATGCAAATCTCCTACTAAAAGGATTTTTAAACTGCATGTGTCTACAATTTGTGTTTCATCATGAATGAGCCAAATTCATGTGACCTAAAGATGAAAATAGGCTTGCTGTATCTCAAATCTATATGATTTTTATATTTTTACTTTTTCCTCCAGTGAGTCTGTACTATAGAGCTCCCTCAAAAAACCAGGATGATTTTTGCTTTGTTTTTATATGTCACTTGAAAATTTCAAACAGTTCTAGCTATCACCTTTTGACTGTGATGAGTCACAACTCCATTATGGACTTATTTTTAGTTTCTTATTACCATCCCAGTTGAGAGCTGTGATTCCCTCAAATTCTGAACATCAGCATATTGCTAGTGGGAATATCTTAACCATAACTAAAATATATAGGGATCCAGAAATCTTAATTATTTATCACCTGGAACTGAGAAGTCCTTTCGAATACAAACTACTACAACTAATATGATGAATATTTTTAAGTGTGGGCTTAGGATACTCTTCTCATTCATTTGTCAGATCAAAACAGAATATTAACACATTTTGCTGCTTAAGATAAATTTAGAATAATTACATCTGTGAAATCATTTTCTTATTTTGTAAGATAGTGAATTATTGAATTTGTGTATGTGTGAACATCAAGATTGAGGGTAGAAATTGGGAAAAATTAGGAAGGAAGACTTAATTTTGTCATTTGGTCTATCATTGATAGAAAAACTATGGTTAAATTCAGTAACTCTTAAAAATTAATACTTTAAGTGTTATGTTACTAAGACAAAAATTCATATTGTTGAAACAAATAAAAATTGTTAGATCATTGGACTAAAGTGATCACAACATCATAGCCAAAGCAGAGGCTTTTTGATATTTGCTGTAACTTTGAGATAAAGCATAAATCATATTCTGTTCAAGTTATCTGCTATGACTATCTATTAGAATGTAACTGAATTTAAAATTACTGGAAAAATGAATTCCTTATTGTTGTGATACTTTTTTGTTTGTTTGTTTGTTTCAAGTTTCTATTTAAATTTTGGTTAGTTAACATATAATGTATTACTGGTTTTAGGAGTAGGATTTAGTGATTCATCACTTATATGTGCTCAGCACAAGTGACCTCCTTAATACTCATTACTCAGTTAGCTCATTCCCCAAGCACCTCCCCTTCATCAAACCCTCAGTTTGTTCTCTATTAAGAGTCTTTCTGGTTTGCCTCTCTCTCTCTGTCTCTCTCTCCCTCTCTCTTTTTTTTGGTGGGGGTAGATGGGCAGAGGAAGAGAGAGAGAGGGAATCTTAAGCAGGCTCCATGCAGAGCATAAACCCGACGAGGAGCTTGATCTCAGGACCCTGAGATCATGACCTGAGCTGAAATCAAGGGTCGGACACTTAACTAACTGAGCCACCCAGGCATTCCTGCCTCTCTCTCTTTTCTTTTCCCCTTTTCCCTTTGCTCACTTGTTTTGTTTCTTAAATTCCACGTATGAGTGATATCATATGGTATTTGTCTTTCTCTGACTTATTTCACATATACTCTAGCTCCATCCACGTGTTTGCAAATGGCAAGATTTCATTCTTTTTGGTGGCTGAGTAATATTTGATGATGTGTGTTTGTGTTTGTATGTATGTGTATGTGTGTGTATTCATTATGCATTCATCAGTTGATGAACATTTGAACTCTCTATAATTTGGCTATTGTCGATAATGTTGCTATAAACATCAGGGTGCATGTGTCCCTTCAAATCACTATTTTTGTATCTTTTGGGTAAATACTTGAAGTGCAGTTGCTGGGTTGTAGGGTAATTCTGTTTTTAACTTTTTGAGTAACTTCCATACTGTTTTCCAGAGTGGCTGCACCAGTTTGCATTCCTACCAACAGTGTAAAAGGGTTCCCCTTTCTCCACATCCTTGCCAACATCTTTATTTCCTGAGTTTTTAATTTTAGTCATTCTGATAGGTATGAGGTGATACCTCATGGTATTTTTGTTTTGTATTTCCCTGATGGTGAGTGGTGTTGAGCATCTTTTCATGTGTCTGTTAGCAATCTGTATGTCTTCTTTGGAAAAATGTCTATTCTTGTTTTCTGCCCATTTCCTAACTGGATTATTTGTTTTTTGGGTGTTGAGTTTGATAAGTTCTTTATAGATTTTAGAACTTTTTAGAACTTTTTTCTTAAAATGGTTTTTCATTTAATTTTGATTTTTAAATTTAAGACTAGCAGTGATTTTCTTTTTTTAAAGTTTTTTTTTAAATAATCTCTACACCCAACACGGGGTTTGAGCTTACAACCCAAGATCAAGAGTCATGTGCTCTACCAACTGAGCCAGTCAGGTGCCCTAGCAAATGTTTTCTGAAAGAAGTTTTACACTAACATTGAACTGGCTTTGTACTCAGTCTTAAATTCTTTTAAAATACTTTCCATGTTTTCTGTCTATAAGACTTGGTGAGGACCAAACTTCCCTCTCTTCTACATTGCAAGACAAGTTCTGTTTTTTGTTTTTTTTTTTAAGATTTCATTTATTTATTTGAGAGAGAGTGAGAGCAAACAAGAGAGATAGAAAACATGGGCAGGGAGAAGGGGCAGAGAGAGAGGGAGAGGGAGAAACCAATTCCCTGCTAAGCAGGGAGCCTGACTCAGGACTTGATCCCAGGATTGTGGGATCATGACCTGAACCAAAGGCAGACACTTAACTGACGGAGCCACCAGGCACCCCTCAGTAATATGTCTTGTTTTTTATTATTATTATGTTATGTTAGTCACGATACAGTACATCGTCAGTTTTTGATGTAGTGTTCCATGATTCATTGTGTATAACATCCAGTGCTCCACGCAATCCGTACTTTTTCTTGACAGGGTTATAGTTTTTTGTATTAACTCAAATTGACTATTTACATTATTTGTGTTATCATTGTTTTGATGTTGTTTGGATTCAGCAGCATGTCTGAATTTTGCTAATGTGTGCTTACATACAGTTGCCAAAATTGACTGCAGTAAGGCGTGTGTGGTTACTTAGCCAATTTCTGAATGCAAACCAATCACCGATTAACTGAATCTAAGAGTTTATGGGAGACTTCAGAATTGTCTATGCTTGTTTTCCAAATGAGAAAACTAGGGCTTAATGAGTGTAACTAGCTTGTAGGGAAGCACACAGAGAGTTAATGGACGTGTTTTGATTTAACTCTAGGATATATGGGATGAACTAAATGGGCCTAGAGTCAAACTTAATATTGTTATTATGTGTATGGACATGTAGAAGATTTTATGACTAGACATGAGAAAAACTGGATTTTCTTCCTATTATTCCATTATCCGTGTCTCCCTAGTTAAATTGTTTGACTTCTTTATGCCCAAAATATCTCTAGGTATTAAATGAGAGTTGGAAATTAGAGTTCACTAATAGACAGATTTAATCATTAATGGAAAAGGGTCATGGATCGAGTTAAGTTACTAAGCATGTACAAAATAAGGCATTTATTAATGGTCCATATTAATCCTATTATCAAATAATCTAATAAACATCTCCCTTCTATCATCCCAATAGACTAATTTCTTAGCAAAAATCATCAGTGTTAAGTAGATTTCCAGAAAAGTATTAAAATAACCCAGAATAATACCAAGCGATTTGAGAAAAAACAAGGAAATATGTTTGCATGAGATATCCTATGAGAAAGTGAGAGAGTTTTATAAGGTGTTTTTTTTTTTTTTTTATCAAGAGGAGCATTTTTGTGAAAGAATACTTTTTTTAGATGTCTCTATTTCTAAAACTGTATATGGGTAGATTAAATTCTAGTTTCTACAGTATAAATTTTATTTTAGCACCTTTTTATTTCTTGGCATAATGACATATATAGTAATTTTTCTGTTGATTTTTCTTTCATGCTTCACACCAAACTGCTCAGGGCTAAATACAGAAAATTACATTTTCTTTCTAATCTGAGCATTTGATTGAAGAATTATGTCATCTTATAAGAAGAGTGTTTTTTCATAAAGTACATTTTGCTCTAATGTTGAAAACAGTTGCTTTTTAATTTTTTAAAGAATTTATATATGTTATGTTGCTATACGTATTCATCATTAAAATAACATAACATTTCTTCATTGATCTTACGAAAGTCCTCATGGACTGGTACTGCAATTGACAAAACTTTCATTGTAAAAAAACCTGATTAGTAAACTTATCTTGCATTAAGAATAATTAGATTTAAAAAAAAAAAAGAATAATTAGATTTTTAAACATTGATAAAAACAAGGTTGGTGCATTTTCAACACCCCCCACCACCTGCCCCTGGCAACCACTGTTGTATTTTCTGCTTCTGTGAATTTGACTGTTTTAGATATCCCATGTAATTGAAATCATACTATATTTGTCCTTCTGTGATTGGCTTCTTTCACTCAGCATAATGTCCTCCAGGTATATCCATGTGTCTTTTGTTTGTTTTAAAGACTGAATTGTTTTTCATTTGTTGATGGACACTTTGGTTGTTTCCACATCTTGGCTATTGTGAATATTGCTGTAATGAACATGAGCGTGCAGATATCTATTTGAGATCTTGATTTCAGTTCTTTTGGATGTATATACAGAAGTAGGAATGCTGGATGATAGAATAGCGTAGGGGAAATGGAGAGTCATTATTTGGTGTATATACAGTGTCAGTTCTGCTATATGAGTAAGTTCTAGTTCTGCTGCACTGTAGTTAACAATACAATGTTGTACACTCCATAATATGTTATTAGAGGACATCAGATGTTAAGTGGTCTTACCACATGCACCCACGAAAACAAAGGAACACAAGGAAACTCTGCGAGATGTTGGGTATGACTATTCCCTGAATCAGTGATGATATCATGAATATTTGAATATATCCAAATATATACATATTCACTAAAATGTATACATTAAATGTGTGTACTTCTTTGTATATCAACTATACCTCAATAAAGTTGTTTTAAAAAATCCTCTAAAGTTAGCTCACTCTGAAGTTCAGTAGTAATGGGTAAATCCTACTTCTCTACACCTCACAAAAACATGCAGAGAGATTACATAGTCCATAAATACATAACTCTTTCATAAAACCTGCTTTTCCATCTTTCTTTGCTTTTTGATAGATGGGAATTTAGATAGGAAAGAAATCTGAAAAATGTTGTCCAGTAGAACTGTTTGAATTATTTCCACATTTCACTCGTATATATGTTGTTACAAAAGAAATATACTCTATGCAATTATTTGAGAACTCATTTACGTAGGTTTTTGATATAAGTATCTCATATCTTTTATTTATTTATTTTTTGTGTGTGCTGGTGGCCACAGAGAAGTATGAATCATTATGATGTGGTTCTCTACGCAAAGCCATGACTGAAATTGACCTGGGAATACAAGTTATTCTGATTATTACTTGTCATAGAGGAAGAAATACACATGGCACATCTAGGTCTCTCTTTTCAAAGCTATAACTTCACTGTACTATCAGAGTTCTGCTTTTCCAATTTAAAATTTACCAAATGTTTGTGGATTATTCCCTTTGATGTTGTGTTGAATTATGAGGCATGTCATGTAAATACTGTTTGAAAGATATATCCTTTTTTCTCTGTATTTCATTGTATATTCCAGTTACTTAAAACATAGTCACACACCCCAAACTATGGCAGTTAATGCCTCTAGTAGAAATTGTATTATAGGCTAATGTGTCACAAACGATGGAGGACTAATAGTAATTCCCAAAGTGTATATAAATTTTAGATCTAGGTTTTTAGAAATAAATCAAGTTGACATATAGGATACCTGGTCTAAATTAACATTTTTGTTAGGTAACCTGTAACTCACTCATAAAAATGAGAGAAATCGAACCCATTTAGAATTGCTATTAATGAAATATAAATGTAGATATGGATACATTGATTTTACTATTCTTCGTTTTAAATTGCTATGCCTTAATACTTCTAGCTCGAGTGGTTTCCTGGCAGCTATTTCAAGAAAATAAAAAAGAAAAATGGCAGTTTGAATAGTATTGAAACATTTGATTTGTGCATTAAAAGTATTTGCTTTCTTCTTCTCATTGTAAATATAGCGGAATTCTTTCACCTCCTATTTTGAACTAACTTTGTCTACACTCTCAAGTCCAAAGGAATGACATTGGGCAAATCAATTTTTCTTTGCTTCAGTTTTCTCATTATGCAATGATTGCTAAATAGACTTCTGTGAGTCCTTCTTTTTGTGTGTGTGTGTGTGAGTCTTGATTTTATGTTTGCTTCTGCCTCTCTCTCGATATCAGATTGTACATATTCACTAACAACAATGAGTTCATCATTGTCAATTGTCAACACCTACCATTTTTACTATGACAATTTGAGAATTAACAACCCAGTATTCATGACTTATATAGTTTTAAAAATTTCTTAGAGGTCACAAGATAAAGGAAAAAACCTATTAAGTGATTACAAAACACCTTTACTTTTGTATTTGGAAGGAAAGAAACTACTCTTAAATCTTACAGTACAAGTACTGTGTTCATTACTAGGAAGTGAGAAACTTCTGAGCAGATCAGGCAGAAGCATTTATTTTTTCTATACCAAGAACTATGTGTAGAAGGTTCACTTGAATCTTCTAGCCAATTGACATCCTCTTCTATGCTCTTGTTCTCTTTTCTACTCTGTTTTTCTCTTTCATTTCTTCCTCCTTCCTCCCTGCCCCCTCTCTCTCCTTTCTTAAAATCCTTTCTTTCAAAATAAGTCCATTTAAGAAAATAAACCCCCATAGCATGCAAGTTCCAGTCTAACAAACTATGCTATGCAGCTTGGCTTTAGGGGAAAATCTAAAATAGAGTAAAGAGTACAAAAAATAATGATAACTTAGACTCCTTGAATCCTGTAACAGCAGCAAAATTTTGCTTGCTCAGGTTGTAAATTATGTGAAAAAAAAAAAAAAAGTTGATCCAGTTACATAATTTGTTAATTCAGAGTAAAAACCAACCTACCAACCAACCCACAACAGATTGTGGGAGTTTGTTGCTGGATGATAATCTGAAACCTAGAAAGTTACCTTAAGAATCAGCAAAGCCAACAAAACCAGAACAGCCAAATGATAGGGAAGACAGTTGCAGACATAAGAAGGGTGCCTTTAATGTATAACTGAAGGTGGTTAGGGGCCTGTGGGCCATGGCCCACATGCATATGGGTGTGTCTTAGAGCACAGAATGCTTGTGGATACAGTGTCTCAAACATTTCTGCATCAGTTTCTAACATTAAAATGGGAGTTTTCCAGAAAAATATGTATACCTTTCCTTTTTTTCTTAAAACAAAGAAAGATGTATTAACAATGGCATCTACCAGCTGGAACAGAATAAGGGCCCACTCTTGTCCCCTGCATTCCATGCTTTAGGGGCCCTGTCCTTCGTGGTTATCAACAGAATCCATCTCTTGCTATTATTTCCAACTCCTGATCTCTTGCAGATGAAACCTGATCTGTCCCCTTGGGCCTGTGAATTTTTCACCCTAGTTTAAATAATATACACCATTTAAAAAATATGGATTAGTTTAATGTGCTATCACATCTGTGGTATTTATCAAATAAGCTATTAAGATCAAAACCAAAAATAAATTGA
>CM053609.1:77470801-77559048 GCA_028646535.1 Procyon lotor
GGTTGTGGACAATGGGGAGGGTATGTGCTATTAAGTGCTGTGAAATGTGTAAGCCCGAAGATTCACAGACATGTACCCTGGGGCAAATAATACATTATATGTTAATAAAAATTAATAAAAAAAAAAAAAGGGGCAAAGGAAAAGAATTAGCAATTCACAAAAGAAGACATTTAAATTGCTAATCAACATATGAGAATATGAAAAAACAGAAAAGACGTTCCCTTTCATTTGAAGTCAGAGAAATGCAAATTAAGTCAACAATGAAATACATATAAAATTGGCAAACTTAAAAAATTTACTATATCCAGTGTTGGTAGAGATGCTGTAAAACAGTTACTTTCATGAATTATTGTTTGGGAGTATGAATTGTTTCATTTTTTTTGTGAAAATCAATTTAATAACATGTATTACAATTAAGGATGACTATTGATTCATTAATCTTATTCTAAGAAATCAAGCCTATAGAAATTAATATGTTCTTATAAAGAACATATGTACAAGGATGATTATTGTAGCTTTGCTTACAGTTGCAAAAAATTAAAAGGTGAAACAACTACATTTGACTATCAAATGTTTATGTAAATTTTGTTATACCGGTTTTAAGGAATATGGTGTCATTACTAGAAGAATGGGTTATGACATTTTTTTGGCTTAGAGGAATACTCATGGTATGTTTTTAAACAAGAAAAACAATTTGCATTGCAGAGCAATTCAAATACCATTATTAGCCCATTCTAAATCTGTCATATAATTAACTCCTCATATGTGTGCATAAATTAATTTGTATTTTTATAAGTTTGTATATACGTTTTATATGTCTGTAAGCATTTGAGAACAGCATAGAATAGACATGCAATAGGCAATTACCTTTGCTTATTTGGAAGGTCTGATGAAAAGAAAGAATGAGGAGGATTATTTTTTTTTTGAATATATCAACAGTAATTAATTTGGAAAATATTTTGACACCTTTTAAAATTAAGACTGGTAAAAGGTAAAGTATATAAATTCCAGGATATCAGTTCAAAAATATCTATGATCCTAGGTATATATCCGAGAGAAATGAAAGTATACATCCATATGAAAATTTGTAAACATTCATAATATCATTATCTCTAATAGCCAAAAGGTAGAAACAACCAAATTTCCATCAACTTGACAAATGAATAAACTACAGCATAGCCATACAATGGAATATTATTTAGTAATGATAAACAATAAAGTTTGATACATGTTTCAACATGGATGAACCTTGAAAACATTATGCTAAGTGAAATAAGCCTATCACAAAAATTCACATGGTGTATCATCCCATTTATGTGAACTGTCCAGAAAAGACATGTCTATAGAGGCAGGAAGTAGATTTATTGTTGAGCTAAGGCTGAGGAGGCTGGCAAGAGGAGGATGTTGAGTTGTCTGCTAATAGATATAGGGTTTCTTGTGGTGAGGATAAAAATGTTTTAAATTTAGATTGTGGTGATGGTTGTACAACCTTGCGAATATATTAAAAACATTCAAATGTACACTTTAATGGGTGAACTGTATGATGTACAAAAGACAGCTCAAGGAAGCTGAAAAAATAATGACTATTTTTTGAACATGTAAAATGTCTCCTAACAATTTAAGTTTTAAATGTAAATGCTCATTAAACCACATACCATATAATCTGACATTGAACAAGAATAAAGTACTCTATATAAGTAAAATTTCAGGCTGACTGAAAATTTCCACTTGAAATATCAATAGTTTCTCTTCAATTTTAGATTAGGAAAATTTATTTTATTTATTCTTATTTTATTGTTATTTAGTTATCATTTATTTAATTAGGGAAATTTCAAAACCTTGTTATAGGTTTTGACTTCTTAAAGTCAAGTAAGTGCCTTAAACAGTGCCTAATAAAGATATATCATACTTTTCTCAAAAGTTGTGGTCAGTAATACAAACGTCACCTTTAATATTATGATATAATATAGTTTAAGTGCAATATTAATGTAAATCAAAGTTACAACAGAAGTTCCCCTAAGATTCCCCTAAATTACCCATTAATTTTCTTTGATAACAGAGCTTATTAAATATACATCTAAGTAAGAGTAAAAGAAGAAGTTTCATTTAAGAGAAAGGCTGAATTTCCACTAATAATGTACCTGACCTTAAATACAACATATTGTGAGATCAGTCTGGATTATTCATATGTCATTTTCCTCAATTTTTGGTTCTTCCCTGCTCTGTGTAAGTAAGGTTGTCAGACGATAAGACAGATGGGATATAATATCCCAATTTTCAATCTGGGCAAGGCTCCTGATATTCCCTGGTATTCAAATTACTAACACTCGTTATCTATTTTTAATTCATGGGAGATTAAAATTACTGCATGGGTATCTACTTTCAGACTGCAGTTTTCCAAACATGGTTTTAAGCAATGAATTCAGCCACTAACGTTTCCAAACTAAACATCAAAATGGTTTCAAAATCTGTGACAGATCAATTTAAGGGTGTTATATGTGAGCAAGAAAAAGTCGCAGGCACTGGGGAAAAACACAAACCAGATTTGCTTCTTCGGTTTTCTACACATTTCTTCCTCAAGCTGGCAAAAGTCATTATTTAGAATTCGATGTATGTGATCCTTTCCATTCCAATTTTGTATTTGTAATGGTATGTCTTCTAAAATTTATACACATACCTATATATTTATTAGATCCCAGATATATTAAATATAAAACCTATTACTTGTCCAAGTGTGCCCCCTCCCGGGAACAGTCATCTTCAATTCAATTTTCTTTTAACCTGACCTTATCCCGTAACTCATCATTTATCTACATTTCTAAAGATTTTTTTTTTTCCAGTGTGTTCTAGTGGTGAGAACTTGAATTTTGAAGACCAATAGAGTTTATCTTGAATTCTAGCTCAGCTGTTCTCTAAGCATTTACTTGGTCGCTTACTTAATGTTCCCAAATGTATTTCTTCACTTATAAAAATGGGGAAGGAAAAGGTGAATGGGGGGAAATCAGAGGGGGAGATGAACCATGAGAGACTGTGGATCTGAGCAACAAACTGAGGGTTTAGGAGGGGTGGGGGTGGGGGATTGGGCGAGCCTGGTGGTGGGTATTGAGGAGGGCACGTATTGCATGGAGCACTGAGTGTGGTGCATGAACAACAATTCTTGTAACACTTAAAAAATAAAATAAACATTTTGCGGAAAGATAGATAGATAGATAGATAGATAGATAGATAGATAGATAGATAGATATTTGGTTAAAATTCAAATGTAAAAAAAAAATGGGGAAGATACTACAGCAGTCTTTCCCTACCCACAGTTTGACTTTCCTCAGTTTCAGCTACGTGGGGTCAACTGTGGTCCAGAAGCAGGTGACCCTCCTTCGGACATATAATCAGGTCAGTGGAAACCTAACACCATGTCACAGCTCCTACGTCATTCACCTCACTTCATCTCACCATGTAAGCACTTCATCTTCTCACATCATCACAAGTGGAAGAATGAGTATTTTATAACAAGATTTGAGAGACCACATTCACATAACTTTTATTACAGTACATTGTTATAACTCTTTCATTTTATTATTAGTTACTGTTGTTAATTTCTAACTGTGCTTAATTTATAAATTAAACTTTACCACAGGTATGTATGTGTAGGAATGACCACAGGAGACATGGGGTTCGGTACAATCATCGGTTTTAGGCGTCTTCTGGGGGTCTTGGAATATATCTCCTATAGGTAAGTGGGGGCTACTACATCTATTCTAGTTCTGCAAAGGGGTTAAATTAGTCATCATTAATAAAAAGAAGTCTAATACAGTGCCTCTTCCCCAGAAAAATCACTCAATAGTAGTTAATTCTCTTTTTCTTAACTTCTTAGCCTACAATTTCCATCTTAATCAAAGCTCTTACACCTGACTTACTCTTCACTTTATACCACATACTACTGCAAGTTTTATCTTTCTAAAATATAATTCATGTCTTCACTGCTCAAAAATCTTCAGTGCCAGGTTATGGGATCATCTTACCAAATAAACTCGAAATGCTTTAGCTTGACCTTTAAGAGCCTTCTTAATCTGGTTTCATCTTCCTTCCATTTCAGTAAAATTGATATATATTTGAAATAATCTGTTCTCCCTAAATCTGCCACTTTCTTGATGTCAGTCTTTAGAAAAAAAAATACAAACTTTTAATTTGTTTATCACTGATTCTGTGATTATATACATTTTATACTTTCCTTTTCCCTTAAACAATATGACATTTTGCTTGTACCAATCATCACAATTATCCAGATCTCGATATTTACCTACTTTGTAAAACTTTTCCTAATTATTGCAACTATAAGCCATATGTTCCACCTTGAACTTCTAAAATGATAGTTTTTAGAGTTCATAAGGTAATTAATTTTGTGCTCTTATTGTTTGGAAATTATTTCCCAAAGTTTCTCCTCACTTTTGTGTGTCTTATGTGTGCTTTTTACACACACATAAAAAGCACAACATACACAGAAAAAGTACCTTGTGGTCAGTGGATAGTCCATGGGGAACTGAAGAAACTTGATTTGCTTTTCCTTTGTCTTTTTCCTTTCAGTTCAATCAGTCAGATGAGTTCTATCTATATTTACAAGACTGTCCAAGGTAATGGATGTTTCTGATCATTAAGAAAATAAAATTCCATTGTATTCCCTTTATAAGATAGAAAAGATTCTGTTAAATATCTTCAAAACAATGAAAAGGAATTATACAGCATTTCACTTAAATAGCAAATGCAATTTATTCCAATGCCTCAGTCTCAAAGCATGTCCATCAATTTTACGTTATTGTGTTTTAATTAGTTTTGGAGTTTTGATTATTTGTTTGTGAATATCTTTGTGCATAGTACAAAGAGTTAAACTGAAAAAAAAAATGATACTGGTGCTCACCTCTTGTAAAGAGCCCAAATATTTTACACATTCCACACTTGTTTTCCTAGTAAATAGCATTATCATCTATATTTATGTCCGTTTCATGTAAAGGCCAACATAACTAACAAAAAGAAAAAATCAAAAGTTATAGCTGTGTAACCCAACTATTATTGGTCAAACTCAGACCTAGGTTTGTTCTCTTTTGCAAATTGAAAAAAAAAATTATAAACACAAATTTCTTATGAGCACAAAGTTATTTTCTAGAACAACTTTTATTTAATGCTAACTTCCAAAATCCTATCTTCTTTTACTTTTTTTTTCCCTCAAATGGGAATATTAAAATTTAGGAAACACTTGCTGATTTCCTTTGGCCTCTTTGTTTTTGTGCAACTGCTCCTGCAGGAGATTTCCACGTTGCCATGCCACATTTACCATGCTATTCCTGCAAAACATGTAATTAGTTCCAGAGCAAGAATATGAGCAGTCACCCTATACAGGGAACTGACTTAGGCACTGTAGAAGGAGGCAGAAAAAATAAAAATGCATAGTCTTGAAAAGCTTCAAATTTAGTTGGAGTGAAAAAATAAACAAATGTGAACTTTCCTAATGATTAATTAAAAGCAACTGAGAAAACCAACATGTTACAAACTAGAGTAACAGTAAGAATTGACAATCTCTCCCTGATCAAATTAGTGGAGCTCCTCTGAATTCTCTTTTCCACTAGGTCCTGACTTTTTAGCTTCCATATTTGGCTCTGCATTGTCCATTTTTAGCAAGAATCCTGCTGAGTCAGTTCAACCAGAATCCCTCACCCGCAATATCTGAACATCCTTGATATCTGACCAAGCTCCTTATTCCTTACTATCTCCCAGGTGATGTCTGATTTTCCTGGTCTGCTTTTATCAAGAATTCTGTTAGCCAAAGTCTACCCCACTCTTTACCCTTAATGTTTCCTCTTAGTGATTTTCCTACCACTGACCCCCACCTCGCTTTTGAGCTATAAATTCCCACTTATTCTTGTTGTATTTGGAGTTGAGCCCAATCTCTGTCTTCCAACACAAAACTCCATGTGGTAGCCCCCTTGGATGAAGTCTTATTGTCTTTAACAAGTGTCATACATAATTTTTCTGTAAGGCCATTGGTGAAATATGACACAAAGAAATGGATACAGAAAAGGTTACTGTTTCTGAATTTAAAGAGGCAAATTTTACAGTGAGCCCTGGATGGAATGAGATAAATTAACATAACAAAAAGTTGTGGTTTTCTGTGAAGGGAAGAGAGAGATGGCTATTCAGAAGGGAGAAGAGCTAGAAAAAGCAGAGAGAAGGAATATGGAAATTGAAATTTAAGGCATAACACATTGAGTTAGTGGAAGCAGAAAGTTCAGAAGGTCAAAGATGACAAAGTTGAAGACAAACATACTTGGTTAATTAGTGGTACATGCTTATCTGATAAGGTCCATGAAATAACACACCATTGTATGCAATTCATGCTTACAGAAGGAAACGATTAACAAAATTCTATGTGAAAAGTGGTTGACAAATAACACGTCCTTCTTCTCAACACAGACTCCTAAGAACCTCTTTTGCACAAGTCACTCTAATGGGGTATATGACCAGATGATTGCGATCATGCCTCAGAAGAAATGCTTCCATCTATGGACTGTCTGGTGCTTAAAGGCAGCCTAGAGCACCAGGCTTCTATGTGTGGTATTCATAGATTGACAGATACAACACAATGGTGTGCTCTATTGGTTAGTGACTAGTTCATCAAACTATCTGTCAGGTATTTGAATAGGAGAAACATGCCCAGAGCCTTACAAAGTACTGTAAAATAGAAACTACTAATCACATAGACCTATCAGCAAAGTTCAGGAGGCAGTGAAGACAGTAGAGATCTCAGATTTGGTAACACTAACAGGGGCAGAGGGACTGAATCAAGAGGATGGTAAGTTATGAGTTGCTGCCAAGCTAGGAGTGCGGCTCTAGTATCCAGACAATTCTTAAGTTGTGCTAAAGCTAGGCTATACCAAGGCTAAGTAAGTTCCCTATACTTTCCTAATTAATTTACTGAAAACTCACAATGATCTTAAACTCCATAATCTCAAAACCTAGAAAAAGTCAAATATACAAATTCTATTTTATTTTTCTTCACAATTAACTTTCTAGGATCATTTCTCATAGAGCTATTACATTGTATTACTCTTCCTCTCCTCTCCTGCTCTTCTGTTCTCTCCCTGGTATGGTAGTGATGACACTTGGAACTACTAATCAGGTTTACCATTATTTGCATCCCCTCCTCTCCAATCTAGAATATTTCGTATTTTTATGTTCTGCAGTATGGCTGAGAGAGCAACTTTACCACCCACTGCCTTCAAAATCACTGCTCTTGATTGCTGGGGTGGGTGCCATGGTACTTCCCCACGGCTCCCAGCGGCTCCATCCCACCTGATATACCCACTTAGAGACTCCCCAGTGCAGAAGAAAATATTGCAAAACAAATTGAAAGTCACTGAACAAATGGAGGTGTTAAGCCCAGTGGGGTGGACCAGATGAACAGAACACTGCAGAGCTAATCAGGAAACCATGCAACCTGGGAACACAAAGATAGCTGAGCCTTTAACAATGGAGTAGCCGTACAATGAACACTTCTGATGCCTTCAGCTATTTCAAATCTGTCTTGCCAGGGCTTCCTAAAAGGGAGTAAATGCCGTTCTTGATGTGAACAGACATGATTTAACGTCCTAGCTACATTACTAGCTATTTGTGTAACCTTGGGCAAAGCAACTGAACAATCACAGAGTCCCAGGGGGTGATAATATGGTGCATCTCACATACACAGTGCATTTGTAACAATATGTGTGAACCAATTAGCAGTATAAAATAGTACTTTTTATTTCTAAGAGTTTTTTATACATATTGGTAATAAACAAGATTTTAACCATATAGATATAAATATCTACAGTGTCCCTGAAAGTTTCTGGATCCAAACAAAGTGCACTGAGAATGGTCGTGTACACCAGGAATAGGAATTGACATTCATTCCCATAGAGAGAGTAAAATGTTTTTAGTAAAAATTGACAAGGAATTCCTAAATAAGTGATAAGTATAATTTATTGTGAATAATGTTAGCATACATTTTGCATATGAAAGTACTTATCAGATGAAAAATTCAGACATAATCAGAGATATTTTCAAGAGGGGTGCCTAGCAGGCTCTACTGGCAGAGTGTGTGACTCTTGGTTACAGGGTTGTGGGTTCAAGCCCCACATTGGGTATAGAGATTACTTAAAAATAAAATCTTTAAAAAATTAAGGAAAAATATATTTTTCAAGAATGGCCTGTAGGTCATTGTTTCAAAGATGGAACCATAATATATGGTTACTTAAGAAATAAATAATGATAATTAAAAAGCTATTTTTTTCTTTCCAATGTTTTAGATAATTCAAAAGAAAGGCAAGTGAACATCAATGACTCCTCCTTCATGCTCCCTCCTCACTTACCCAAGAGCAATGCCCTCCCTGTCTCTCACTAAATACCATGAGCAGAGAAATTATATACTTGCCTTCTTTTGAAGAAGGAAGGAATTTTGTATGACCACAATGAACAAATTATCCCTAAGATATTCTAAAGAAAGTCAGTAATAATTACAACAGAGGAAGCTGCCTCATCTTTATAATGTCAATAATATTATATTGTCAAAAAATATCAGGGCTCTATCCATCCATTAACATGCATGACAGAGGGAAAAATAATAAATGCAGATTATCATTCAGAACAGTATAATGAAATAAGGGTAGCCACATTATATTCATCAGTCACTTTTTTTAATTTAAAAAAGTATAGATTTCATTTATAATCTTTTCAATGATTCTGATTTCATAGGAACTGATTATAGTGGAGTCTATCAAAGGAAAAAACACAACCATTGACTGATAACATGTAGTTAATGAAGAGATAATCATTACCATTAGTTTCACAATAAAATGGCCACCATTCCTCAAGGATCTGAAGCTGGTAATCATTTCAGAAAAAATAGTAACAAAAGTAACAATTACAAGGTGAAAGAGTCCTTAGGAAATGACAATATAAAATGGGAACCTTGCTGAAAGGTACTGATTAGCTACAGAGGCAGACTGAAAACACATAAAGAGAAAAGAGACAAATGAACAGTCAAGTACCAACACTATCAATACCTGTTAAGGTTATCCACAACGACGGCTCCTGGATCATTAAGGGATTACACATGAGCCATGGAATGGCTCAGTGTAAAGGAGTGGTGCTAAGGATGAACTCACAAGGAAGTCTGCCTGGCTTCAAATCCTGCTCCACCATTCACTAGCTGTGTGATCTTGGAAAGTGTCTTACTTTCCTCATATGCAAAATAAAGGCATTAATACCTACTTCGCTGGGCTTTAAATGAGGATTAAGTGACAGAAAGTATATATGACACATGAAAAGCACTCAGTAAATGACATCTCTTAATATATAATGAATTCAAAACAATAACTAAACAAATATGATCAGACTATACAACCCCGTAAGTTCTATTCTTCAAAGTCATCTTCCAAGGCCATGACTGTCATTTTTGATGCTATATTTAGAATTTCCTTTTAGAAACTCATTACTATACAACCTCAGGAAACATCAAGGATTTCTATAACAGGCATTTCAAAATTGTGTAGGCGAAATTTATTCTGTAGTCGGCTTCCTTTCTTTAATTCATGAACAGACACTTTGAGACCGAGACAGAGTAAAGTGGGTTGCTTTGGCCCCATTGCCATGTCCCTACTCCATGCCGCCATTTGGGGCAGAAAGATCAGAGGTTGGAGGTGGGAACTAAGGATATTTTGACTCTACCGTTCATTTTTAATCAATATACCAGAATAGCTCACTTTTTCTCTGTCTCTCATCACTGTCTACCAGTTACATCTTAGGTTCACCCAACCCTTCTCTGTATTACTCTTTTATATTTTCTTGACATAATTTTAGCCAGATAAAATTTTAAAAAGAAAATATTAAAAGCTGCTCTAAATTGTGTTTAGTAAACCCATCTAGGTGTTCAATTATTTTAAAAACTTTTGCAACAGAAAACATGTCTTTGTTCAAAAGTCATCATGTGGCCATAATTTTGATTAACATATTTGTACATTAAATATCTTTGAGTCAGGGTAAACACATCCTGTGCTCATAATGTAGAATACTCCAGGCCCTCTGTAGAATGGGTATGACATCTCTGAAAGTCATTGATGTTACCATCTTTCTGGATTGAGGGTATATTTATATGTTAGAAGATCCTTTGTCTATTCCCAAACCCATCTGCATTTAGGGTTGGCTCAGACACAGTATTGCCTCTACTACCAGGGAAAATGATAGGTAACATGTGGATGGGACATGACTTTTGGTCAATAAGTCACACTTTTGAACATTCATCAAATCCACTGTTTGTATCCCCTATTCTCTATATCTGGTTATTGACAGACCACAAACTAGAGCAATTTCCTTTCTCATCCTGAGAACTCATCACTAGATGCTTTGAGTCTGTCGTTTTCATTTGTGTTTTGTTACCTTTCTTCCATTAGGAATTCCCAGAATGCTAGTTGAAATTGTACTGGACATGGAGATATGCATAAGTGATGGTACAAATGATTCCTTAGTTAGAATTTGTTCTCTAAATCTAGTTTGAAATTGAATACTGCCCACTATTTTCCATGCAAACAATAGTAAATTAAATTTAATCCTCGGGTAATTCCTTAGTAACACGAAATCAACTGTTTCAAACTTTGTTCCAACTCCTCCTAAAAATGTATAGGTTTGTGATTTGATTTTGAAGTTGTTTCAGTAATGGAAAAATGGAGGTTATACAAACCAGTAGACAAATAAGCAGTACAAAGAGGGTGGGAAAAACCCAATAGACAATTTATTAGTGACATCTAGGATACTTGAGAATGAAGACTATGGAAGGTGGAGATAGGTAGACAAAATTTACAAATATTTGTCTCCTCTAACTTAAAAAAAAAGTCTGTTACTCCCCATTTCTGTCCTTTCTCTGTCAAGCATGTGAAACCATTGATTTATACTTGCTGCCTTCATTCTTCACATCCATTCATTATTTTAACCCCTTGAAACCTGGTTTCTAAAGATTTTTATTTATTTGACAGAGAGAGAGAGAGAGATCACAAATAGGAAGAGAGGCAGGCAGAGAGAGAGGGGGAAGCAGGCTCCCCGCCAAGCAGAGAGCCCGATGTGGGGCTCGATCCCAGGACCCTGAGATCATGACCTGAGCCGAAGGCAGAGGCTTTAACCCACTGAGCCACCCAGGCGCCCCGAAACTTGGTTTCTGAACAAACCAGTCTCCTGATTCTACTCTCTCAAAAGTCCCCATTAGCTTCCTTATTGCCAAATGCAATGGCCTTTACTCTAATCTCATTTCCTTCATCTTTTTGCTCCATTGGATATATATTCTCCCCCTCCTTGAATTGCTTCCTCCCACCTTTTTCTGTGATGTTTCAAATCCTGATCCTCCATTGACATTTTGACAATTCTTTTTTGTTGTTGTTGTAAGATTTGTGTCCTCTTTTCCCTATAACTATGCATATTCCCCAA
The DNA here is from genome assembly GCA_028646535.1 of Procyon lotor. Lineage (NCBI taxonomy): Eukaryota > Metazoa > Chordata > Mammalia > Carnivora > Procyonidae > Procyon > Procyon lotor. The sequence continues at coordinate 77,482,301 of CM053609.1, forward strand.
GGCTGATTCTAGATCCTTTATTCCTCTTGCTCTACATGCACGTACTCATACTGTATATTTTATTTTTCTTCATGATTTCAACCCTTTTCTCTATGCTGCTGACCCTCAACTCTATTGAATGATTAGGTTCTATCAACTGACAGGAAGTACCCAGCTTTTCATCCCTTTACTTTTCCTTCTCCAGCCAATAAAAACACGAGACAATGATTCATTCATGGCATAAGGATTGTCTCGCTCTTGACAGAGACCATTTTAAAGGCTGCTCAATCCTGACATGGATTCTCTCCCTTACAGACAGAACTTCTCATATGGGTTACTGATCTGAGTAACTTTAAGTCCATTATTTTCACACATTGACTAGCCTGATTTATTGAGTCTAGTCCTATCTTTCAAGTCTTTTTAATCTGCTGGAACCTTGACTTAGACTCTGTTTTGTTTTCATTCCCAGGAGGACTCAATTCCTTCCCACAGCCTGCTCTCTAGACTTGTACTCAACACAATCCAGTATCTTCTGCTATTAAATGGGGCAAAGGGACAGTGTTATGAGGCCCCTGAGAGAGGCAATGAAGGAGAGGATTTGTAGCACGTTGTTTCTTAATGGCCTTTGTTATTTGTCTCTCAACTTGGAACACTGTCAGATTCCACAGCTTTTCAATAAGATATTCTTCTGTAAAAGACACATACCCTTCATAGAAAGGCATACTGGATTTTGCAATGCTGTTTTCCTTCTCAAATACCAATCAATGCTCCTCCTACTTGCATGCACTCCCACAACTTCCATCTCCACCAGAATTCTCTGTCATCTGCCTACCTCACTCCTTTTCTAAGAGATGCTTTAGTGGCATCTGATGTGGGAAACAAAGGTAGGAGAAGAATTATTAAGTTTCCTTACTACTCACAGCCACTCACAAGTCCTTAAAACAGGCAGAGTGACATTCCTCTAGGGACTTAACTGCCTCCTCAATGTTGATACTTTGCTAAGGATAAAGGGCAATCTTAGCCCAATCCCCAGGACCCTGTAAGTCTACTTTAGCATATAAAATTCCTTTGGAAACTTCCTTTATCTCTACTGCCCAAGATACATGTTGAAAACATCCACCAAGCAAATGACCCACCAATATACATCTGAACGGTCTCATGACTGAATTTTTACAAAAAGTAATAAATGACCTTTCCTAACAATAACTAGCCCCCACAGATCCTGGAAACTTTCCAGGATCCTGTTCCCAAAATATCTGGGAGACTTTCACTATCCCTAATCCCATCCCAACTTGAAAGTGTATAATGAGCCACTCCTTATGACCCCAGTGCAGCTCTTTCTGCCCACGGGTCCTGTTCTTGTGCTTTAATAAACCACCTCTTTGCACCAAAGTTGTCTCAAGAATTCTTTCTTGGCAGTTGGCTTTGAACCCTGAAGTCTTTCCTACATCAGCATCTACCCAATCTGGCTGCCCTTTTGACCTTGCTGGCCAAGTTACACCTACTTTTTCTTAGGATATTAAGATTAGGAGTGTAAGACGCCAGTCAGCATTTGGTAGGCAGTTAAACTGAGGATACAAAAACCGAGGATGGGGTATACTTTGTAATCTACCATCATATTCAGAAAAGTAAACAAAACTGATTCCAGGAAAAAGGGAAAGTGAAAGAGGTGTTCATAGAAAAGTCTGGGTAGAGGAATAGGTGGCCCCCAAGCAAAAGAGGACAGAGCAGATCTGTTTTGGTTCTTAGCATTTGATGTCTAATCCTCACTTCCGATCACACAATGATGACCTAGTCTGTCTCCTCTCAGTACTGGCTGCTTTCTGCCCAATTTGGCTGAGTGAATTTGTTAGTTATCACTATGGGCCCCAACATAGGCAGTATCATTCAAACTAAAGGTCATAGTTTACCATCAGTGTCAAGTTTCCTGATTGTTGCTTACTGATTCCTCAGTCTTGGAAATTCCATTGCAAAAGAGGCTTTGAGTCACAGAAGTCTGTACTATGCACTGTCTATGTCCATGAGGCACATTTCACGGCCAAGATTGTAAGCACTTGTGACCAACCTCAAGTCTTTAGTTTTTCCTGTTTCCCAATATACACAGCATGGTACTAGCAAATAGCTGGTGTTTCACAATAGCTTTTAATAAGCATTGTGTACATTTTGATTGATAAAATGGAAACATGTTATGAATTTTGCATAGAAAAACATATGTGTAAACACATAAATATGTTGACCCCTAAAAGAGAGGAGGTGTTAATCCAAATGTTTTTTTAAAATCTCCAAACTAACGTATAATGACCAGAAAAGTATATTATAATACATAATATAATATAATATATATATTATAATACATTGCTTATGTTTCTTCAGCTGACCTTACCATTTTTTGTGATTTTAAAAGACATACCAAAATACTTATTTCAACCAATATAGATTATTTTGTTGTTGTTGTTAATGCTGTAATTTGGGCATTAAGAAACTGCTGTCTAGGAATGTGTTTGGGTAATAGAATAACTGAAAAATAAAATGCTGTGTGAACAATTACAAAGGACTTGACGATTTCCCTTTTGGGGGAAAAAAAGCCTTCAGACAGCAAAGCAGCCTTACTCACCCCCTGCAGCTGTGGAAATGAGAAGGCAGAACTCTGCCCTACTTTGCGGTCCCTGAGCCTCAGGGTAAAAAGGGGGGGGGGGGATAATTTCCCAGAGAGCTGTGAATAAAAATTGTTGCCACAGTCAAGTACTTCAAAATGCCTAAGGGTAGAGGATTCCAACATAATTCCCTCAAATACAAACAACATTTTAAGAATTAATCCAAATGACTTTAAAAATATAGTAAAAAAAAAAGGCCATGTAATTATTTAGTAGTAAATTTCTTGACTATTACTGAGAAAACAATGGAGTGTGGCTCCTTCAGTATGCTCATACAAAACTCACGGAAGCAGACTGGCCCCGTTTGAACTGGCAATAGGACTTTCTCTGCATGTCTCTATTGCCCTTCTCCATTTTTTAAAATGCTGTACATGAGTCAAAGGTAGCTGATCAATTAAATACCCTTCCTGTCCTTAAGGGCAAATATAAGTTAAGGGCTTAATTCTCCTTATTGAATACAAGGGAAGAGATAGCTTCTCATTCCTTCTTCTTATTTTCTTTAAAAAACTTGCATTATAAGTTCTGTCTCTTTGAAATGTACGTAACTCTTTTTAAAGCTCTTGCCAGCTTTACAACCCAGTAATGTCTTCCTCAAGGACCTTGGAACCAACTCTGAAATGTAATCAGGGGAATAGCACCCCTAGCTCCTGGTCTCTGGGCAGATCGAAGCCTAACCTTTGCCTAGCACCAAAACTCCCTCCTGTCATAAAGATATATTTATTTTTCCTTTGGATAAAGCCACGTAGTTAAACATAGGGTCTATTCACCTAGTGAATTTAGAATGAGCTGTGTGCCAAGTGGGGTTGTCAAATTTTCTTACTGAAGGACTAGTTATTGGTTATCTTGACAGTGTGTATGCAAGGGCCATCTAAAAGTATGTGACTTCTTTCTGTCTTTGCAGTCTCAGCAGATTGCCTGTGATGTACATCACATTCTGGTTTCATGCTGATTCAATACTAAAGCTGTTTTCTTTCCCTGGTGCCTTGATAGCAACTAAAACCCAAGCCAGAGTCAAGGCCCTGGAATCTGAGACAATGACAAGGAAGAATAACCAGTCACAGTCAGGGAGGCTTTCCCAAATAAAGCAACCCTTTTAAGCCGAAGCCAACCAATTAATTCCCGTGCTTTGCTTCCCTAGCTTCTCTATAAAAACCTCTCCCCAAGCTCTTGTTGGTGTAGAGCTTCTAATCACTTTTGGTTTGCTCTGTCGACCTAAATGGATGTGTGTTCAAATAAACTCTTGGAAATTTTAATGTGCTTCAGCTTATCTTTTAAGAGTTCAGAGGTTTTCTGGGTTAGGAGAAGATTTTATTTTGAGTTATATTTCCCCAAAACTAGCTCTTGGCTTCTGGTGCACCAACCTCTGGAATTTCTACTTTTCTTTGCCTGTTCATTCTCTTTCTCCTTCGTTGAATTCTTTCTTGCCATAGAATGGACCAAATTTTTCAAAGTCTGGTTCATTTCTACCTTTCTAAACCTGGTGCTTGCCATTTCTAGCTCTCTCAACTCCCACCCAGCCAGCAGAAGACTTTCCCTTGCAGACCTTAAAATCTAAGGTATGACTAGAGATACAGCATCTGGTTTGTTTGTTTTAAAGATTTATTTATTTATTTGAGAGAGCAAGAGAGAGCATGAGAGGGGAGAAGGTCAGACGGAGAAGCAGACTCCCTGTGGAGCTGGAAGTCCGATGCAGGACTCGATCCCGGGACTCCAGGATCATGACCTGAGCCAAAGGCAGCCGCTTAACCAACTGAGCCACCCAGGCACCCAGCATCTGGTTTTGATTCTAGCCTTTAAGATGTTGTTCTTTGCAGTTGGAACCATCTCATCCGCTAGTACCATTTCCTCTGTTAAGTTTTTCCTAACCAGACTCTGGAAACAGTTAATTCACTGCAAACTCTGCTCTGATTTCATGCTACCCAAGGAATCTTCTCATTGTAACTGCACTTAGTGTAGATGTGCTGAAAGGAGAAAATGCACCAGTCTGCTCCAGAAATCCTATTCACATGACAGTGATTTCACATAACAAAATTGGCTGGCATTGTTTGGCCATAATTTTTATGAATCAGTTTCTTTGAGTAGGTGAGTGTGAAGCTGCCTCTAAGAAGAATGATCTATTCATAGTATTTCTGAATGTTTGAGGCAGTGAAGGTCAGACCCAAGATAATGACACTCTTTGGGATTCTGTGGATGCCATCTAGTGGGGTTTGTCTGATTTTAGGGCAAGCTCACTGCACTTTGAACATTTCTTCATTTTTTTTAAAGATTTTATTTATTTATTTGACAGAAAGAGAGAGATAATAAGTAGACAGAGAGGAAGGCAGGGCGGGGAGGGGGCAGGAAGCAGGCTCCCCGATGAGCAGAGAGCCCAATGTGGGGCTCGATCCTAGGACCCCTGAGATCATGACCCGAGCCAAAGCCAGAGGCTTTTTAACCACTGAGCCATCCAGGCACCCCTGAACATCTATTTAAATTGCACGTGTTCTAGCCACAGGTTTGTATATAAATACAGCACACTAATCTAATGACTAAGACAAGTCATTTCTCTGATCTTGGTTTTGCCAATTATAAAATGTTAGGTGTGACCTCGTTTATCTCTAGAAGTCATTCCAACAGTAAAGTACATGAATTTGAAAATGTTCTCCTAATTTGCAATGTCAACATTAGTAAATACTAGAAACCCTCAGGCATGTAGGATTAGTGTCAGACATTCAATTTTCTCCTTGGTGGGCTGCTGTGACTTTAAGTCCCCTTCAACATAAGTATCTCAAAGATCTGATAGAAGCAACCAAAGAGCATTAAATAAAGGTTATTTTCCATTCAATTTTTTTTCCAAGAATAGTTTCTGGGGACATTTTCATTATTAAAAAATAGAGATTATTTACTAAATTACTTTCTGTTAATATTCTTTCCTTTTTTGATACTTATTTTTATATGCATCCCCCAAAAGGCTAGAAGGTTAACAAGACTGCTCATGGCATATTTGTGAGCCAAAGCTATGCAAATCACCAGTAGGAGGGTGACTTTAAACTAAGTTCTCAATCTTATCAAACTTCCAGAATGTCAGTCTTTTCCTGAGATCTCCTGAGAAGAGCATCAAACAAGTATGTGTAAATGAGTGAGTGAATTAATTGATAAATAAATAAGTAAATAAATGAATAATATATAATTAGTATAGGGTAAGGTTGAGGAGAGGAAAAAGACGAGTTATTACAGTTTATTAAAGTCAAGGGTGAAGAAGTGGGGAAGCTTAGAAATGATTAAATTTTAGCATTCCATGAAGCTAGTGATCCAACCCTAAAGTAATGGGAATTCTAATCATATACATCATAATGCAAGACCTGATTTTGCTGATACTTCGTACTGACACAACAGAACATTCATTAGAATACAGAATCATGCAACTGGGCCTTTGAATACTGACCAACTTTCAACAAAATGCTTTGTTCTTTCAATAAATATCTCTGAGTGGAAGATCTAATGATGAACAAAATAATACAGACCCTGCCTTCAAGAAGCAGGTGGACTTTCAGGGCAAAAAGTCCAGAGAGGCCTTTTGAGTTGCACATACCCTGCAATTTCTCTTGGCACACAAGAAGAAGGGCCAGAATGAAGTTCTGTGAGCATCTCATTGGAACAGAGGAAGAGCAGCCATGCATGGTGATCTGGCTCAGCTTATATTTCCACTTAAACTTGCTGTCCAGAGGTAGGTATATATTTTTGACAAATAAAAAACGTTTAAGAAAAAAATACCTGATGAATGAGATTTCTGAATTTAACCAAAAAGCACCTAAGTCCATTCCTGTGTAAATGAAATTAGAGAAATGAAGTCTCAGGAGTGTGGGAATAATGTGAGTTTGGGGATCTCACTACTACTCATTTCTTCATCAGCCAAGAAAATTCTAGAAAGAAACATCAGATTAGCCCAGTGTTTCCCGAGAAAACTTTGTGGCAAATGAGAACTTGCTCTTCCAAAGTCTCAAAAACATAAGTGTTAGAAAAGCCTTAAGTTGTTACTAGCTAAACAGATCAGACAATAAAAAAGAATTGCAACAAGTGATAAAAATAGCTAGCTGTGTCAAAAATCTTAGTTTTCTAAGACTCACAGTCTTAGGGAAAAAAGCAACTTTAGAGTTGCCTTAATGCAAAATATAAAGCCTTCATTCTTTTTACATCCTTAAGAATCTGTGTATGTGTTGCTGCAATGTAATCTACTTCTAAATAATACTGCTGTAACCTCCAGACCAGAAATTCTATTTATTTTATTGTTTGAGAAGTTTCTTTTTTTTAATTTTTAAAAAGTTTTTAAGTTGTGGTTCTTTGATTTTTTAAATAAAATATAATTATATATTTAATGCATGAATGTTTCCCATTTAAAAATTTAAAACCCACAAATAGCTATTTCCTTCAAATTCTGCATGTATGGAGGAAGGAAAAAGGTAGACTTGGCAACAGAAGCAATCTTCCCATGAAGCTCAAACTTAAGATCCCTCATTTGTACAGGTCCTTATGCTATTTCTATAGAAGCATTTCCCTCTCAACCTCAAAACTGTGCAAGCTTCAGGGAACAATAAAATCTGAATGTGATACTTAAAATGAATTAACATTCTACCTACATTATCCTCCGCTACTTGTCCATCTTTCAAAAGTGAGAGCATCCTGTAATTTACACCTGAACAGGAAGTGAACAAATGTGTCCATAGCCTAACTAATCCTACTGATTTCCCAAGGACTGAGAGTTTTTTCTTGGGAAAAGAGACATCCAGTGCTAAAACTAAGGCCAGTTGGTCACTGGACCTTTCGGTTGGGCAGTAGTTTAGGAAAAAGAAGAGGAAAACTAAATCTGTTTAAACATGTTCTCCAAAGACAAAATTCCCTTTCTCAGCCCCTCTATTTTCCCCCCGTGAAAATGAAAATGTAAGCTCACATCTTTCATTGCAAAGATAATTAACATCACAAGAAAAAGAAAACTTTATATGTAATAAACATGCTATATATTTGTTAGCATCTGACACTGTTTTTTTCTAATTGCTTTTGCATCGCTTCATTAATTTGAGCTTTGAAACAATCTATCAAGGTAAGAGCAATATATTGTACTTGTTTTTAGTATTAAGGCAACTATGTTACTGAGGCTTTGAATGACCAACTGAAGGATGATAGTTCATTCTAGACCAGAATCAAAAGCTTCTTGAACACAACAGATTAGCTGATACATCCTGGAAAATGTCCCAAATTCCAAATATTTACCAGTCAAAAACCATTGTAAGATTAATCTCAACTGTGCTAGCAATTTAACTATACCAAAAAGTATCTTGCATAGAATGGTTATTTCATTCCAACTGAAAATATAAATTAATCCCAAACCAGAGAAACACTATGTTGCCATTTGAGTGGACACATCTAGCATAGATACAAAGAATACATACTATTTCCCTTCATATATTCTTTTTTTTTTTTTTTAAGATTTTATTTATTTATTTGACAGAGAGAGACACAGTGAGAGAGGGAACACAAGCAGAGGGAGTAGGAGAGGGAGAGGCAGGCCTCCTGCGGAGCAGGTAGCCGATTGGAGGGCTCAATCCCAGGACCGTGGGATCATGACCTGAGCTGAAGGCAGATGCTTAACGACTGAGCCACTCATGTGCCCGTCCCTTCATATATTCTTTTTTTTAAAAAGATTTTATTTATTTGACAGAGGGAAACACAGCAAGAGAGGGAACACAAGCAGAGGGAATGGTAGTGGGAGAAGCAGGCTTTCTGCCAAGCGGGGAGCCCGATGCGGGGCTCGATCCCAGAACCCTGGGACCATGACCTGAGCCGAAGGCAGACGCTTAACCACTGAGCCACCCAGGTGCCCCTCTTCATATATTCTAATACCCATGCTTTTCTATAAATATCCAGGGGTTCTCTTTAAAATTATAACAGTTTAATTTGAGAATTTAATAATCATGCAACTATTACAATGTGTGGATTTATTCACATGCTTAAAATATAAAGTGGCCAATTAAAATGAAAATATATTATGATCATAAATTATGCTGAAAACCACAATTGACCAAAAGTTTAAAATGAAACAAAAATGAAACAAATGTAAAGTTATGAATCAGTAACTTGAAAACAACTTCTGATATGCCTAGATATTAATATAGTGCAACATAAATCTCAGGCTTACACAAGGCCCCTAATGAAATTAGTTTGATGCACAATAAAAAGATTGTTTTTAATTATTTATACCAGTTTTGAAAATAAGTTCCCAAAATGGAGTTAACTCAAAGTAGAGATGTACATGTATTTCTCTGAAGTGCTCTGCACAGAACCAAAAAAACATTATGAGTCACACGACGATATGTATTTACATATAACATTTTGTCTGTAATACACTTAAATTTCTTATTTTATGGCTCTTACCAAACATAACATTAAATGTGCTGGTAAGCAATAATTTTTAATGCCTTAGCCTAGAGTACATAGCAAGTTACTGGAAAATGATATTATTCCACATGAATATGATTCTTAGAAGCTACAAAGAAAATTTAAAAATGTACGGAATGACAGCAAGATAAACACAACCTAATTATGAACAATGTAAATATTAATAATTCACTTTTCTAATTTATGGGGTGAGCAATATCAATTGAGTAGATTTTTCATGATAAAATGTTGAGTTAAATATTAGTTCACACACAATCGTAACTTTTAAATCACGTTCATGTATAAAAACAGTATAGTCACTCATTTTGTTTTAAGTTCACTATAGTAATCAGAATGTTTTAATCAGAATGTTTAAATCAGAATATTTTACTTAGAAAATAAGTAAAAGATGTTTTCTCCTAACTGGAAGGTAACTAGCAATTTCTGCCACCCGTTGCCATATTTACTTTTGTTTGTAATAAGCAGGCAGGGAAGAAACTAAACCCAAAGTCTGAATATCTTCTGACTAATACGGTAACTTACATATTTCATAAGTGTTATGTTAGATAAAATTGAGGTGAGATAGTAAACTATGTGTTAATATTCATATCAATTCAAATCAATTTCCAGTAGCAAAAACAGCCTATAACTTGAAATACACAAAATTTTCTTAATAAGCATATCTTCAAAGTAAGAATTTCTTTTTAATGTTATATTTTGTCATTTATTTAGGCCTCTTTAAACACTTTAAAAATTTTTCTGGTAATTAAAGTTAAGATTCTTTTAAAGGTGTTTTTCTTTTTTTTCTATTAGTATTTATGTATTTCAAAAAGCTTTTAGCTTGTAGTCCGTTTGTACTCACAGACTTTTATATGTACTCTGTAATCAAACTAAGACCTAACATTGAAGTACAATGGGAACAGTATGTAGAAATTTTTCAAAAGCCAAAATAAAATAGAGTGTATGTAGGTATATCAAGAGTTTCTTTTCTCTATAGATCACTAAATATTCCCAATGTTGTATATTTTTGTTCTAGAAGCAACAAGGTAGCATTGGGGGCTTATTGAAGAGACCCAGGTTAAGAAAATGTAATACAGAGAATGTAGAATTCTTTTTTTTTTTTTTAAGATTTTATTTATTTGACAGAGAGAGATCACAAGTAGGCAGAGAGGCAGGCAGAGAGGAAGAAGCAGACTCCCTTCTAAGCAGAGAGCCCGATGAGGGGCTCGATGCCAGGACCCTGAGATCATGACCTGAGCTGAAGGCAGAGGCTTTAACCCACTGAGCCACCCAGGCGCCCCGAGAATGTAGAATTCTTATTATCAGTTATGTGTATTTTTCTCAACTATTTAGATGCTTCAGTGATTAGCAGTATCCAGTAGCTGACACTATCTACCAAGCACAGCACTTTGCTATATTCTCACTTTAATCGTAAGCACCCTTGTGACAACAGTATCACTAACATCCTAATTTTACAGAAGATCTGAGGCACCAGACATTTAAACAACATGACTGAGGCCCGTGATAAGGAATCAAATCCATGAGTAAAGGTTTGACTTCAGAGTCCATGCTCTCTACCATTATCTATCTTGTCCAACTAACTGTCTAAGCCCAAATTTTTCATGGTCTAGACCTAGAGTTTAAATATAGTCTATCCAGTTTACTTATAACTCAGAAACTAGTGAAGTATAGAAATTGAAGTTATTCTGAGAGGTGCAGTTTCATCTGCATTGATTTCTCCTGACAGTCTCATTAGAGGCAGAATCAAACCCGGCAGACGTGGGTGTCCAACTAAGTGTATTAACCTTCTTCAGCCTCATTTTACTATTTCATACTATATCAGAAAAATGCATTCTTAGAAAGGTTGTTATGGAGATTAAAGAAATTATATACACATTTTTCTGGCACATAACGAAATACTTTATAAACGATAGCTATTATTAAGCTATCATTATTATTCCACTTACAGATGAGAAAATCAACGATCAGGGAGTGTAAGGAATTTCCCTAAGAGCACACAGCTCTTTAGTAGTAGTGGTGGGTCTGGAATCCAGGTTCTCTGATGCTATATTCCATGCAATTTGTAGGGCACTGCATTGCTTTAAAAATTCCTTCAGTGCAAAGCATAAACTTCATCTCTTCCATTCTTTCCCCCAGTTATTTAATTTCCCATCACTTTTTCTAGATTTTGAATATGTCTGCAATACCCAGTTTATAAGTTACAATTTAGAACTTAGGTATTTCTAGTTTTGTATAGTGTTGCTTCTGCAATAAAACTGCAAATTTCCTGAGGGGAAAAATAAGTAATATCTATACACAACAGTGCCTGTGTACTCAACAAGTAACTTTACCATATTTCATTACAGAACAAAGTTTCAACAAATAGTGTGAGTCTACTTGAATTGATCTGACTGGCCCTCTGTGTCTCCAGACATTTTTTCCTCTCTAGCCAAGAAGGAGTACCTGGTTACACGAGGAATCCTGTTATTGAAAATATTTCAGATGTCATGGGTGACACAAAAGGGAAATTTTCAGCCAGGTATGCTTAAGAAAAATGTCAAAAATAGGACAAAAGAAAGCAGCGTTGATCTTAAAGAGCAGCGTAAAGGACCACGATGAAGAAGCATGAAGGAGGAGACAGAGGAACAGGAGGAGGAATGGGTATCACTTGGAATTTCATCCTACACAACCATGTGGGGATAAGAAGATAAAAGAACAACAGAGATTACAGAATGAGAAATGCAGGTAAAGAAACTTGAGGTTGGTAATGTCTATCTGCCTAACAAGAAAAGGGAAAATGGAGAGTAATAAATAGTCTGATGCCTGCCTTTTCGTTCTCAAAATAAGTAACCACTTCTCCATTATCTTAGAAGTAGATCTATTTCCATCTGTTTTGAGACCTTAGAAAACTCTTAATATTAATTTGGAGGGGAGGGTTGGGGGGTGGGCGAGCCTCGTGGTGGGTACTGAGGAGGGCATGTATTCCATGGAGCACTGGGTGTGGTGCACGAACAATCTTGTAACACTGAAAAAATAAAATAAACAATTTTGGGAAAAAAAACCCAAAACTCTTAATGTGATTGACTCTGCTTCTAAAACACTTGGGACACCCAGCTGAACACCACCACGGTGTCTGGCTCTAAGGGAAACAAAAGACTTTCTCTCCACTATAGCACACAGAGCACATCAATGAAGGACTAGAGGAGGTTTAGCAGCACGTAATACTGAGAAGTGCCCAGCAAAGCCCAGATATTCAATAAATGTCTCTTTACATCCACCAAGAGTTTATACAAACTTCGGGAAACAAATTACATCTGATTTAGAAGAAAAACAATGCTGTATAACAATATATGGCAAGTATCAAGTTAGGAATGTAAAAATAGCAAGCTTTAGGATTTCAGAGGAAAGGAAAATCACCATGGGTCAGCTGATGTGGTCAAAGAAGGCATCCATAAGGAGGTGGGTCTGGTCACCATCCAAGTCTCTTAGTGTGGTACCGAGAATATATAATTAAGCCGTGACACCTAAAAGCCTGACCCACGGCACAAGAATAGCATGTATCTCCAATTTACTTCCTTTTTTTCCTGACAGTGTTCTGCCAGTTTGAACGCATAATGTTCTGGTAAAAATAATCTTGTTGACAGAAAAATCGTATACAGGGGGAAAAGTCAAAGTCTAGAGCATTTAAAAATTCATGTTTATCATGAAAAAAATCTATTGAAATACTCATATTCTTATACTATGCTTTTTTTCTGTTCTTTCACCATTTAATGTTAAAAATCTTACTTGCCTGCATATATACTCCCGGTCTCAAGCTACCAGAGTTGCCATTTAATCTGAATTCTACCCCAAACTCATCCAACTTGATACTCAATGCTAAAATTCTCTGCTTTTCATGACTATTTTTTTAAACTACTTTCTGTAACTCCTCTTTCATCACTTGCCATTTATGCAAAATAGACTTTTAGACTGCCTTGTCTACTCTCCTACATTTCTACATTTATATTTGGCTCTGGCTGGAAATCTACCAGTGATATTTGTTTAGCCAGTAATAAAATACACTTTATAGAGTTTATACTGGTGACTACCAACAATGGACAGAACACTAGAAAGAAAACAAACAAATCAGTTTTGAAATCCTGGATAGCAAGGCAAATATTTTTCCCTCTATGTTCCCAGTAACTCTTCTGTTCTAGGAGCTTTCTCTGCCTAATCAAGAGTAGAATCTCACTAAAAACACGCCAAGTAAATGAATACATTACCAAACACAATAATAAAATAGTTGCTCATTTTTTTGTCTCATCTACTCAGGTACTCATTAATTCTTACATCCATTTATTCCAACAGAACTACGGGGATGAAAAGATAAAATGGAATTCCAGCCTCTTGAAGCAGTGAAAGTCTATTATGAAGATGACAGGAATATGTATAATTAAAACAGACATTGAAAGCTTAGGGTACCATAATATTAAGAGCCGTAAGATAAATGGGAATTAAGGGGACAGAGAGTCAGCAAACCAAGTTTTATTCTGCTTGCCAAAGACAGGTAATAAGGCAGCCCAATTATCTACAACCAGCATGATTACTCTTACTTTTAGGTACTCACTAAAATGTTTGGATTTTTAACAGTAAATTCCTATAGTTTGGCTATGTTGACATGTCAATGTCAGGTAGTCAAATAGAATCAAACTGCATTTGGGGCATGATCATGTTAGGTATCAGGCTACCTGGAAGCTAATGAGCATAACCCACAGGCCATAACCCATAGCTGCTGAGTGGCCTTCTCTACATACTCAATCAGATCAATTCATTCAGCACCCTGAGGTCCATCTTCCTAAGCCACATCTCCAGCACAGTCCTCTGAGAGATCTTTTTCTGGAAACCCATGACAGCCAATGTCAGGTCTGGCTGGGCCACTGATTGCCTATTTGTCTCTGATTTAATTCAGCAATAAATTATGATGTCTGCTGTGAAGTAAGATTCCTTCACTGTGAAGCAGACTTAGTGCAATGAATCTCTAAGGAGTGACAACTGAGAGACATTAAATAAACACTACTCAAATGCCTCATAACAAGTGACAGTCCGACTTTAGGACATGGCCTAAAGGTATGAAAATCATGGGCCATCACATTCCATTTTGTGGTCAAAAGTTATCACAATGTGTATTTTATCAATGCCTATTTTACACAGGCCAGGAGTACTTACGCCTTTCTCATGATTTGCTTCTCATTCAGCAAATTAAACTCTGTTTATATACCCAGATTCACAGATCTGCCCAGGTAGCCTCAGCGTATCTTTAAAAGTCATTAAAGACAAGAGTTCCAGATCTCAAGAAGCCACCTACATAGTTGAAGGACAGGAGACAGTTAAATCATACCTAAGTGGTATAGCTGCCACTATGTTTCCACAAACCTGATTTTGAATTCCACAAACCCAAGAATAAATGACTGGCTTATGCTAGGACACAAGCTCTACAGAAAAAAAAAAAAGAAGAAGAAGAAGGAGAAGGGGAAGGGGAAGAAGGAGAAGGAGAAGAGGAAGGAGAAGAGGAAGAAGAAGGAGAAGAGGAAGAAGAAGGTGAAGAGGAAGAAGGAGGAGGAGGAGGAGGAGAAGGAGAAGGAGCAGACGAAGATGAAGACGAAGACGAAGACGAAGACGAAGACGAAGAAGAAGAAGAAGAAGAAGAAGGCACGCTGCCCTAACAGACCCTTTTTATTTGCTACAAGCAGAGGTGTAAACTTGTCTTGAGGTGCCACATTTCCATCTCACCAAGGAGTACATCATCCCCCCACTGCAATCTGTAAAGGATACAGAAGCTCTCTTTTTGGCTACAAGGCATGTTTATTCCATAATACTTCGAGCACAGCATGGCAAAAGGAAGTGGCAGAGGAGACTAAAAAATTAAAGAACAAACAGAATGGGAAGAAAGAGTATGAACTGTTTTCCTTTTAAAAGGGTATTTTCCATTTGCATAGCATTATATAATTTATAAGACACTATAAACACACATTTCATTTGCCTTAAAAACTGAATGCAACACGGAAATTACAAATGAGGAGACTGAAACACAAGAATCATTAAAAATGTGTCCATTGAGAATGACAAATAATTTCAAAACGCAATCTCTTCCATTCTATTAAAAAGGAGTTCTTAATCCTGTGCATTGATATTCTTCACCTTTTCATCTTTCTAGGTATTTGGCACCATCATTTAATTCTCTTCCATATGTATTTTTTCCCTCTTGAGTTGCTTTTTCTCCTCAACACAAAATCATCCTCAAGCTTCTTCTAAAGCTTGTTAAGAAAAAAAAAAAACAAACAGCCATTCTCTGAACTCTCTCCAGCTACTATGCTGTGTGCTCCTTTCTTGCCTTCCTAACTGTTTGCGATTCACCTCCAGTCACCATCCTCTGAGGCTGGAACACATTCACTGGCAACTCCGTTTCATCCTTCTCAAATCTATGAAATCACTCTTGCTAAATCCAAAGCTTCCCTAACTGCTCATTCAATTTTGTATTTTAATTTCTTATCCAAGTTGATTGTTCTGCTCCGTTTAACACTGTCCTCCTCCTCTAATAACTCTTTTTCATCTGCCATCCCAGAATCTAGAAATCTCTCTTCATCTTTCCCCCATGGATACTTCTTATCAGTCTCTTTTAGGAACTCCCATATCTCGGCTTTCTACACGAACCCTAGTTAATCACATTCACAGTCACATCCCCTCTCCCTTTCCCCACTGCAATCAACTGATCACCAGGGACTATCCATTCTACCAGTAATCACTTCAAATTCCCATTTGCCCTATTTCCACTATCATTGCCATAGCTCAACTGATCACCCTCTATCACATGGACTACCATATGTTTTGCTGACAGTTCTTCCTGCTTTTTCTCAACCATTTCTACCACCAGAAATACCGCCACCAACCATCAAATCTACTCATTCATCCTCTGTGCAGATCTAAATAAAATTACTGGTTTCCAACTTTACATGGCAATCAAGATCAAGATGTTAACTCTTCAAAATAGCAAGAGAATTTTCTAAGGTCTCCTTCCTTCCTCCCTTCCTTCCTTCCTTCTTTCCTTCCTTCCTTCTTTCCTTCCTTTCTTAGTTTCCTCCATCATTAATCTTCCACATGTATTCTTAGTCCAGCTCACCCAAATGTCTTGCTCCCCTGTGAGGTCCTACTCCTCTCTCATGCTTTCAGTCCTAGAAATGCCCTCTCCATTATTGTGTTCAGAGGCCGTATCCTTATCAAAGCTTTCCCAAGACTCCCTAACTTGAATTTGAATTAGGGTCCTTTAAAAGGCTTTCCAACATACCATTTTTAAAAAGCTATTATGGAATTGTTAGTTTATTTAACTTCCCCATAGATTTTAACAAAAGCAATTATGATATTTATCTTTTAAGGATTTTAAGCAAACTTCTTATCTTACCCCAAAAAGAATCTTAGGTAATCTGTTTGCATTATAAAACTATGAACCTAGACAGCAATAATAGAAAAAAAACAAACAAAACTTCAGCTCAGTTTCTGTACACATCAAAAGTAATTCTCAAGTTTTGGAGTCTGAAGCAATGAATGATGTTTACAGCAATCATTAATTAAACAACGCTTTCTAAGCAATATCTCAAACATTTTATTTTATATATTTCTTCTTGATGTATACATGTATTGTGTTTATGTAAAAATGATTAATAACAAGTGTGCTTCGATGCAGCTTTGTCAAGGGTACAAAGTAATTAATTAAAACTGCCTTTTAAATCAAGAAACTGTAACACATCCTTCATCTTACAATTCTTAACTGAATTCCTACATAAAATTTAAGTCATAGACTCATCTTGTGTTTTCAACTTGGTTCTCTCCTGATGAATATGAACTCTGATGCATTACTGCTAGAGTGTAATATTCTGTCATATCTATAAATTCCACAAAGTCTTAAGCCATGAAAAAGACGGTTACATGCTGTTTTTTAAAAAATGTTTTAGAATTAATCATTTATTTCCCTTTCCTGACATGTCTTTTATGCTTTGCATGTTTTTCAAAGATAAGGAGAGTAGTAATGTTAAGCAGTATTGCTATCCTTACCAGTGGAAGAAAATGGAACTATCAATCCCCAAACAAAGCTACATACTTGACTTTGAAGGGGGAATAGTTTGTCCAATTTCAGAGTCTCTTCCAAACACCTTTACTGAATTATGAACTGCAAAATCACTTTGACAGTTACAGATTCTATTTTTAGAATCTATGCCCTTTGTCCCATCATTTTGCATAATCTTCCAAGCACTTCGAGCATGAAGACAATGAGAGGGAGATTTAAAATGCTTGAACTGCAAGAGTATAAGTGACACATAAAGCAATCACATAAATTCAGTCAAAAGATTTACCTTCATAAAGAATCTTTCTTAAAATTACCAATGAACATGCATGACTCAACTTTAACAGCACCTATAAAGTCAATATTTGAATAAAGGAAAAATAATAAAGAACTTCAAACTTGGGCATAGTTTTCCAACAGTTTAAAGTACCACAAACAGCTCCCTATAAAGTATAAATTTCCAAACGTGGATTATGTGGTCCACAGAAAATGAAATTCATTGATCTCTTTATGAGGAAATTCTATACAAGTAGTTTAACCCAAGACAAGGCCAAGAGCAAGAAAAGAAATTATCATAATTATAAGAATTAACACATAAAAAAGTGACATTCTCACACTGCTGGAGGAGCGAAAATTAATGTTTCATTTGGAGAAATTTGGAAATAATTTTCAATAAACCTAATAAATTTTACTCAGTTAACTAAAAAATACATCCTAACAAAATAATCAGAAACTCATATGTAAATTAAAAAAAATTCACTGCTGCATCCTTTGACATGATTGACAATATGGTATCCATTTAATTAATTGTGGCACAAATCTAGAATGCTTTCTTAGGTGATCACTAAAATGACAGTAAGTATGGAAACAGAAAATGAAGTCTGAGGAAAAGAATTTATCTGAAAAAGGCTGGACCAAAGAGAAAACATGACATTTTCTAGTCTTTGCATCTTATTACATTCCTATTTTCTCTGCTTCCATGCATTCAAAAAGAAGATACAGAGGGCGCCTAGGTGGCTCAGTTGGTTAAGCAACTGCCTTCGGCTCAGGTCATGATCCCAGAGTCCCAGGACTGAGTCCTATCTCAGGCTCCCAGCTCTGAGGGGAGTCTGCTTCTCCCTCTGACTTTCTCCCCTCTCATGCTCTTGCTCTCTCTCACTTTCTCTCTCTCAAATAAATAAATAAAATCTTTTTAAAAAAGAAGATAAAAAACAGCTACAAAATATTTCAAGTAATAATTGGGTTATTTCCTCTTCATTTCTGTCTACTCTTTGCACTTAGCCGATGAAACACATGTGGTTAAATGAATAAACCTTCCATTCTATGTTGGAGATAATATGTATTCTCCCACAATATTTTAAATAATTTCCCCCTGAATATAAGGTAATGCAGTCTGAATGAACAGAATTACAAAGTTTCACAATGGTATAAAGAACATAAATACCATTCACAATCTTTTTCCCTGAGGAAGGTCACACACTGTTTGACATTTTGATGTTTTCCTTTGTTATATATGATATACAAATATAGGAACATATGCTATACTACACTATACTATACTATATACACACTTTTAATTCTATATTTTTTCATTTAACATTATATTGTGAACATTTTCTCAAGTCACTTAAAATTATTGTATTATTTGTAATATGTCATTTATTCACTTATCAGAACATGATGTAGGTTGATTCTGTTTCTGGTTGGGAGTGGAAGACAGATGAAAGAGAAGGAAAGTCAGAGATTTCCATGCCTTCGAAGTATTTAATAAGAAATTGCTGGCTCTGAGATGTGGGGGACCACATGCAAGAACTGGAGAAAGAATTCTAGGAGCGAAGGGTGGCCCCAAGTTGGCAGCCAGCAAGGTCAATGAGACCTCAGTTCCACCAAACACATGGTACTGGATTCTGCCAAGATCCTGAATAAGCTTGGAAGTCTATTCTGCCCAGAGCCATCTGAGAAAAGCCCAGGTGATGAACAATTTGATTTCAGCCTCATGAAATCCAGAGCACAGAAACCAGCATGCCAATCTGGACCTCTAACCTACAAAATGGCAAGGTAGTACATTTGCATCATTTGAAGCCACCACTATATCTGTGGTAATTTTCCTGACATCAATAGGAAACTAATACAAAATACATAATAAGTAAGTAAGTTAGGTAATACATTAGAAGGCATCAAATGCTCTAGGAAGAATTAAAATTAAGAATTAAAATTAATGTCAGAGGGATCAGGAATGCTTGTGTGAGGAGACAGGGAAGATGGAGCATTAAATAGGTGGCTAGGTTGGGCCTCACAAAAGGTAAAATCTGAGAAAAGGATGTAAGGATATTGG
Organism: Procyon lotor; assembly: GCA_028646535.1. Classification (NCBI taxonomy): domain Eukaryota; kingdom Metazoa; phylum Chordata; class Mammalia; order Carnivora; family Procyonidae; genus Procyon; species Procyon lotor. The sequence continues at coordinate 77,501,775 of CM053609.1, forward strand.
CCAAGTGGGCATCTGAGAGACGTCTTCCCAGGCAGAGGGACCTGTTAGAGGAAAGACTTTAATACAAACCTGGTGTCTCTCAAAAACAGCAAGGGGCCTTGTGTGGCTAAAGTAGGGTGGGGTAGGGCTTGACAGTGGAGTGGAGAGGAGGACAGAGAAGCATGGGAAATGGTACCATGTGCCATCGCAGCCCTGGAAAACTTTCAGCTTTTACTCTGAGTGAAATATGAAGCCACTGAAAGGTTTTGAGTGGATCAGTGATATGATCTAATATAAATGTTTCTAGAACAACCAGGCTGCTGTACAGGGGGTAGGCTATTAGAGGAGTAGGGACAAAAAGCCAGGAGAGTTGTTCAGAGGTTGCTTCACTCATCTACATAAAGGATAGTAATGGCTGAAACTAAGGTAGTAAAAATTGAGATGAGAAGGGATCCCATTCAGGAAATAATACTTTTTTAAATTTACATATAACATTTAAGCGGTTCTTTTTCCAGGAAGCTTCCATGACACCTCGACACAGTTTTACTTATTATAACACATCACACTATTATTAACACATATCATACTGGTCTAAAATTACCTGTGTATTCTTTCTCTCTTTCTAAACTTCATACTGGAGCCTTAAAAAGTCAACCATGTATTTTCAAGTGAGTTTAATAAAAAGCTGCACGTGGCCCTCTCTACTTCTCATCTCTACTGTAGGTACAGCCCAGGCCTCTGAGAAGAGTGATGTTCTATGATGCCAGAGGTCTTCCAGGCCTCTTCTCTCATAAGCTCTATCATGTCAAACAACTTAGATGGCACCTAGAAGTCAAAACGAGGTTCATATTATTTTACTTGTTTTTAGGAGGAAGAAACCTTAAGATGAGTATAATCATCAATAGAGAATCCAAATGGAATACTGCTTCTTTGATTTTAATTCACCATTTTCCCCTCCTTGGATTGGAGCATTCTGAAGAAAAAGCCCCAAACAATCCAATTAAAAACAAATGGCAGTCTTTGTAAACAACTTTTACATTTCTCTGCAGAGTCAAGGGCAAAAAATGTCCAAAGTCTGTAAAGTACGTGTGATTGATTTCTGTTCAATCATAAGCAACATAGTCTATGAGTTTCATTCTGTTTAACAAACTTTTTTCTGCCAATAATCTAACAGTAACAAAAGCCAACTAATTTATGTTATCTTCAAACAGGAAGCTTGTCAGGATGTGAATAAGGACCATTTTGCATTCTACTCACTGGTTAGAAGACATACCTATAAATTAATGTCTGACACTAACTGCTTTAACCATTTAGTACCCAGAGAAGTATTAATCCAGAGTGAGCCTTTGTTTTTTATAGCCTACTTAACAGGAAGATGAAATATGAAAAGAAGGAAAGGAGGGGGGAGGGAAGGAAGGAGGGAAAGAGAGAGAGAGAGAGAGGAAGAAGGAAATAAAGATGAGAAAATTATCACTACTTTGAAAATTTTAGAAATAAAAATGTTAAAAGCCATTCAAAGAGACCAAGAGATCATCTATACCCTTTCTTTTCATTTTTGTTGTACTAATTTGGTACTGGAATTTACTAGTTTTCCTTTTGTTTTTATATGTCTGCAGTTCACTTTCTTCCTTCCAAACTTATAAGAAGTGATTTCAGACAACAAATGACATACCAACTATAATCATTTGCATAAAATATATCTGATATATACATGTATTTTTGAACATGTATATAATGAATGTATGAATAGATGAAGAGAGAAAGTATTGCATTTCAGGGAGCAAGAACTTTCAAAAGTATTTTATTCTAAGATATTTGTGAAGGGTCTCCATTCCTGATTTTTCCATGTAATAAACACTTTTGCCAGAAGTTCTCCCTAATGTAAAATTGATAGTATTTTATGCTAGATTAAATTGGTCTAATATTGAACTTATTTTTTCATTGAACTAACAAGTATTTATACAATGGCTACTAGTCACCAAGCTATGTCAAACATTAAAAATAAAATGTGTTTATGATATAGGCCTTGCCTGTGATAATCTCACGGTATTCTAGTTCAACATTAGTTTGTAAATAAACTTTCAACTCTGGTGAAATCCATGTCTTTTTGGACTTGAATGTTGACCATAATATAGCTGGCAAATCACTGACTAACTTGGTGTAAGGCTCCTTCATATGTGTGATATCAATCTGTTTCCTGTAGACAGAGACATATCAGTTTATGGGGGAGAAAAGGCAAATCCCTTCCAAGAATAGGAGTAATCAGAAAAAGGACATTTGTCCTTGACAATTTGGATGCCTTTTATTTCTTTTTGTTCTCTCATTGTTGTGGCTAAGGCTTCCAGTACTATGTTAAAAAGTAATGGTGACAATGGACATCCCAGTCTTGTTCCTGACCATAGAGGAAAAGATCTCAGTTTTTCCCCATAGAGGAGGATATTAGCTGTGGGTGTGTCATAGATGGCCTTTATGATGTAGAGGTATGCTCCCACTAACCCTGATTTGTTGAGGGCTTTTATCAAGAATGATACTGTACCAAAAAAAAAAAAAGAATGTTACTGTACTTTGTCAAATGCTCTTTCTGTATCTATTGAGAGGATAGGTTTCAGGATGATTGATTTGCAAATACCGAACCACCCATTCAGCCTAGGAATAAATGCCATTTGATTACAGTGAATAATTTAACATACTATTGGATTCAATTTGCTAGTATCTTGTTGAGAATTTCTGCATCCATGTTCATGAGAGATATTGGCCTGTAATTCTCCTGTTAGTGGGGTCTTTGGTCTTGGAAGCAAGATAATGCTGGCTTTGGAAAAGGAGTCTGGAAGTTTTCCTTCCATTTCTATTTTTTGAAACAATTGGAGAAGAATAGGTATTAACTGTTCTTTAAATGTCTGGTAGAATTCCCCCTGGAAGTCATCTGGCACTGGACTTTTATTTGTTGGGTTATTTTGATTAACTGATTCAATTTCCTTTTTTTTTTTTTAAGATTTTATTTATTTGACACACAGAGAGAGATCACAAGTAGTTGGAGAGGCAGGCAAAGAGAGAGGGAGAAGCAGACACCCACTGAGCAGAGAGCCCGATGCGGGGCTCGATCCCAGGACCCTGAGATCACGACCAGAGCCGAAGGCAGAGGCTTTAACCCACTGAGCCACCCAGGTGTCCCAACTGATTCAATTTCTTTGCTGGTTATGGGTCTGTTCCAAATTTTCTATTTCTTCCTGTTTCAGCTTTGGCAGTTTATATGTTTCTAGGAATTTGTCCAATTCTTCCAGATTGCCCAGTTTGTTGGCATGTAATTTTTCATAATAGTCCCTTATAATTGTTTGTATTCTATGGTATTGGTTGTGATCTATCCTGTTTCATTTGTGATTTTATTTATTTGGGTTCTTTCTCTTTTTTTTTTATATATTTGGCTAGGGTTTTATCAATTTTATTAATTCTTTCAAAGAATCAGCTCTTGGGACACCTGGGTGGCTCAGCTGGTTAAGTGGCTGCCTTCGGCTCAGGTCATGATCCCAGGGTCCTGGGACTGAGTCCTGCATTGGGCTCCTTGCTCAGTGGGGAGCCTGCTTCTTCCTCTGCTTCTGCTCCCTCTCCATCTCTCTCTCTCTGAGATATAGATATATAGATATAGATATAGATATATAGATATATAGATATATATAGATAGATAGATAGATAAAAATATATATATATATTTTTTTTTAAAGAAACATCTGTTAGTACTGTTGATCTGTTCTATTGGGGTTTTTTTTGTTTGTTTCTGTATCTTTTATTTCCACTCTAATCCTTATTATTTCCCTTATTCTGCTGGCTGTAGTCTTCATTTGCTGTTCCTTTTCTAGTTCCTTTGTAAGGTTAGGTTGTATATTTGAGGGTTTTGGTTTTTGTTTTGTTTTATTTGGCTGAAACATAGCTGGATATGTATCTGAAATTTATAAAGAACTTACCAAACTCAACAACCAAAAAACAAATAATCCAGTTAAAAATGGGCAGAAGACATAGACATTTTTCCAAAGACATCTAGTTGGCTAATAGAAACATAAAAAGATGCTCAATATCATTCATCATCATGGAAATACAAATCAAAACCATAATGAGATACCACCTCATACCTGTTAGAATAGCTAAAATTGGGGCGCCTGGGTGGCTCAGTGGGTTGGGGCCTCTGCCTTTGGCTTGGGTCGTGATCCCAGCATCCTGGGATCGAGCCCCACATCAGGCTCTCTGCTCGGTGGGGAGCCTGCTTTCCCCTCTCTCTCTGCCTGCCTCTCTGCTTACTTGTGATCTCTCTCTGTCAAATAAATAAATAAAAATATTAAAAAAAAAGAATAGCTAAAATTAACAACACAAGAAACAGGTGTTGGCAAGAATGTGGAGGAAGGGAAACCATCTTGTCAGAAATGATCAAAAAGTACTCCTAAGCTTTGAGAGTACACTACAGAATACAATACTTTTAGGAAAAAGAAAACAGAGGTATGTGTAAAAGGGGCATGTGTAATTGGATTGGAACATTCTAGAATGCCCTAGAAATCTGTATAAACTAATCCTAGAGAGATTTAAGGACATTTACTTCTAAGTTCGGGTAGGAAGACTGTGGCCAAATCTTGCATGCCCTAAAATGATCAAGTATAAGTTTATCCAAACTTTGGATTGCCATCATTTAAATTTCATTACATTTGTGGGACCATAAGCATTGGTCTTAGGAAAAAGAAACATCTGAAAAAGCAAAATTCATAGGAGATCAGAGGACAGGGGGAAAAAAGCATGTGAAAATGAAAAAATTTAACTGGCAGTAGGCTCATGAAGGAGCAGATAAGAAAAATTGTCTGCAGTAATCTATGTGGAAAGCAGGACGATCACAGCCATCTGGTCTATTGTTCCTTCAAATTCATACATTCTGCTTATCAATGCATATTCTAGGATGGATCCTCAGACATAGGCTCTTATCTTTTAGCCAGAGCCCTAACCACGTAAGGGCATTTGATAAAATCCCAAAGGTCTGGCATGTTGTTTATAGAATATGGCTATGTGCCAGGCACTGTTGCACGTACAAAATCACACTAAGAAGTAGGTACGCTTATTAGCAGTACTCTTATTAGTGGTATTGCCATTTTACAGATTGAGAAACTGAAACTCAAAGCTAAATTAAGAAGCTTTCCTAAAGTCCCATAGCTAATAATCCAATACAATCTAGTTTTCATTAGTTTGCTAATATTTTCTGGAAAGAAGAAGGAAAATGCAACAATCAACTCACAATAGGCTTCAGTTTGTCTGATATAACATGTCTGTCAATCTTCATGGGAAAGGAGTAGGATGAATAATGTGAGGCAAGGAAAGCCTGAGACGGGAAGCTCTGCAATTATTTAGGAGAAAAAATAAAATAGAAATGGAAATATTTCAAGGTACAAAAATACTTTTGAGATGTTGTAGACTTCTGATAATATATAAATTATGCAGTAAAATAAATTATTTTGACAGGAGATTTGCTTAGGGAGAGACAGGCTGGAATGAAAGTAATGCTCTAGGCTGTCATCAACATTAGATTCCTGAACTTCCCCGAGAAAGAGGCCCCAAGGTTTTCAGGTGCTGCTAATGTGTACACACAAACCAAACCACACATTGCTCACTCAATTTCAAGGTGAGATTTGCAATAAAGCTTTTGGACTAAACAGTTTTGCATTCATCCTTAAACAAGTTAAAGATTTTCATCAATGTGCTCTTTCAAAGCTGAATATATTAAAAATAAAGGAAACTGATCTCTCAGAGATTTATTAATGTGCTTTTGAAGACTATCAACATCTCATCAAAATTTCATTTGATTTTCTTCAGAACTATTTTTGTGTTAGTCCAGAAAATCCATGTGAGTAATATCATTCCATCAGACTGATAATACATTTGAACTATATTTCAGGATTTTAAGGTGCTGTCAAACCTGGTCTGTCAATATTAAACATCTATCGAAGAACAAAAATTTTCACGAGACTGCAAAACATTTGACTAGAAGTAAACAAGAGACATCAAGGAGAGCACATTCTTAAACTCTTGGTACTTAGGCTAGAACCTGTATCTCCCAAATTTTTGAGACTGTGATCATGTCCTTGAACAAAGTTAAGCTCAGAAAATTATTATATAGCCCCTACTGCATTTTATGCATTGCATTATTCTTTAAGAGTTTCTATAGATGAAGAGATGTCATCTCTGCCTCATAGGGGAAGGGTAGTAGTAACAAGAGAAGTTACATGGAAAGAGGGAATGAAAAACATCACTAAAGCCATTGCCTATATCCTCAATGATTCTATGAGATAAAGATCGCAAAATGCTGGGGCACCTGGATGGTTCAGTCATTAAGCGTCTGCCTTCAGCTCAGGTCATGATCCCAGAGTCCTAGGATTGAGCTCCAGCATCAGGCTCACTGCTCAGCGGGGAGCCTGCTTCTCCCTCTCCCACTCCCTCTGCATGTGTTCTCCCTCTTTCTCTCTCTTTCAAATAAATAAATAAAAATCTTTAAAAAAATCACAAAATGCCTACAAAATAACCGGAAGAATTCAAACACTTACAAGAAAATCACAAACACTTACAAAATAACACAGACTAGTCAGCCTGCTTGATGGTCTATTCGTTACAAGCAATACTCAATAAAAAATAAAAACTGAAAAGACTAAAAATGAAAATTGAAAAAGCAAAGCATCTTATTAATTCACTGGGACTGAGCTAAAAGCAGAATTACCTGCTCAAAGAAACCTATGTTGCAAAAGGACATTAAGCAAACAAGGGAATAGAGTGGGAAGCAAGTGAATCAATTGTGGTAACAGCAAATTTAGACAAGCGTTAGAATTTGGGGAACAGAGAGAATCTAAGCTTCAGTTTCATCATCAGTGTCACTAACAATAAGCGGGACTTATGTCCCAGACTGTTTTAAGTTCCAAGGATAGAAGAGGAAATGATGCAGATTCTCCAGGACTTAGAAGTATTCAAGAGATGACATTTATAAAACGGTAAGTAGCATTTCTTAAAGGCCAAAAGGTGAAAATGATAAGCAGTCCTATAGGAATTAAGAGTGAAATCCCAGTGGATCAGGTAGTGTGGACTTGTGCTATAAATGAAGTTATGGACCTAGGACAATACTCAGATGCTTATCCTAATCTAATTTCTTCATCTCCATAAGCTTTATGAACATGGCAGTTCAAAGCTACTCACAAATAACAATAAACATCTTGTTAATAACTCAAGATCCATCCCTTATGAGTTCTGTGTCCTTAGTCATATAATGTAACCATTCTAAGACTAATTATCTTCAACATAGTATAAGAATAATCAGATATATATTCCATTGGTTAATTTTTAGAATTAAATTACATAATTCAAAAAATAATCCCTATATATACCACTGTATTTAATTAATGTTAGCTACTAACAGCAAGGATAATGTTCTTTGCCAAATTACAAACTGATGCCTAGAAATAAATTTCTTGATATATATGCAGAGACAGAAGAAAATGGAAATAAATAGAACCAGATTAAATACTTGCTGATTCATTAATTTAAGTAAAAACTGAAAAAATAGTATTAAGTAGCTAGAGCTCTACAAAAATGCTAATGCACATTGTATTTGTGGATACAAACCCTGCCGAGCTTTGAGTTTTCAAAATTACTTTCTCAGATTCATATTTCATTGTGTGCATCACTACTATATTGAACATTTGACCATTATTAAGATTTATGAAGTTCTATCCTAATTTAAATTCAGATCATGTAACCAAGGACCCAACAAAAATTTAGATGCAACAAAACAGAAAAAGAGATAAAAGCAAATCAAAAGAATAATCATTAAGATTAATGCAATCATTATTTTTACTAAGGTTGTAAGGATTCAAATTTAATTCTATGGCAAATTTAAAAAAAAACATGGAAGAAGAACTCATTTTTGTTCAAAGAATCCTTGGTCAAATGTAAATGTTTATATATAGTTACATATAATATTGGGTATTTTTATTAGTACATCTTGCATTCCCTTTAAAACCAATGAACTAATATCACAATTCTGCTATGATGAAACCTATTTTGCAAAATCTTCACTGGATAAACCCAAGTGGATCCAAGTGCAGAGCAATCTACAAACCAATAACCTTTTTAGGCCATATATGATTTTGTTTTTTAGAATATAAAGAAGAAATGTGGATTAATCAGTAGAGTTGTCTTCTGAGTGACAAACTCAGTAATTTATCTTTGCCTTATAGTCACAGATAGTAAACACTTCCATATATTCTATAATTTGGTCAATTTTAGACATTCTACCTAGTTTCAAATGTGCTATGTATATACATTATGTAAAATTTAGGTAACTACATATATACACATATTCATATTCAAACAGTAAATTAAAATATTTCTTTCTTCAGGATTTATTTCCAACTTTTCTTCTAAACCCATAAGACCCTTCTTTCATTACACATGTGCCAATCCTGCTAATCCTTTAAGAATTATTGTATAAATCTTGATAGAATACACTCAAGGCATTGTGCAAAATGAACTTCCTTCATAAATTGCAAAGTACCCAAAATACCATGCACAGATGAAATAAGCAGTCACCATCACGATTGAATTTGAGGAAAGATGGGAGAATTTCCAGAATGAAAGATTCTTTTAATCAAACTATCTTCTTGGACAGTTAACCAGACTATCTGACAATTCACCAGTAGTGATTTACCCCTTGTAATTATACAGCCCAGCTTCTGACTCATTAAAAGCAAAACATAATTTTAATAAGAAAAACATAGTCAGACATCATTTATTAACATCTTATTGCAATTTACTTTCTTACCTCACTTTCCAAGCATTATATTTAGCTGGAATGAGAGGAACAGAAACTAGGTCTAAGAGAACAGGAAGAACATTAGGTCAGAAAAGTTGTCAAGGAAATCAGTCCATTGGGGAGGGTTCATTTGTCCAATAAACATGCTACTATACTCTAAGCACTCTATGAATTCTGGTGACAAAAAGTAGTGCAATATTCATTTTTTGCCCTATAGAGAGATTGAAGATTTAAAAAGGATTAAAGAGATATTAAAGAAATTAAATTAAAGAGGGATTTGGGCACATAACTAAGTAATTCCAATTTATTTTTAAGAAGCACAGCTTTAAGTAAGTCATTCACTTTATATAGGTATATCAGTTATCCATCTGCCAATGTTGAAATTGGTTTTTATGTTGATACTCACATGCTATGAAAGACTACTGGGATTGTCAAAGGTATATAAGTAAGGGAAAGAGGATTCCAGGCTGAAGTGGTATTAAATGCAAAGGCACAGGACCATAAATAAATACCACTGTTCCTATGTTATCAATATTGCTCACTTGAGAGAGGAATTTAGCAAAATGGAGCTCTCTCTTGGTCCTATCAAGGATTTAGATATTGGAATAACAACATAATGCAAAGAAAGTAAGATGGTTAGGTTTCCGGTAATCATAAGAAAAATGTATAAAATATCTCTTTACAGTAGCCTTTTCTAAATAACACAGTTGAGTATAGAAGGATGAATTCAACTAGATTTAGTGTTCTTATATTCTAATACCCAGTAGTTATGGCCTTTCCTTTCAAACTCCTTACACAGGTTCACTGCTCATTTTCATAGGCTTAGTATGAGCCTAGCATCAAGTGAATTTGTTTAATTAGATTTTTTAAACATGTAAAGAAAATACACTATATCACTCATTATGCACATGAAAGATCAAGTCCATTATTCAGCAAAATATACCAAATATTCAAATTTAAATTTTAAATTGATAGGTGTAGAATTGATTTAATAATTCAATGAGGCATAGAAATATTTTTCCATAAGGACCATTCCTTTGGGATGCAGGGGCCTTTCTATGGGGTTAGGCATACTTACTAAAGCCTGAAATCTCTGTAAGAGAACATGGAACATTCAAATATGAAGAAGGATAATCCAAAAACTATACCAAGGTAATAAGAAATAAGTCTTCTAAGTGTGAATAAAAGCTAATAGTAAGGAATAATCTCAGCATTAAAAGGATGAAAAGCTCTGATTATAAGGAAGATAATAAGGCAGATTATGTAAGTGTGGGGTTTGGACAGAAGGAAGAACAAACAGGTACCAGATATGTAATCAGAGAATCCAAAGGTTGCTCATATGTATGTGTACAGCACTGGCGCACAACATATACATTTATAATAAATTTTTAAAAATTACCTCTAGAATAATTATTTTAAATTGAAAGTCACATAAACAATTCAAGTCTGATCACTAACAAGTCATCCATTCACATAAATCATTTCAAAAAATAAATCTTGTCCGTGTAACAAGATAAATACAGATGATTAAAAGTTCAAATATAAAAAGAAACAGACTAGGTCTAGGAGAGCTCCTAGCTCCCACTATTATTCTATGCTATTTTAAGCATGACAGAATCTATTATGATTCCAAAAGTTCTACATTTTGGAAAAAGATCACGTAACGAAATAGTATGAAAAGTGTCTTAGGTCTTTTAATGAACCTTAGGATAGTAGAAAAGAGAAAAAAAGAGACAACATGGGAAGGGGACGGGAGTGGATGGAAGATGAGTCATCCAAATTTGTAACGGAATTTTCTTTCTTCCTGGTGCCATAAAACACAATTTTATAATAAAATTAATAAACTTACATAAGTTTTATATAATTTATAAATTTATTTAAATAAAATTTACAGCAGGTGAAAAAGTAAAGTTTGTGGCCAGGGCTCAAAGACTATCAACGTCTTAAGAATCCTTTTTCATTGTAATTCTTTTTTCATGAAGTTGTAGGAATTATAGGCTTTCAGAGGTGAAAAATGTCCTTACTTTTAATATCAGGCACTAATTTTGTAAGGACTCCATTCTCCTTAGATGTAAAAGCAATGTCTATAAACAAACAAAGAAGTAAATAAAAAAAATTTAAAGCCACAATAGCACAAACTCTATTTCTTCTATCAGGAAAAAGAAATACGCATGGAGCATCTTCTCTGAAGACCATTTTATTATCTCCATTGCAAACACCAGATTATTCAGAAACACCTTTAATTTTTTCAACTATTTCAGAGTGTGTGTTTTGTTTTGTGTTTGCTTTGGTGTTAAATTGTCTGCAAATTGTGTTGACTTTGTAATTCATCTTTCCGAGTTAAAAGAAATCATGTACCAGACAATTTTGGAGGTGTGATGACTGTAATAAAGCATTTTACAACTTTTGCAATATCCTTTGAAGTTGTAGTGTCACTAAACAGAACATTCATCTCCTTATAAAACATAGGAGTTTAGGAGTTGCTCTCCATGTGCTATGGCATATTCACCTTCTTTTTTTTTTTTTTTTAATTTTATTTATTTGACAGAGAGAAAGATCACAAGTAGACAGAGAGGCAGGCAGAGAAAGAGGGAGAAACAGGCTCCCCGGTGAGCAGAGAGAGCCAGACGTGGGGCTTGATCCCAGGACTCTGACATCGTGACCTGAGCCAAGGCAGAGGCTTTAACCCACTGAGCCACCCAGGTGCCCCAGATATTCACCTTCTCTCTTCTGTTCACTAAATTTTCAGACTTGTGTTTTTCTCATTTTTATCCCTAAACTCAAATTTTCTGTTCTCTTTCAACAAGAATTCTCAACATGTTGTGATAGCAATGAATTAAGTAGTTGAGTTTACTTGTGAGCAAAATCTCTGTTAGCTAAAAAGGAAATATGAGTGCTGATGTTGACCTTCCGACTACTTTTCTTACTAGTGAAGTTTGGGTTTTCTACTGGTCTTGATTAGCAAGGCAAATGTGGAAGACCTTTGTGGTCTCCAGCCACCCCCACTTCCCTCCTCCAGATTACAGGTTAATAAAGGTAAAATGAGTTCGTCAAATATGTCTCCCCAAAAATGAGAGAACTGCCAAGATATTTCTGAAGTGCATTTTAAAGACTTTGAAAAATAAGTCTTTAAATGACTTATTTCATTTTTTCAAATGAAAAAAGTAGCTTAAATTAAAGGCATATTTACATTGAGTGGAGTTTTGTTTCCCTCATTCAAATACTAGGTCTGAAGTTTTCTAACTTTTTCTAACTTCTATGATGTACACTTTCTGTATTTCTCTCAGTCTCTATTCCTAGGTATCCATTCCTAGGTATATTCCTAGGTATCATATTCCTAGATATCCATTCAGCAGGCTACACCACACACTTTTAGTAGGCTAAAAGTTTAAAAGCATTTAGCTAGAATTTTGCATGAAAAACAAGTTTGATCCTTTCTTTCAAATGCCACCATCATGAAAGCCACAATTCTTGCCTCTTCTGTTTGTCAGGACCTTTGTAAGGGCTGAAGTACAATAGACAAGGGGAAAGGGTCTAGGAGGCAGAAACAAATCAGTCCAATCAACATAAGTGGCTGTATTTCTATTCCCCAAGTATCTCTGTAGTGTGCTCAGTGAACATCCCTGCCATCCTCAGGGGACCCTATCATCACCTGTGAAAAATATGGCTTAGGCAATAAATATAAAAACCCAGATTGGCGCACTTGGGATATGTGCTGCCTTCTCTCTGACCTACGTGAAATAGTCAAAAATTAGTAAAAGAAACATTTGATAAAGGCATAAACCATATGCTAAATTCCAACTGAAAAGTCAATTGGAAAGCAATGAACTCAAAAGACAGAGTTTCAAAAAAAAAAAAAAAAAAAAAAGTTTCACAAACCTTTACAAAGAATCCCAGGTCTATAACATGTTGTGTTTACAGTCTGTTTTTTAGGCAAATTAAAGGTTAACAATGTAATTCCCAGTAGCATAAGACATCTACAACTGGTAAATTACTAGAAGATGTTTAAGTCACATTTTCATGACAATCTTTATCTGAGTACTATTGTGACAGTTGAATTTTGGTCGAAACTGAAAATGTCACAGAAAAATGGAGCCATTTGGCAGGAAAAACAGACACCATCTATTCAATAATTGATAGATTGTTCTTTTGTGGGGGAGGGTAGGCCAGAGGGAGAGGGAGAGAGAAAATCTTAAGCAGCCTTCACACCCAGCAGGGAGCCCTGCGTTGGGCTCATTCTTATGACCCAGAGATCACGACCTGAGCTGAAGTTAAGAATTGGACTCTTGGGGCGCCTGGGTGGCTCAGTGGGTTAAAGCCTCTGCCTTCAGCTCAGGTCATGATCTCAGTGTCCTGGGACCGAGCCCCACATCGGGCTCTCTGCTCAGCAGGGAGCCTGCTTCCCCGCCTGCTTCCCCCTCTCTGTCTGCCTGCCTCTCTGCCTACTTGTGATCTCTCTCTGTCAAATAAATAAATAAAATCTAAAAAAAAAAAAAAAAAAAAAAAGATTTGGACTCTTAACCAACTGAGCCACCCAGGAGCCCCATGGACAAGTTGTTCTTACATGATTATTCCTAAAATAGAGGAACCTAACAGTACTCTCACAGCTAAAGGTCTTATTTTCTGCCAGCAAAGTGGCTTTTGTATATTATGATTCCTCTTCAGATACCTAAGGCCTTTTATTTATCTTTTAAGAGATATACTTACTTTATCTTTATTTAGCAGTGGTACAAAATTAACTTGAAAATAATAATCCTGGATACTGATGCTAATTTTAGATCTGTCCACCATGACTCTCAGACGCATGCTGAGCTTCAGCAATGCCTGATGATTGTTTCATTGACCATATCTTAGGCTATGCTCTGTGAAACTTCAACACATTCCTGAATTAGCACATGCATTTGTTTTCTGCACAACTAGATGAGATACTTAAATAGCAGAGAATGCTCCGTCTGCTTTGAATAACAAAACAATGATTTCATTTTTCTCACTGTGCTTACCATTCAAGTCTACAGCTTTATGCCATTTTCATGGAATAACAATGTAAATGGCAGCATGGGCCCCACAACACTTCAATTCCCTGATGTCCTGGATCCTGAATTTCTAATTTCCCTTAGTGAATAGCTTTCCAAAAGTCTCTTCAGTCCTGAGGTAGGTTTTATAAAGCTGTAGGGAATATCTCCATTAAGCTATCAGGCTACTTACTTCAAAACTGACAATAGTCATGTTGATTATTTTGTAGGTTATAAATATTTTTCAAAGTGATTCTGAATTATTTCAGTTCTCTTATCTTCTCAATTTTCTTATGCATTTAGTTGGGGGAATCAAATTCTCTAAAAAATTCAATCAGCTGGAATGCTGCTTACTTTCTCAATCAGTACCTAGCGTTTCCAGAAGACAGTTCTTGCTAAGAAACCCACTGGTATGCAGAGGTGCCTCTGTTCCTCAGAAGGGCATCTCTGCTGCTTTTAAGCTTTCTATGTCTAATATTATCAAAGTGCTTTTTGATGAAAAAGTGTTGTCACTGTGACTGCTTTTTAATTACCCAAATTAATATCTCTCCTCAAACACTTTTGCTTTACAAGTTCCTACACCCTGTTTATATCCTGCCCTTTCCCTTTTGAAAAAGCAATTATATCTGTAATCACTGACTTAGTACATGCCTTCCTCACATAACCATGAGGACAGTTCCCCGAGAGCATGGGGTTCATGAAGATGAAGAGGTTCATTCCTCTTCATCTCTGTACCCCAGTATCTGGCCCCACTCTGGAACATGGTAGGTACTCAAAAAATATGGAAGAAATGAATGAATGAAAATCTACTGATAATTGGTTTCTGATCTGCAAATAACCTCCGCAAGAATCATTAATCTTCAAAATTCCTATTTGCATTTACCTAGGTCATCTGACAAAATAAAATAAGGGTAATAGTTTTAAACTAAAGCTTCCAAAATGTCTTCTTTCAAAAATCCATTATTCGGAATATGATTTATTTAAACTGTTACATACGTTAGGGACATTGAGACTGAGAGGGCAATTTTCAAAGTACTTACATTAAGATTTTTCTTTCTCTTCAAGTTTCTTTCTCTTCAAAACTCTCTTCAAGTTTCTTAGTTGAGAGAGCATTTTTTTTTTTTTTCAGAAAGACAGAGTATTAGGTAGTTCATAAGGCCTTTGTTCATATAAGTGAAAATGGAAATATGCTGGTGGACTGAGATCCTATCATTCTTTTGGCATGTACCTTCAGCCAGACACACTGTGGAGAAATCCCTTCCTCCTGTAATGGAGATACAGTGGGAGCCAAAAAATGCACATAAAATCACTTGAATATACAGATTCTGATTCCAAGAGCTTATAAATCTAATTCGGCAGAAATATATCAGACAACATAATAGGAGAAATTTCAATTGCTGGACAAAATTTAAGCAAAACTGTGACCTAACATATAGGGGTGAGATTTCCTCAATCATCACAAATGGAAGTTAATTCAAGTATATGTTTAACTTCAAAGATTAAATAGACTTTTACTTTGTGTCATAGATTTTTAATAATTTTCTTTTACTGCAAAATCATGAGGTAAAAATGTCCATATGAAACCCCATTATTGGGGCACCTGGCTGGCTCAGTGGGTTAAAGCCTCTGCCTTGGGCTCAAGTCATGATCTCAGGGTCCTGGGATCTAGCCCCGCATCAGGCTCTCTGCTCAGCAGGGGGCCTGCTTCCTTCCCCCTCTGTCTCTGCCTGCCTATTTGCCTATTTGTGATCTCTCTCTCTCTCTCTCTCTCTCTCTCTCTCGCTGTCAAATAAATAAATAAATCTTTAAAAAAAAATACCATTATTCCACAAAATCTTTTTTAAAAAGTCAGAGATAGAAATCTGCACAGACACCCACAGACTAGTCAAACTATTTAGAGTATTTAGACCTAATGGACATTCTCTTTCAAGAGCTGGTCATTTATGTTAATCTTCGCTGGATAAAAATGTTGGCAGAAATA
This sequence comes from Procyon lotor, assembly GCA_028646535.1. Classification (NCBI taxonomy): domain Eukaryota; kingdom Metazoa; phylum Chordata; class Mammalia; order Carnivora; family Procyonidae; genus Procyon; species Procyon lotor. The sequence continues at coordinate 77,517,571 of CM053609.1, forward strand.
ATGTACTAGCTACATTCATATCTCTCTAACTTTGTTCCCTGAAGTAGCAATGCCTCAGGAGGTTAACAAGGGTATTTGAAATAGAGAAATTTAGTCAAATATGTTGTGGAAAGCTACATTAGGCAAATTTAAGGAGGATATTTTACTGCAGGGACTTTTTAATTGCCATTTAAAAAATCCAGAATGTAAACAAGTCTCAAATTTTCAGTTAATTCTCTACTTATTTTTAACTTTCTTAGTTTGTTTTTATCATTAAGTTTCAAAAATTTATACAGTAAAACACAACTTATTTTTTGTAATAATATTATTCCAGAAATCCTCACTTGTGCAGAGTAAAAAGAGCACCTCAGGAAAGGTTTGAAACATGATCAGATTTTTTTTTTTAAGATTTTCTTTATTTGAGAGAGAGAGAGCAGGAGCTGAGGGAGAGAAAGGGGCAGAGGAGAGAGAGAAGCAGATTCTCTGCTGAGACAAGAGCTCAACATCACAAATCATCACCACAAATGGAATCCAGGACCTTGAGATCATGACCTGAAACAAAGGCAGACACTTAACTACTGGAGCCACCCGGATGCCCCCAGGATAAGATTTCTTTAAGAGATAATTAGCGTAGGCACCTGGGTGGCTGGAGCACCTGCTTTTGGCTTGGGTCATAATACCAGGGTCCTGGGATCCGTCTGAATCAGGCTCCCTGCTCAGTGGGGAGCCTGCTTCTTCCTCTCCTCTCTGCTTCTGCTCTCGCTATCTCTCTTACAAATAAATAAGATTTTAAAAAGAGATAATTAGTACTAAAGCCAGGATTTGGACTTACCTTTAGTGTTATGTTTTCTCCATTATAACAACAACAAAAACATAGTATTTAATGAATCCTATATGCTAGACACCAGGATCAACACCTTATGTAGCACCACATAAAATCCTCATAATACTTATATGATATGGGTACCATAACTCTATGTTTATGTTGACTGAGAAGATACATATACATAAATGTCTTTTAAGCAGGGTTATTACTAAATTTAGAAAATCTTGAATGATAACTTTACTCCCCCTCCTTAAACCAAGTGATTAAAACTTACATTACACCACTTCTGCTCAATTTTGCTGTGAACCTAAGATTGCTCTAAAAAAAAAAATCTATTAAAAACAACAGCTCTCACTGTGAAGCAGTACCCAAGACTAAGTGAGACACCACTGCCTACGGTGGCATTTGTAATCTCTGTTCAATTGTTTCATGATTATCTGTTCACACTAAAGTGCACGCACACGCGTGCACATGCATGTGTGTGCATGTACATATTCCAAACCAAAACAAATGATATAAAAACAATGAAAGTAAGAGCAAATGCTTGATGAGTTCCTACATTATAAGCTCGTCGCATGTGTGCACTGACTTAGTCTTAAAATCAACCCTATGAGATAGATAACACTTCACACTTGATGAAAGTGAAACAGAATGAAATGATGTATCCAAGGTGAAACAGCTAGAGTGGTAGTACCAGGATTTGAATTTAGGTAATCTCACACTGGATCACCTTGTGCACTGCCACCATTTGAACAGGATACCATCATTTGAAGAATTCTTCAAACTTCAATAAAGAATATCACTCACACTGTTTATTTGATACAGGATCTTATATGTTTAAATAGAAATGAGTTTTGAGTAGCCCTATTATGGGTAGTTTGGAGAAGGGTTTTTAATCATGATTCCTTTAAATAATGACACTCCTTTTACTTTTTTCTCCATAGAGAAGAAATTTTTTTATTTAAATATTTAAAATTTCTAACACCAATAAAAATGTTTCCTCCCACTCAATTAACTAAATATGTACTTTTTTGAGTCTAGCATAAGGAACATAGATCATAGCAAAAAGATCATATGCCAGATAAGACAAATCTGGTCATAGAATGCTACTGGGCTAAGGACAAAGAGGGAAGATTGTTACTGTCTTCAACATCTCAATAAATGGCACTTCCATCTACTCATTTGCTCAAGAGAAAAATAAATAAATAAATATGATTCCTTTATGAATGCTGATCAATTATTCAGCATGTTTTAATAGTTCTACTTCAAAATATATTCTGAATCACTCTGTATCTCTGAATTATTTCCTAAACTACTGCCACAATCTCCTGCTTCTCCCTGTATAACAGTCTTTTACAAATATATAACAGAGCATGCAATTGCTCTGCTTAAAAAAGTATGCTCAATAGTTTTAGAATGAAATCCAAACTCTTTTGTAGCCCAACAAAGGGCACAGAATCTGTACCTTGCCTATCCCTCTGACTTCTACTCTGTTCTCCCACTTATTCGCTACACTCTAGTTATACTGTCTTTATTGCTTTTCCACCTTAGGGATGTTGTCCTTGCTTTTCCTTCTAGAATGCTCTTTCTTGTCATTAACATCCAGGTCACCTTTTCAATCAATTACATTATACCGTGGTACACTTACCCTTCATTTCCCACTTAGATACTCAGTCTATCACATTATTTTATATTCTTCTTAGGATTCATCGTTACATGAAATTAATTGCTAATCCTCCCCATCTTTCCCACTGGATATAAATACTGTTTCTCTTGTTCACTGATTTATCCTCAGTATGCAGAATGGTGCTGAGGACATTGAGAAACCCAATAAAAATTCTTACAATGAATGAGTACACCATTGTGTGGGTAATAAATGAAACTAGCATTAGTAATTTTGTCTGGAAACTCAAGTCTGCACAAAATAATTCATATAGATTGTACTTAAAGTGAATTTTGACCATTTGATAACTCATAATGCATAGATGCAGAAGATGATGCATGCTTTAGAATAAGAGTAAGACCATTCCAGAACACAATACTATGAGATGAGCATGTCACAGAAAGGACTGCTGCACATGAATAAAGGAGAAGTCCAGAAGATGCAAGACCATTATTTGACATACAATTGCAAAGAAGGCTTATAATTTCCTTAGTGAGAAAGAATTAGAACTGAATATCAAAGACCTGTATAGTTTTTATGTTATCTCACCATTATCTGAGACTAGCAGATAGATAATAGAGAGATTTGTGTGTATGTATAGGTGTATTTGTAAAAATATGTGCATTATGTGTACATCTATTTTTATATTTTATACTTATATGATTTCATCAATTTTACTGTATGGTAACATATGGATGGCCCTATTCTCAGTTTGTAATTTGAACTATGCTCAAAAAGTCTTTATTATTTTGTATAAATCATTATTTCATGTGGCATTTTACAAAAATGTTATTAAGGTTAATAACTTGGTGGGATGGGGAGAAGAAGAACAAGAAAAAGCTCCATATATGAAGGACAGCTCCATATATATAAAGATTTTTATAAGAGACAATTAACAGGGAAAAACACCACTTAGAGAAGGACGTCCCAGAAGGATCTTTTGTTTGGGTTTGAATGATAATAAGACTATAAAATATGTATGTATGGAAGTTCTAGATGCAGATTCTTGAAAACTGTATTCTTCTTTAAGGTGATTTTTTCATTTTGAAATAAACACATTCCAAATATTAAAAATCAAATATAAACTTAAATCTGAAAATTAGTCTTTATACAGGCTAAAGAGAATTTATTTTGTGGTGAGAATGCATGATAACTCATCATGAAAATGTCTGTACCTCTCAAATATAAGGAGAAAATGCCTCGTTGAAACCTTAAAACAACCCATAACAACAATTTCTGTGAAACACAATTAAACTTGAGAACTGCACATTAATCTTTTCAACTATGAGAACGACTGGATAATACTGATATGGTATTCTCCTGATTAATTATCCTAATTCATAAGTAATAACAAACAACAAAGTGAAAAAAAAAAGCTCTTTAGATTTTTCTCTTCAATTTCCAATTAAGTATTCAGTTTGAAGTGGCACACAAAATAGAATGATATGTTTTCGATGGAACACATCCCTAGAAAAGCTTCTCTGTGAACTGATCATCAAATTAAAATAGCAATTCAAAAAAAGGAAAGAAAAATCTGGCAAGATCAATAAATGTGCTTTAGTGAAATCAAGGAATAATTTATCTTTCTTAGGAGTTTAGCACCAGTTTCTTTCTTTCTTAGGTGCAGCTAATCCATAGATCTAGACTAACTGCATGATAAATTTTAATCTTGGCATGTTTCAACAATAGATCTCTCAATAATGAGAAGAACATCTTTCACACAATCTGCACTGAATCAGATGGTTAGCAGAATCATGTGAGCTTCCCCTAACTCACTGCTCATTGGCACTTTCTAAGGAAAAGAATTGCTAGACAATTGAAACAAATTCACCACTTCAGGAAGTATCTGGAATCACATTATGTCCCAGGAAAGAGAAAAATGGTTCTGCTTTTCTGACCCTGTCTCTTGATTCCCACTACCTACTTTAGAGACAATTACTCAGTTGCAATTAAGTCTCGCTTCAAATGAGAACATTTTGGGGGGGGGGAGGACTGTGGAGAACAAGGAGATTGTGTGTTTGTAATTGTTTGTAATTTATGTTTGGAAGGATAATAACAAAGTGACATGGAGAACCTGGTCCAAAGACTTCTTTTTGCCTTATTACACTAATCAAACTGGTGAGTGCTAGTATTTAGAATAGTGTTGGAAACAGTATCTGTAAATCCTAACACTCAGAAATCACAGAAATCCCTCTCCTCCCTTTACCTACCCCTCCTCAGCTCTCTCTTGCTATTCCACAACCAGAAATGTCATTTTCTTTAAATCTTTCTCTGTACTCCCATCAGTCTCAGACTTTTCTGGGAGAAATAGGTATTACTTTCTTTTTGCCTTCAGAGAACACATCTGAGACATTTTGTAAATGTACAAAAAAAGTAATGGCTTTTCACAACATTTTACTGTATTGACAATGGTGGCATGATGGCAGTTTATGGGAAATTTGTTTGTTAAGAGCAGATTTATTTAAATACTGGCAATCTAAAAACAATAAAATTCAGTACCATTTTTATTTAAATTATCACACAGTTTAAAGAGCACCTGACATTCACCAGCCATGGTCTACTATTATTACTTTGGTGTATTTACTTCCAGACATTTTTGTTCTAAGGTAACTCATGATAACTTGCAATATGTAAAGAATTCCAGAACTTGCTATTCTTCCCCAAGTAGTATATAAAGAATGTCTTTCCTCCTCTATAAAAATGGATCTTTATCATATGTTAAAGGCTACATATATCAAATACCATAAGCTAGTTTTTGATTTTTCACAGCATTTACATGGAGAAAGAGAGAGAGAGAGATACTTTTTTAAAGAATTATTTTTCCAAAATGTTAACCTTTATAGAAAATAATTTTAGGTTCTATTTTTTAACTCTAGAAACTTTCATTTTTTAGCAATTTCAAAGTTTAAAGGGCCATTGTAATTCTATTAAAAGCACTTCATACCTAGATCATCTTGTGATGCCAAAGAGTAACAAAGTGGTCAAAGGGAAAAAAATGTATTGAAAAGATAAAGTGAGGGTGCCTGGGTGGCTCAGTGGGTTAAAGCCTCTGCCTTCGGCTCAGGTCATGATCTCAGGGTCCTGGGATCAAGCCCCACATCAGGCTCTCTGCTCAGCAGGGAGCCTGTTTCTCCCTTTCTCTCTCTGCCTGCCTCTCTGCCTACTTGTGATCTCTCTCTCTCTGTCAAATAAATAAATAAAATCTTTAAAAAAAAAGAAAAGATAAAGTGAGGTAATATCAAAAGGGCACAGAAGCCAACCTGAAAAATATCTCACTGATCAAATTTGGAACAACTTGATCAAGAAAATAAATAATGATGGTTTTAGATTATAACCCAAAAAATAAAATAAATATCCATGATTCTCTACTTATGTCCATAAAAAGCTGAAGACATAAGTGGAGAGAAATGACAATTATTTCTTAAATAAAATTTCAATCTGTAAAATGGAGATGAAATAGGAGAATTTAAAAATCATCATTATATCACCACTGTAACAAGTGCCATAGGCCTGATCCTTTGAAGGTGAGCAAAAATTTAGTGAGCAGGACATCACCTAAAACATACTGTGTGTGATAAGCAGAATAGTGTCCCTGCAAAGATGTCCACATCCTAATCACAAAACCTGTAAATGTTATTCTTCATGATGAAGAGGAGTTAAGGCAGCAGATGAAATCAAAGTTGCTCATCAGTTGACCTTAAAACTAAGGAGGTTATGTTGAATTATCTGGGTGTGCCCCAGTGGAATCACGAGTGTCCTTAAAAATGGAAGAGGTCAGAACGTTGCAGTGTGAAAGAGTCTCGATGCTCCCTTACTGGCTCTGAAGATGGATCTTAGGGGGCCACGAACCAGGGAATATGGGTGGCTTACAGAAGCTAGAAAAGGCAAGAAAAAAAGATTCTCTTCTAGGGCCTGCAAAAAAGGACACAATCCTAAAGATGCCTTGATTTTTTCAAGTGAGAGCTAATAATAAAAAACAGTAAGACAATAAATGTATGCTGCCTTAAGTTGTTCTGTGGTAATCTATTATGGCAGTGATTTAAAAAAAGATACACTAATTACAAGAAAAAAAAAAAGTTTATAACGAAGAACCTTGGCAAATTAACTTCCTGATCAAGATTAACATTGTCATTAAGGCACATCACCACCACACATCCCCAGATATGAGGCAATGAAAAAGACATATCATCTTCCTGGTATTCTGCAAATAACGCGTAGCCATAAATCTAACCATGAGAAAGCATGAGCCACACCCAAATTGATAGATACTTACAAAATAAACAACAATACTCTGAAAGTATCAAGGCTACGAAAGACAAGGAACCATCATCACAGACTGGAGGAGACAAAGGAGACATGACAACAAAATTCAATGTGGGATGCTGGATTGTATCCTAGGACACAAAAAGGGCATTAATTAAGAAAAAAAGTGAAATCTTTAAAGGTTCTATAATTTTGTTAATTTAGTACTGGTATTGTGTAACAGTCAATTTCTTACTTTTTTTTTTTTTTTTAATTTTTTTACTTATTTGACAGAGAGAAACACAGCGAGAGAAGGAACACAAGCAGAGGGAATGGTAGTGGGAGAAGCAGGCTTCCTGCTGAGCAAGGAGCAGGATGCGGGGCTCGATCCCAGGACCCTGGGATCTGACCTGGGCCGAAGGCAGACGCTTAATGACTGAGCCACCCAGGCGCCCCAAATTATTACTTTTGACAAATGTTCTGTGGCTATGTCGGACATCAGCATAAGGGCAAGCTGGGTGGAGGGCATAAGGGAAAGCCACACTATTTCTCAACTCTTCTAGAAGTCTAACATGTCAAAATTTATATATGTATATACATACACACACATATATCCACACACATATGAATGTAGAGTGGCGCAGAATAGAATGTCATAATTGCGCTAAAATGAACTTTTTTTCCTCTGAAATTCTCTGAAGAAAGTGGGCTTTTAAATTACACTTTTGTGAAAAATATCTTAACACTCTTCAACATCCCTATACAGAAAACAATTTTACTTTCTGTTCCTGGAAGTTTCTAGCCTCTGTGGTATTTCTGTGTGTTTATTTAATATTTCCTTTACTCCCAGACATTTTATTGACATGAAATTGACTAGTTCTCAACACTTTCCACTAGAAAGTGTTCTCAGGATTTGATACTAATGGACACTATCATTTTGTCCTTTCAGGTGACTTTTTCTACATTCATTTCCTACTGATATTAAGTGAAGGTTTATTTACCTAGTTTCACTCTATTGTCTAGATGGATGTGTGCACTATTATTTGACACCAGTTTTGTCTAACACTATCCCAAATCTGAAGTTTATGATGTGAATGTCAGTGTCGGTGCAGCCTCTCCCAATAAGACAGTAACACTGAACCATATTTTTCAAGGACAAGGATTTCACAAATTCACAGAAATACACAAGGGATTAAGAGACTTATCAGATAAGCTAAATTTAAGTCGTCTGATAACTTTAAATGAGAATCTCTGTTTGAAGATCTACCTTGGGAGCTGCTGCAATTCCCATTACACTTGGGCTACTTCTTTTCCCTAACTCTCTCTATTCTCATACCCCCCACCTCTTTCTCCATACTCCAAGTTGCCTTCTCCTGCAACTTGCCAACACATGATGCCTTTTCATCATCTGTTTCCTTTAGTTAAAAAACTAAAACTATGAAATTACTGGTTGTTTGTTCTGGATTATTGACAGCTGGGCAATGGACAGACAGGTGGAGGATGTGAGCTCTCATGTTAACCTGGGAAATCATGAAATTAATTTATGAAAACAGAAACAAAAAGAGACCAGGTACCTAAAGAACACAGATAGACATTGCTCCTGTATAAGAATCTGTCGGTCCACACTGCACTGACCATGACCCACTGTAGAGTCCATGTAGCATCTAGAAGTTCACTATTTGCTTGAGAAATAATCAGAACCATTGTGATCACGATTTTGAGGCTTGCGAGTGACATAATTCTAATTCCTAATGTAAATCATCATATTGTTTAAGTGATGATAAAGTCCTGAAGCCATGGGAAGATGGTCCACCTATTTCCTTTACATATTCAGTGATCTCTGGAAAACTGGATGATCTTTCTGGACTTCAATTATATTCTCTTTTAAAATGAAATAAGGAAAAATAAAATAAAATAAGGATTAAATAGATGAAAGGAGATAAACAGTGTTCTCAGAACAGTGTGGGTGTGTGTGTGTTTGTATATGTGTGTGTGTATACACATATACACGCTTATCTTTTGGCTTTAGCAATCTCAGCCACTGAAAAAATTCAGTAGAAAAATGATATATTGAGTTCTATGATATGACTCTTTAAAAACTACATAAGAAAATAAAACACTTTAATATACAAAGAGTAGATCCTTAATTTTTTGTTTCCATGTAATCTCCACATTGAAGTTGAACAATACAGAGAGAAAGACCAAAACAAAGCATATATACTTGTACGTAGTGAGGAGGGAAAGAGGGAGAGAGACTAAGGAAGAGGGAAAGGGAGGGAAGGAGGAAGAGAAAGGGAGAAATACGAGTTCAAATCAGGGCTCTGACAAGTAATAGCTGTGTTATCTTGAGCAAATCTTTAACAATTTTGAGCTTCATTTTCCTCACCTGTCAAATGAGTTGCTCTGATTATTAAGTTAGATAATGTAAAGGGCCTAGCAAACTATTTGGTACATGGGTATCATCATTAATACATGTTAGTTTCCCAGTCATTACTAATAGATATTAAGTACACTTAAGTCAGTGTGGAGAAGGGAGAAAAAGGACTCAAAGAAATGAATTACTTAGGGATTTAAAGGATTTTGCTAAGGCTTTTGATTTTTTCCTCATTTTTCTAAACACTAATAAATAGAAAATGATTAATTTCAAATTTAGTTCATAGTTCTATCAATGGGGATAAAATGTATTTAATATGTAAAGATAGATCAATGTATGCGTTATATACATGGGAGTCATTTGGAAGGGAAAAAAAGGAGAGAAAAAGTAATGTATATAGCTTAGTACTGAAAATTGCCTAATCATAAAAGTATATTTCCCATACATCAAAGAGAGGACTAGCTACTAAATTACGGGTGGTAAGAAGACAAGGTAATTATCTGGTATAATTACAGGTAAAATCTATCTACCTGTCTATCATCTACTTATCTATCTATCTATCTATCTATCTATCTATGACACACGCACAAGTAAGTATTTGAAAAGCAACATCTGAGTGTGGGGTATATAAATTTTGGTATGGTTACTCTGTGTCCCAATACTTCAACACCCAGTAAGAAGAGGAATACAGTGCTTTACTTAAAACCCATCTTGCAAAATAAAATTGTACCTTATGACAGCGATCCACTCAGTTACTATCCTTAGCTCTAGTGGGAGTGTCACACACAAAGAAGAGTGGCTGCACCTTCCTAAAAATATCAGATTCACTCAATTTTTAGCTAAGCCAAGATTTCCTTTGTGTATTGCCAGACATTTCTTGAATGCATTTCTGAAAGGCAAGTATATTTTCCCCCAGACCTTCCATCGTTTCTTAAATGGGGAACGGGGCACATTTTCACCTTAGGAGACCCACAAATGAGTGTGAGTCTGGGCTCTGAAGTGTAGACCAGCATGTCTCAGCACGCCTGGAGATCGGTTTTCCTGAGCATCAAGTTATTTTCACTCACAAAACCCTTTACCCACAGTTTAACCGCCTGGCTTAGCATTTTCTGTGACCCATGAAGCATAGCTCCCATTGTCTTCATAATGTTTAACTTGTTCTATAAAACTGTCCAGGGTCACCATAAGTTGTCATTTGCATCAGCCTTTTTCTAGGACCCCTCGTTCTTTCTCGCTCCCTAAAGCTGGTTCCTTTCTGTCAGACAGCCCATCCTCACCAGAAAAGGCCTCCTCAAGCTCCACTGTGTTCTGTGCACCCAATACTTCAACAATTAAGATCTTAGCTTATGGTTTTCTTTAAACTGGGCCATCTCACAAAAAAGGTGCCCATGAATACATCTCTAATATCCAAAGCCTTCTCTTTTCTCTACTTGAGAGGTTGCTCTTCTCATGTAGATAAACGAAAGATAAGAAATTCTGGTTTTAAAAAATGGCTAGAGGTTTTAGTCCTGGATGAATACCTCAGGCACTCGAGTGGAACAGGGGTGAGAAAGATATCTAATGTTGTTATATACATTTCATGCTTACGTATGAACTATAGCCCATATCTAGTAGTTCAAACAGAGTAGATGGTGCTTTCTTTTTTTATATATAGTATACACAATATTACTTATACAATATATTACTATATATAATATATACTGTATTTAATACTATACAATGTAACTGTATATGTGTATAGCTGTACATATTGATAAACATCTAATTCTATCTATAAATTTATATATAATATCCCAAGTGGAGTTCATAGGTAGAGTAGGACGGAAAAAGTCAGGAAACTGGACACATTCATCTGCTACAGTAGACTACACTTTATGGGTCAACCCACCACATTTCCTTGCAATATCTCAGGTTTCCAGGGAAACCATACAAAGTATTCCACAGACAGATCCTTTCTTAAATAAAGCATTGGCTCTGATCTGAGTTTTCCACCCAAGCTCATTGATCCACACCTGCCGGAAGGAGAACAGGACTCTGGGTTTTGCATGCCCTCTGTGTGTTCCTCAGAGTCACAGACATACACCCAGACCATGTCATTTTTCATTCTGTAATGTTGACTACAGAGTGTAATGCTGGTTGATTTGTCTGTCTTCACCACCATGTGGAAAGCTGCTGAAAGAGTTGGAACATTAGTCATTTTTCTACCTTTGGTGCCTAGAATTGTGCTTTTTTCTAATTTTTTTAAACTCACCTCTATGAGAAGTAATCCTCTGCATTCCAAAGTAGTTAAATGGGGTATAAACATTGACTAATGGAAAATTATAAGGGCCACCTTTATTGGAATCTTTCTTAAAAGATTCTGAGAGAGAGAGAATGAGTAGGGTGGAGGGGCAGATGGAAAGGGAAAAGGATACTCCCAACTTGAGATCATAACCCTGAGATCATGACCTGAGCTGAAGGCTCTCCACTTGAGATCACAACCCTGAGATCATGACCTGAGCTGAAGACGGATGCTTATCTGACAGAGCCACCATCTTAAAGCAAGATATTTTACCTCTTTGTACCTCACATATCTCAACTGGACTTAGAAAATTAAATGTGATAATGCACCCAACTGTAAATCTCAGTAAATATTAGCTACTATTTGTATTCTATTTTGTATCTTTGTAATCTATATCTTTGATACACTTCTAATTATTCAAACCATATTATGTATTTTTTCTTTTTTACAAAGTACACACACACACACACACACACACACACACACATATTGCCTATTGCCATTCTAGAAATACTACAAGTTGCTAGAAGACAATAACTATGTCTGCAATTCTTTAGTGGCCATAGTATTTCCTCATTTCCTCATAGTATTTGTACTCAAATATACCCACAGTTTGTACATAGAATGGGTTTACCAAATTTCAAATGGAGTATAGGGCAGAGTGGAGGCTACAAATGACAGGAATGTACGGAGTGAAACAAATCAGCCTTTCAATGTGATCAGGGAACTGGGACCATTCTCGTAATTTAAGAATATGATCAGAATTTCTTTTGCAGCTGATCTTTTAAATTAAACAAACAAGCACAGCTGGAAAAACACATGCAAATTTTGGTATTTCGGTCCAGCAATATGCAAGCATATCCACAGTAGGAGTAATTTACTGAAGAAGCCTCATTAATGAGCTCTAGCACTGGTTTATTCTGAGCAGTCATGCTATACTCTAATAAAGGCAACGTTTTCCTGGGTACTACACAAGGTCATATCTTATGTATAGTATCTCTCCCCACAAAATGCCAGTCTTCTTAGTCAAGGATCTTTTCCCATTGTAGACAGCTTTTCATGTGCACATGGGGCCATGGCTCAGCACCTCATCCTGAAGTACCTCCAGACTGAATTGTCACATTCCAGTCCACATCTGACCATGATTCAGACGTACGAATGGATGGATGCATTCAACCTATCCGTTTACTAACTGTACTCTGTTATTAGTTGTTAGCTGTTTGTGCATTGATTTAACTTCCTACCACATTTGCAAACCTAAAGCCTAAAAGAATAACCTAAATGGAAAATATTTTAGCTCACCTCCAAGATAAGAAGGTCAGATTTTGCAGTGCCACAAAGAAGGAGAGCCAAGAGCATACCAACAGCAAATGTCTCACCTTAGAAAGAAGACTTGGCACCTATGCGCATGAAGCTTCAGGTGTACCCCATAACCCTGAAAGAAATTCTCCTGGATGGAAGCCAACAGGCAGACACCATGTCCTGACCTTATAGCCCGGCACACTGCATTTCTGCAAAGGATTTCAAATATTCATTATCAGGCTCTAAAGAGCCTCCACTCCCGAGATATGTAAGCCGGTACAGCTTCTTCTAGCTCCATGATGCCATTTTCGAGAGGCAAGAGTTGAGAATATGCTGCATCTCTATTCCCGCAGCTGCGATTCTCAAGCTGGAAAGAGGAAATGTCAGCAATGCAAAAAGCAAAAGAAGAACCAGACCAATTGGTACTGCTAGCGCCTGATTCATTAGCATGGGCCAGGGGTTATTTTCCAGTGTAGAGAAAAGCTGGCACAAATGCCTGGCAATGTGCTCGAAGCTCTATCAGGGAAAGGAATTGATCATTTGGATAAGTTAAAAAAAAGTCTCTCGTTGCCTCACTGTCTCTTATGTGTGGTGCTACTGTACTGCTTTAGGAACAAGCATAGTGTGTCTATTTTTAGGGCAAATGTGCCTACTCTATCTTCGCCAACTAAATCTTTCTACATGACTAATTTGCAAGTTGAATTATCTTGGTAAATAGGCTGACTCACTAGCAAATAATCTGCAGAATTTAACTATGCATTAGGTTTCTGTAGTGAATTAGGTCCTTTTGTCTTGCTCAGGATGCTGAAATGAACTACAGTAGTGCTCTGGTTAATAAAAAAAAAAAAGAAAGAAAGAAAAGAAAAAAGTTATTCCAAAGGCAAGAAGAGTCTTTCTTTGGAAGAGTTCGGTATGATGGAGATAAATATAGCAGGCTATATTAAGAGACAGGGTGTTGAGTTAAGTCAAATAAGGAAATGAACCACAGTTCAGATACAAATGTGCATAATTGGTATACATATATATGTTGTGTGTGTGTTTCCTATACATATTTATACTTACATAACCATTTAACACAAAATGTGCATAGCAATCACCCAGCAGTTATTCAAGAAACATTCGTGAAGTGGATGAATTGAAATGCGAGGTTAACATTCCCACATAGTCAATAGGTCCTCCCTCTCTGCGGCCCTTACCCCCTCTAAGCCTGAGATGATTCAGTAGTGAGAGGACACATTTTACTTCATAGATACAGAAAAATATTTCCCTTTCCATCGTGTGGTTTAAAAGAACACCAAATAATTTGTAACTATAGGGATAATGGTTGACATTTTTAAAAAGATACATTTTTATCCAAATATTTTTTGAACATGGCAGAACTCAAATTTGCTATACCTGAGTACCTAACAGTAGGGGATGGGTGGGAGATGGGGGTAGGGAAGTTGGAAGTAGTTTATCAGCATAAGTATTAGGAACTGCTGGTGCATGGTGATAATAAAAAGCAGACCGACTTTTGGCCAGTTTTTTTTTTTTTTTTCATTTTTGTTTGTGAATTCTTGACAGACATTGCACCTCCTTATTGCCTGCACTGCCTTATTAGAGTGCACTGTTCCTATCAGCTCTCCCCCCGGGCCAGGATTCTCTGAACAAACCTATAGCAGAAATGCAGACTGGGTGTTTCGGACAATGCCCCTGCTCTACCTACAATGCTTTTAATTCTTTTACCCTCCTCTGCACTGGCTCCAATGTGCCTTCACCCCAAATAGAAAGCACCTATGGTTGCCTAGAGAAGGGACGCCCTCAAGCTCTGGACTTGGCTTTGCCTGCACACAGAAACAGATGAACCCTTGGGGGCAGATCTCAGTGAGCATATATGGATACCACGCCCTGAAAGGACAGCTCTGAAGTGTGATCCCCACTATCTCCAGAACCCGCTGAAGGACTGAGTCCAAGGTACTTTCCATGCGACCTTGAACTTACATCCTTACTTATTAACCTTCCTTTCCCTGTGCCATTTCTCACTCTTGGGAATACTTTCCAATAAACCACTTTTTCATGAAACCTTGTCTTAGGGTCTGCCTCTGAGGAGAGTTAGGGCAACCTTAGACACACATGAATGTCATATCTAGACCTGGCAGAACTGAGAAACACTAGACAATTTTATCTTCTTCTAGAGGAGAGTGGAAAAAATAGACTATTCTAGTTTGAATCTTGGTACCTCCGAGTTCATAAAAGAAAAGCTAATATAAACCCCATGGTTTTACTTGGCACAACTGTACCCTTGCTCTAGGCTTCCAGAGATTCCCTAGGAAGAGAAGTGTCAAAAATTAGAAAACAAAAAGACCTTCTTCTAACTCTAAGGGTGCCCTTTGCTTCCACAGTTATGCATAGATAAGGGAAAGATATGATTGTTTTCCCTGGAATCCAAGGCATTATTTTATAGAAATCCATCACTTCTCCTATATCAGACCCTTATGTCTTCCAAAGGTAGAATTAAATTCAAGGTCACAGCTAATAACTGAATATATATGGCAAGCCCTGATTCCATTTGGGGACTGCACATTCACATTCTAAAGCATTCCCTACCTTCAGTATTACAATATAATAGGAAAGACAGATTTGTGCACAGCGACTATAAAGCAAGGAAAAAATACACACCTCACAGAGAAACACAAATAAAGGCTTATGGGAGCTGAAAGGTGAGATGGATAACCCCTGAACTAGGTTGCTCGGTAGTCAGGCAAAGCAGAATGGCCAAGATGGGGGCGCCTGGGTGGCTCAGCGGGTTAAAGCCTCTGCCTTCGGTTCAGGTCATGATCTCAGGGTCCTGGGATTAAGCCCCACATCGGGCTCTCTGCTCAGCAGGGAGCCTGCTTTCCCCTCTCTCCCTGCCTGCCTCTCTGCCTGCTTGTGATCTCTGTCAAATAAATAAATAAAATCTTAAAAAAAAAAAGAATGGCCAAGATGGCTCTCGAGGTCCTCTAATATAAGAGACCTGGTCAAGTTGAGTCAAGGAGGAGGGCATCCAAGGTGAGAACATGACAAGATGTGGTGCATGGAGACTGGGCAGCAGTGGGAGAAGGCAAATATGGAGAGCAGGGATGGAATGGGCCATGTGGGTATCATTAGCTTAAAATGTTTAAGCAAGACTGGAGTTGGGGGTGGGGGAGGTGGGGGAGAGGTGCAGGGTATGTAGTAAGTCTTCAGAAATTCCCTGAGGACTTCACTGACTGAATTCACTGAGACTGAAATGCCACTGACCTGAGGTCCTTACAAACGCAAATTTGCAAAGAAGGGGAATTTTAGCACAGTTGTGATTTTTATCTTAGGGTGAATGATTTCTGAAATATTTTGAGTCACAGCTGGCTTTGATAGAGAAAGGGAAGGTAAGATGAAATTACTACTTCCGTAGGCCAGAGTGAGTCAGTAAACAAAGAATAAGTGGAAATCTAAAACACACTTTTTACACTGAAAACTTTGGAAATTTCATCAGGCATTTGCAATAGCCATAAACTTAACTGAATAACAAAGTAAAACATACACCTAAAATACTCTTGGAACAGTAAACATTAGCAATGCATATTAACAATTTTTTTCATGCTGAAAAACTCTTGGATATAACACAATAATTAATTTATCAGTTATAAATTGTTCATTAAACAATGAAAATTGGATGAGAAATTATAACTAGAAACAATATCACAGTCATTTGATAGCTAATCTAAATGTGAGGAAAATAAAGTTGCATAAACCTCATAAAATCATTTGATAATGTAAATTTCTTAGAAAGTCAGATAAGCAATGGAAGTACGGTGTTTTTATTTTTTTTTGGCTATACTGAAGGACATGTTAGAAAGATTAAGGGATAATCTAATTTTAGCTACCACAATAAGCATGTAAATAAATACTTTGTCAACAAACATATATTAAGCACTTATAAGCACGAGGGTTGCACTGTTGAAGTAGACAGACCCCTTTCCTCATGGAATTTGCAGTTTTGTGAAAATCAGGTTGATGGTAGGGACAAGGTATGACAACTAACAGAGTAGCAAAATCAATAATTTGTGGATAAACTGTATATGTGCACACAGGTTATTATGCCAAAAGGCAGAATAGCCTTAAGAGAAATATAAACCAGTACCTGAAACTTATCACGGAGACACTATACCACAAATGCAAAGCTAAGAATGATGGAAAACAGCTGCCACAGCCTATCCTGGGATAGACTCACAATGTCATATGCACACATTCTGTGCAGCAGAATAAATATTTTCCTGTTTGATTTCAGAAAATAGATAAACCAGTCAAATATATTGATTCCAGTTCTCACTTAGAAAAATATGTAGTAGAGAAAAGATAAACAGGACTGTGTATAGAAATTTTTGAGAATCAAACACGGGATTCATCCTATGATTTATCATAGGTTGGTGCCAATTTGTAATAGTCATACTGTTAATAAAGGTAATGGATAACATAATTTGAGTTCTTATTATATGACAAACAGTCAGCTCAGGGATACATAAACATTTATTCATTTGTGCCTTTATTCATTGAAATGATGTTTACTGAATGTCTTTTTAGTGCCAGGCACTATCAAAGATATTTCAGATATAATGATGCATAAACAGCAAAAGTTCCTGTCCTTTTGGAGCTTACTTTCTAGTGGTGAAGTGATAGTGATAAGTACTTAAAAGAGGAAGAATGTAATCTAATTCCAATGACAAGTACACTTAAAGTAAAATCAAGCAGGATAAGAGAATAATGAGCCAATCATTACTAAGGTGGCAAAAAAGGCCTCTCTGATGAGTTGAAGAGAGACCTAAATGAGAGCATAAGGAAGGCAGCTGTCTGGAGGCTCAGTATTCCTGACAGAAGGAATAGGAAGGGGACAGCTAGAACTAAGGGACACACTTAACCAGGTCTAGAGAGACCTGGTAGTCTCCAAGAGACTAACTTGGAGGCCCGTGCCTCCAAGGGGTGCTGTGAGCAAAAAAAGTGATCGATGAGTCCTAGAGAAGGCAGGAGCTGAGCATTAACATATTTATCCTCACAGTGACTCTATACAGGAGGTGCTATTATATTGCATATTTCCATTTGGACAAATAAAATCTTAACGATATTGACTAAGTGGGCATGGTGAATGGCATACAGAATGCGTGCCTTACCCCCACTAATCACTACCTCCTTGCAGATACCACGTCTGTGTATAAAGCATTAAGAGATTTCTAGCTTCAAAACAGACTGGGAAATGAAAATAGTGTTAATAGGCTCATAAAATGAAAAGAATTACATTTCTCTCTCTGCCTGTCTCTATCTCTCTCTATATTTCACTATTGAAATTTCACTATATAAAATTTCACTATTTCATTGTTTGGCAGTTCTATAGAAACTATCAACTCTGTACAACAATGTTTCAATGAAGAATAAATCCAGGGTTAAAACTTGAGATGCCAGTAAATTATCCCCAGCGAGGGAAAACACCTTTTACCTGCAACTGACGAGGGGTGCCCTGATGAGGGGATCTCTAGCACAGGAAGGAGACCCAGAGTGTTGGAATTCGGATATCCACATAGTGAGCAAGAAGGTCCAAGACCTGCTGTGGACACAGCTAAGGACACTCTCCAATCCCAGGCCTTCCCTGGCAGTCTTACTTTTCTATCCTACATAGGTTCTAGGGTTACCCTTTTTGCTCCATTTCTATTACATATCTACCAGATCAGAACCTCCCTGAGGGCAGGTTCTCTCACCCTATAGCACAGACTGTAACAAGAGAAACTGAAGAAGTACCTGTTTAAATGAGATCATCTTACTTTTTTTTTTTTTTTAAAGATTTATTTATTTATTTGGGGGAGGGAAGGCAGAGGGAGAGTGAGAATTTCAAGCAGACTCCACACTAAGCATGGAGCATGACATGGGGCTTGATCTCATGACCCTGAGATCATGACCTGAGCCAAAAATCAAGCGTTGGAAGCTTAACCAACTGAGCCACTCAGATGCTCCAAGAAATCTTATTTTTGATGGTGGTTCCCCTTCCTGGAAGCCCCTTTCTGAGGAGGAAAATTTCTTAGTTTACTGCCTATAAAGCATGTATGTGAGCTTTCCAGAGTCACTTTGTATTGGAGCTTTGTTTATTTACCAGACTTGTTAGACAAAAGGAAGGGCAAACTTGATGACAGCAGGTTTTAAATACATTGAACACTCAGCTTCATAGTTTTAACTTGCAAGAGTAGTGCAATCCTTCTCTGAAGAGGGGTCAATCACTCTTCTCAGATTTAAAGTAGCAGTTATACATTGAAATCCTTACATATCACAATTTCATTGAGTATTGTCATAACACCTACTTTGCCTACCAGAAGATGAATATTTCAAAGAATAATACAGTCTTCACAACATCTGCTCTATAGTGAGTATCTACTGTAGAGGATAGGCATGGAGAAAGAAAGCGGGAAAGACAGTAAGTGCTGAATCTGGGCTTCAGATGGACAAAACTGAGGGGAGGAAGCATAGCTCTGTTTGCCTTTTCAATCTATTCCTATGCCTTTTCCTTTTTGAGGACAAGTGAAGTTCAGGACTGAAGCATTTGGTACTCACAGTCAAGCTCCATACTGATGAGGAGATGATGAGAAAAGAAAGCTGGAAGAAATAAAACACTGGAAACAGCAGCAAGGTCATGAAAGAGAATCCGTCCTTGGCCACCTCCATAACTACCTACGCTATGTATGCATGCTATTCAGGAAATAAAAGTCTGTATGTTCCCAAAGCAAAGGTTTTTTTCCCATGTATATCCCCCCTGAATTTGAAAGAATTAACAAGTGCAACGATTAGGGTTACAAGTCACACCTCGTGTATTCTCATTCTATTTACAGTGTAACCGGAGCGTTTTCTCTTTTTAATTAGTTGAGTTCATTTTCACCAACTTCATTTTTTTTTTATTATTATTAGATGGCAAGGAAAGACTTCATGGAAAAGTATTATTAAAAACCAGAACTTTAATTTCTCAGTTTGCATTCTTACCCATTCCTTCTCAACCTTTGAGATCATGGAACATAATAAGACAAAATTAAAAAAAAATTCCAGAGGGAGATGGCAATAAGAAATAGAGAAACTAAGAAAATGAAGAAGTTATTGGGGAATGAGAGGGAGGAAGGGAGGGGACAGGGCAAAAGTGCTGCACACCGGCTTCAGTGGAAACCATGTGGCTCCTTTGTAAATGGTCTGGGACAATGACAAGCCCAAATAGGAAAAGCAAAGCAATGAGTCAGAAATGGAATTCAATTTCTCAATACTACAATAGTAGAGGGTATGATGGCTGACAAATAGAAAAGAAAGGAACACAAGTAAAAAAAGAAAGGAATACAATGGAACGAAATATAATTCATTCCCATAAATCTCATAAGGACACAGAAAGCAATGTGGGTCAATACTTTGTTCATGTGACAAGTGAATAGCTTTGTGGTTTTAGACGGAAATATCACTAGTTATTTTTTTCAAGAAGCTCTCATAAGGCTACCATTCCCCAGGCTTTTATCTCTATGTGCCAACAGAAGGGGAAGTAATTATTTATGACTATAAAAAAACTTTATTAGTAGTAATAATATATAAAAATCACTGGCCACAGTTTTATACTTACTGTCAAGAAAAGAGGGGGGGGGGAGAGAGAGAGAGAGAGAGAGAGAGAGAAAGAAAGAAAGAAAGAAAGAAAGAAAGAAAGAAAGAAAGAAAGAAAGAAAGAAAGAAAGAAAGAAAGAATCAAACAAACTTGTACCACTGAGTCAGCCCAGTGTGGAACTTTGAAGAGAAATGGTTTGCCCACACAGAAACTTTCTGTGAAAATGTGTATGAGCACTTGGTTTGCTGTAACAAAAAAAAAAACTTCTTGTGATGATGGGTGAGCAGATTATACAGGAAATCTGAGTGGAAAATTATGTAGTCAGTGGGCTACTGGCAAAAATAATCCTGTGTTTATGATCCATAATTTATACTGGTTCCACAAAACGACATGGAAACAAAGCTGCAGCTTAAGCAGACAGAACTTCCCCTCCCTTTGGGGTATGGCTCATTGTGACAGAAGTGGAGGGAGAAACATTTGACTCGAGTTTCTCCTAAACGATAATTCTTTGTAAAAAAGAAAATAGAGAGTGTGATTAGGGGCTAGGAAAAGAAAAGCAAAAGAAAACATCCTCCCTTCATGAAGACTTGAAAGACGGCAGTGAAATGTGTATCACCTTCAAAAAGATAGTTTCTCACCACTTGTCAATGAGATCATCCACTCTCTTCTTTGGCATCTCCTTAGCTTTGTCTCAGTATTAAGTTAAATTAAAAAAGCCTGAACCAGGATATGTGGTATACAAAATAGAGAGGGAAAAACAAAGGGAGGGTGTCAGATTGAAGGAGAGCCACTTTCCAAAGTCAAATTTAAATACGTGATGTTAATATCTGTCACATTTATGTCGTCCCCCCTCTATTGCAGACCTACATGTGACAGACCAGAATTCTATTTACATACTGTGAATGAATTTCATGCATCTTTGTAGTGACCTTAATCATTATTGTGAATGGGTGGAACTCCATGGAATATAATCAGAAAACAATTTACTTTTTTACCCACACTGTTCTCTTAAACCTGAACCATGGACTCATGCTTCTCTAATCCTTACATGAAATATTTTCCTCTTATTTCCAGATAATAAAGTATTTTCATGTTGCTTTCACATGGTAAATAGCACCATTTTAGTAACAAAATTGTCCACTCCAGGGAACTCCTAATTTCCCCCAACAGAACGAAGGCTTTCCCCCAATCTCCACCTTGGCTCAGCTTGGTACTTCTTAGCCTTTTTCATTGAGGACAAAGGAAAGATCAGAATCTTCTCTCATGCCTACCTCGCTACCTCTCTTGGCTCCCTGACTCCACGGAAAAGGCCAAGGGAGGGGAAGGGAGAAGGCTTCCTTGCCTCAGATACCACCCGACTATGGGGCTCCCTTCCACGGTACTTGCATGATAAAGGTAACACTTTATCTTGCTTGATGCTTATATGGGCCACACGGAAATCCCCCACTTTGGCTGGAGATATGGCAATGTACTTCTCCAGCTGGCCACTTCTGATGTTAATCCTCAACACTTGAACCAGGTACATTCCACAGAAACTCTACCTCCAGGCAGAAGTCCTAGCAAAATCTCCTTTAAATTCACCTTGGGCTGACTCCACGCCCTGTTTTCCACTATGGCTCACAGAAAAGGAGTTTTGCTCCCACCATTAGTAGGAAGTGATTTCATTCTTATGCAATAAGTAACCTCTTTGGTAGACAGACAAGCCAGCACCCACAGTCAGAGCCTAACACCTGCAAGTTGTTCAGACAGAAACAGAATATCTTGGCTTTGGGCTCTTGTAAACCCCAGGTGACCTCCTGCAAGATCGATGGAAGATATCTTAAAAACCCTCTCATTTGACGTGGGGCGAGAAGGGAACATCTCCCCAATTCTTTCCAGGGGATCTTAACTCTCTTTGATTCTTTGTCTTCTTATATACCTCAGAAGAAGATGAGCAACTAAGACTCACGAAACTGGTATTTTGCCACTGCCTTTGCCTGTCCTGAAATAGTCCAGCATGGTTCTTAACAACGTGGAGGTACTTGAAACTTGTTTAGTTCTTTATATTTGGAAACTCACTCCTATTTATATCCAAAAGAGTCTATCTATTACACCAAAGAAAGAGTATTTCATATTTTAAATTCGTACGTTAAATTACATGGTCTTAAGCAGGAATACATGAGACCTTTGGTACAGAAACACAGTTAGATTCACCCCTATTACAAATTAGTTTGTGACAAGGTCTTAACTAATTTTTGTGCCCAGCAAAGTTTTTTCATATAGTAAGGACAAATGAGGAAGGACCTACTGGGGGTGTGTTGTTCCAAAGGAGCATCGTTTTTTGTTTAGAAATAGAAGTGAACTTAGAAATCAGTCTGTTTACCTTCTCTAATAATATAGATTTAGCTAAGAAAGTGAAAACATTTGAGAGATCACTAACGTTATTTAGTCATTAACAATCACATAGCCAAAAGATAATAAGAAGGATGGAAAAAGTTGTTTTGTTTTGTTTTGTTTTGTTTTTTTTAAGCTTCAGAATTTCTAAATATACATAACAGCAGAGGAGAAGCAGAGTTCCTGGCTGATACTGACACCAACTCCTTTCACCTCTCTGAAAAAGATCTGTAGGAACTTCCTATAAATGTGGGTTTTTTTTCTTTTCTTAAATTCAAGTATAATTAACATGCCCTTATAATTAACATGCCCTACATGTTATAGCAGTTTCAGATGTACAATATAGTGATTCAAGATTCTATACATTTGTCAATGACTCTACACATTTGTCAGGGCTCATCACCCTAAGTGTACTCTTAATCCCCTTCACTTATTTCACCCTCTGGGAACCACCAGGTTATCCTCTGTTAAATGTGTTTTTTCTTATGCAAAATAATAATAATAATAATAATAATGGTTAAAAAACAAATACTATCTAAAAATCTGAAGAACTATTTACTCAGTCTAAACAGGACTTTATAAATTCAAATCACCTCAAACTCCTTTTGCAATCCTCATGGACAGAAAGACAACAAATATACTCTTAATTCATATCTTACTGCTAAGATCTGAAAATAAATAGCTCTTCATTTTTTTTTTTTTGAGATTTACTCTCACCTTACTTAAGTATGAGCTTCTTAATATTTGGTAATAAACAGCAGATTCTCAATATATTTAAACACAGCTTTGTAGTTCTGTCACTTTTCTCATTTTACTTTCTCTGGGCAAAGTTCTTTGAAACACACACTGACTGCCTCCAAGCCAAGGCAAGCAGAGAAAAGGTTTATCCCACAGATCAGACTTAAGGGAACATCATGTATTTCCAGCCTTAAGTAAGCTGCGGAGGGGAGTTGCTGGGTCAGAAATTGGGAAATAGCTTCCCACCAGTGTTACATTTACTCTGACATCATTTGCCACCATCAAAGCCAATGAACAGAATCTCCATAATAAATGCAAGGGTAAAATTAAAAAATACCAATGTCAAATAATGCAATCTGTTTTTTTATTCTCTGTTAATTAGGATTTTTCTTATTTTATCTACTAGTGTTTATTAAGACATTTTTGAGAACAGACTCCAGAGTGATACATTAGAATATTCAGAGCAGTTACATATAGCTTTTATAACAATGGAAGAATGTTATAATGTTGCATTAGTGAATATGAATAAAGACTGCTTATTTTCAACCTGAAGGGAAGTGCAACTGTTGTACAAAATTGTAAATAGTATAATTTTTTTCAAGTGATTGCTATTGGAATTTATAATAAAGGTTAATGGAATAGAGAACCTAAGGACTTAATTTTCAAATAACCTTAAGAATTAAAATTCAAAAATCATAGTTAGCTAGGAGAGTACTGAATTAACATTTGTATAGGGCAGGTACTCTCAACTTCTTTTACTCCCTAACTCATCAGAGGAACCTGAGAGACACATATCTGTCAGTAACCATGGCTTACCACAGAGGGTTCTAAAATGGTAGCCACTCTAAGAAAGTACCTCAGGATACTCTTCACCACATCTTTCCATAATTACACCCCTCTAAACCCCAAAATACCCTTCCATAAATACTTTCATAATGCCTTGTCATCTGCAGATTCAAAAGACTAGCTAGAACAGCACATTTTAAAATCCCTTTTTTAATTTAAATTCAATTTGCCTACATATAGTACATTAGTTTTTGATAAAATGTTCCATGATTCATTAGTTGCATTTAATACCCAGTGCTCATCACATCACATGCCCTCCTTGATGCCCATCACCCAGTTACCCCATCCCTCCACCCACTTCCCCTTTCACAACCCTCAGTTTGTTTCTGGGATTCAAGAGTCTCATATGGTTTGTCTCACTCTCTGATTTCTTCCCATTCAGTTTTCCCTCCCATCCCCTTTTGTCCTCTGCACTATTCCTTATGTTCTACGTATGAGTGAAACCATATGATAACTGTCTTTCTTTGACTGACTTACTTCACTTAGCATAATTTCCTCCAGTTCCATCCATGTCAGTGTAAATGGTAGATATTCATCCTTTATGATGGTTGAGTAATATTCCATTGTATATATGAACACTTTAAAATCTTAAGCTCAAACTCTCCTACCCAGGAAGGAAGTACACTGATTTGGACCAACCCATCAAGAATTCTTTAAGAACACAGAAAGGGGACCCCTGTGATAAAGGGAGAAACTGTAGTCCTTCTGTGAGAGGAATAAGGGGACATATGATTCCAAATTGGGATGTGTGTGTGTGTGTGTGTGTGTGTGTGTGTGTGTGTGTGTGTGTGTTTGTGTGTGTGTGTTTTAGTTTTGGTTGGTTTCTGCTCTTTTTTCCTGATTACTCTGCTAATTTCCATTCTGTGTACCTGGTCTTACAATTTAGACTGAGAATATGTTCCCCCTGTATTCCCCTGCCTTTGGAAGTCACAGAAATAGCAAAGTATGGTTCTGGGAAAAGGCAATGTGGAACTTTCCACTGAAACCTCTTTCTAATCTTAACCTAAAGGAACCTGTGAAGCTAACATATATGTCAACCAGGTTACCAACATGGGATAGGCAGATAATGGGCCAAAAACCTAGTGTAATAAAGGGTTTAGTCACAGATTCCTCTGTGAATCTATTCCTTGTTAAATTACATAGAGGTGACAGTTGATACATTAGGCAGTTCACTGCCCAATGTAATGAGATTTTGGTCCTGGCCAATAGATTTATCCTTTCCTATGTAAATGAAGCCTGAATAACATAAGAAATTGTTTGCCATTTTCACACTGACACAAAACCGAAACAAATGGAAATATATAGCAAAAGTATAAGATCTTGGAAAGACTGCTCAAAGTTCAGAGGAGAATGGGGAAGATAGAGGATATACCATGTAGAAGGTGGCAGTTGAACAGAGATAGAATTTCTTTGGGAATATCTAAAGAATGCCAAAATGAAGAAGTAGTAGATTTGCTCAGTATGATGTACATTCAGGGGCCAAAGACTTCAAGAAGACAGGTTTTCTGTCACTAAAAAAAAATTTTCTATTAAGCATATTTAAAAATGGAAAAAACAGGGATGAGTGGGTGGCTCAGTCAGTTAAGCATCTGACTCTTGATTTTGAGCTCAGGTTATGATCTTGGAGTCGTGAGATGGAGCCCCACATCAGGCTCCGTGCTCATCAGGAAATCTGCTTGGTATTCTCTCTCTCTCTCTCTCTCTCTCTTTCTCTCCCTCTTTCTCTCTGCCCCTCCATTGCCCTGTCAAGTAAATAAATAAATCTTGAAAAAAAAAAAAAGATGGAAAAAATAGTCTTGAGTGTTAATAAGTATACTACCGTGTGAGGTATTTGCCCAAGATAGATTAAGAGTTTCTGTGTTCCCCCTCACCACATACACATATACAGATGATATTTGCAAAATGTTCATAAGTTTCCCCAGACTTTGATGAAGGGAACCAATGTACAGATTAGACAGCCTATAAATTATGTAGACTCTCCACCATCTGACTTGAACAATGAAAGAATTCGAACAAATACAAATGAACGTAACCATAAATCCACCCACCCATTTTATAACAGATGTAAGTTCTACAAAAACTTCAGTACTTTACTATTTTTTACTTACAACACTGATTTCAACTTATCTCCTAACTGGTGAATGTACACCAGTATGTTCTGTCACACAGAGAATTTATGAGCTAGGTGACCACTTTACTGAATTTCATAGGAAAGACTCAAGTATTGGATGTATAGTTATAGTAGATAAGCTTCAGCATCCCTCCTAAAACAGATTTTATCATATTGCCACCAATGATGACCAGTGGTCTTTCAAAGATTTGTCCTTTCTTCCAAAAACCATAACTGTTGCTCCAAATACCAGCTCAGCCAAGAGTGTACTTCCCAACCCCACTGCATCTACATGGGATCATAAAACCAATTTTCTCTAATGGAATGTTAACCGAAGTACCATATGCCATTTCTGAAATGAAAAGATAAGAAATCAGAAGTCCTTCTCCATGCACTCATTTCTTGTCCTCTGGCTAGAAGGCAAAACTCCAGCATTACGAGGGATGGTAGAGTCCTAAGACTGAAGGCATTTAAGTCCATGAATCATACTGTTTCCACAACTTTATAAGTGTATTATACTAACTGTTATATTAATGAGAACTGTATTTCCAAGGACACCTGGGTGGCTCAGTTGGTTAAGCATCTGCTTTCAGCTCAGGTCATGATCCCAGGGTCCTGGGATGAAACCCCACACTGGGCTTCTTGCTCAGCAGGGGGCCTGCTTCTCCCTCTGCCTGTGACTCCACCTGCTTTGCTCACTCTCTCTCTGACAAATAAATACAATCTTTTTTTTTTTTTAAAGATTTTATTTATTTATTTGACAGAGAGAGAGAGATCACAAGTGGGCAGAGAGAGGGGGGAAGCAGGTGGGATCCCTGCTGAGCAGAGAGCCCGATGCGGGGTTCCATCCCAGGACCCTGAGATCATGACCTGAGCTGAAGGCAAAGGCTTTAACCCACTGAGCCACCCAGGCGCCCCAATCTTTCTAAAAAAGAAATATATTTTTATGTTATGTCACTCATATTTTGAGGTTAATTTGTTTTAACAGTCCACCTTGAGTAATAGAAATCAAGAAAATGTTCCTTTCTTTAGTAAAGTTTAATGTATTTCACACAGTCTTGCTGTACAATAATACTGCAATGTACTGGGTGCTTTATTACTGTGCACAATAATGGCAATGGAAGAAATGTCAAAATAGTAATTTTAAGTAAAAGCTACCTATCTTCTTTAAGTATGGTCAACTGTTAACCAGGCCAGGGTTTAGCTTTGGTAAATCTAGTTTTCTTCTATCTTAACTTTCCTTGTCTTTCCCTTCTTATATTTAAATATAAATTTTTTTTTACAAAGGAATTATGTGGAGTTTCAATACATATTAGGGCCCTTTGTTTTCACCAAATTCAAGAAGTGAATTGCAGAATTCCAGAAAACAAATTTATGTTATTGTAAATTGCTAAATTTGAGGTAATTTGTTACTTAGCAAAAGATAAGAAACACGTTTCACAGCATCTCTCTCATGTAGTAAATACTGAGTATTTAATTTAAATCTTAAATGTTCTAGAAGTTTTTTGGTTGTTTTTTTAATTTTTTTTTTCTAACTCAGATTTCTCACTATACTTACTTACCACTCTCTTCCTTTCCTATTGGAAATTCATCTAACTCTCAATCTCATCCAGGACCAAACTGAAAATATATGGGCCAAATTAAAAAATGCAAGGTGGGGCACCTGGGGGGCCCAATGGGTTAAGCCTCTACCTTCAGCTCAGGTCATGATCTCAGGGTCCTGGGATCGAGCCCAGCATCAGGCTTTTTGCTTAGCAGGGAGCCTGCTTCCCCCCCCCTCCCTCTGCCTGCCTTTCTGCCTACTTGTGATCCCTCTCTCTCTCTCTCTCTGTCAAAGAAATAAATAAAATCTTTAAAAATAAAAAAATAAATAAAAATAAAAAATGCAAGGTTTGAAGTCCCATACAATTTCAAGCCAAAAGAGAAAAGATCTTTGGAATATTAGTTAACTAAATTTTAGAAGAGTCATTGTGATAAAAACTTTTAATCAGGGGCGCCTGGGTGGCTCAGTCGTTAAGCGTCTGCCTTCGGCTCAGATCATGATCCCAGAGTCCTGGGATCAAGCCCCACATCGGGCTCCCTGCTCAGCAGGAAGCCTGCTTCTCCGGCTACCATTCCCTCTGCTTGTGTTCCCTCTCTCGCTGTGTTTCTCTCTGTCAAATAAATAAAAATCTTTAAAAAAAAAAAAACTTTTAATCATGGAATTATAGTATGTTTGAAACCCTTCTATAACCACTCAATAGTTGTCTAACCCACAGCCAGTTTATAAAAGGAGCTAAAGAGCTAGAAAGAGCTAGAAATGTCTAACGAGATCTGACTGTGGGTGAGAGCTGACACCCAACAGGTGCAGTCAGCTCCGTAAACAGGTGCTATTAGCTGATGGCAGAGGAAGGGCTATCTCTGCTTCTGCCAGCCTTTGAATCTCATGGAAAATTCGAGCCACATAGATGAACATTTAAAAAGATGAGGCAACAGATGCTAAATGTCATGCTGAAATTATAGTACACAGTTTTGAAAATCTTTGATTTGTCATATTATAGGCTATGTACTCCCTCTGCTACTAGAATTGTGAAATAGTCCCCAATAGGGAGGTTTAGCTTAATAAATGTAGCTGCTTTGTTCCTCAGACTACTGATCTATGTGATTGATTGAAGCTTCTATTTCATCTGGGGAGGTGGGAGAGTGTTGTAGGCAGCAGACTCTGTAATTTTTGATGTCTGACAGAGCAAATGAAATTCATGCGACAGACTTTATTTTCCCCTCCAAACTGCATCAACATTTATTTATGATGAAGGGGAAGTTCGGTGAAAAAAAAGCAGTATTGTTTATCATAAATCATGAAGTTTTACATTCTGCGTTTAGAAAGTGGAATGACTGGTCTGTGGTATATTTATAACCTCAGTATTTCTTTAATACTTTAAATATATAAATGTAGTACAAAACTATCCAAAAACTAACTCTATAATACTTTAATGTCCTTAAGGAATCAGTGAAAATTATTATTCATTTTCCCATTTTTTAAACTATGTATATAGTTTTTCATGCTCAGTAAGAATAAGATTTTACACATATGCCTGATTCTCTGAGCTGTATAATCATTTCTTGTTTCAGTAGTGCTGTCTACATAAAAAGATTCCAACTGAGAGGCTAGCTTGTGGGCACCTATTATGAAGGCTGGAATTAGGGGACTTTGAAAGGGTGTTGAATGACTGCCTGAAGTTATGAATGAGAAAAAAATGGTATCTTTCAGGGTCTCTTCAGATCTGAAATTCCCTCTTCTGAGTAAGATAATTTTGCACTCCTCCAAGCAAGATGATTTCAAGGGAAGACAAATGTGAAGAATCAGGAGACATTAACACCTGGAAATGGGGACTATTGGGAGGTAGTGCTAACAGATGAACACTAAGAACAACACTGGAGAAGTGCACAAAATAATATGATTGAAGAAGCATGCATACATTTCATTCAGCTTTATTCAACAGTCTAAAGAGATGAGGAAACAATATCATGTCATGCCTTTTAAAACTATGAATGTTAGACTACATAAAGCATGGGCATTATATAAAAACAAAAATGATAGAGTGAGGGGTGCCTGGGTGGCTCAGTGGGTTAAGCCACTGCCTTCCGCTCAGGTCATGATTTCAGGGTCCTGGGATCGAGCCCCGCATCAGGTTGGGGTCTCTGCTCAGTGGGGAGCCTGCTTCCCCCCTCTCTCTCTACCGGCCTCTCTGTCTACTTGTGATCTCTCTCTCTTCTCTGTCAAATAAATAAATAAAATCTTTAAAAAAAATGATAGAGTGAGATGTAACATTTCTGTAGTATAAAATAATGAACTGAAATGAATATGAAGGTATTTATGGATACACAGTCTCCAGATTTTAAGAATTCATAGAAGTAGAAATATGTTAAAAAGACATGCAGTATATTAAAAAAGTGGGAGGAAATACTATAAATATAACATAAACACTATAAAATGACATACTGAAGAATTCTGATGCACAAACTTAGGATCTTGAATACAAGCCACAGAAACACGGTATTTTTGGTTTGGTATTTTACTTTAATGGTTATTATGATATGAATGAGAATGAGCTGTGGTAAATAAAATATGAAGTTGCTTGAATGGGTTTGTATCAAATATTGTAACTGAAAGAAAGGTGAGGAGGGAAGGAGAATCCTTCAAGCTCTAATGTCTATTGTAAGGCTTTAGAGGGTATGACATTTTAGAATATTAAGATCTTGTGGAAAAGCTTTCAAGAACAGATTATAACGCTTCTACTAAAATAGACAATTGAGTCAGCATTAGCAAGAAAGTTGTATACATTTTTAAAGAGTCAGAGAGACGTGAAATCATAGGATGAAGGATGAATCAGAAGACAAATGGCAAGTTAGAATGTCCCTATGTGAGAGATAAATAAATGCAAATGATTAAATGGAGTAACCTCTTTTAGGAAAGAAATATGATATCTGAAAATTTTCAAGGACATTCTATCACTAATGTTTTATCCAGGAGCAGAAGTGAGATGGCTTTCCACTCGTGAATGTGTTTGGTTTAAAACAGAAGCCTTATCGAAGAAGTGTACTTAAGAAAAGCTTAAAACATACTAAAAGTGCCATGCGATACGTAGACTCTGGATAAAAATATATCAGCACTACAGATGTTCTAGACTAGCCAGCATCAGGAGATATTTCGAACCAATGCTGACATGCAAGAACAGGTGGCTGAATCCAACTGCTGGAGGGACAAGTGAGGGAATATTCTGATAAACCACATATGAATTAACAAAGGGGCGTATAGTCAAAAGGACTGGGTTACTTGGCGAAGTTAGATAAATTGCACTCAATGTAAATATTTTAACCTATGTTTTACCAGTTCAGACTGAAAAAATTTAGTATTCGTTGCTGGTATGTGGTTTTCCAGAAGAGAAAAGGATGAAACCATGTATTAGCAAACAACATGCATTTCAGAAGACAAGCTTTCTGCAACCATCTGATAAATGCACTGAGGACTACACCAATGCAAACTCATTACCTTCCATAAGTTAAATAATACGTGAACTGAATTAATACATGAAAACAAGCAATTCCAACTCAAGCTGCCAAGGAATAAGTGGTTTGGGAATGCTATAAACAGTAACTTAGGGAAAAAAATTGGACAGGGAGAAGATAATGTTCTTCTCTGAAGAAGAATGAGAAGCTTCTACCAGTATTCCTCTAGATTACTCACTTGATTTTTCCGCTCTGTTAGCTTTGCAGTTCATTGCCCCATGTTTGGAGTTAGTTATGTTATTTTATTTTAATTTTGCTGCTATTTTAAAAATTTAGCTTCTTTCCTTTTTTTTAAACTCTGAGCTTGAATCAGGCTATGTTTTTTTAAATATAATTTTAACCTTTTATTATGGTTACCTATTCTTAGGTCACATGGTCATTTTTATTTTATTTTGCTTTTTATTTGAATTTTGTTTTTTTTTTTAAAAATGGTATTAGAAGCTATTTTCTAAAATCATCCACTGTTACTATAGAAATTTACTACACTATTCTTTTTCCAAGTAGTTAAGAAGATATACACATTTGGGGGTGCCTGGGTGGCTCAGTGGGTTAAGCCTCTGCCTTCAGCTCAGGTCATGATCTCAGGGTCCTGGGATTGAGCTCCACATCAGGCTCTCTGCTCGGCAGGAAGCCTGCTTCCCCCTCTCTCTATGCCTGCCTCTCTGCCTACTTGTGATGCCTCTCTCTCTGTCAAGTAAATAAATAAAATCTTTTAAAAAAAAAAGATATACACATTTTTATGCAGTTAATTTTTAAAATTTTCTATCTTTTCCATAAGATCCTACCATTCCACTATTGTTATCCTGGTCTGATATCCTGGGTTAATGATATTCAGAAAGTCTTTCAACAGAAGGAGAGGACATATGAATCAGTCTGCATACCCATTGTCTCCTGGGACTCTAAGAATTTTCTACTATTTGGCACGTTTGATATGTAGAGCTTCCAGTTCAATTTCCAGTAATGGCCTAAAATTCAACTAGTATGGTTTTGTGGAATGAAGGTATATCTTCTTTTGCCCTCCAATGGTTTTTTAACTAGGAGGAGATATATTTATGTCCTAGTGAATTTGAGGCTGTCTATATTCTTTGAACAAAAAAATTTCTAAATCATCATGGCCCAGCCTATTTCTACTGCTCTGCAGAACATTATATGCTGGAGACATACCTCTAGAAGGCAAAGTGATGGCATCAATCCCCCCTTTATTATTCTCTGTAATTTCTCTGAATCGTTCACTTATTGATAGTGAGTAAAGGGGAAATTTCTCTGACTTGCTCAGGAAGAATTACTTAAAGCTGGCAGCACTAGGCTGTACCATTTTATTTTTTAAGATTCTATTTATTTATATGAGAGAGAGTGAGCACAAAAGGTGGGGGCTAGAGGGAAAGGGAGAAGCAGACTCCCCACTGAACAGGGAGCCCAATGCAGGGCTCAATCCCAGGACCTCAAGATCATGACCTGAGGCAAAGGCAGAAGCTTACTGACTGAGCCACCCAGGCGCCCCTACGCCATACCATTTAAAAGGTGAAGAAGTCCTCTTCAATTATTGCACTGTACATTATGGCACTGTGCAATGGCTAGTTTCATTTGTTTTCCAGAATTATGACATAGATCTATCTTTCAATTACCTTCCTTCCTCTCTTTATCTTTCCTTTCCTTTCTTTCCTGTTTTCTTTTCTTTTCTTGTGTATGTGTGTGTTTCTCAAGAGGAGAAACTTGTAGAAAGATATATCAAACTCTTAAACTGAAATAATACCTTGAAAGGAAAATGCCAAGTAATCTAAATGTATTTTATTTCATAATTTTGTAAGTCTCAAACTCTCTTGATCTCAAAATTTTTATGAGAGTTAATTAACACCAAAATGAACTAATTTAAGTCTATGGTTGCTACTTTTGCCAGGTTTTGTTAAAGATTCCAAGAAGGAGAATTATTTTCAGAGTAGTGGGAAAAATAGGAAAAGGATGTGTTCATAATCTGCAAACTGAGGTAATTTATTATTGTACGATCCAGAATCGATTTTTCAATATAATAGAAGCTATGTACATTACTTTTAATCTCTTATTTTGAACTTTAAAATTACAAAGTGAAATATTTTCACCTGATCTAATTTTTTTATGAAAGAAAAGTAATACCGTTTTCTTCATTCTCACCCATACTCAGTATTAAATTTGACTCCTAAGAGACTTAATATTCTTCTTTAGCTATATCTAATACAGAACGTGTTCTGAGGAGATCTCATTTCTGTTTTAGGTGTTATAGCCTCTGATTCTTTAAGTGATCTTGAATCATATGCAATAATACTTTCACTGCTCTGCATGCAAATATGAATACATAACTAAAAGAAAAAGTAATTTGGAGCTTAGAAATGATTTTGAAATAGTTTGAAAATAAAATAGGAACAAGGCAAAATTGAAAGGAAATACGTAAAAAAAAAACAAGCACAGTATTGCAATGTTTAGTATCTCACCCGTTGAGAGGATGAGATATTAGATAATAACATGCCATGGTGCACTGAAGGCAGAAGTCAGGAAGTCCCTGGTTCTATGTAGGGACCATCAAATGGACTAGAACAAAGGATAACATGAGTATTCTTGGTCCACATCTGCCCACCTAGGAACGCCCCCTAAGCTAACTATAGTGGTCCACAAGTCCCATCAGTAGAAATTCAGGCAGCCCAAGAAAGTGACTCTTATTCACTTATTGGACTGAGAGCATATATTCATTACATGCACAATTGTCTAAACATTAATTATATACATTTAAATAAGGTGCATACAATGTTATTCATTTCACACAGCTTCACATTCTACCAAGGCACTGTCCCAAATTTGATTTAAAAAACAAACAAAAAAGGGAAAACCTTCCAAATCTGAGGGAATAAACTTTGGGAATGCAAGAATAAAACTGCTTATCAGCTCCACCTCAGTTAGAAGAGCTCCTCCTACACAGATGGCTATGCTACACCGATTTCCAGCTAAGGGGATGAAGGGAGGAGTCTAAACATGAAGTTCAATCAGAAAAACCCTAAGTTTCTTAATTATTTCATTAAAGAGTCAAAATTAGGTACTTTCAGAGTTCCTTTCCCCTTAAGTTAAAAAATACCTACATTGTGAAATGGAAACAGAAAGACAGCAGGGTCTAGGCAGCTGCGCCAGGAAGAACATTTGGTCAAACATCTTATTCAAAATAGAAATAAGAAAGAGAATTGTAATCTTAGAACAGAGGGAATTCAGACCTGGAAATAACAACGGAGAGCATGTCTTAGTTTTATAAACAGAATAGCACTGTAAAAAAAAAAAATAGAAGCAATTTAAATTTGCTGTGGTACATTTATTTCTCAGGAAAGTGGCTTCCCACTGTGAGCATTCGCTCCTTCCCAGACTCTGTGCTCAGAGGCTCAAACATATTCAAGCCCCACAAATACCTGTAATGATTGCAGACTATGGACTGAACCACAATAAGGCCTCAAAAAAGAAAAAAGGAAAAAAGAACCAAAGGTAGATACTTAATGAAAAAGATTTGAATACTGTATGATCCTGGTTTTCTTATTTTTATGTGAAGTGAATGATACTACTGAAGTTCAAAGCCATTCACTTTTCCTGAAACCCAATTTCAACTTATTTCAAAGAAGAACACTTTGAAAGGACAGAAACAACAAGAATAAACTAAATTCATAGGTGAGTAATGCGCTTTCAGGAACGGTACCTAAATTCAAATCTGTGGGTTCCCTATACTTTTTAATGGAGGACAGTAAAGTATTCCAATTAGAAATATCTTATAAGTGATGAGACAATTCACCAGCTAACAGCACTCTTAGGTCTTTGTCATAAAAAGAAGTTTAATAAACTCTAATCACTCTGCCACCTTTAAATCGAGCTCACCAGAGATGTTCCCAGTAAATCTGGTGATTGTGGTAGGTAACGTCTACAAGGATTTGTAAGTAGGAATGAAGGGAGCAGACAGGAAGGATAACTCCTTCATACAGATGTTTTCTAAGCTTCCTGAATGATAAGAATTGCCTGGGGTAATTTTTAAAATTATAAAATTCTGCCAGAATAGAAATTATGGTTAAAAATATAAATTCTTGTTAAAATTGCAACTTCTACCTAAGAAAGACATTGACTCAGAATCCTCCAAGAAGGGACAGGAAGCTGAATGCTCAGTGTCCCAAACAATTATGATCAACATGGAACTTTGGGAAATATTTACTTGATACCAATAATGGAGTGTTTTAAAAATGGAAATAATTAATGTAAGTTACAATTTGGCCTAGAAGATTTCTATAACTAAACAACTATTTTGGTTTCTCCCCTTCCCACCCTCACACTAAAATGAGTGAACACATTAACAACATATCACAGATGCTCAAAGCACGTAAAGTTTCAAAACTGGACTTTACTACCAAAACCGAAGCATTTATGTATAGCTGTGGTTTGCTACAAAAATTCTAGATAAGTTAATAATAGTTTTAGAAAAGAAATCTCTAATATATATTTGTGTGTGTGTGAATCTGTATTGAAGAAATAAGTTAAACTAAGACATGGAAAAGAACAGGAATAATTCAGTAAGCTTATAATTCCTGAAAACTTAGTATAGACCTAATGATGAAGATAAACACTATGTCATAAACAAAAGTTTTTAACAAATTTGAATCTTAAACTGAATTTCTATTAGAATTACTATATTTCCTGTCCCATTTTACTGAATTTTTGAGTTATTTATGTACAATTCCTGAAAGAAATCACATGAATGCTTGCTCCAAGCAAGAGGTGCAATGGTAGATTCTGTGTGTAGTTTAAGTTTTAGCTCTTGTTTTCAGGGTATTCATAATTTAGGAGAAGAAAGAGGAGGCACAGACATCCAAACACTAAAATAACAGTAGCAGTCAATAATATACAAGAGTCCAATTATATGTGATAAAATATATAAACATTGTGTATCATCCAAATGAGGCACCTAATGAAAAATGAAATGAAAGAGGGTTTCATGTATGGAAGCCTTATCCATCAGCTAAATCTTCACATAAGAAATAGTGATTGAGGTAAACTTTGAAAAATGGGGAAATTCATATACACAGATGAATATGGGGTGGTCTGGAATTAAGATTTCTTTTATAAAAAACATTATTTGTGGGGGAGGCAAGGACAGAAGGAGAGAGAGAAAATCCTCAAGCAGACTCTCCCCTGAGCAGAGCCAGACATGGGGCTCGATCCCAGGACCCTGAGACGATGACCTGAGCTGAATTCAAGAGTCAGATGCTTAGCCAACTGTGCCATCTGGGTGCCCTTGGAATTAAGAGTTCCTAAAGTCTAACAAACTTCTAGGGAGAAGAATATATACATATAGTATTGTTAAAATAATAGCTATACTTTTTGGATCACCAGTTATATGCCATCCATTGTGCCAACTAATTTTCATTTCATTTAATGCTCATATTACTATTTTGACTCCTTTCCTGCAATAGATAGGAAATTCTAGTGTTCTTCCAATTATTCATATTAAATAATCCTTATTTAATCATATTCCTTTAGTCTATAAAGAATATGACTTAAACTATAATATTGTACCTAATAGCTCAATTTAATGGCCAAATGCTTGATGAGATAACTGCACTTAGGACAGATCACCAATGTGCCTAATCTAAGAATTTTATAACAATACTTACAAAGTCTCCCTAGAACAATTACTACAGATAAACTGGGAAGTTTAGTTTTAAAACTTATTTCTAACTTACTATGCAAGTTACCCACTTATTACCCACACGGCTTATGTTGCTTTGCTGTTGACAGCAGACACGAACCCCAGTTGACTGGACCACTGATGGACCAGAGGTGGATGTGACATCCAAGAAGAAACAACCCAGAGGTTAGGAAAAATCAATCCAATTCTCTTTCTTGCAAGTATTTTAATTAAGTGATACTCACATACTTAGATTACTCAGACTGAGATTCCTACTGTCACTTGGGACTATGTGAAAACAGAGACTAAAGGTGGAGAGAGAGGAGGAGACAGACAGGAGGATGACAGAGAGAGAAAGTAAGTGAGTGCTGGTGTTACCCTTGACATGTAGAGGAAGGAGTCGGCTTCCCTGATTTTCTGATTTTGGTTTCAGTCTTTCCGTAAGAAGGCTGTGCCTCACTTATAGGACTTGGATGTCCATGAGATAACTTGCTGTCCTCTTTCACCTTACGTTAGAAAGAGTGGGTTCCTATTCCTTGAATTACAGAGATATCTTTCAGGTGGAATGTTTTTTCAAAGTGAAGTCCTCAAAATCTTCCTCTGAAATATGGTAGTCTGTACACATAAATGTGATCTATTTGAAATATAAATATTGCTAATGTATATTACTAATGTATATTAATATATTAGTAATAATATATTATAAAACATTATATATACACACACACATAGACATTCCTTAATTCTATTGGTCTCTCCAATTTCACTTTCTAAAGCTTGTTGTTTTTACTGTGAACAGTGTAAGTAACAGAGGGGATTGCAGAGAAGTAGGAAGGGCAACTGAATCAACGTCTAGAAGGAACAAAGCCAAGTGTCTGGGACACATCAGCAACTCAGAGAGTGTGAATTGGAGCAATTAATACTAAAGACAGAGAGTGAGGATGCCACTAAGGAAGTAATTCTATTCTTTAAAATGGCACCATGATCATAAATTCCTACATTCTCAACAAAAAGCCACAAAGATTTATGATAAATACTTGCCAAAACAGTAAAAAGGAGAAGCCAAAATAAGGCTGGCAGTTGGAGAGGGGGGAAAAAACGAAGCCTCTTAGTATGTGAGAAAGGTTTCCTTTACCCTTCTCAAAGACTAAGCTTTAGTATATATCAGTAGCTGACTGTTGGTAGCTGAGTGATCAAAATAATGACATACAGAGTACATGTGTTATAGGAATGTGAAAGTAACACAATCTAGTTCCAAGCAATAGGGAATCTGGGAAGGAGAGACATGAATCTTGCAGTGTGACATGCAATAAAGGTCCTGGATAAGGGCTCTAGGGAAGGAGACCGTCCCCTTTCATCCTCCTCCCTCCATCAATGTGCCCTACAATGGCTTAAATGAGGGCATCACTTAAAGGTTTTGATAGCCTGGCATAATTTTGAATATCCAGAAGTAGCTAAGGAAGCAGCATAATGCAGTGGGTAAATGGATAGTGGCTTAGAGCCATACTGCTGGTATGAACCCTCACTCTCCCACTTACCAGCTATTTGACCTTGGGCAAGGCATTTGGCCCTGTGTCTCAGTTTTCTTATCTGCAAAATGAGGAATAAATAAATGAGGTTGTTCTAATGATCAAATGAGTGTGTGTGGGGTGTGTGTGTGTGTGTGTGTGTGTGTATTTAGAACAGGGCCTAATACATAATAAACACCATATATATCACTTATATTTAGTATTTTAACCTTAACTCATTTTATTCATAATCCATATAAAATAAACTTTGGCTCTATACTTAAAAGATGATTAAAGTGAAAACTCTAACACACTGTCTCTCACATAATGAAATGGTTGTGTAAAGACGGAGCCCAACAGGCTAAGGAATTAGGTAACAGGCTAAGGAAACTGGACTTGATCCCACAATAATGGGTATCCATGAAGGGCAGAAGTTCACAGCGGTTGCACAGTGAAAGCTTTTGCATGGCCATCAGAGGAGTACAGGAGAGCAAAGAGCTGAGGAATGAAAGCCATCAGGAGAATGTTGCAGAAGCCCCCAAAGGCAAGCATTTCTAGGAGGGTGAAAGTGACAAAAGCAGTCTTGGGATGGCCTCAAACTAACCTCCTGAGACTGGTCCAATTCTTTAAGGCCTTGTCTATCTGTGCTCTTCAAAAGGTATCTACGGGAAGAAGACACAGAGATGAGTAGATTTGTTCTTTATGGAAGTTACAAAGTGAATACAATTATGGCAGCTTCAAAGCAGATGGACCTTCATATGGCTTTTGTTGCCCTTCGATCTTATCTCTAACCTGAAAAGCTTGATGCCAATTATTTGTTCCTATATGCTAGAAAATTCTTAATCACAACTGAGTGGAATAAGTAGTTTTTCTTTCTGAAGCCTCTTCAAGGAAAGACTTCTGTGGAAAGCAACTTCAATTGTGATGACAGTTGGCAGCTAAGGCCAAAATTAATCCAATTCTAAATGATACTTAATAAATCAGGTAAAAAACAAAGGTAGACTGGAGTCCTTAGCCATGCCCAGCAGAGGCTCTCCTGACCTCAAAAATCCAATTTCTCAGGGATAATTTTGCCTTTAACTAAGGAGTTTAAATACCATAATCTAGTTTAAACCAATGGGAAAATTTTTAAAAGTACATTTCAGTTAAACTTGGCACCTCTTTTGGATATAAATGCCAGGTGCATTGCTTTTTCAAATGACTTCAGCTCATTGCAAAGTGAGCATATAGGGCATCTTGAGAATTTACTATGCAAATAATAATCACTTAAAATTGCCTTTGAAATGTCAAATCTGTTTCACACTGAGGACTGGAAATTTGAAAAAAGAATTTTTTTCAGGTTTTACATCCATAGAAGAGCTCTGGAAATAAATATGATTCTATTCTATTTGATTGCTATATATAAAATACCCCAGAGAAATAGGAAAATCACATAAAATGACCTACATGAAAGCATGATACAAATACTCAAAAACTGCTATCTCAACAAGGTTATTTAACATTATTTTAAATTAGATTTGGGAAGAAATTAGTATCTTCTTGTTATCTTCGAAGGGCAACCTAAAAGTTGATGTCTATAAAGACAGTTCAGGTATTTCCTCTTCCTCTGTATGACATTAAAATGCCAGTGACACTACAAACATGCTCACTGTGAAGGTTCAGCTCCGTCACAGTGTCAGCTGGCGGACTTTATGAGGCATCCCATGAGACTGGCTTCTCCAGTTTATTAGGATGTCCACTAAAGGATTACCTTCCATGTCTGTCAAGAGTAAGAATGAAAAATTCTCCCAGGAGTAGCTATTTTCAGTGGCCATATTGGCATCAATTAATGAAAGCATGGAAATGAAGCCGATTTTATAGTCATCTAATGAAAAGCATTTTTTCCAAAAGTTTATAAGAGAAATTTTCATGGAGTGAATTCCCATGTTATGATTTACCAGCAATAGTGGATCTGTTTACAGTAGGTCTCATCTCAAAGCTGGTGGGAGACAGTAAGGGAAGATTACTGTCCTCCTTTACTTGGGTTGGTGTTAAGGAGGTAGTTCAAGATCACCCTTACCACTGTTTTAATATCCCAAAATATTATGGGGTGGATAGTGCAAGGAATAGGTGAGTTGTTGTTTTTATATTGCCAAGTAAAAGCCAGATAGCTCTCAGAATAGGGAAGGAGAGATGTTCCTTTCTTTTTTCTTTTTTTTTCTTTTAAGATTTATCTATTTGAGAGAAAGCCCACACAAGCGCATGCTAGCACGGGGAATGTCAGAAGGAGAAGGAGAGAGAGAATCCCAAGCAGACTCCATTTCAGTGCAGAGCTCAATGCAGGGCTCAGTCTCATAACCCTGAGATCATTACCTGAGCCAAAATTAAGAGTCAGCTGCTTAACCGACTGAGCTACCCAGGCACCCCAAGGAGAGAGATTTCCTTGAGCCTTCTTTTATTTTTTATGACTACTAACATTAATGGAAGGGCTTTTTGTTTAACAGAATTTGGATGACGTGAAATTACCATTTTAACACAGTCATCGCTAATGCAGAAAGTTGTTAAATAGTCTTGACACTTAAAAATGTACCAACTGCCACTCTGGAGAACAGTGTGGAGGTTCCTCAAAAAGTTGAAAACAGAGCTACCCTATGATCCAGCAATCGCACTACTGGGTATTTACCCTAAAGATACAAATGTGATCCGAACAGGCACGTGCACCGGAATGTTTATAGCAGCAATGTCCACAATAGCCAAACTATGGAAAGACCCTAGATGCCCATCAACAGATGAATGGATAAAGAAGATGTGGTATATATATACAATGGAATACTATGCAGCCATCAAGAGAAATGAAATCTGGCCATTTGCAACAACGTGGATGGAACTGGAGGGTATTATGCTAAGCGAAATAAGTCAGTC
>CM053609.1:77559548-77655639 GCA_028646535.1 Procyon lotor
AGCAATGTCCACAATAGCCAAACTATGGAAAGACCCTAGATGCCCATCAACAGATGAATGGATAAAGAAGATGTGGTATATATATACAATGGAATACTATGCAGCCATCAAGAGAAATGAAATCTGGCCATTTGCAACAACGTGGATGGAACTGGAGGGTATTATGCTAAGCGAAATAAGTCAGTCAGAGAAAGACAAGGATCACATGATCTCTCTGATATGAAGAACTTGAGAGGCAAGGCAGGAGTTTGTGGGGGTGGGGGAGAGAAATGAAACAGGAAGGGATGGGGAGGGAGACAAACCATAAGAGACTCCTAGACTCAAGAAATGAACTAAGGGTGGTGGGGGGTGGGTAGGGATAGGGTGGCTGGGTTGTGGACATTGGGGAGGGTATGTGCTGTTAAGTGCTGTGAAATGTGTAAGCCCGAAGATTCACAGACATGTACCCTGGGGCAAATAATACATTATATGTTAATAAAAATTAATAAAAAAAATATATCAAAAAAAAATGTACCAACTAAAACAAACAAATAAATAAATAAAAATGTACCAACTTATTTCTACTCTAGTTAAACATATCTTAAAACCAAATAAAGCAAAATGAGGAGGAAAAATTATCATGTGAACAAGTCTAAGAAATATAACTTAGCAAAATGCTTATTTATTAAAAAAAACAGTTATTTCTTGGCAGCTTTTCTCATTTTTAGAATAATCTCTCGCAAAATGTTTTCTACTTTTCATTTAGAAACACCTAATCTTGGTTAAATTGATTTATTCAAATTGAAATAAAATACCTAATATTAGATAATTTTGCTCAGTTAATGTTCATGTAATTCCAAACTTGAAAACAAACTCAAATCTTTTTAGTGGCATATTTATTCCTTGGGAACTAACCTAGTAATAAATTCTGTGAATGCAGAAAACCTTAAAGGCTTGGCAAGTACAATAATTCTTGTGTTCCATGAGTTCCAATTTTGTATCAGAAAGTAATTTACTTAATTGGAAGATAATAGCTGAAAAATCATTTACATCTCTTTCCAAATAACTTATAGCCTGTCACAGGCAAGACTTCTACAAGTAAAATATCTATAGTGTTATTATATTGTCTTCAAGGTTATTCATTTTATTCAAGAGCGAGTAGGAAAATATATTGGGGAAAAGGAAATAAATTTAAAAAATGTGATTTTTTTCCTCTTAAATCATAAAAGTAGTAACATATCAAAACTAATGATAATCCATAAAAAGGGGGAAATAATTCCATTATACCAGCACAATGATTTCATTTTGCTTATTAGGTTTTCAGCTATGCCTATATATATATTTTAGCTTCAAAATATGTAGTGACAGGGGCGCCTGGGTGGCTCAGTGGGTTAAAGCCTCAGACTTCAGCTTAGGTCATGATCTCAGTGTCCTGGGATCGAGCCCCGCATAGGGCTCTCTGCTCAGTGGGGAGCCTGCTTCCCCCACCCCCACTCTCTGCCTACTTGTGATCTCTCTCTCTGTCAAATAAATAAATAAAATCTTTTTAAAAAATTATGTAGCGACAATAATAGTATATATATATATAACTTCAGAGTTTGTCTTTTTTTCACTTAACACTTATTTCATATGCTTCTCTATGTTCTAATGCCATTAATAATGACTATATGCTACTCTAGGAAGTAACTAGTTTATAACTTTTTAAGTAAAATATCTGAGATTATTTAAAAGTGGAATGACAACTTAGTGAAGTATTTATGCAACTGTAGTTCCTTGATATGTTAACATTCACATTTTTGTGGCTGTCAGAGTTGCTTGGATTTTTATTCTTTTTTTCCTGGTGTATATACTATGCTTGCTTAACTAGGGACATTAAAATCCAGTTTAAACAATGTCTTATGTCTACCAGGAAATAAAGGTAGAGCTAAATTTTAGAACATAGAATGCTTAATTCTTATCATTGTATATTTGTCATTTCTGTAATACAGTTAGGAAGTGCTTACTTTTTAATTTTATGCTCTACACCCAACACGAGGTTTCGAACTCATGACCCTGAGATCAAGAGTCACATGCTCCAGCGACTGAGCCAGCCAGGAGTCCATGAAGTGTTTCCTTTGTGTGACTTACTGTGCTATTCAGCAGACAATAAAATAATTTGTAAGACAAAATTCTTGATGACATATACATAATTGATTCCACAAAAGTGAGTGAGTAGATCATTAGTTCTGCAGCCATAATAAGTAGGCTACTTTCAGGGGCACCTGGGTGGCTCAGTCGTCAAGCATCTGCCTTTGGCTTAGGTCATGATCCCAGGGTCCTGGGATCAAGTCCCGCATTGGGATCCCCACTCAGCAGGAAGACTGCTTCTCCCTCTCTGACTCCTCCTGCTGTGTTCCCTCTCTCGCTGTGTCTATGTCAAATAAATAAATAAATAAATCTTAAAAAAAAAAAAAAAAGTAGGCTACCTTCAGTTAATGCTAGTGGTGGTTAAGGATGAGATGGTTGAAGTGGATTTAGTATGTTAACCAGGTATGGCCTAGAAACAATGGCAGTAAAGGATAAGGCAAGGTTTGGATAACCTGATCATCATGCAGGATAAGTATAGGGAGAAGGGGTAAAGATGTTCAGGCCAAGAAGTTGGGGAAAGACTACTTCTCTCAGCAGCTAGGCAACTTTAATTTTTAAAAGCCCTAAGTCTCCATTTCCTCGGCTGTGGAATGGAAATAATTTTAAAATACCTACTTCATTGAGCGGTTGTGAGACTGAAGAAGTTTATTCATGAAGAGTGCTTATCAGAGTGTCTACCACATTTCAAACAAAAACAAAAAATTAAAAATGTTCATTGTTGTGTTGGTAGAATTCTTCAGTCAATTTAATAACCATGTCTAGGGCTTTATGACTGAGCACGAGAAACCAGGAGGTTCATTTCTGGAAATGTGAGCAGAAGCAAATGCATGCTCCCAGGGAGGAAAAGCCACTCATAATAGAGGACACCTGGAAGTAAGGTGTACCTTGAGCTTAACAGAATAAATGGAAGGATATGACAAAGCATTTACAAACAGGGAGGGGCACTGATCAGAGCAAGGACCTTCACAGCAGGCAAAGGCTCACCAGCTCTGATGGCTGGTAGCCCTGCTGAGCAATCCTAATTCTGTTCATCTGAGTTAAGATATCACACAATAAACCATGGATGGAACAACTGTCTCATTTTAGAGACATTTTTTTGTAGACTTTTTTTCTAAAAAGTTGGGTTTAGGAGTGAGTGGGTGGCACAGATGTTTAAGTATCTGCCTTCCGCTCAGGTTTCAATCCCCAGGTTCTGGAATAGAGCTCCACATTGGGCTTCCAGATCGGTGGGGAGTCTGCTTCTCCCTCTCCCTTCTGCCTCTCCCTCTGCTTGTGCTCTCATTGTCTCTCTCCCTCTCAAATGAATAAATAAAATCTTTAAAAAAATAAAAAATGAAAGTTGGATTTATAATAGTCTTACCAGTACCTAATAAAACACACATATACTTTGGAAC
This sequence comes from Procyon lotor, assembly GCA_028646535.1. NCBI lineage: Eukaryota > Metazoa > Chordata > Mammalia > Carnivora > Procyonidae > Procyon > Procyon lotor. Next base: position 77,563,049 of record CM053609.1, read on the forward strand.
AATTTTTGAGAGAACAAGTCTTTTTCATATTTTAAAATAAAACTCTTTGAAACCAAAGGCAGAAATTTCAAAGAAAAGCCTCAACAGACTTGACTACATAAATACTGACCTCCTTTAAATCTGAAAAAAAAAATCATTATGAGGAAAATTAGAAAGCATAGGACAAACTAGGGGGGACAGGAATATAAAGTATAAAAGGGTTAATATTCTTACATGTAAAAAAAAACTTACAAAGCAAATTCTGAAATGAATACTCCAATAGAATAATACTTCAGTAGAAAACTGGACAAGCTGCAGAGAAAAGGGAACTCTCTTACATTGTTGGCGGGAATGCAAATTGGTGCAGACACTCTGAAAAACAGTATGGAGGTTCCTCAAAAAGTTAAAAATAGAATTACCCTATCATTCAGCAATTGCACTACTAGGTATTTACCCAAAGGATACAGAAATACTGATTTGAAGGACATGCACTCCAATGTTTTTAACAACAACCATATTATGTAAAGAGCCCAAATGTCCATCAACTGATGAATGGATAAAGAGGTGGTATGTATGTACACACACACACACACACACACACACACACCCCATAGAACTTATTCAGCCATAAAAAAGAATGAAATCTTGCCATTTATAATAATGTAGATGGAGCTAGAGAGTATTATGCTAAGCAAAATAAATCAGTCAGAGAAAGACAAATACCCTAAGATTTTCCTCATATGTCGAATTTAAAAAACAAAACAGATGAACGTAAGGGGAAAAAAAGGAGAGGCAAACCATAAAAGAGACTCTCAACTATAGAGAACAAACTAGGGGTTACTGGAAGAGAGGTGAATGGGGAATGACTATGTGGGTGATGGGGATTAAGGAGGGCACTTATTGTGATGAGCACCAAGTGTTATGAATAAGTGATGAATCACTAAATCCTACAGGTGAAACTAATATTACACTGTATGTTAACTAATTGAAATTCAAATAAAACATTGGAAGATAAAGAAAAATGAAGGAAAAAATGGATAAGCTTCAAGGACAAAATTAATTTTTAAAAAAATTTGACTAACTAAAGTATTGACAAAAATGTTCAACCTCAGTAATAGTCAAAGGTCCATGAATATAAAAACTTGCATATTATCAAAAATATATAAATATGCACATGTATAACAGTCTCATGTTGGACAAGAGGAAAAGAGGCAGTCATACTTAGCACAATTTAACAAAATGTAACAAAGTTCTGAAAAGTATCCATATAACTTTATCCAGACTAACCTAAACAGTAAAATAAGGATGTTCCTGAAGATTCAAATACAAAGGTAATATATCTAGAACTTTATATACTAGAAAAGCTTGAAGATATAAATGCTTACTGTTAAGGGATTAATTAATAACACAGCAAATAAAAGAAAAAAATAACACAGCAAATATATTTGTGGAATGTGAATTTATAAATTCTTATTGACATATAAAATCGATATTTTCAAGTGAAGAAAGGAAATACAGAACACACACAGCAGTATTTGTTTTTTATGGGTAAATTATATATGTATGCCTAGAAAAGATTTATGAAAGACATCATTAGCGTGAGGTTATATATTTTTCAATTAGCTTTCTTTTCCCTAATTCATGTTTTGTATAGTCTCAATAACAAATGTGGACATATGCACATAGATTTATAATAGACAAAGTATTATTGAAGGAGTTATAGCATGATCTTTGAACACAGATCGCACTGAGAGCCAGTTCTTCCATCGGTAATCTTAATCTATTTAAAGATCAGTTTTTAAAAATATACTAACAGCATCCATATGATAGAGACATACATATATATACGAGATAATACAGGTAAAGTGCTTGAGATAATTACTGGTGCAAGGTGAATATTCAATAAACATCGGATTGTTCAGTTTTTAGACATTTGATTTGTAAGAGCTTTAAGTTTTAGGTGTTAGGAAACACACTAATTTTAAAATCCCTGTAACCTAAAGTAATATCAAATACAAAGTAATTCATTGTTAAATGGAAGAAAAAAATGAATACTTGATATGGAAAGTATGCTCTTGGTGCACACGTCTTGACCAAAGTCCACACCCTGATTCATCTGACTTTGCAGATCCTTACCCAAATTTTCATGTGTGAGTCTCTGGGCTTTTCGTTCCATCAGGCTTTTGTCTTTACTTGATTTAAGTAATTACTGGCTTTCAACTTTGATTTCCACGCTGAAGCTGGTTTTTGTTTGCTGAATTATATGTGATATTTGACTAATGTCCCTCCATCATAGCAACTTTTGTTTTCCTGTGCTAATCCTCTGAGATATAAGAATGATATTCACTCATTTGTAAGTAAAGAAAGAGAAATCCCAATAGACCCTACGTGTTAGGAGGACCTTGCCTAGCTCTAGTCAAGAAAATAAATCCATGATATTTCATAGATATGAAACACACACGTAGGACTAAGAATCCTGACAGACCATCCAGCACAACCTATTTCTTCTATAGAAAAGGGAATTTTGCCCCCGAAGTTTAAGGCATCCTATCCATGGTTAAAAAGCTAATTAGTAAGAGAACTAAGTTCAGCCCTTCTTGTTCCCAGACCATTGCTCTCCCCCCAATATCTTGTTGCTTTCATTTTATTTCTCGCTGCTTTTAAGCTACTTAATAACTCAGTACAGGTCAAACTCATGGCTTTTGTTTTTAAAATTGGCGAGACTTCTGGTATTCTAGTTCACAATGCCTAAGGCAAAACCCTACATATTTTTTCTGAAGAAAATAAAACTTAGTTCAGCTTTAAAAAGTTGCAGTTTACTCGGTAGAAATTTCATCCTTCATATGCTAATTCAATCAAAATTCATTGCTTAACTTTCTTGTGGGAAGTATATCTTTCAAGATGCAGATATAGAGCATATATTCTAGAGGGACTCATTGATGGCCAAAGCAAAGACAGTTATGGGATATCAAAAATTATATTTAGTGATAATTTTACTGAAATATTACTGTATTTACAAATATTATATGTCTTCACATTCAAGAGCAGTACCTCTCTAACAACAATCAACTCAAATGACACCTTTCTGATAGAGAATACATTGAGAAAAATCTCTCATGAATTAGGAATTCAGACAGATCACACTAAATACATGAGGGAAAGACATAGCTTTGAAGTGTTGGAGATCTTTTGACATCCTGAAGCCTTTGAAATGGCAGCTAACTTCTCGAGAGCCTCACCTTTGGCTCTTTATAGGCAAGTCATATACATTATAGGTATATTATGTACATATGTACATTATGTACATATATGTAATATATGTATATAGGCAAGTCTTTATATAGGCAAGGCAGCAGTTCCCTATATTCTGTTTCATCTAAAGGAAATATTCCACACTGCTCACTTTAAAACAATTATTTTTTTTTTAATAATAGTAGTAGCCTCTTTAAAGTAGCAAACCTATAAACATGATCATCTTTTTAACCAATTAAACTGAATTGCAAAGTGCTCTGCACAGAAACAGTAATTCCCTACCTTAATTATAAATCAAATAGATAAATACTAGGTCTTTTTTTTTGGATCTTAATATAAACTAAGAAATAGCTTAATATTAATAGCATCTTCCCCTTTGAGATATAGAACGGAATGGTGATAATTTAAACAATAATTTATAACACTAAATGTAAAAGTTTCAAATGAAGCTCTAATCAACTCAAAAGCTAGGTCTAGCTTTTTCTAGGTAAGAAAATACTTTATTTTTTGGTAAGATAACAGTTTGACAACACTTTCCACACTATAGTCTTAGTAAACCCAAAGCTGCAAACTATCCAATCTAATGAAGGACCTCTGCCTCCTCTTGGTATCTAATTTTAATTACAGGCATATTTCCTAGAAGTAATTATTGTCCAAAATGTACAACATAAAAATTTACTGATATAAACATTACCTTTGGTGAAATGTTTTCTAAATAGCCACTGGTGAACATTCACTATCTTACATATTACGGAAAAAATTTCACATAGCTTAAGAAAAAAGTTATTCCAGATACTAATTGTTTATAACATGTCCACTGTCCCCAGTGATGGTATCATGCCCCCAGCTAACCACATGAAAACCTTAGAGTCCTCCCTACACTACCAGTTTATACCTTCCAATACCTACAGTATCTCTCAAATCAAATCACATCTGGTCCATTTCTGTTGCCCTTGCTACTGTTTAGGTTCACATTTCATCTTCCAAAGGTTATGCAATAACATTCTTTCTGTTCTCTCTCCATTCAGGTTCATCCCTTTCAAATTGTCATGTTCAACTAGGCATAAAAAATTGTAAATAATGTGGTCCCATTACAGAAGATAAGGTTCAAAATTTTTAATTATTTAGAAATTATACTATAGTGCATTTCCCTCCTTGATATTTATTTAAAAAATTCTAATGAACAGCTCTTCAAAAATTAGCCAAACTTTACCACATGTAAAATCAATTCATAAACACACACATAAAACCAAACATTTCCAGGAAAAATAATGTAACATACTAGGATTTAGAGTTGAACTAAGAAATGGATAAGTTCAGGTAAAATAGCCTCTAATAGTATTTTTTTTTAAGAGTTTGTTTATCCACTTGACAGAGAGACACAGCAAGAGAAGGAACACAAGCAGGGAGAGGAGAGGGAGAAGTAGGCTTCCTGAGGGAGCCCGATGCGGGGCTTGATCCCAGGGTCAAGGCAGAGCTTAACCACCCAGGTGCCCCTAGCCTCTAACAGTATTTAAATTAAGTATTGGGTGATATACAAAATAATTAACGTTCCTGGCATACATCTTTTAAGCCTAAGTAGCAATACTTCTAAGAAAGTATTATCTATAAAATATCTGCAATAAATAATTTTTGCCAAAGCATTAACATTTAGTCCCCAATTTCTATTAGCAGTTAGTAAAATGGCAGGAATTAATATTTCAAGCAAGAAGTACTAGTTATCCAATTTTTAAATAAAAAATACAGTTTGGATTGTTTACTATGATATTTATATTATGAGAAAGAAAAAAATAGTGTTTTCTCACTTTTTTTTCAAAAGTGCTAAAGATGTAGTTCATTCTTTATCATTCACAAAACAGGAAGAAATAGATAAACTTAGTTCAGCAAAACTGGTCCCCAAACATTCACTGTACCTTCTGCAAAGTATTTTGCTGTTTTGTTTTGTTTTGTTTTTAAGATTTTATCTATTTATTTGACAGAGAGAGAGAGAGGGAGAGAGAGGGAACACAAGCAGGGAGAGTGGAGGAGGGAGAAGCAGGCTTCCCACTGAACAAGGAGCAGGATGTGGGGCTCAATCCCAGGATCCTGGGATCATGACCAAAGCCGAAGGCAGATGTTTAATGACTGAGCCACCCAGGCGCCCCTGAAAAGTAGTTTTAAGAAAAACTAGGAAAGTTTTTTTTTCTTTTTGCTCTAATAGGAATCTTCAAGAAGAATGAGATATTATAAATTCTACTCTAGTAATTAGGGCAACATGTTATTGTAAAAATTCTCAAACTATAGGATGATTATATGATTCACTTTTACTCTGATAGGCAGAAGCACCCCAGAGAATTGTTCCAATAGCAATAATTATCTTGCTATTATAATGGTAATCTCATATTGTATGAGAGTAGCAATGGATAAAGAAGGGGGGGAGCACAAGATATTAGAAGTCTTTATATAAGAACACCTTAACACTTGAGAACTAGTAATATCCCTAAAAGGTACATAAGTAATGACACTGTCATTGCAAATGTGAGTTAAGTAGGTCCAATTCCTTGCCTAAGTTAATGTGATGCTAAGAAAAGATACCAGCCTTATTCCTCCTACTCTTTTACTCCCTGTGCCACATATAAAGTGATAAGCGTAGGAGGAAATCTGACTTGGCAAAGAACCAGTACTATTTCCAGGGTGCAGAAAACAGTTTCAACTTAGAGATTTTAAAAACAACATCTAACTGAGCAGACTATCAGAGTTCTGTTTGACAGTGTTTACATGATGCACTAGTTTATAGGAAATGAAATTTACAAATGGCATGGCTGACCATCATGTAAAATAAGATTTAGAGAGGAATGAGATACTAATATCTTCAACTGCTAGTATGTTTCCTTTGTGCCCTGTAACAAAAACAGTTCTGCTTTTAAAATACCACTCTTTACCTAGAGACAAAAGTAACCAAATTATCCTCAAGTTATATAACCACTTATGAGGCCAAATGGCATAAGTCCTTTTTATTATAAGATAAATTAAATTTTGCTTATGTCGTCCATTTTAAGTAGATGGTCTTCAAAGACAGAGAAACAGTTATGGTTCAGATATGATTGGTATTTGACTTGGAAGTTCTATAATAAGAATATTGCATCGCAACTTATTTTTTCACTGATGAAAATTAAAATATCACAGAAAATACCCAACAGGTACTGTATATGAAGGACTACATAAATTGTCAGAAATAAGCAGTTAAAAACTTCTAGTGATAATATTGTTACCCCATATTTTCATGTTATATATATGTATGAACTATAATACAGAAATAGGCCTTATATAACATAATTTTAGTAAAATATTATCATTAGTGAACTGAGACTGTAGGATGTACCTAGATTTTCCAGCTAGGATTCAACACAAGTTTATAATAGTAAGTGTAGTTCCACAGCTGGTTCTTAAAGGCATTATCATTTCTAGGTGAAAAGCAAAAAAGGAGCATTTGGCTCTGGAAGTTCTGACTCCCTGGTATGGAGAAAAATTGTATGGTCTCAGGAATGACAGACATTTAGGAAGGGAGGAATAGACAGAAGTTTCCCTAAGATAAAAAAAAAAAAAAGAAGGCTACGTAAAGGATTACAAATTTCTACAATAGAACCATTTACACGTATCTGGTGACCACCAGTAAGTCTTCTTTAGAAAAGTGTCTGTACATGTCTTCTGCCTATTTTTGACTGGATTATTTGTTTTTTTGGGTGTTGACTTTGATAAGTTATTTATCGATCTTGGATACCAGCCCTTTATGATGGGGGTGTGGGGCCTCGGGTAATCGGGTGATGGATATTAAGGAGGGCATGTGTTGTGATGAACACTGGGTGCTATACACAATTAATGAATCATTGAACATTACATTAAAAACTACTGATGTACTATATGTTGGCTAATTTAACATACATTTACAAAACAGTATTTTGCATGACATAGGACACCAATCAATTTCTTACCAGCCATTTTCATTTGTACATTGGGAGTGGTATTATATATTGGAAGGAACACTGGACTGGAAATTAGTTCCAGGTGTAAATAAAACCATGGCATAGAACATATTACCTACACCTCTTTCACTGAGCATCAGCTTCCTCATTTAGCACAGAGAGCATAGGACTAGAGTTTATCCTAACCCTGAAAAATCCAGGTATCTCTAATTCTTAAAGGTAAAGTAACCCTAATTTGTTGAAACTGAATTTGAAACTAAATTTTACATTGTGAGGGTGCCTGGGTGGCTCAGTCAGGTAAACGTCTGCCTTCAGCTCAGGTTATGATCCCAAAGTCTTGGGATCAAGCCCCCACATTGGTCTCCCTGCTGAGTAGGGAGCCTGCTTCTCCCTCTCCCTCTGCCCTTCCTCTCATTCATGCTTCCTCTCTCTCTCTAATACATAATATTTTTTAAAAAAATAAATTTTACTGGGGCGCCTGGGTGGCTCAGTGGGTTGAGCCTCTGCCTTCGGCTCAGGTCATGATCTCAGGGTCCTGGGATTGAGCCCCACATTGGGCTCTCTGCTCAGCAGGGAGCCTGCTTCCCCCTCTCTCTCTGCCTGCCTCTCTGCCTGCTTGTGATCTCTCCTCTCTGTCAAATAAATAAAATAAAATCTTTAAAAATAAATAAATTTTACATTGTGAAACAAAAGAAAGATAACAAAGATATCACACCATACCATTCTCTTCATTTTCCGTTCATTCACTCATTCAATAGTATTGACCACTTGCTACTGATCATTCTAACTTTTATGTTGATAGACTATAAGAAGCACCAAGGGGGGACGCCTGGGTGGCTCAGTAGTTAGGCATCTGCCTTGGGCTCAGGTCATGATCCCATGGTACTGGGATGGAGTCCCACATCCAGTTCTTTGCTCAGTGGGGAGCCTGCTTCTCCCTCTGGCTGCCACTCTCCCTGTCTGTGTTCTCTCTCTCTCTCTCTCTCTCTCTCTCTCTCTCTCTCTGATAAATAAATAAATAAAATCTTAAAAAAAAAAAAGGCACAATGGAATCAGTGAGAACTATTAGAGGCCATATATAGTGCAACTGTGAACTTGTACCAGGATGCTAGTAGTAGAGGTAGTGAGAGAGTAGTCAGCTTCTCCATATATTCTGAAGGTGTATACAACCAACAAGATTTGCTGAAGGTCTGGATGTGGGGGGAAGGAAGGAACGAAGGAAGGAAGGAAAGAAGGGAGGCTGGCTGGGAGGGACGGAGGAAGGAAGGAAGGAAGGAAGGAAGGAAGGAAGGAAGGAAGGAAGGAAGGAAGGAAGGGAGGGAGGAAGGAAGGAAGAAAGGAAATAAATTACTGCAGTGTACCTTTCTACAATCCCAACCCTTCCTCTTCTATAGACCCATTTATTTTTCCTTTTCAAGTTTACAAATCAATGACAGTATTTTTTTTTTTTTTTTGCAATACTGAACTGATGTTCATGGCACACTTTCAAGTCTTAAAAATTAACATTTCAAAAAGCTTTTCACTTATATTTTTTAGATCATGGCAATCATAAGGATGAGAACATCATTTTCAAAGTCCCAAGTGCTCACTATTACATGATGGAATCCCAGAGAATGTCATTTTAAGGGTCTTTACTGACCCCATCTTTCCCTCTCCATGATTCTAAAACACATCTCAACTTTTGAAAACATACTTGAAGTACTGATAGTCCATGTTGCGTTTACTTTCAATGACCACATACGCACTCTCTACATCCCATGCTGTCTCCCTCTTCCCTTTAAACCAACTGGCCTGCCTTTGTCAAACCCTCAGTAAGAAACCCCGAGGAGCAAGAGCCTGCCTCCAACTGACGCACACAATCATCAAAATCCTAACCACTGCAGCTGTTTTGTTCATCTCCTTTAACTCTTCCTGCCCCATCATTCTCATGTCCAGAGCCAACTGTCAATCTGGAGAGGCTTCAATTTGAAGAATTATCCTAATTATCTGAGACATCACATTTTAAACATTTGCAACACAGAGTTGCTCTAAATCTTGTCTCACAGAGCACTGAGGTCTACCATGTAGGCACCAAAAAGTACAGATGGCGACAGACAAAGCTGAAAACTCGTGAGTACATCAAGGAAGTCAAAATAACAGTGGCTTTCCATCTGGTAACATATTCATATTTACCTCATTTTCCCACAAGTACTCCTCCTTACTTTCCACTCACACTGGCAGATCTCAGCAGGCAGCGAGTGGCTCGCATCTATTTTCATCATGTAGTAGTTCTTGAGTCTCCACTTTCTAAACAGCGTGGTATTATAAAGACTAGTGCCAAGGACATATTCTAGCCCCCAAGAAGGAGTCGAGTATTCCCACTCCTCAGCATTTTTTTGTTTGTTTGTTTAACTGCTCAGAATTGGTGACAAGTATACGTGTCTGTTGGTGTCAAAACCCCTGAGTACAAATTCTAACCAGGAGCTGTCTCATCCACATTTCATAGTTTTAAAAAGAAATGCTGTCTCATTATTTTAATAAAATAAATTCAAGGGCCAATGAGTGGGAGAAACCTCAAGATGAAGAGTAAGTACAAGTAAATGGCTACACACATTTATCACCTTATAATATTTTTTGAGTTAGCTATTATTTTTAACAGTTTTGGCTGTATCATCCCAAGCTGTATCACAAGTGTGATACAAAAATTATGGGTCAAGTATTGATATTTTTCCAAGAATTTCCTGCCAAAGAGACAATGATATGTGAAACAATGCATGTTGGTTTTCGGTTTTCATTCATTTATAGGGGTATACAGTATATGGCTGCAAAATAAAGTACAACATTCAAGTCCATTCAATAGAGCAGTTTTTGATGGAAACTGGTTAATAAAAAGGAATGATTCATAAATTAGTGCTTTATAAGAAGAGGATGGATTTGTCAAAAACCTGCAGAGATGTTTATTTTAAAGAGGGTTTAATAACAAAGTTTTCTTCAAATTGCCAGTGGATACAGTTAATTTCTGTTAATTTTGCTTTCCTGTTTGGTGTTAAATTCGTGGAGATTTCTGCAGTCCAAGACAGCTCTTCCAAACTGACACAAAAATATCAAATTAACACTATGGCTTTTGTTTTTTTTTTTTTTTTCTTTATCACTCTTATGTGTAAATGTGCTTGATAAAGTTTATGCATTCATCATCAATTCGTAAATTAGAAACACCAAAAAACTCTGTGTTTATAATATGCTATGAAAATAGCTGCTCAGTTTGAATGATTGCTAATTTCATCTCAATCACGCCTTCCTCAGGCAAACCTTGAGAAAACAAACAGCATCACAGAGTCTGTTCAAAACAAGGGACATAAATAAGTACCTTATGAAACACTGCTTTACTCAGATCCCCCTAATAGATGTTTAGGCATAGCAACATTACTGTGGATAATCGACAAGAGAGGTACAGTCCATCACATTCAATCAGACACAAGGCTAGAACCATTGAGGTCTGACTTTCAAGAGGTTCAGCATTTTTTTTTCATAAAAAGAAAGCGGGCAATACATTATAAAAACTTACAAGTAGGGTCATTCACTTAGTTTCCTCATGTATGAAACAAAAATTATAAAAATAATCAACATAGTTGTATGGGTTGAATGAAATAAGCTAAGTAGAACATGTGGCACAGAGAGGACTCACAGTAAATGAAAACTTTTAATACCACTCTTACTTAAATATTCACCGTTGTTAATATTCACAGATTCATAGCACTGTGGCTCCCTTATTACGTCATCTAAACGTCCTCTTAACAGAATGGAAGAATGGAAAAGAACATCACACAATTATTTGGTCCTAATATTGCTTAATGTTACTTTTTAAATGTATTGGTGGCTTATTTCTAAACTTAGAAGCAGTACCATAAATAGAAAATGTTTAACCCTTCACTAGCTGTTTCATAAATCTGGACAGACAACTAAGCATTCTTCCTAGCTTTACTAAGAATTCTTCTTTTACTTAGTATTGGCAATACCTGAAAAATGTCCAATATAAAGTCTAATTTGCACTGCTTTTTGGAGAATGAATCAGATTTTAAATTACCACTTATTTTCATATACCATTCAAGGATTTTCTTACCCATGGAGTATCGATTGATACAGTAGGAAAATAAAATTATTGGTAGGTTAGGAACATCTGTTTGAATACAGGCTGTCTATATCACCTAATAGGAATTATTTAATGCTATAGAGCCCTGGGGGCTCTCCGGGCTATCTCCATGTACCAACCCACTCATTCTCTACCCTATTTAGACCCTTGTGTATTCTAAGTATAAATGCATATTTTTGTGAATCCAATAGGTCACCCTATGAGCTCTCTTGTCAGTGAGATGCATGAGTTGACATGTAAGATTTCAAACCAAGACAGAGTACACTTAGGCCAGAAAAGAAATAGAACCCCTTGAATTTCAAAACTACAGTAAGTAAAACCTCTTTGCAAAGCATGAAACATAAACTGACTAGCTTTCTCCCAATAAAGCATCTGGTCAGTGCATTTTGTTCATAGATCAAATTCAAAGAAATTATTATGCTGTTGACATCCTGCCTCCTATAATTCTACTACCTTACATATGTGCTTTGCAACCATTTGAAATTTCTTATGGTTAATGTACCATGAAAAGGTATGCTACTCCTTTTATAAAGTTAAAAACAATTAACATAAATGGACTTCTAAAGCATTACAGTAATGAATTTAAAACTATATGAAAAAGAACAATAGAAAAACATAATGAAGGAATAGGATGATGGAGGACCACATAAATACAAGTAGGTCACGGTCAAAGTCCTAGTTTTCATTTGAAACATGGTTAGTGAGCACTTATTAAAGATTTATAAGTAAATAAGAAAGTTAATAAACAATAAATAAGCAGATACAAGTGATGAATGGAACAATCCTGAAAATATGTAATGAACCAAGGATGATAATTAATCCACTTCTGCACAACATAGGTTGACTAGGAAAAATTTAAAAAATGTGCCATGAAAAACATATCATAATCAGCTGAAAGAGAAATGATTGTAGTATTTCTTGTGAGCTAATAAGAGGTGCCCCTCATATAGAAGACAGGACAAAGTTATGATCTGATAATTGACCAAACAATATAATTATGAAATGTGGTTCTTCTTGTGCACTAGTCTGAGTAGTTTCTGTTATGTTTATCAGTCCTAGTATTTATTCTCCTGTAAGTTTAGCTAAAATTATATCTAGAGCTATGGGCAAGAGAAGTTCCTTGTTATGCTAAAACAATTTCAAAGACTGATGGGATTTAACAATATAAATATTTAAAGAGAAACCAGCACTACTGTAACCTTAGAAAAATTTAGGATGATGACTTTAAAACGAGCTAGCATTTAGAAAACCAAAATAAAACATATCTTAAATGTTTTATTCTCCAGATTTATAAATGGTGTTCATTAAGTTATCTTATATAATGAATTCATGATAATTTTTTCTTGGTGTATCTTTAGGGATTCACCTATTTACAAAGGAAACAAGCCTTTCGCTTTTTGCTTCATCCCTGAGCACTTACCAAAAAGCTAACAGCTAAGTAAATTAGTTGACAAGAATAGACAAGACATTTTGTGAATGCTACTTTTTGGTTACCATTTTCACTCTCTGCCCCCCCATCTATTTGGCAGAGGTCACAGTGATTGGTGAAATACCTACACCACCAGAAGAGAGGCAGATGAGACCAATAATCCACACAATATTTTACATATGTAATACTGGCATAAAATAATTTTAAAATTTTCTAGTTTTTTTATGTTGTTTTTCCACCAAAAAGTCTGTAAGCATTCAGGACAGCTATCATTTCCATCTTATAAACAGAAAACTGAGGCAGCAGATGGTGTGCTGCCTAAGTCAGACAAGCACTCAATGAAAGAGCTGGGTAGCACTTGGTTCTCTGCACATCTTAGCAAGTTTCAGTAGGTTTTCAGCGTTCTCTTAATCACTGGGATGGGTTTTACATAGCTCAAGCTCATCATCAGTATTCTTTTACAACTTAATGGGTTACTATATGAAAACTACACAACTTTCAAGATTAGAAATTACTCAGCAGTCTTCACATTCCTATATACTTTTGTGGAAGGTTGGTTTCTACAGGGATTCTAACAAAGAATGATTATGTGCACCTACTTTTAATTTGGAAGATGAAAATGAGACAGTGATAGATGCTTTAATGAGAAATAGCATTGTCAACAACAAAAGCTATTCCTCTAACAAATGCCTACAACAATGAGAGTAGAGAGCCTTTTTTGTCCATAAACTGTGTATAAATTGTAACTCTTGGGGTTAGCTAATTAATGAAATGTTTTTGAATTTTAGTTTTTTGTGCTCGTTACTGTTATTTACACAAAATCACTTCCCTATCTGCAGAAAAGTTGAATTCTGACTACTCTAACAATAGTGTATGTATATAGAGAGGAATTATCTTGCGTGATTTGAAAACATTTTATTTAAAGAAAGTACTATCAGGAAAACTAAAAAAATCAAAGAGCGGAAAAAAAAATAAGAATCTTATTCTGAATAAGATGTATTCTGAATAATACATTTCAAGAAAATAAGCTGCTGTTCAGTAACTGGTGACTGACAGCATCATATAATACCTCTTTGAGGACTAAATGAAGATTCATTTTGAAACGAAATCAGATGGTGTAGTCTGTCTCTTCTATGTAGATCACATTATTAACTCAACAACTGCCAAATCTCATTTTCACAATGTGAGGTGTACTAGGGGGGAATAAGAAAGAGTTGCTAAAAAGTGATAATAGAATCAACACGAGAGGTGTTAGACTGCAGAATTTTAAGCAAAAGGAAATACAAAATAATGATTTACAAAAGAAAAAAAAACTTTGAAAATCTAAAAATGTGAGTTAAGTGGCAATGAAGACAATCAGATTAGATGTAATAAGCAAAATATCACCTTGTCCCAGGAGACTCTGGAAAGAATTCTCTGCTACTGGTAGAATGCTTCCCCTTCTAGGAATCAGATGGTTTAGGTCTAGTGCAGTTGCTCCTTGCAGAAATAAACTGTGTAGATGCAATCATCGAGAAGAACATTTCACAGGGTCTTGTCACAGATTTCTGTTGAAAGTCTCCTTTTCTTTTTAGAAACTAATTAATTACATGTTTTTTGTTTGTCTGTTAAAAAACTGGAAGAACTGGCCCTTGATATTTTGACAGCAGTTTAATCTACAAATGGATGGAGAGCTAGATAAACAAATCAAATCCCCTTCTAAAGAAAGGCTGATTTTTAGAAAATAATTCCAGCAGGACATTGATGCAATTTTTTCTGTTATCCTAGAATTATGACAAAAACTGAAATTTTAGCTAAAAATGAAATGCATTAATTAGCCTTCCTTCTAAAGAGATGTACAAGAACTCACAGTCAGGACCAAACGCCATACAAAGTTTACTGAGAAGGGTACAGGTGGCCCTACAACTACTAAACACCAATGCATCAAATTTCTCCAGAGTTTCTTTGAAGGTCTTACGAGGAATAAAGATTTCACAATGAGAAAGATTCTCTTTTCACTCTGGGAAGAAAGGGAGACAAGAACTTCTCCCTGCATAAAGCTGAATGAGAAAGTGTACCGATGTACCAACCATGAAGATTAAGGATGCTTACAGAAAGGAGAGACTAACCTTTCATCTTCCAGAATCTCTACTTAAGCAAGAGATTTGCTTCTTAGCTTAATTAAGCAGACTTCATGATGGCAAATATGGAGATCAACTCAAAATAAAGGCCTAAGAAAATGTAGTTGTTTTCATGGGTTTTTTAAAAATGAAATGGTGACCTGGATGTATGGCCATGATAAGGAAAAAATGATCTATTTTCTCCCCAGGAATTCTACCAAGATGATAAATACCTTTTGTCAATAAATAGTAACTTTGGACAATTATTATTTTATGTGTGTACATAGTTGTTATAAAACACATCAAAGATCATAAAACTGTTACTAATTTTCAAAGTGTACAGTAGTCTCTCTTCAAAAAACCTAACAAAGAGTTACCACATTAGACCACAGAAATATGATAGTATTTTCACATATTTTTGGTAATATCCATTTTTCATTCAATAAATAAATAAGCTGTTCTATTTATGGCAATGACATTGGAAGCTACATTAGACCAGCAAGTGGAATTGTCTGCAGTCTCTAACAACCTATGACCGACCATTCAGGAACAATTAACCTCTTTGAACCAGGTACTACAAAAATACAAATTCCTCTTTCCTTCTATTGTTTCCTCATACCAAGAACACCCAAATGAGTCTGCATAATTTCATAGTTGTCTTCAACTTTCATTTACTCTTTAGTTTTCCAGTATTAATATAGTGACAATTTTGATTTTATTATAATAAACCAAAGATGTTGATTGAATGTGCTGTTGTTTCTGATCTCAAAGCTAGCATAGCAGAGAAGAACTGAAGATGGAAATAATTTATTCATTCTTTCACCTATTTTAAAAATTTTATTAATTCTCTATCTCTGAAATATTATGGTTTATAAGAAATATACATTTGGTCTTCACCCACAGTTCTTGGCTCACAGATTACAAATACCCTTGGAATTTCCTGACTGATGACAGCAGTAGGAACACCTTTTGTTAGAATATTGGGTCTCTTGTCCTTTAGTTCCTAAAGCTGCCCCAGAACCATAAAGATGAAATGACTGTCTTGTTATTCATAACAAGATTCTTTCCACCACAACTAGGTTAATGTCAATGAGGCAACTTTAGGATGGGGGCTGGTTTCCAGGAGAACCAACCATGAAGAGAGAGATAAATTCTTCAGTCCCACCCCTTGACTTCTGGGAAACGAAGAGGGGCTATGGTTGAATCAATGAGTTAATCAATCATGCCCATATAAAGAAGCTCCATAAAAATGTAAAAAGATGGAGTTTGGAGAGTTGCCCAGCAGGTGAATGTGTAGAGATTTAAAGGAGAATGGCATGCTCAAAGAGAGTATGCTCAGAAGTATGCACTCATACTTGCCCTATGTATGTCTTCCATCTGGCTGGTCCTGAGTTACATCCCTTTATAATAAACTAATTACCTGGTAGGTAAAATATTGCTCTGGGTGCTATGAGCTACTCTAGCAAATTAAACAAACCCAAGTCAGGGGTCATGAGAATCTCTGATTTATAGCCCGTTGGTCAATGTACAGGTAACAACCAGGGCTTTTGACTGCCATCTGAAACCCAAAGAGCAGCTCATGGGAACCTGAAATTTATAGTCAGTTGATCCTATAGAAGCACAAGTAACAACCTGAGGTTGCAATTACCATTTAATGTAGGGGGCAGTCTTGTTGGACCCCTTAACCTGTGAGATCTAACAGCATCTCTGGTTGGATAGTGTCAGAATTGAGTTAAATTGTAGGACACCCAACTGATGTTGAAGAATTTATTGTTCCATTGTATGGAAACCTTCACCTGCTTCCACACTTTGGAATAGGGTACCCCCTTAATCACATTTAAGCACAACATTCAAGCTCAGGTCTTCATACAATATAAGCATTAATCAGACAAGAGATCATGCCCTCAACAAGCTTACAATATGAGTGGTCATGATATACATGTACAAAGCTATAATTCAGGAGAGAAAATGGAAAAGTAATAAAAGAGATCAGAGAAAATGTCTGTTACTTCAATGGAAGACAAGATCATTCATGGCTAGTTGGCTTTATTCATTCATTTCAGTAAAGGTTAGCTATAAAGTGATTTTTCATCACTGTAGATAAGTTAAAATATGGTTGATTTGTAATAAGCATCAATACAAGTCCTTCTATGAGTAGTACTATCAAAACATATGAAAAACTTTAAAAAAATGTTCTGAACCCCATGTAAAACCCTACTGAATTTTATCAGTAATAACAGAAGTATTATTTCCATGATACTAGACTTATGTAATACATATAGAGTGTTTTAGTTTATAATTCAAGGTGAGCTAGCTATATCTTAAAATAATCAAACCGAAAACTTAAATAGTACTTATTTTACATGAATCTAGAGAAATCATGTTTCACATTCTTATTTTATCCAAAACTGCAGACATTTACCATTTAATTGTTTTTTATACTTTTAAAACAAATTTTGAAAACACTATACCTCTTCTAATCATATTTTACCACCAGAATCATAACACAATAATAGTGTGGCTTCTTAACATTCGTTAATTCTACATTTTAAATGATCTATGAAACATTTAATATAATTATCTCAATATTTTCAGGTAAGACTTCTAATAGGAAGCCAAATATAGAGTACTTACAACTTATCCAATTATTTCCCTGTCTCAGAAAGATTTCAATATATATGTACAATATTTTAATATTAAAATGTGTCTGGAACACTGATATATTAAAATCAAGTGAAATAGATTTCAAGTATCTCTTTATTTAAAATTATACCCCAAAGAGTAACTCTCAAATATTTTTAAAATTCTACGTTGGAATATCTTCCTATCCCACTGATAGTTAATAACACTTAAATTACTGTTCTTTTTGCTATTACCAATATATATGATATATCCAATAGAACTTATGATTTAAACATTTTAAAAATACACTACAAGGCTTCAGAAGGAAGGTATTAAGCTGTCCTTCAAGAGGAAGATAGAGATGTGGTTCACTCTTAAACATATGTTATTAAGTTTTATAGAAATTCATGTAAGGGGTGTTATATAAACTGAGTTTCCCCAAAATTCATTCCATAATGACCACAGTTGGGTAACTATTCTACTGTTTTGAAACTATTGCTGATGGCTAATATTATATTATTTCAGAGGATCATGAATAACATTTTAAGAAAGATTTGATAACATTGCTATGGTTAATTAGGTACCACATTGTTTTGATTTTATCTATAAGTCCTCCACAGATAGTTGCCTAGTAAGTCATATCAAGCACATTTGGAATCAGACAACCCTATTTTCATATCATGTATGCCCTATTTATCATCTTCATAGTTTTAAGCAATTTTACTTACTTCTAATGGCTTCAGTTTTCTATCCCCAAAATGGAATAGAATTACTATCTTTATTATCATGGAATGGCATGTGTGATGATTAAATGTTATTTTATATGTCTGATGTAGTAGAGTAACTAGTTAAACAGTTTTACAGAACAATTGATGAGAATGGTGATCATTCAATAGAAGGACACAGAAATTATCATTACTTCACATCCATATTTCCAGATTGTTTTTCAAAAGAGGAAACAAATTTGCATTCTCAGTAATGGTGTGTACAAATGTCCATTCCATTGTTCTTTCAAAATCACTGAGGTACATCATTTTTTAAAAAGATTTATTTGTTTGAGAGAGAAAGCACATGCTAGTATGTGCTGGCACAGCAGGGAGGGATAGAGGGAAAGGAAGAGGAGAAGCAGAGCCTCGCTCAGCACAGAGCCCCCAATAGGGCTGCAGGCAGGGTTCCACATGAGCTCCCCATGGGGCACAATCAAAGTACAGTGAGATCATGACCCTGAGATCATAACCAGAGCACAAACCAAGAGTCCCATGCTCAATAGACTGAGCCACCCAGGTACCCCTGAGTTACATCATTTTTAATACTTTTGTTAATTTGGTCATTGAAAAATTACTTAAAAATTTAATTTTAACCTCTTTGAAATATTAGTGAGATTCTGTATTTTTTTCAAAAGTTTATTCAATATTTGTATTTTGGGGAAAATTGTTTCTTTATATACTTGTACATTTACTAATTGGGATACAATTTTAGTATTTATATACTAACTATATTAATAATTTGTATTATTTCAATGCCCAAAGAATAATCCATTCAAGAAATGGGCAGAAGATATGAACAGACATTGCTGCAAAGAGGACATCCAAATGGCCAACAGACACATGAAAAAGTGCTCGACATCAGAGAAATACAAATCAAAACCACAGTGAGATCCTACCTCACACCAGTCAGAATGGCTAAAATTAACAAGTCAGGAAACAATAGATGTTGGCGAGGATGTGGAGAAAGAGGAACCCTCCTACATTGTTGGTGAGAATACAACCTGGTATAGCCACTTTGGAAAACACTATGGAGGTTCCTCAAAAAGTTGGTAACAGAGCTACCCTACGACTCAGCAATCACACTACTGGGTATTTACCCTAAAGACACAAATGTAGTGATCCAAAGGGGCATGTGCACCCGAATGGTTATAGGAGCAATGTCTACAATAGCCAAACTATGGAAAGAGCCTAGATGTCCAACAACATATGAATGGATAAAGAAGATGTGGTGTACACACACACACACACACACACACACACACACACACATGCACACGCACTGGAATACTATGCAGTCATCAAGAGAAACAAAATCTTGCCATTTACAACGACATGGATGGAGCTAGAGGATATTAGGCTAAACAAGTCAATCAGAGAAAGACAATTATCATATGATATCTCTCTGATATGAAGAATTTGAGAGGCAGGGTGGGGGGATTGGGGGGTGGAGGGGGAAATGAAACAAGATGGGATCAGGAAGGAGACAAACCATAAGAGACTCTTAAACTCACGAAACAAACTGACAGTTGCTGGGGGGTAGGGGGAAAGGGAAAGGGTGGCTGGGTTATGGACATTGGGGAGGGTATGTGCTATGGTGAGTGCTGTGAAATGGGTAAGCCTGATGATTCACAGGCATGTACCCCTGGGGCAAATAATACATTATATGTTAATAAAAAAATTAAAATTAAAAATAAAAATAAATTAAAAAATAGACCCCACTTGACACCTAAAAATTATAATAATAATAATTTGTGTTATTTTTCTTTCTTGAGTCAAGAATTTTTTATTCTAATACATGAATGAATGCTTGTAAGGAATTATTTCATGAGCAGGTGGAACAAATTGTACTCTTATGACCTATATATTTTTTACAAAATTCTTACTTTTAGTTTTGAAAAAGTAAAGATATGAAATTGATGTAAGACATTTTCAAAGGAATACATTTGATTTCCATTCTAATTAGAAATTAAATACACTGACATATCCTCTTTAATTAAGTATAATAATCTCAGTAACATGAAAAGCTTAAAGTTTGCATCAATTATTTTTCCACAGGTCATTTTTGTTTCACAAATTTAGCAATCCTGAAAACTGTTCGTTGAGAATGAGATTTGACTAATTTTGAAATTTTAAATATCAAGTACCTCAATACAGAAATTCAGTTAAAAACAAGTCACTCATTACCACTCATTGGCTTGGAGAGGAATTTTGGATAATTGATTGACCCTGTGCCTCAATTTAATAGAGGGCTTAAAATTTGACTATTATATTCTCTGATTAAATATAAAATATGACTATTATATTCTAAATTTTATACTCTATAAAATTTGACTTTATATTCTATGAATAGGATATGTTCCAATTAAAACAACAGCATAGTAAAATTCAAATTTAAAAATAAAGATATTAGTGTAAAATTACTAATGTTGCTAGAATATTTTTTCTTTTATGATTACTTTATCAGAACATTCTCCTTAAATCGATTATCTCTTATCTAAGAACTATCTGTTACCACTGATTTCCGATGTTAGTAAATCTAGGAAACTATAAAAATACAAGGTCAGAGCCTCTTGAAACTGAGAATAAATTACAAATACTAACAAATAGGTCTGAACTACTGGTGGAGATCAATAGAAAAATACAAGATAATTTGCAGTACTACATTTTGTATATTTTACCTGAAAAAGGTAAAAATTTCCTTAAGTAAGAATCAGTTATAATATTCTCTTTGGGGTGCTCTTTCCAAAAGTTAATTATCCAATAAGCTCTACTGGGAGAAAAGAGCAAATGGCAAAAGAAGCACAGATGAAACAGGGCAAGGACCAAGATGACTGATACAGCAATTGTAAGTCTGACTTTCCTAGCAACATCTGGATACCAGCATCTCCTACCTGTACCTTCTTTTGCTGCATTTCCATGGAATATTTGGAGGCAGTTACCCCCTCTTATCAATTCTATGTATTGCTAACCTGTTAACTTGATAATATTCCTACTACAAAATGCTGAGCAAAGGACAAACAAAAACTTTTTATCATGAAGCTGTTCCTGGAACAATACAGATATAGAAGATACTGAATTCTTTAGTCACATCTTTACTATTAGGAAGGAATTTTCATCCTTACACTCTAGTATTGGCAAATACATGTGCTCACATGCCTTTCCCACCATGGTAGATACAAGAGAAACAGTGTTTCATAAAGGGAACAGAAGAGGACTTCCCTTCAGGAATTCACCAACAAAGTATCTGCTTAAGATACAGTCTTAAGTCAGAAAAATATAATGGCATTATTTAAATTATTATTAAAGGCACTGGAACTAGTATTTCCACAGTAGCAAATGAAATTTGAAATAAAGGTATCTAATGTTTAGCAAAATAAAGATATTAAGATATAAACATGTCAAGATTTGCATTAAAAGATAGAAAAATGATGGGGTGCTTGGGCGGCTCAGTCCATTTAAGCGTCACCTTTGGCTAAGGACATGATCCCAGGGTACAGGATTGAACCCTGTGTTGGCTCACTGCTCCATGGTGAGACTGTTTCTCCCTCTCCCTCTGCCCCGTGCCTGTTTGTGCTTGTTCTCTCTCAAATAAATAAGTAAAATCTTGGAAAGAAGGAAGGAAAGAAGGAGGAGAGGAGAGGAAGGGAGGGGAGGGGAGGGGAGGGGAGGAAAGAGGGAAAAATGTTGTCATAAAGAGGATTCCAGCACAGCAGTTTTGGCATACAAACATCCTGTGTATCATTACATATTTTCATCTGAAAACTTAAAAGAAAAGAAAAGAAAAGAAAAGAAAAGAAAAGAAAAGAAAAGAAAAGAAAAGAAAAGAAAAGAAAAGAAAAGAAAAGAAAAAAGTTTTCTTACTCATTGTCATGACATCACCATTCACAGTTTATGAAACCAGA
The DNA here is from genome assembly GCA_028646535.1 of Procyon lotor. NCBI lineage: Eukaryota > Metazoa > Chordata > Mammalia > Carnivora > Procyonidae > Procyon > Procyon lotor. The sequence continues at coordinate 77,585,190 of CM053609.1, forward strand.
GTTTATGAATCATGTAGCAGGGAAGAAGTCAGCCAGGATTTTAATACTTAACAATTTGGCACTTTTTCTCTTGGGTAGGATTTCTTTTCATTGTATCATGTGCTACTATGTTCATATTTCTCCAGGATAACTAATCCTAGCCCATTTTTAAAACCAAAGGTGTATGTTCATTATTTAGGCATATTTCTTCCTAATCATTTCAGCTGGAGCTGGTCCATAATATAATGGAATAAAGTTGCATAAAAGTGCTGGCTCTCTTCCCAATGGTTGTTGGTCTTTGCTAGATTGAGATATCTTAGTCCCAGAACAAAACCTACAGTATTGGAGATATCAAGGGGAGCTTTGTCCTTTATATAGAGATCTTGTATATCTTTATTTACTGTTGGAAAGTTATCAAAAAATTATTTTATATTTCTGGTCCAACATGCAAAGACAGTTTTGCCTTCTCCTATTCATGCAGAATTATAACCAGTCGGATTAATGCCCTTCTACCTATAGCTGCAGAATACACACACTCTATTCCTCTCTATTCTTCTAGATCAAGAAAGTGTTTTACAAATTGTGAGCAGATAATTAATCAATTTTAATGTGCACTGCTAGAATCTTAACAATGCAGTTGTCCCACAGATCCCTACCACCATCAGCCTATATTCCCATAGCTTCTAGCAACAAAGATGAGCATAGATTGGCTATTCCAAAGATAATGAGAGGAATAAAAGCCACAATGGGAGCAGAACCTACACTTATCTTCTGATGAGTTTTTGTACTTCCAAATCAAGAGAGCTGGGAACTGCCTTCTGAGAAAAGACAGTTCATAGGCACCACAATTCCAGGCTTCAGAATTTACAAACAGACTTTCTTTTTCAATCAGATCTAATTTAGTCTATGAAAACTGTGCATTATCTAGTTTTGTGTTCTGGCATTTATCTTTGCCCAGATAACCACAGGGAAATACGCACCTATATTTTTACTCAAAGATGAAAGAAAATGTAAAATTTAGAGGTAGACAGTATTGGAAAATACACCAATATAAAAGTGTTTAAAGTTGCTTTTTTTTTAATCTGCAAGTCTAATCTACCAAAAAATCATTTGCAGATGGTCATAAAACATGAGAAAATACACATGGAAGCATGTACAATCACACATAAGTCTGAGGCTCACACCACTTAAATTTAAGGCAAAATCCATGTAATACAAATTTCCCCATATTCTCCCAATGGCTGAACTCCTTGGTTATTGTATAAGTTCTCTCAAAAGTTAAATTAATCCTATGACTGAAGGACCATTTAAAGGCATAATCTAGTAAAAGGAATTCTCTCCCAATTTAGATTATTTTGGATGTTATAATTGTGACTAGGAGTCTTCTCTATTCGTTGAAGTAAAAAAAATAAATAAAAAAACCCACAATCAAAGATAGATCAAAACTGGTAGTTAAGAATATATACTCATTTAGATATTTAGATTAGATATGTGAGATAGAAAGTCTGAAATGGAACTTCATTAAAAATAAAAATTCGGGGCGCCTGGGTGGCTCAGTGGATTAAAGCCTCTGCCTTGGGCTTAGGTCATGATCCCAGGGTCCTGGGATCAAGCCCCGCGTCAGGCTCTCTGCTTGGCAGGGAGCCTGCTTCCCTCTCTCTCTCTGCCTGCCTCTCTGCCTACTTGTGATCTCTCTCTCTCTCTGTCAAATAAATAAATAAAATCTTTAAAAAAAATAAATAAAAATAAAAATTCAACCCCTAGTGTCAAGGTTGTTTTAACGAAATACTAATTCCATTAAAGAAACTAGGGTTCCTTGGAGAAATAGCTGAGCAGGATACATAAAAGATGAGCCTAGGACATGTGTTGGCAAATATGGAAATTGTCAGAACCAAGCAGAAAGGGCTGCAATGGATTCAAGATGGGATAATTTTAGCATCAAAAAGAATCATGACTACAACTGATCAAACCCATCAAATATTTAAAAAGTCATATATTCACAACGATACTAACAAAAGTTAGAACCAACTAATTATAATTCAAGTTAGTTACAACCAACTTATTATCCTGAAAGTTGGTAAGTAAAGGGAATATGCCATAATAAAAATAATCTGGATAATGAGAGAGAGTTCTTCTTCATTAAAGATTCCATATAAATTATGAAAAGCAATATAATTAGAAGAATGCTGCTCTGTAACTCTAATAAAATAATCGATCAAGGAAGTAATCATCAGTGAATTTATTAGATTAAATATTGATGGTGAATTTTATAAAGCAGAAATAAGGGTAACAACCTCTAAAACTACTGATAAATTTTAGCATCACCAAAAGTGGGCTTTTTAATAGGAGGCAATATAAGAAAATCTGAACTTCAATATGATCAGTCTTCTGGATGTAACTACTAGTTTATAGGTAATTAGTGAGAGCAGAAATAGTTCTATGATGTCATGAGAAATTACTAAGTCATATCCAAAACATGGAACATTCTTCAGGAAAAATGAATCATTCTGATAAGTCAATGGCATTTACAAAAAAGAGATGGATACAGTCCATTAAAAAAAATCACAAATTAGTGTAATATGTGAACATTTGTTTGGCTCCTGATTTGAAAAAGCTAATTCTATAATTATCTTAGAATTCAAGTTAAACAAAGAAACTTGAATAGGAACTGGGATATTAGACATTATTAAGGATTTTATTAGTGTAATAATCATGTTAAATGGATTAGTCCTTATTATGGCTGAATTGTGTCCCTCCCAAAATGATAAGTTGAAATCCTACTCTCCAATCAATATCTCAGACTGTGATTTTATTTGGAGAGAGTCTTCACAAAGGTAATCAAGTTAAAATAAAACCATTAAGGTGGGCCCTGATCCAATAAGAATGATGTCATAAAGGGGAAAATTAGGACACAGAGACTGACACACATAGAGAGAAGATGAAGTGAAAAGACACAAGGGAAGATGGCCATCTACAAGCCAGGAGAGAAGAATGGAACAGATCCTTCTCTGGTGCCTTCAGAGGGAGCATGGCCTGCTAACATCTTGATTTCAGACTTCCAGCCTCCAGAGCTATGAGAAAATAAATTTCTATAGTTTATGTCTCCAATTTGCTCTATTTTTGTTATGGCAGCCCTACTAAACTAATATACCACTTAAATTTCCTTATTAGTTGTAAATCCATTATAAAGTATTTACACATGAAATGGTATGATATATGAGATTTCCATTAAAAATCTGGCAAACATGAAGGCACCTGGGTGGCTCAGTCGGATAAGCATCGGACTCTTAATTCAGGCTCAGGTCATGGTTTCTGGGTCCTGAGATGGAGCCTTGAGTTGGGCTCTACACTCAGCAGGGAATCTGCTTGGGATTCTCTCTCTCTCTTCTTTCCCTCAGCCTCCCCATTCTCTCTCTCTCTAAAATAACTAAATCTTTATATATACAATATACATATATATATAACATATATATAAAAATAATATATATATATATGGCAAATGTGTGCTGAGAGAAGAAATAAGAGTAGAAAACTCTTCTTAATTATTGAAGCTGAGTTATGGGTACATAGGGTTAATTATATTATATTGCTTTATTTGGTGTGATTTAAAAGGTCCATAAGAAAGGCTTAAAAAGAAGGGAGGGAAGGGAAGGGAAAGGGGAAAGGGAAGGGGAAGGAGAAGGGGAACGGGAGGGGAGGAGAAGGAAAGGAAGGGAAGGGAAGGGAAGGGAAGGGAAGGGAAGGGAAGGGAAGGGAAGGGAAAGGAAGGGAAGGGAAAAGAGAAGAGAAGAGATGAGTTGAGAGAGAAGAGAAGAGAAGAGAAGAGAAGAGAAGAGAAGAGAAGAAAAAAGAGAAGAGAAGAGAAGAGAAGAGAAGAGAAGAGAAGAGAAGAGAAGAGAAGAGAAGAGAAGAGAAGAGAACATTAGTACCTAGGTCATGAACATATAGCTGAAATTAAGGCTGCCTTCCCAAACTCCATTTGGATTTATATATATAGGATCGAAGCATGAAACCAAAACATCTAGCCAGAAAAATGCCATTCATTAAGTTCTATGATGATAATTTATATATGAAATCCATTTCTTTTATAATATTGTTAAGGTAACTCTAGCAACATTCTGAAAAGGCTTTATAACTATTATGAAAAAAATTAGGTATCTTATGAATCCATCACAAAATATTAAATATGAAACATTTTTCTAATTAAAAGTAATTTTATGAAGAACACACCTGGGTGCTTCAGAGAAACTAAAAACATTTTTTTAAATATAGAGAGTTAAATCTGCAAAGCAATACTGAGCAATCTGACAATTCTCCACTGTGGTTATGGGCTACACTGAAAAGAGGTAGACCATTCTCCCTTTTTTTATATATGAAATATAAAGCTGTTTTAAAGTTTTATTGATAATTAGTATAGTGGATAGGTGATTTCCATGTTCAGAATTAGTTGCAGGAACAATCAAAGGGTCAAAGAGGAAAAAATGCCTTAGATACCATTTTCTAAAAGTCACATTTAAGTAACTTAGTATAAACGGTCTTATATAAAGAATACGATTAACAACATTAATTGATTCATCACTTTCCCACTACACTACTCTCTACTATCTCAAACTGATCCCAGGTTCTTAGCCCCTCCCCCCCTTTTTTGTCCGTCTCTGGCTGCCAATACTGATACATGTTCTCTGGAATATGTGTGAGTAGTACTGACATTGAATGCCCTGTTTACCACTTTCTTTTGCATTACTTACCTGTGACTCTTTTAGAATGTGGTTACCCTGTGTCCACTGTGTGAATATTTAGTTCTAGATTTTGTTTCGAAATAAGGGTTCCCATGCTTTATAGGGCTTGTTGCTAAGAAGAGATGCATAAAATGTGTGAGCCTAAGATGTTCTTAATAAGGTAGTGTACATGACAACTATATGATGCTCTTTAGTGTTTATTCTATACTAAAGTCAATATATCTGAGGCCTTGGCCTCCCTTAACTCATTGGACCTCCCTTAACTCATTCTAAAAAAAAATCTAAACCAACTTTTTCAAGATTTTGGTGCTCTAACTGGTTTAGTGATTTCATTCTTTCACTGTTTCATTCTGAAAACTCTTTAGTAGATAGTCCCAAAATTGTTCTTTAGACATAGAAATCGTTTTTGAGTACTGGATTACGAACTAAGAAACTGCTACACTCACTGGTTCTGATAATATTCCTAACAGGCAGGAAAATATATATGTATCTCCAATGCCCATCTTCTCTATCCTCCCCCATATTGTATCATATCATATTATAATCTGAGAAGGAGAATCTGAGGATGGCTGCCTTATTCATGCTACATCTCCACACCTAGAAAAATGCCTGTTCCATCATCAAAAACTCAGTAACTATCTGTTGAATGAATAAATAAACGTCAAGTGAATATTTTAGGTTATTATAATCCATTCTAGTAAAAAAATGCTAGGAAAAAAATGCTAGGAATTTTTTATGCCATTATTTGCAAAGTAAAGACTAATCTGCCCTTATTTCAACTAAACTACAAATTTCAACTTATAGTACAGTCTTTTGTGACATTAATTCAAAATTAATGTTGGAATATAATTGGAATTGGAATCCAGAGTCATTTATTTACAGAATCATTCCCAATCTCTAGAAAGACCTTCATTTACTCTGTATATTTCCATTTTATGTGTCTTGTTTACTATTTTTTCCTTTTGTTGAGCCCAAGTTAAAAAAAAACAAAAACAATAGTCACCTTACTCAAGTATTCAACTGAATGAATATTAAGCAGAAATGACACAAAAGCATATTCTTTCCAGTGGAGTGGTAGAAAATTATTACTAGGGCAAAGGTTACATTATCTTTGAACAAATAGCCTATAGGAAAAGTAAGACATGCAGATAAATAACTAATAAAACGTAGAAGGTTTTAGTGGTAAGAAAGTACTGATAAAGAACCAGAGCAGTTCAATAGATTACAATTGGCTGAGATGGTCAGCATATTCTTTGTGGAGAAAGTAGCATTCAGTTTGAAGACAAATGGGAGTTTGGATGTTAGAGACTACTTTCAAGTAGACTGACCACAATGACCAAAGGCATAGAACTGGGGCTGATGCATAAAATAAATAAAAGAAATATGGAAAATAGAAATGATGAAGGACATAGCATACAGCCAACTGTCTTCTCAAAAATCTATTTTCCCCTGGCCACTCATCTAAAAGCTGTATTTCCTGACTTGCAGCTGGACATGCTATGTGACCAACTTCTTGTAATGGTATACAAAAACAAATGTTGTGTACAAATCCCTTTTTGTTGCTTTAAATGTAATTCTTGCCCTAAATTTTATTTCTCTCACTTTTTCTTTCTCATGGGCTGGAAGTTTCTGGATTTGGTTAGGGTTCAAGAACACATGTGAGAAAAATGCTCTGAAATATGGAACCATATTTCATATGGAAGAATGGAACCAAGATCCCCAGATGATTTCCTAAAGCAGAGCCAGGCTAGACCTCTAACATCCAGACTTTATGCTGTGGCCTTGGATGGCAGGCTGTTCAGACTTTGTTTCTACTGCAGTCTGTAGTAGGTAGAGGAAGAAGAAATAACCAAGCAGTTAATTATTAACAAAGTAGTTAATGCTCCCTACCATATGCCATCACATGTGCCCCCAAGTATTCCATTATAATTCGATAACATTGGTTGGCAGTTGTGCATTTAATGAAGTGAAGTAAGGAGAGATTACAAGATCAAATCAGTTATTATCACAAAGGAGAGTGTATAAGAGGGAAGAGAGTGGGAAACTAGAGAATTCAGAATTCATCTGTTCCAACAGATCATTAATCTAGCTGTGATTTTAGCCTAGGAGATAACAGACAGGCCTACTTTCAAATTAGTTAACATAGAATACAGAGAAGGACTTAGAAGAGGGAATTAATACAGTTCACGAAAAAAAAAATTCAATAGTGAGTTAAAAAGTCAGAAGAGGAACTAGCAAGAAAGTAGAACTAAAAAGTCAGTTTAGAAACCTTTTGCATAGAAGTAAGTTGAGAAAATAAGCTCAGTATAAAACCAAATGTAAACAGCATTCAAGCCAGGCCATATCTGAATAAGGAAGAGGACAGGATTTCACTTATCCATGTCTGATCCTAAATAAAAAGGAGCTGATAAACCTCTCACTTTAAGTTCCTTTCAAGTAGCTGTAACATGTTAGCTATAGATTATCAGACAGTAAAGGAAAGGTGCTGAATAGTGATTTCAACTTTTCCCTAGTGATAAAGGTAATACATTATTCTCCCAGTGTTCTTTTTTTTTTTTTTAAAAGATTTTATTTGTTTATTTGACAGAGAGAGAGATCACAAGTAGGCAGAGAGGCAGGCAGAGAGAGAGGAGGAAGCAGGCTCCCCGCTGAGCAGAGAGCCCGATGTGGGGCTCGATCCCAGGACCCTGAGATCATGACCTGAGCCGAAGGCAGAGGCTTTAACCTACTGAGCCACCCAGATGCCCCTCCCAGTGTTCTTTATACCTAAAGGATTCTTTCCAGGTAATACTCACATAGGTCTTATCTTCATTGTCAGAACTGCCTAAATAATTCATACAAAAATTTTGTGGCTGCCATGACTACATTGGTGACTGACGAAATTAAATTCTGGCTTAAAGTGTATTGCTTAGGTTACTCTTTACTCCATCCCAACACAGAATCAGAACTGAAGCAGTGATTGAAACAGTGATTGCAAATCTAATGTTGTCCAACTCATCCTCATGCTTGAATTCTTCTACACCTCTCTCAATAAGTCTTGCTTCTGTCTAAACATTACCAGCTACTTCCTGACATCAGTGAAAGAGAAGCCTAGTTTTGAATGGCTCTGTTCGTTAGGAAGTCTTCCTGATAGAGTAGTGTAATCATTGCAATCCTCTATAGAAGGTTCCTAATATAAAGTTCATTCTTTTTCAATACAACTACAATTCAAATATTCAAAGACAGTTATGTCTCCGATAAGTCTACTTTTCAGACTAAACATGGCCATTGTTAAGCCATCTCTTGTAAAGGTGTTTACCCTACTTTTATTATTGATAATTGATCATTCATTTTGAAGCATGGATTTGTATGCCCTTATTCTGCAGATCTCCAGAAGGGGCTACAAAATCAAAAGACAGTTTGATCAGTGCAGAATAGTTGGGAACCATTACTTTTACTATTATGATCTCAAAGCATTATGCTAAAACCAGTACAATATTTTGCTACCCTTAAAACTTGCTAGGGGCTCTTATTAGGGGCTCTTCCTGTATAACAGCAAATAACAACACAAGAAAATTACTCATTTTAAATTATTAGATTTAAAAAATATGCTCCTCTTTGTATGTGTGAAATTAAGTTTTTAGCTAAGGAAAACACTTTATATTAATTCTTATTCAATTTCACCTTTGTTGACTCATTCTAATGACTCCAAACTATTGAGAAAATACGTTCATCTCAATCTTGTACCCAGATTATTTGTTATTACTTTATCTGTAGATTTTACCAAGATGCTAGCAACATTCCTTTCAAAATAATAAACAAGAATTTTTAAACAATAAAATTGAAAATTAAACTCAGTAGAATGGTACCAAAGACCTCCCTCTGGGATGATGCATGTTCATTCATAAGGTCTCATGTACAGCCATTCAAGCTACTTATGAAATTAACCTAATGCATTTTGTCATCCACATATTATTTCTCCATATTGTCATTTTTTTTTCAAAAGTCATTGTGTTACATAATGTCCTTAAATAGAAATGTACCACAGAGAATAGAATGCTAGAAGAAGCTTTGTGGGATAGGGTGGGGTGGTGTGTGGATATATCCAATAGAACCCCTGGAATAATTTCTCTGGAACTAAGGAGAACAAGTTAAAGACATCAGTTTGAGGATTACAAACATAGTGGCGATCCATTAGTGTGGATCAGATCACTCAAAGGCAGCAGTGTATCGCACAGAAGAGGAAGGTTCGGGGAGTCCCTGTATTTCAAAATTGGGGAGGCAACGAAATACGTAAGAGAGGCAAATAGTAAAAAAGACAGAAGAGGCAGAGTTCTCTTTGTCTGACTTGTTGCTCTAAGTAAGACTCAAAATAAGCCCTTTTGGGGAGCATCTAGGTGGCTCAGGAGGTTAAGTGTCTGCCTTCTGCTCAGGTCATGATCCCAGGGTCCTGGGATGGAGTCCAGCATTGGGCTCCCTGCTCAGCAAGGAGTCTGCTTCTCCCTCTGCCAGCTGCTCTCCCAGCTTTTGCGCCCGTTCGCAGCCTCACTCTCTAATAAATAAATAACATATTTTTTAAAAAGCCATTTTTGATAACAATTTTATAGACCTCAACTTATTTTGCTCTTCAGAAGTCTTTCTGATATTAGCTTAAGAGTTCTGTGCAATTTTCTTTATTTTTTTTATTTTTTTCAGTGTTCCAAGATAATTTTATTTATTTTCTACCTCACTGTCTCTTAAAAATCTGACATAATCAGCACCACCTCAAATAATTGTGTTTCCTTTAGTTATTCCTCCTCCTCCTTTTCTTTTTGGAACTCAAGACTGATGTCATCCAAGTGATGTAAGGACAAACGGGAAGCCCTCCAATGACTTCCCCTTTTTATTGAAATAAAATCCAAACTCCTTGTGATTGTCCGTAAATTCTTACATTATCTGGCTCCTGCCGTTCTGACCTCATCACATTTTACCTTCCATCAAATATGCCTTCCTTCTGTCCCTGGCATGCTCCAATGTATTCCTGCCTAAGGAATTCTGCCCTTGTCATTTATCCAATCTGGAATGTGAGGGCTTTGTTCCTTTAGTTTGGATCTCAGCTCAGATGTTATCTTCTTGGCACAAACATTCTTATCTAAAGCTGACTCCCCATACAAGTTGTCACTCTCTACTCCATTGCCCCATCTTAATATCTTTATGACAGATATCACCATCATCTACGGTTTTCTTATTTTTATTGGTTTGGTTTGTGTCTACCAATCCACCTATACATGTTAACTCCATGAAATCAAGGATTTTGTTTTATGCGTTAGTATATTTCCAGACCTTGGAATAGGTCTGGACAGACAGAAAGCTGTCTGTCAACAAATCACGTTAAAATGAGTTAAAACAAATGAAGCCAACTTGTAACATGGCCCAATAGAAACCTCATTACTGGTGAAAAGGAAGCTAAATTTTGAAAGGCCGTACCATAAAGTGAGTATAAAATATGTCTACAGAAAAATGTAACAATTAACAATACAGAAATCATCTATTAAATGAATAAATATTTTAAACATTTATTTGATGTGCAAATAGTTAACATGTGGGAGAGTTTTGATTTTTTTTTCATTTGCCCTTTCTTGACCGTTTCAACCTTTGTAGACCTAATCATGATATAGACTTTCCTGAAAATAAAAATGTTTCCACCATTTTTTTCAAATTTATAACTGTTGGCGGCGCCTGTGTGGCTCAGTTGGTTAAGCGACTACCTTCGGCTCAGATCATGATCCCAGAGTCCCAGGATCGAGTCCTGCATCAGGCTCCCAGCTCTGCATGGAGTCTGCTTCTCCCTCTGACCTTCTCCCCTCTTAGGCTCTATCTCACTCCTTCTCTCTCTCAAATAAATAAATAAAATCTTTTAAAAAATCAAATAAGTTTATGTCTGTTGGATATTGCACACAGAGAAGAGGGAGGTCCATAGAAAGAAACACAGACTCTACATAGACACATATACACACTTTTAAATGAGAAATATCAATGCAACGGAGGAAGCATCTAGTTCAAGCAGGAATTCTATCTTCATTATACAGAGTATGGAGAAAAAGCATGAAGATCAGGAAAAAGAAACGATGATCAAGTCTACAGCTAAAGAAGTTATAGCTGCACATAATCACTTTTACTCCTCAATGAAACAGGGCTTTCTTTCTTTCTTTGTTTTTTATGATGAATATCCGCAAGCCTACATACCCCAAAACTGTTCTAGCCGTCTTGAATACATGAGAACAATAACTCTCAAATAATAAACCTTGGGCTTAGTAAAATCCTGACCAAGGACAGGGTTCATATACATTACTGTTTCATAGGACACCATGGAAACTACTAAAAACTGCCCTATGAACACAGCCTATCCATTGATTTAATATTTTCTTTTTAAGTTCTGGCGACACACCTAGACACATAAAAGTATTAAAGTGTAAAATATTTACTGTTTGTATCTGACTTTGACCTCCAGCAATAAATCAAAATTGAATTATGTGTTGGCTTGAAAAAAAATGGCAGATTTGTAGATTTATTTCTTGTAAATTTTTTGTCCTGATTTTCTACGTTAGAAACATCACTAAAAATTTGAGTATGATAGTAACTCACTGGATATAAACATTTAATAAGATCTTAATCCAGCTATAGTTCAAAATTGCTCATAAAGATTCAAAGAGATCCCAAAATTAGAGGACTACAAAATCATAAATCAAATTATTCACTTTACTTACTGAAATGGTATCAACCTTTCAAGTGCCAAAGATCTGAATGACTTATGAAGAGATGCCTTGTTCTATCGACATCATAAATCTATCGAAGTCTATGCCAAGGTCCATAGTTAACAGTACTTCAACTGTGAAATGCTAATTTAAATCCACAGTTCAATGATTTTCTTAAGAGATGACAGCATAATGTTGAAATTATTGATGTCAGTCTCTTATACAGCAGATTCACTGTACAGCCACTCAAAATCCAAGGCTTCCTCTCACTGTGAGTGTGTCTGCCATCTTTGAGTTGGATGAAAGAATGAGGAGAAAATATGGTCCATGTTTTCATACTTTCTTTTCTGAGGCTCATCACAATTCAGAGCTGACCTTTGAAACTCTGTTTGTTTCTATACAATGGCATAAAAAATTAGATGAAATGTCATCACAAAGAAAATTTTAATAATACTATATATTTCAAAACTTAATTGTTACATAATTTATGTCATGTACATTTTGGTTAGAACTGTATTATCTTGTCCTGTTGTATCCATTCAATGTTTGCAGTATACACATACCTTTCAAACAAATCTAATATACTGCAAGAATTGTACAAAAACAGTGTATCCTAACTGTGCTACTAAGGTAAAACCTGTGATGAGAGAATGTGCTAGCTAATTGAAAGTAGGAAATTCAACAAATTATATAAGAGAACTAGCCTCCCAAATCCTTCAGATATTTTTAGGGAACTTTCTGTATGCCCAATATAGCAGTGAATAAAACAGTAATAGTATAGTTTATGTCCTAATGGAGCTTTCAAGGAAGGAAATATTCTAAAACAACTATTATAATAACCTCATGGGATAATTTAATATTTCTGTTCTATGGCTCCTGATATAAAAAAGTTGTAACATTAAGTTCTTTCCTACTTAGTAATTTTAGTGATCCCTCTTCTATCCACAAAGAGAAACAGAGTGATAATTTGGGGGTCTAAAATATATTAATGGGTAAATGAGCATTTCATCAGTAATAGAGAGCAGAATCAATTACAATGTAAACATTTCCTAGCGTGTACGCAATAATACATATTGTCCCTAAGGCTAAAAACCACACATAAGTGATAGCTGAAGAATGTTTTCAATTCAAAGAACTGAAAAGTACATTAAGTTAGCATTCCCTATGTCCTCAGTTATGAATTAACTGACCTCTGCTTCTATTGCTTTAAAAATTAATATTATATGGTTTGTCTAAATTAAAGCAGTCAGAAACTCGCAAATGAATTCAATATACATGTATTACGTTTTTCCCTCTTTAAGTACCCGGATGCTATTGGGATATACTGAGATAATATGTAAATCTGAAATACAGCAAATGCTCAATAAATCTTATTGATTTTATAGAAATAGCCTATTAGGCTAAAATACCATGTCAAATGTAGTGACACTGACAACGAAGTAACCAACATCACACTTACTAAGGAGCTCTGACCAGCCAGGGCAGCTTAACAGACTTTTATGAAGTTTTCAATTTCTTTCATTTTTCAAAAAGGTAAGAAGGGCACTTGTTATCATTACCACCTGCAGGGTAAGAAAAAACTCCACCCGATACCCTCGCCTCCCCCCTTTTAACAACATGCTTCCTCCTTCAAAGTCTAAAAGAGAGATGGGAAATGTCCCCAAGTTCCTGAGGAAGGTGATGTGTGCAAGCCAGCCTTCACTTGGGAGCTTCTAGTGGGTTTAGAAAGCAAGCAAAATTTTATCAAAAAGCCCTCCCAAGCTAAAACTAACCTCTGGAATTCTATGTTTCCTCTGAGTTTTCCAGGATGACTGGAGAAGAAGGAAGCTATGGATATCTCTGATCTTTGTGTTATAAATGAGAACAGTGGAAACTCATGAGACGTTCCTAGAAAAAATCACAAACCTATTAATACCAGTACTGGGTCTTAAACAATATCTTGTAATTCTATCAAAAGTATCTTCCATTCTATCCCCTGCCTGCAACACATTTCATACAGTTGGTACTTAATTTCTACCTGCATAAGGTAAATTCTCCCTTAGGACTGAATGACTACCTATGAATAATAGTCCCAATGAAAGGTTCTTTGTCTCCCTCTTCTTATTTCATCTCTCCTCTCCATTTATTTATCTGCAACTTTCAGATAAACCTTTTATCAGGCAACCTCAAGACTACAAGGACTCAAAACAATGTGAAAAATTCTCCCCAAATTCTTCCTTTTTTTCTCAACTCTCTAGTTATTCTGATGCCCCAAGAAACCAGTGGCTTCATTACATCTCCTGTGATGAAATGCTCCAGATAACCTAAGTCTGGTTATCTCTGAGATACAGACTGACTATACTTTCTCTCTTCATATATGCAGAGGTCTACTCTTGTAAATGCACTCATTTTGTATTTACTTGTAGCTGAAGTAACAGGTTAGTTGAAGAACAGGGAATACAAAACGCGGTACTGCCAGTCAGAGTTAGAAAGTAATGATGAGGGGCACTTGGGTGGCTCAGATGGTTGGGCATCTGCCTTCGGCTCAGGTCATGATCTCCAGGTCCTGAGATCAAGCCCCTTGTCAGGCTCCTGGCTCACAGAGGAGTCTGCTTTTCCTCTCCCTCTCCCCCTGCTTGTGCGCTCTCTCTCTCTCTCATGAATAAAATCTTTTAAAAAAGAAAGTAATGATGAAGAGCTTAGGCAGAAAAGGAGTTTAGGGTGGCTCACAGATTTGCATATAAAACTAAAGAATTAGACCTGGATTGGTGGGTTCAGTAGTTGATTTTACAGAAAGGTAATGCCACAGGAATGGTTTGTTTTTTTTTTTTTTTAAAGATTTTATTTATTTATTTGACACAGAGAGAGAGATCACAAGTAGGCAGAGAGGCAGGCAGAGAGTGAGGGGGAAGCAGGCTTTCCACGGAGCAGAGAGCCTGATGCGGGGCTTGATTCCAGGACCCTGAGATCATGACCTGAGCTGAAAGCAGAGGCTTTAACCCACTGAGCCACCCAGGCGCCCCACCACAGGAATGGTTTTTGAGGAGGGAGCCACTAGAATCATTACAGTAACTTTCAGCAGTGCTGCTGGATTCTCAAGTTGGTTACCTCTAACAGGGATCACCTGTGAACAGCCTGCACACATCAAGATACAAAATTCACATTGGACGGGGTGGGGGCAGCTTCACATGAGCGCCCTTCAGCAGGGAAATGAAGTATCTGCTGCCTTCGTCCACACAGAGGTCAGTGGGGCATGGCTTCCTGACTCTCTTAGAATCGATGCAGACACATCAAAAATGGAATGGATAGTAAGTAATTAGGTGCCAAATATCAATAAATGCTTAAGATAAATAGGAGAGTCTCTTGTTTGGGGGGGTTAATTTCAAGTCTTAGAATAACATGCTTCAGCAAAATGAAGAGAAAAATAAGCTATCACAGGCAAGTCTGGAAATATGAATCATCGAGTACCATATTTTTTTCTAGGAGAAAAGTGCACCAAGTTTGAAGGACAGTGTATGCGCTGATTCAGAGCACAAACTGCATAGGTGTAAATACTGTTTCTGCCACTGACTAGCTCTGTGACCCTGGGCAAATTCACTAAGTTTTCTGAACCTCAGTCTTCTCATCTGAAAACAGTACAGAATCAATAACAGCATACTCACTCCAAGGTATGGACCTCTAAATACATTTTGTTACTGAAATCAACTACTAAGTGGAGGATTGCATGAACTCTGCTGTTAGGAACTTAAAGAGAATTCTCTGAAACGCAGATAGAGGCCCCTTATTGCTAGAGTTAATGGAAAATAAGCATAGTTCAACCACCAACCCCAATTCAAAAGACTCAGGATATTTTCTTATGCACTGACTGCATTTATGCATAGTTTACTGGAAATGAGACTTGCTCTCTAGAGGATGCTTATATCTGTAGTATGCCTTCATTCATGTATTCACTAATTCTTAATAAAACCTGTACTGGAAGCCTATCCTCTATCCTTAAAACCATTAGCACATCACTGATTATTTTTCACAAGGAGTATTGTACATAGACCTGTCACCTCCTCAATATCTAACCCCTACTTCTCTCACCAACAACCCCAGACTTTCCATTGGCAAATCCCCTTGAACTTATCCCCAACCTTTGAAGTCACAGGTTCAGGAGACCACACTGCTTAAACCAGGTAGCAAATTCTATACTCTGAGCTACAAACTTTGGTTCAGGAATAGTTATTAAGCCAATGAACCATAAAGAAGGCATCTGCGGGGGCTCCCAGGAAAGAAATTTCCCTCTCTCTTTCACAGGGGAGACTTCTCTGGATTTCATAGTGTGAAGTTATGAAGTCTGAACCTCTGTGCCACCATGTGGGAAGATGACCCGGGTATTATGCCTATATACAGAATTTGCACAGTTAGTGAATCATGGGAAACAAAGCCAAAATCTGGATGACATTGAGAACATTTAAATCAAACTGTGTCAAAGTCCATGAAATCACCTATTTTGTGATTTTACATAAGTCAAATTATTTGTTTTTGTTTCAGACAATTCACATTGTTTCCTACCACATGTAACCAAAATGTTCCTAAATCAAGAGCAAAACTAGAAAGTTATTAGAAAACATATTCTTACACAGAACAAAAATTGAACATTTTATTTACTAAAATAATAGTCTAATGCAATGCATCCATCAGAGAAACAATCAGAAGCTGGATCAGAAGGAATTGCAGATTGAGACTCAGAGTAGTTGTGATATTAACAAAGTTTACAAACATCAACAAATGTCTTCACATATGACTATTTATCCTCCTTTTAGACTGACAATGATAGTCAGATAAAAGGCATCTTAAACTGAATTTTTTTCACAAATACATGGGGAAAAAAATCATGCCTGCCAAAAATGTTTACACCTGACTTTTACAGTTTAACTCTGACTGCAAGTGGGAGTCTTTCAATGACTAAAATCAAGACAAGTCAAGCTTAAAACACTCTAGAACTCTGAAGGGAAATTATGATGTCAAAATATATCCTTCAGCAAAAGTTAATGCACAGATGTTAGTGCACCATTATGTGTACACTTATCCCAAGAGGACAAAAAAGGAGAAGAAAGCAGAATATTTACAGCAAAATATTTAGAAACTAAGCTATAACTTCCAAAAATATTAACGTTCCTTAACTTCATTTTTAAAAAGTAATGTACAAGTCAGAGAGAAAATGGGAAAATCACATATACGTTAAAGTGACATTATATGCAAAATATTGTTAGATGATTCAGTATAAAATTAGATCATTACAGACAGACGAGATAATGAATTCTAATGTAGATTCTGCCATGCAATCGGCTCAATGACCTCAAGTAGTAAATAGACACCTGACCTTCAGTTACCTCACACATTTGTACGTAAAGCCACTAAGTAGCATCATATTACTCAAATATCATGAAGAATGACTTAAATTTGGGTGCATAAAAATTACAAAATGCCTAATAACCTCTTTTATGAGTTCATCAATCCCCTATTTACTATTACTTCCTAACCAGAAAACTGGAAAATTTTCGTATTAAAGAAAAGACATCTTAGCGTGCCTGGGTGGCATAGCCAGTTCAGCGTCTGACTCTTGGTTTTGGCTCAGGTTGTGATCTCCAGGTCATGAGATTGTGCCCAATGTTGGGCTTGTGGTCAGCACAGAATCTGCCCGAGATTTTCTCTCACCCTCTCTCTCTGTCCCTCTCCATCCCTGCCCACCCTGGTGCTCTCTCTTTCTCTCTCTCTCAAAATAAATAAATAAATCTTTAAAAAAAAGACATCCCCAATGTAACGTGTGTCTTAAATTTCCTAATTTTTTTTTTGTTTTTCTTTTTTGTTGTTATTATCTTTAAAATCCAACAGTATGGAAATTAAGGCATAAATGCCCATAATGAGAAGGAATATATGTATGCACATTTGTGTAAGAAGGGTGATTATGTGTGTGGGAGGGAAAGGGAATTACATAGATGAACTAAGGAGAGTATGACTTTGCAGGTGGTCAGACCAGTAAAGAGTGAGGAAATACTGTTATGCTGATGGAAGTGAACATACATATATATATTATCAAGAAATAATTCTCAAAGAAATACTTCTTCCCCAGCAACCGAATGATGGTACTCCAGAATTCTAGAAGCAGAGTAGTCTACCCACAATAACATACTAAATATGTGGGAAGGGCAGGGGAAGGTAAGGTTAACAATCTTCACAGATACTAAGGTAAAAAGGATTTGGCAAATTTCTTTTGAACAAGAAGGAAACAAGAGTATCAACTTTGTAACATATCTACATAATGATTTCTGGAGAAAAGACCTGCTGAAATCATATATATATGCATAGATGTATGTTTATATAGGTATAAAAATTGGTACAAATTGTTACATGACACTAATTTTCTAGTAGAAAACAAAACACTATTTTGTGACTTTCTAGACTTTCCATTATTGATCTACACATCATACGCTAAGGTGGATAGGAATGTGTACATAATTTATAACAAGGTATTTGCCAAGAAAACATAATTGTTACTTTACAACTGCCTGTATGCTTTTTCTATCTGATATTCTGTAACATTTGATATCCCTATAGAGAAAGTTTCTAAAAAAAAAAAAAAAAGACACAACATGTTAAAACACTTAAAGGAATTTGACAAATAGTTACTTAAAACCACTGAGCCACCTACAGCAGCAATTTGCTTTATGTAAGGTCTGGCGATGTGGGAAGCTTGTCAAACACACATTCAGTAGGAGGCACATAAAGCTAAGTGCTCAGGGGCGCCTGAGTGGCTCAATGGATTAAAGCCTCTGCCTTCGGCTCAGGTCATGATCCCAGAGTCCTGGGATCAAGCCCTGCATTGGGCTTTCTGCTCAGCAGGGAGCCTGTTTCCCCTCTCTCTTTGCCTGCCTCTGCCTACTTATGATCTCTCTCTGTCTCTGTCAAATAAATAAATAAAATCTCTAAAAAAAAAAAAAAAAACTAAGTGCTCAGCCATCATTTTTACTCTTTTCACTTTCTGTTGCTTGTTTTGGTGGCTACATGTCCTTTTTAAATTGAAAATCTTGCTATTAGACCCAACCAAATGTTTTAGTGCTATTTTGCTTCCTATTTTAGCAAGTAATGGTAAGTACCTTACAGAATATTCATTTTTATTGTATGTAGAATGTTCAAAAACACAGAACATAATTACTATAGTAGTTTTAAAATTCCTTCTACTTAAAAAAATATTTTATTCAATTTTATTTTTAGTTCTTAACCTACTTTGCATTTCATGTATGGCTACATTCTAATTTCAGGAGTTGATTTAGTTTTTCGAATCAGTCTTCTCCACAGGTTTTCATGGAATGGGAGATGGACATGCTTTAAGCCACCTGTTTTGTTTTATTTTCTCATATAATTCTTTTAAATTGCAACTTTATGTATGGCATATGACTTTAAAAATACTCCTTAATTTGAATAATTAAATTCCAACTCCATTTTAAGAGAAAGAATTTGAATTTGTATGTAATGCTTAATTGAAATGGTTTATTTTTTTCTTTGAAAAAAAATGGGTTGTAAAAGTAGAGAAATGGCAAAGGTTAAGTACTCCCAAGATTTCATTTGACTTTGTTAATTTTCTTTTTTATCAGAAGAGCAGAGGAGGTACTCTATACATCATTACTCTTTCTGATTACCTTCCAAGGCCTTTGTCTGGGCCTTCTAGAGTCAGCCTATCAGCTAGAAACAAATCATGAATTTATACCATACATAATCATTCCTACATTTGGGTATCTAATTAGCTGTAACATGTGTTGGAAAATGATTTCCAACTCAGTAAGAATTATATTTTTCCTCTTTTCTGGAATTAAACCAATAAAGAAGTCCAACAATTTCCCCTCTATCTCTCTAATACTTATTTCAGGTAAAACACTACATTGAGTTGGAAGGTAATTACTCTTATTGATAATAAAATCTTTCTCTCAATGAAGTCAGATACTAAACCAATTGAGCTCACTGCTTGAGAACAAAGAGAACTATACAAGAACTAATAATTTTTAAAAATTCATTTCTGATTTGGCAAAAGGTATGTCCATGTCTATGCACTTGGCTTGGTAGATAGGCTGATTCAGGATCTACAAAGGGCTGAGAGGTAAGCTAACCTCCTTGTGAAGCACGACTTCAATAAATCACCCTATTTCACTTATTCTCAGTACTAAGAATTCTTCAAGGATTTGTATTCGCTGAGGACTAGTCTCTCTTTAAAGATGTCTTTCTTTTTTTAAGTTACATGTATTTTGGACTCCGTAAGTCTGCCCTTCCAGAAACCTGCCAAACACAATGCACTCAAGGGTATCTGAAAATCAACCAATCAATCAATCAATCAGTCAGTCTAAAATCTTAGAGCACTGAAAATAATTGTCCAAAACCATACTGGCTATTAGCACACTACAGGCAACTCATGGGATTAATTTCCCGGAAGAGGCTGATGTCAATGATAAGTAAAACTGCATATTATGGACCCATGTGAACTTTCTAATGTAAAAATCTATAAGATGGACATTAAAGTGCAAGTAGTTTGAAAGCCCCGAAAAATTGTATTAATCATTTTTTTTCTATGACAGATCACAAGTAAGTGTAGTCAGAAAATAGATACAGAACACAGAACAAGAGAAAGTTGACATTTTATTAACAACTCTATTAAAATAAATGAGCTCACAGCCAAGCAAAAATCAAGAATCAATATAAGTGTTTTATATTAAGCACTTGACACATTGGAAATGAATGCATACTTCAGAACACTGAAGGAATCAGTGACCCTTCCTTCGAATATGATTCCAAACTATTGGATTCATTACATGAAAGGCACAAATAAATTTCCCTCAAATTAAAGACGAGTCCAAATTAAAGTATCAACCATTCCTGAAGTATAGGATCACGTCACCCAGAAGTAAGGAAAAATAATTTGTAAAATAATTTTAATACAGGATGAATTTTAATTCACACCAGAATTTTATTTCTCTTCTAATGCTTATTGAAAGCATTGATACTTTGTCATTGATTTAAATTCAAGGATAGCAAAATCTGCCATGGATATAATAATTAACAAAAATAACTTCCATTCTGCAGACACACATATACACAGAAATTAAAATTGATTTCCCACTTCCCTCAAATCTAGTCTTAATCTTCTCATGAAAAGACTTGCTTCCTCCTTCCAGAGTATCTTAATGATTGGTTCAATGACTGTTATTCTTAATATTCAATTATTGAATGAGACAATATAAAATGGATTTGGAGAATTATTTCTTGGAAGCTCACACATGTTCTTTTCCGTTTTACTCACTGTACTTTGCAAAGTTCCCTGACTCATCATTCATGAGTTAAGGGCACTTATAAGAACAGCTACCAGTTAGAGTGCTAAGTTCTTTACATATACTGTATTAAATCCTGATCTTGCCACTACACTCTCTCTTGCAAAAATGAAAAAGAAAAATCACACACACACACACACACACACACACACACACACACACACACACTATACAGCTCTGTAATTAGTCTTCACAGGTGAGAAAAATGAGGCTTAAAGATTCTGATAATTTGACTAAAGCAACAAAGACAGTAATGAGGGGAGCTCAAGATTGGAATGGGATCTTCAGCACTCCAAAATGCTACAACCATTTTTCAGAATACCTTCATATTTAAGAAAATCAAAGGATGCCTAGCTGGCTCAGTCAGAGGAGTATGTGACTACTGATCTTGTGGTTGTGGGTTTGAGCCCCACATTGGGGGATTACTTAAAAATAAAATCTGAAAAAGTATTGATAAACCTCTCCTTCTACTTCTTAATATCATAGACCCTGAATAAATTTTCAGTGGGAACACACGCTTCCTTTCCATTCCCTTATCTTAAATACTCTTCTGAACAAAAATAAACTCATGGTCAAAAGACTGCATTTCCATTTCTTTCTATAGACAAGCAAATGATTTTCTTTTATGGTATAAATGTTGTATTTAATATGTTAAATAGATTAATAAAAAAGTAATGCTGTCTTCCCATATTTGAATACCCAAATATGTTAATATGTGTGTTATATGTGTATATATAAATATGTGTGTGTATACACACAAATGTAATTAGAAATGCTATATTCAGTTGGATATGTTCACCAAAGAAATTGTCTTCTCTTTCTGCTTTAATTTTAAATGTGTAATTTTGAGCAATGTCACTACCATTTAATCAGGGAGAATCTTTAAAATCATAAAGTTTAGACAGTCCAGAAGAAGTGAATAAGGTAACAAATAATTAGTGAGATGGTAATTCTAAATTTCATGTTTTATCAATTAGAAGGAGTAAGATCTATAATAATGTCACAGATATTTCCTCCCAGTGGAATGAAATCGATACTTATTGTAACTATTATGTTCAGAAATTTATCTCTAGCTTATAGTATTTCCAAAACCCATTATTCTTATACAGTATTTCCATAACGAGGTTGTATTCATTAAGATGCCAGAATTTCAATTTCCCAAAGAGATTGACACTTTCGGGCAATCTTCACAATTTCAGAGGCAATTCAATCTATTTTGATTTAAAATTGATTAGCATCTTTGGAAATAATATGTAGCGAATTGCTGAGCTAATCAAGGTAAATGGAGCCATGCATTAAACATTCAAGAATGTTATTCAATCACAAAATAACCCACATTTTCAAGCTCCAAATCAACAAATTAAAGCTGCCCTTTGAAAAGCTTAATTTCATTGGCTCATCAGTATTGTTGTGTACATTTATATAGTTATCAAACACTAACAACACGCTCCTGAAATAGGAAACAGCCCCGTTCTCCCTATCTGGGCATGCCAATTAAGTGAAGGCCAAGGAGGACAAAAAAAAAAAAAAAAGATGAAAATACAATCAAGTCCATTTATCTTGCTCATTGAGTTTTCAAATGACAAAGCAAGCCCTAAGTACACAATCTTATTAATGTAAAACATACATTAATCAGAATCAAGAAAATAGTTTTGGACATACAGTATGGGTGTACACAGTGGCTGAATATAATTTAATTGATACTGACCCTAAATATTACTTATTATTTTAATTTTTAACATATTTGATGTATTAGAGAAGGCCCTTAGGTTTGTACACTTTTAGCACATTCTTCTATTTGCAGCAGAAAACAGAGATGATAGAGATTAAATGGGAACACACAGAGGTTACATCTGTAATCAGTCCACAGAATTGTCAGATTCTCTGGAGCTAAGTTCACATGAACTGTAGGAAAGACTCATTCAGAGAGAAGGGAAAGACAAGGGCCCTTTGCTCTGATCTCCAGACACCCTGTCCCATAGGAATTTCCAGCTCGGGTACTGCCCACACATGGGCATATAGCTGGACCACACAGAGGTTCATTAAACCTTCAGCACATGATCCCAACAAAGGGACATCTCCATTTTTATTTTGCTATCCATCATAGTAGAGGCTGTTTTGCCTTAGTTTGTGACTAAAACAAAATATCCCTATTTCCTTCTTCAGCTGCTTACAAGTTGAAAGGTTTATCAAATGGGAACACAATGTCACAGTTGAAACATTTATTTTCCCCAGAAAACAGTCTTCAGGCAGTGGAACTGGCAATATTTCTCAGTAATGCTTGAGGGCAAATCAAGGACAGATAAAAAACACCTGAAGCAAGTGGTATTTCCAACCTTTTCCCCCCTCCAGTTAAAAAGGTGCTCTTAAAATGTAAAATATATTGTCTACTATCAAGACAGTTTTAAAAATAGAACTTGATATGAAAAGTAAGTTTTTGAAGACATGCACTATTCTCCTTTCAGACTACATATAAACCAACCACTCAGCCTAGGTTATTAAAATGATAGGATCAAAGATCCTCAATCCCATTAGACTTAGGAGAAAATATTTGGGGTAGAAAATAATTACAGTGTCTTGATTTAGTGGCACAGAAAATGCATTTAAAAATAACTATTAATATCGTCTTTCTTCTGCCATTACATAAGGACACATTTGATCACTCCATGGCAGAACTGGAACCATTACATTAACAGCCTACACAGAAACTAGGGTTTGCTGAAGAAATACAGGTGGTTCAACACTGCTGAGGCTCCAAGCATGCCTTCTAGAGCACTGAGGCAATAGTATGCTAAGATCATCTGGTTGCCCTGAAAAGGGTTATATTTATAGCAGTTGTGTTCAATTTGAAAAACAGCATGTAATCACCTCTGTAAAAAGGAATAAAATACCCATTTAGTGGAGATGAATTATTCTTTTACACTATTCAGCTCCATTTTAATAATATATGTCCTGTCTTCCCTTGTACTAAGTTATATTATAGTGACCTGAATAAGTTATAAACTCTCCAGAACTGGCTTTTTTCATGTGCATGGTCTAAATGATGCCAGGGACCTGTCTTATGTCTCTCGGTAGCTCCCCTGTCTGCGATGGGGCCTTACAAGAAGTGAGTACTCAACAATATTTGCTGAGTTAATGATTAAATGAACAGCTTCTTAAATCAGTTGCAGTCATGAAAAATACAACCATCACTCACTGGAATGCACATTATAGAATTATTTAACCTTGGAATCGCAAAGAGTCTTACAGGAGAGCTCATTAAACTCACACTCAATTTAACAGTACCTTCTTCCTCTCTGAAGCTTGGTCATCTAAACCTCAGCTTAAAAATCTCCATGATTGGGAGTTCGCTGTTCCATTTTCATTCAAGTCTATTTATTACTCTCCTTTGTTGAGTCACATTGATTTTTTCCCTTAAAGATTTTATTTATTTATTTGTTTGTTTGCAAAAGAGGATCAGTTAAGGGGTGAGGAGGGGCAGAGGGAAGGGGAGGTGCAGACTCCCAACTGAGTGGAAAGCCCCACTTGGGTGATCCCAGGATCCTGAGATCATGATCTGAGCCCAAGGCAGACATTTAACCAACTGACCCACCCAGGCACCCCACAAACACCTTCATTTCAACTCTCATTCTGGTTCTGTCCCCTGGATAAAAAACAATTAGTAAATCACCCTTTCATCCTGACAACACTGCAACTTTTTTAAGACTATCAAAATTGTCTTTCTTACTCCTTTCTGGTTTAACATTCCTACCTCCCTCACCTTTTTATTATTTTTGGGTCTCTGGGTCCAGTCTCTGAGTCTATTATGATTTCTGGACATTTTCCATATCCACTTGGCCCTGGATAAACTCTAGTTTTTCAATCACCTTCTATAAATGTGGAACTCAAAAACGAACACAATTAAAATGTAGTTTCACTGCTTTTAAGGAGTTCTCTTCTTCGTTTGCAGTTTTATAACAACTCACATAGGTGCAGTTTTTCATTATATTTACCTCCTTAGAGTCTGAGGATTTCTAGATATGTGTCTTAATCACCAGTTTTTGAAGATTTTCATTTATTCTATTTCTCTTGCTCCTTGCTCTCCAGAACCCTAAATTATATGTATGGTAGGCACACATTGATGAGGGAAACAAAGGCAAAAGAAATGTAGCTTAAATTAAATCTCTTTACAGCTTCAGCCCACTGATAGATACCTGAAACATACATAGTGTGACCTTCCTCAAGGAACTCACTGGCTGTCTCAATGCCTCAATGTTTATGTTTTATTAAAGACCAAAATTAACCTTATCTTAACAGCGGCTAGCCCCTCAGGGTCCTGAAAACCTTGCTTCCAAATTCCTTACAGACTTAAACTATCCCTAACCCCTGCTACTTACAGACTTTTTTTTTTTTTTAAGATTTTTTATTTGAGAGAGAGAGAGAAAGAGAGAGATCACAAGCAGGCAGAGAGGCAGGCAGAGAGAGAGGGGGAAGCAGGCTCCCCGCTGAGCAGAGAGCTTGATGCAGGGCTTGATCCCAGGACCCTGAGATCATGACCCAAGCCTAAGGCAGAGGCTTTAATTCAATGAGCCACCCAGGTACCCCCATAACTCCTGCTAATTAAAAAGTATACGATCACTCACTCTTCACAATCCCCATGCAGCTCTTTCTACCCACAGGTTCTGTCCCATGCTATAATAAAATCACTTTTTGCACCAAAAACATCTCAACAATTCTTTCTTGGCTATTCACTCAGGAATTCAAAAACTTCCATATCATCATATACCACATATTTTTTTATATTCTTCCTTATTTCCCCTCTGGGATTTTATCTAGATATTTTTAGTCATTCATCTTCCAATTCAATAATCTCCTAACATTTCAAATCTGCTATTAACCCAACCACTGAATCTTTAATTCTCACTCACTACATCTTTGGGGTGCTGAAACTCTCAGAAAGGTCATACTTTATCCCTTTATTTCCTTGATAATAGTGACTTAATCCTCCTATATGATACCTCTAATATCTAAATCATCCTCTGGGTCTCTGTCTATAGAACTTTGTTTTCACTTTCAGTCATTTAGACTTGTTTTTGCACATGCCAGGTAATTTTAAATGACTATTAGATATTATATATAAAATATTGTGAAGGCTCTGGTTGATGTAATTTCCAAAGAGAATTTTATTTTATTCTGAAAGGCAGGTGGAGCAATGGCATGTTCATTTAAGTGTGGGTTTGGAGTTTTATTAGGGTTGACCTTTTCTCCAGTTTGTCCTCACTCTTAGGTCATAGTACTTCCGGGATCAAGACTGCAAATCTGTCGGGGCGCCTGGGTGGCTCAGTGGGTTAAAGCCTCTGCCTTCGGCTCAGGTCATGATCTCACAGTCCTGGGATTGAGACCTGCATCGGGCTCTCTGCTCAGCAGGGAGCCTGCTTCCCCCTCTCTGTCTGCCTGCCTCTCTGCCTACTTGTCATCTCTCTGTCAAATAAATAAATAAAATCTTAAAAAAAAAAAAAAAAAAGACAGCAAACCTGTGGAATTTACAAGGGCCACTCAACTTTCATGGGCCCTAACCTCTAAATGCTGTCTCCCTAAGACCACCAGGTTCTCTACAAAGCTCTCTGGTCTCCTGGGAATATATTTCTCCTTGATTTCTAGGAGCTTCACTCTACACCTATATAGCCTAAAACCTGGCAAATGCTTTCAGGGGAAATCACATTCCTCATTTGCAGTTCAGGTCTCAGAGATCTCTTCCTTGCATCAAGTCCTGATCTACCTGGTAGCCAAGAATTCTAAATTCTCTCTCTCGTCCAGCCAATCAGTTACAAGCCTCTGGCTGGGGCTTGCTCCTAGGTCTCTCTACTCCTTGCTGAAAACTGACAGGTTCTGTGAGGGAAAAGTAGAATGATTGTTAGGATCACCATGGTGGTCTCTTCTTCTCCAGAATGTTGGCCCAAGTCCTGCCTGCTTTGGGTTTTCACCCATGCCTTCAAGATTTTAATGTTATTTTAATTGTGCAGCATGCAACCTGCAATTGTGCAGGTTGTCATAGTTCAAAAATGTTTACTGAATATTTACTAAGTCCTAAGCATTGCTCCGAACATTACAATGTGGAGCCCACCCACTCCTCATCTTGTTTAACACAGAGAGTAAGGTTAAGTGTGTGAGGCGATACCTGGTGAGCCAAGGAAAGCATTTATTCTTGAGTAGATTCCTTTTGTTTGTTTCTAATTAGAAATAATTTTAGTTTTTCCTTCTGATTAAAATGGCTATTCATATTCACCATGAAAATATCAGAAAATGAATAAAATTAGGAAAAAGAAAGTAGGAACTACCTCTTGATTCCCACCAGGAGACAGCCACTGCTTTATAGTCTCTGTACCAAGACTTTTACAGATAGATGCACGGAAAGAACAAAGAAGGGATGGAAGGGAGAAAGAAAGAAAGGATAGGAGGTATGAAAGAAAGGAAAAGGCAGCCATCAGCACAAAGGATGTGCTGAGAATGCTAAGACTGGAAAGGATTACCTATGAAGCACAAATGCATGAGAAATGCTGCAGGATGAAAACTCAGGGGAGAAGCTTGGGGAAAACTGGGGAGAGGTGAGGGTGGAGTAGATAGAAAGGAGGAAACTTTGAGGCTCTCGGTGAGCAAGAGAACAGCATTCCAGGAACAAGGACATGAGCAGAAGAATCCAGGAGTATCAACAACTGCTTACAAATACCCTCTGTATCTGACCCTCATAATGCCAACACTGCAGGCTTAAATGGAAATACTTTGAGCAAAGCTAGATTGCAGAAGGTAAGAGGAAATGAGACAGGAGAAATGAAAGACATCAACTGTCAGTGATTCTCCTTCATAATTTGGACATGAGTTAAAGCAAAGAGATCAAAGCAGTGGGTAAAAGCCCAAACAGTTCTTTACTTCTAACTCTAGAGAGACTTGAGCATGTTTAAAGACTGAAAACAAGGAACAATCAGAAGTCAGAAACTGAAAATGAATGAGATAACACAAAGTTCACCAAATAAGATCCTTTCTTTGGATGTTATAATAGGGAACACGATTATCCGTGACTTTTTGTTTTCTTTTGTTTTCAGAGCAGGTGCACATCAAACTTAACACCACTTTTTTTTTTTCAGAAGAACTGCTACGAAGTCAGGCCTTTCCCCATCTGTCTGTACCCAAGTGGGTTCATATTCTTTCTCTTATACCTAGACACAACACTGCTAAATTTCATCTCTACCACCTACTACTTTCATTCAAGAAATATTTAATCAGTGCTTCCTGTAAGCAGAGCATGATGCTTAACATATAGTAGTGGACAAAACAGACACTATCCCTGCCCTCCTAGTGTTTACACTCTAGCTGCTTACAGAACGGTATATGCTCCCATCAGACCACCATATTGATGAAGTTCCAAAATATGGAAACTCTTCAGTCATTGGTTATGGAAACCTGTGGCAACTTTCCATCTTCTAATTAAAGAGAAAAGTCATGGTCTCTTCTGTCATTGCCTGAGAATACGTTTCCAGCAGATGTTTAGGTACTAAGCCTAGAAAAATAAACACTTGCTAAAATGATAGTTATATTACACCAACGAAATTCAGTAAACAAATACCTAAAATGTTACATTTACAGATTTTAAAAATGATCTTTGTAATAGAAATGATCAAATAGATTAATATTTAGTTTCTCTCAAATACATTAGTTTTTAGACTGAAATGGCCAAATCAAATAATGCTCTTATAATTTCACCTAGACTAAAATAAAATGCTCTTTTTGCATCTAATGGGGAAGCTCATGAAAAAGGATTACCAATAGATTTTGTTTTGTGAAACAACCTCTCTACAGTGCCAGGAAAATAATCTATCTAAACGTCCATTTTGGGGGACAAACTGTATGTGTTCCATGAAAAAGTTTTAGAAAGGATCTTGGGCAAGGGGCATGTAGCACTATCTCCTATCGTATCGTGACAACAAACTACATCTGAAACACAGCTAGTACTGTACAACCATAGTGAGTCCCCCTGTGGATAACCATTCCAGAAAAACTACAAATCAGACACACACATTAACCCCATCCTTTCTTAGAAAATCTACCATGAATATTTATTATTTGCACTTTTTACAGTGATTTCATTAATAAAAAGAGTATTTTTATAAATGAAAAATGGAAAATGCTACTCCCCTTTTTCATTATTTCCACACTCTTAGTGATCTTCAACAGAGAGTTCTATTTCAGCATTCTGAACTCCTAACCTGAATTTCTTAATTATTTTCTTTCATTGAAAACTACTGTGAATGGTCAACAAGCGCTACACTTAGAAGAGCAGTCTTTTTTGGTGGGTAGGAGTACGTTTATACGTTCATTTAACTAAATGTCATTGTACTTGTCGCAGCTAGAGACTTCTCTAATTTGGAAATCTTGTCATTAAAAACAATTGTACAGTTGCTCAGAAGTTGCAGGGTATGTATAACTATAATTCCAAGCATTTTCTGTACATGTCACATGAATCATATTTTCCTTAGTTTGAATTTTTGCTGCTCGCAAACATGACAGAGTGGCAGTCAGAATGACAGCTAAAATAAAACAGGGAGTAATTTTCTTGTAGCATTCACCTTAAAGGCTTCTTTATCCAAATTATGTTAATTAAGCCCATGTAATCCATATTTCATTAAGTTTCCAGACTAAAATTAATTTTGCAAAGGAGGTTAAAAAAATGCCCAGGAAATGAACACTGAATTCTAGGGCAGAAGATGCCACTCTTTGACGTTTGGTACCTCCCAACAAAACTTCAAATGTGATCACTTTCAAAATGAAGATACAAGATGTATAATCACAAAATGTGTATGTGTTACATTGTCCTTCCAAAAGCCAGTACTAACAAAAATCCCTATTAGAAGGGAAAGGAAAGTATCTGAACTATTTCAGGCCAGCACTGGATAAACACAGTATTATGAGGTGTATGACTTAACTTGAGCTTCAATCCCCTGCTTCTAAAAAGGGGATTATAATATACCTCCCAGAATTGTCATGAGGATTAAATGAACTAATGCATAGAAAGCATTCACAACAGTGCTGGGGACACAGTGTATCTACTGTTGTTATTCTAAGGCGTTAAACTAAGCAGTATTGCTTCATCTTATCCGGTCACTGGGGAGCTCCTCCTTACACGTAAGACATGTTGGTAAAGATCTGTCCAATGTTGATGGCAACAGAACATTTCTAGCCTTTGAAACTGAGGAAATAATGGTTTCCGATCTGTGGTACTTCTCTCCATCTAGGTAAAACCCATCTAAGTTTGAAGTTAAATATCCTAGGTGGTTCAGGGAATTGTGTGCATACATATTCAAAAGTCTGAAAAATCAAGGGAGATAGATTCTGAAACGGATTTGATGAAGACAAGGCCAACCCATATATTTCTAGGATCAAAATAAATGTTGTAGAAAATGGACCACCTTAAGGGTCATTCAATACAAATCACTGTCCCTGGAGTCTGTGAGTGGGGAAGAGCTACAGAACCCTGTGGCTGTGCCTCAAACAGCAGCCTCTGACAGCCTCCACACTTACCACTGACTATAAGCCTGTCTGCACTGACTTAAAGGCAGAGGAGATCTTCCAGTTTTTATCCTACAAGTCCATTACCATTATAGTCGTAGTTTTAAAGAAATGCATCAGGTCTATTCCTTCTAACTGGCATTATGAATGTTCAGTTTTACATTATGAATGTTCAGTCTTCTCACCCTCCAGGTTTGCCTTAGCACTGAAGTTTCTTCTCTAAGGCCACTGCATTTTACTATGCTTATTTTCTGTGAGTTCACCTCTAAAGAATTTAAGCATCACCCTAATTGTTGCCCACAAATCCTTATCTCTAGCCCTGCCATCATCCCTATTCCAGCCCTATAATTCCAGGGACTGACATTCCAGACTTACTTCAGTATGCTTCCACAACATCGTACTCATCTCCCTGCACCTCCCCATTAAAATCAATCTGCTTGCCAGGGGTGCTTTCTTCTTCTCCTTTCCCGATATTGAGATCCTCAC
Source organism: Procyon lotor (assembly GCA_028646535.1). Lineage (NCBI taxonomy): Eukaryota > Metazoa > Chordata > Mammalia > Carnivora > Procyonidae > Procyon > Procyon lotor. The sequence continues at coordinate 77,615,988 of CM053609.1, forward strand.
CATTATTTATACATTTGAATATATTTTCTTTGTGTCAGTTAAGACTTTTTATGTTGCAAGTAAAGTAGATCCAAACCAAATTCATTTTACTCAGGGAATTCACTGGCTCATGCAAATTAAAATCCAGATTTAGTTTTGATTTGATTTGGTTTGAGGTTTTATCCACTGGCTCAAGCAATGTTATCAAGGATCAGATTTCAGTACTTCCCTGTTCTATCTTCCAAAGAATGAGTTATGTCTGAGCCTTCATACTGTGACTGCTTAAACAACATCATGCCCTTCCTCAGGGTAGTCACGTGGATTAGCTCTAGGGCTCCAATTCCCACATCACACTCCCCACAGCAGAATTTTGCATCTTTTTTTGACGCCCTCCACACAAACCCTGGAATTATTTCTCTCCTGTTCTGATTTAGGTCCCATGTATAACTCTAAGTCAATCACTGAAATCAGAGATGGGTCTACCAAGTCAGAGGTAGCTTCAAGTTTTCCCATAACACAAGGCTTAGAATGGAAGCAGAATCCTTCAAAGGAAAATCAAGGTACTGTGTTGAGAGAAAGGGAACTAGACCCTGGGAAGAAAGGCAACACATGCCTGAGGCATGTACTAATCAGATTACAGATTCTGAGCATAGGTCATGGATAAATCCTAATCCTAATCTTCCCTCCTACAAAATTCTCCTCCATTCCCACAATATTCAACACTGCACTGTAAAAGATCCATTAGTTGATTCTTAATACGTATGCCGGGATTTATAGGATTGATCAATATCTAACTGATAGACATATTTGGAGCAAATGGTTTATATAAATCTATGTAGGACTAGATTAGATGCTTGGAGGATCAAGGGAATAGAAGAGTGTGTGTCTGTCTCTCCAACTTTTCCACCTCCACAAACACAGGAAGGATGCTTAAAACAATTGGGTATCTAGCATATAATTTGAAACAATATATACTATATATACTATCATGGCTGTATTTTAATTTGGAACTTTGAGAATTATGACGTCATTACACTGCCTATGCCCTGATATCCACCTTATCACTTCCATATATATATATATATATATTTTTTTTTAAAAGATTTGTATTCATTTATTTGACAGAGAGAGAGAGATCACAAGCAGGCAGAGAGAGAGAGAGAGAGAAGCAGGCTCCCTGATGAGCAAAGAGCCCGATGCGGGGCTCGATCCCAGGACCCTGAGATCATGACCTGAGCCGAAGGCAGAGGCTTAACCCACTGGGCCACTCAGGCACCCCCACTTCCATATATTTTAAATAACTACAGGTGTCCTTAGTACATGTGTCCTTAGTAGACAGTACACATATTTAGAAGAATAAATCATGTGTTATTATTTTATTAGTTCCAGAGTTTAGCAAGACATGGTGCATAATCAGTCCCAAATAACTATCTGTTAAGTAACTAATTATTATTCTATTCTTTAATTAGTAAAGACAGAAAACAAAGAGGGCCATTTGACATTGCATTAATCATAGTAAATACAGCTAAAGTGGTCAAATATCTCGATCACCGGGAGATGTTCTTTGTATTTCACAGGAGGTCCTAGTTTAAGCAGACTAAATCTTATACCGTAATAACCAAATGGGTGTGGATACACGCAGAGAGCTTCACAGAACTGAGAAAATTGGGAAAATATATCTTATGGGTGAGATGTGAGGCTCCAAAGAGGCTCAAGGGCAATGAGATAGTGCTGACGAGTTCGGAGTGCTTTAAACTGGGGAAAACATTCTGTCGCTGTGATTGATCTATAGTCCACTCTTCATGAAGTCACACATAAATCCCAAAGTGCAGGTGCGGGTGACTGGGAGCCTGGTAGCTTCGATACAAAAGCAAGTAACAATGAAAAAGGCTAGCTTTGGGTTCGACAGCTTTGGCAAGAACAAATACAGCAGCTTCCTGGGCCCCAGTTGTCGTGGTGAGAGCACTGGCTCTCTGAACCAGGTCTGTGGACTTTTAGAGAATGTACTGGACACCAACAGCAGGAAAGGCAGAAAACGTCAGACAACATATGAGAGATTAGAGGATAGCACTGAAGCACATAATGTAGAATCTCCCCAGGAACTCCCCAACTATCTGGAGAGAAACTGAAGGGCCGGGATGTCTCACAGATGACTTTGGAGAAAGCTCAAGGAAACAATATTGCTGCTCTTATCGCAGCCCTTTGTGAATGCCACTCAAGTAAGCCCTAGGGAAACAAAGATTGTGTCTCCAAATCAGAAACTGAGTCGTGAAAATTTATGTGCCAGAAAATCATATTAATATGACAACATGTTTCTCAGTTTTGTTTCTTCGGAATCTATTTGTCATCATCAGAATTGCCAGGGGTTGGCTATTGATTTAGCAAAATGGAAAAAAATTAAAAAACAGTCAGATAAATTCCATTTATATCACTTACAGAATCTCTTTCATGTAATAGGATATGCTAAAACTAGACTTTCTTATTCCTGAAGATTTGACAACTAGTCTATTGTGTGTGTATGTGTGTGTGTGTGTGTGTGTGTGTGTTCTTTTTTCTCTATATATATTATATTTTCACATCTTTAAAAATATTTCTGGCTGGGGAGAGAATGACCCTCCCTGGACTAGCCATTTCTTAGAGATGGCAAAGGCTCAGCCAGCAGCATGCCTTTCATATGCAAACCATTTCAGAGCCGTATCTCCTCTCTCTGGCCACTGCACCCCAAGAGACAATATTCCTCTGCCTTAATCATCCTAGGGCCAGGAACCAGACAACATAGGACAGGGTGACGAATTAGGGTCTATAATTTAATCTACAACAAAAACACAGTCAAATGAATGAAAATTACCAAGTGAAATATGAACAAATGCATTACAAAAAACAAACTTAAATGTTGCTACAGACTAAATGTGTTTCCCCCACCCCCACAAACGCGAATGTTGAAACCTCATCCCCAATGTACAGTATTTGGAGGTGGGGCATTTGGGAGGTGATCAGGTCACGAGGGGGTAGGTCTCATAAGTGAGTTTAGTGTTCTAATAAAAGAAACCCAAAGAGCTCCCTTATCCCTTTTTGCAATGTGAAGACAGAGTCAAAGACAGCCATCTATAAAACAGGAAGTGGGCCTTCACCAGACCAAAATCTGCAGGCACCTTGACCTTCACTTCCCCGCCTCCAGAACTGTGAAAATAAATTTCTGTTGTTTAAAATTCACCCTATCTTTCATATTTTGTCAAAGTAGCCCCAAAAGAGCTAAGACACAAGCTTTCCCTCCAGCAGGTAGTCTGGATTTTATATTATTTTAGAGCACATATGTAACCTTGGGTGTTAGGTGTACAAATGTAATGTAAACATCAGCCACACAAAGTAATAATTGTCTTACATATGTCTACTGTAAAGTATGAAGGTTCTTGTGAGTCTTACATTGCCAGTGCAGGTAAGGGTTTCCAAATGTTCTATTACTTAGAGTGAGAGCTCACAAGTACTCCATTGGTTAATCACACGAGTCAATGATCATACCAGTTCAAAGAGTGGAGTAGCATAAATAGCAGAATACATTTATTTATACCATTGTGAGACATAATTTAAAGCTTATAATAAAGTGAAAATCTTCCAGTAGGCAAGCCAGAACTACTAATAACTTCTTTATAGGAAATAAAAGGCTTTTCTTTAAATCACCAACAACACTGACAGCTCAGTATGATACTCCCCGTAGGTTGGCCATCGTGGTATTTCAGTAGTCTAATTTCCCTAAATATATGATCTTGCCCCAAAGTTAGTCATTGAGCAAAATAAGCAGGCACCTTCTTGCTCTTGCTATTTATTCATAAGTTAAATATGACACTAAACCTAAGCATGTAATTAAAAGCTTATAGACCACTTCATGAAAGAATGGCAGACTTAATTGGTTAATCCACAAAGAAAAAAGACTGAAAAGAAGTCAAGTGACTGAAATAACTTAAGGACTGCAGAATCTAGGAATGGAAATTTCTCCACACATGTAACCATAACAAATTGTACCAGCTGTTGACATGGAAAAGGGATGCCACCATGCAATTCAAGAATTAATCTAAAGAAGAAACCTGGAGCCTTTTATCCATTGATACCGTCTCTCTATAAAAAAAAACAAAAATTAAAAATAAGCAAAAGCTTGTTACAGTACTGAAATATGTCACATCACCATTTAAATTCATCAGGGACAGATGGCTGATTTGACTAAACCAACCTTTGTTTACAATGGAACAGATCCACTGATCCTGTGCCAAAGAATTGTGGTTTAAACTTCCCCCTATTTTGGCTACCACATTAATTCTAGGGTTCACTGAGTCTCAAAAGAAAAGGATTAAGATTTCAACATACTCCTTAAGGATTAAAACAACTCGATGAGTTCACACCAATAAATACTTAGGAACCAGACTTCCCAAGGACAACATAATGAATAATAACCACGTACAGCACAGGTGGGCAGCTTTATATCCTAATGTATTATTTATATGATAGGAAAAAGTATTGTTAAATGAAAAGCACTGTTACCAGTACTGAAAAGTTTAAGACAATACAGATTCAGATTAATAGGTCCTCTGTGTTTTTCTATTTGCAATTTAAATTACAGTGTTAGACTGTTTTATGTCCTAATTATTTAAAAGAGGCAGTAGTTAAATAAAGATACGATATTTTGAATCTATGCTAGCACATTTTAACCATATGCAAATATATGCCTTGGATATACATGACTTATTGATGAAACAAAATTATGGGGAGCCTCTCCTGCACTAATGTTTCATTCGAGTTTGATTGATTGATTGATTGGCATGGTGTCTCAAATTGTAAATCAAATTTTTTCTCCAATTAGCGAATCCGGACAGTAAATTATTCTATGTGTGATGAGTAGCATCTAAGAAGTTAACTTCTTATTCAACTACCAGGTGATTCACTAAATTATTATTCTAGAACAAGGGGTGGTAAATGAATGGGTCCAAGTCTTGTAAGTGGTCTCAGAAATTACCTTTCTCAATGAGGTTTAAGATATATAACAATGCAGTATCTCTAGATTAGGGTCCTTAATGGAAGGGTTGCTTGCACTCGAAAACATCTGTTAAGTCTCAGTGACAGGAATATATGACCTTTCTACTATATTTCTACTCTGTCACCTCCATCACCGTCTTATCACATCACGATGTGATTCTGTGTGTTTGTGTGTGTAGTATGTGTATCTCTCTCTCTCTCTCTCTCTCTCTTTCTCTCTTCCCCATAGGACTCTATGTTATTTGAAAGATAAACATTCCCTATCTACTCTATGTAATTGTCACAGCAATTACCCAGCATTTATCCAATGCCAGCACTTACTTGATGCTCAAGGAATATATACAGTTGATCTTCAACAATATAAAGGGTTAGGGATCCTGACACCCCCACGTAATCAAAAATACATGTATAATTTTGACTCCCCAAAACTGTACCAATAGCCTACTGTTGACCAGAAGCCTTACTAAATGCTATACACAATTGATTAATACATACTTTATATGTTATATGTATTACATACTGTACTCTTGCAATAGAGAAAATGTTATTAAGAAAACATAAGGAATAGAAAACACATTTATAGTATGTACTATAAAAAAGCCACATATGAGTTGGATCCACACAGTTCAAGCATCTACTGCATTTGGAATAAATGGATCACTGTAAGTTTTAAAGTAAGTGGCACAGCTGTTTTGCATGTAAAAAATTGCTCAATAAATGTGCATGGCCATGAATTAAACCACCTCTGTTTTTCCCTTATTAAGTGCACAACACTTTTCTAGTTAAGAATGCTTTGCATTTATGTCAATTGTCTCTCTCACTCCACCTGTCATGCTAGTCTCACTTTTGACTTCTCTGATAACTGCAACTCAAACAACGCTTTGGCTGAGTTTTTCGACTTGAAGCCTCCTTGAGAATACTGAAACAAAAAAATGTGTCTGTAAGCTTTAGACTTTTTTGCTGTTACCACCTGTATCATTCAGGGTCTAATCAGGATTTAGAAGCCAGATGATTTGAACTGACAAAGTGTAAAAGAATTATTTAGTAGACAAAGTGTAAAATAATTATTAAAAGAGTATTAAGTAGAATTATTAAGAAAAATTAAATAATTTTTAAATTATCAAAAAAAAACAATTATTAAATATAAATTAACTATAAAGGTGTCACAAAAACTTGAGAAAAACTCTAGAGCTGAGGAAGTGTACCCAAGGAAGGCACAATTTGTACAGGTGGGGAGATCTCCCCATGTCTGTAATTCATATCTCAGTGGAGAAAGTATGGTTGCAGCCCACTGGACTGCAGACTGAAGTTTGCTGAGTTGTCCACACCCAAGCTGGTCTACAGTTGCTAGGGAAGAACATCCCTTGAGGTGCAGGCAGGTGGGCATACAGATAGAGTCAGAGTACTAGAAGCCTGCTTACAGCAGATCAGCAAGAGACCTACTGAATATGGTATCCCACAGGGAGAGCCACAACAAAGTGGTGCATCAGACTTCGCGCTCTGGGTACATTGTTGAAGCAGAGTACCACTGCACATTCCTAAACTGTCATTCTTGCAACAGAAGAAGCAGCAAAACAGATCCACACCAGAACCAGACGGGAAACACTCTTTCTAACACAATTTTGCTTTAGTGCCCTCTACTGACAAAACTTAATTTTGAGATCACTGTGAAGGAAAAAAACGCTTATAGGGTCTAACTCCACTATAGCAGAGCATCCTCCATTATAGCAGGTAATTAAGGATGGATTTGCAACTCAGAGGCAAGGAATCAATAACTGGAACATCACTCAACAAAAGAGGAATTTATCCTCAAGAAAAACCTCATATTAGCACCCAATCATTCTGATTCTTTTATCACATTCTCTCTTGCAACCAATCTGTTGCAATGGCATATCTAGGTAGTTCAAAGGGCATAAGTTACTTTGACTTGTATTTGAGAGAACTGGAGGTATTTAGATAAGGTAAATCATGTCCAGCTTCATGGTGTAGCTTCAAGCAGGTCTGGCATAAACTCACTTCCTATAGGGCCCAGTATTTATGGTCATACAGTTCACACTCAGAATGAAAGCTGGGATACTAACAATCATCTATACAGCATTCCAGATCAAAACCCTTGCTACTCTCCCACTGGTTCATTGCATGCCCTCCCCCTCAACCAGGCCTCTTAAAGGTTCCTTTAATACACTAACACACTAAGAAATCCATTCAAGGCAACTACACTTGGTTTTTCCCTCTACCTGAAACACTCCTCTCTCAAAAAGCTACAGGGATTGTTGACTCACTTTCTTCAGGTTCTTAGCAATGTCACCTTCTTGATAAGACTTTCTTCAAATAACCTGCTTCAAATAACAACCCACAGATAGATACCTCCTGTCCCCTCCTCTGCTTTATTTTTCTCCTTGGCACTTATCACCAACACACTATATATTTTAGTTGATTATTTTGGAAATTGCCTGCCACCCACATTAGAATATAACCTCCAAGAAGGAACTTTTCTGGTGTCTTTGCTACACTCTGTTTTAGGTACCAGATCAGTATCTCACACATGCTTGGTGATCCATAAATATACGTGGAGTGACTCTCATTCTACAATCTAAGCACAGATAATTATTGTTCATGCCTTAATTTAGAGGTTAAAAAATCCAATGGGTACATATGTCAAGCAGGTAATATAAATGACCGAGCTGGCTGACGTGAATAGCTGGGTAAAGGGAAGACGATGCACCCCGTCTGAAGGGAGTAGCTATTCATCATCTCTCTCTTGGGAACTACAATCACACAAGAATTAGAGCCAAGTTCAGACTTCAAAAGGGGCAGGAAATAAGAACTTCCCGGCATAATCTCTTAGTTGGTAAATATAGGTGCTAATTCATTTTAAGAATAGGGGCACCTGATTGGATCAGTCAGTTGAGCATCTGCCTTCAGCTCAGGATCTCAGGGTCCTAGGATCGAGCCCCAAGTCTGACTCCCTGCTCCCTGAGGAGTCTGCCTCTGCTTCTCAGGCTCCCTTTGCACCTCCCACTCCCCCTCCTCCTGCTCTCTCTCTCTCTCTCAAATAAATAAAAGTAAAATCTTTTTTTTTAAATTCATTTTAAGAACAAAAGAAACCAAAAATAAAACCTATTAAAAAATAAAAACTTTATTTTTATTAAAAAATAAAAACTTTAAAAGTAAGCAAAATATACCTGGAGGCAAAATGCAACCACAGCAGTGAGAAGGCCACATGCTTCTCCCTCGCTGATATATTACGGAAATTTGTCAATTTCAAAATTCATTCTTTCGCTGTACTTATGCTCAAACTCATAATGTTTCTTTTTTTAAATAATTTTATTTATTTATTTGTCAGAAAGAGGGATGGCACAAGCAGGGGGAACAGCAGCAAAGGGAGAAGCAGTCTCCCCACTGAGCAGGGAGCCCTATGCGGGACCCGATCCCAGAACCCTGAGACCACAACTCAAGCTGAAGGCTCAGGCCCAACCCACCTGGCATCCCACAAACTCATAATATTTCAACTCTCTCTCTTTGCCTCCATAAAGACATCAATGTTTCTCCCTCTGCCCTGTCTGTATCCTTGATTCTTTCAGTATTGTCTGCCAGTAGCGACACTTAGTAAATTTTCAGAAGGAACATCAATTTGGATTTTTAAAAAAAAACAAACTGAATTACAGTTTGTAATTCATATCTATACATCCAACCTTTAATTTTCTCACAGTATTTATTTTTCCCCAAATATGTTTATTTTACTTTTTCAATGTTACAAGATTTATTGTTCATGCAGCACACCCAGTGCGGCATGCAATTCTCACAGTATTTAAATTTCCCCAGAAACCTTGCCATTTCATTCTCAAGCCTTTCCATCACTTCCCAATATGATCCTTCAGTTGTTCCCCCAGGCCACTGGCTGCTCTTCCCCTGAGGAGCCTAAGTCCATTTCTCCTTAACAAGGAGAATCACAGAAGGCTTGTCCTCTTACAAAAGTCAAATACCTGGCACTGTAACTCCATTCCACCACCTAACATGGAAGGTTACTAAACTATTTTCTCAATTCATTATCATCTACTTTCCTTAGCACCTAACACAAGAGAACTAGACAGACATAGAGGTAGAAAAGAGAGAGAAGGGACAGGGAAAAAGAAATAAGTAATTGTTTTCTTACAAAGTAGCTCCTTTTAAAGGCAAAGGAATGGATTCCACTGTCTTAAAAAGCACTACTTGTATTCCATGGTTCTGTGAATACATGGCCATAATAACTAATTGAGAGGCAAGAGTATTTTATAGAGCCAAAATATTTATTTTTTAACAAAGTAGTTGTTTCTCCTTTAGAGTCGATGAAAAGGGTATCCTACTCACAATATCTTTTCTTATGCCTTTAGAAGACATTTAAAAATTCATGTTTATTCCAAAAAGATGTGTAAGTAGCAAACTCTCCATGGGTTTTGTAACAAACTCTGGGAAGCAAATTTGCTTAGAACGCTGGCACACAATGGAAGTCAGAGGATGATTACCACAAGTCTAGTTGATGTTTTGTAGCTTTCCTTTCACCTTAGAGATATTTCATGTTATTGCTGCTAAATTCAGAATCAACACTTATTACAGACTTTGACTGCTGTATAGCTTAAAGAGAGACAGGATTTAAAATCATGCCTAGGCTAAAGACATAATGACATCATTCAGGGTTTGTTTAACAGCAGTAAATATGGGTTGATAAAAAAAAAGTTAAGAAAAATCTATAAGTCAAATTAAATTAAAATATTTTGGGGTACAGAATTTCCAAAATGGGGGTGCCTGGGTGGCTCAGTCGTTAAGCGTCTGCCTTCGGCTCAGGTCATGATCCCGGGGTCCTGGGATCAAGCCCTGCGTCGGGCTCCCTGCTCGGCAGGAAGCCTGCTTCTCCCGCTACCATTCCCTCTGCTTGTGTTCCCTCTCTCGCTGTGTTTCTCTGTCAAATAAAATCTTAAAAAAAAAAAAAAAGAATTTCCAAAATGTTGCTATAAAAAATATTCTTATATTGTATGCTATCAACCTCTGGATATTGACAAATGATAATACAAAGATATAGCATGGTTTGTGTTGAATTAGAAAATAGATTTATAACAGCGTTTTGATTTTCAGGTTATAAAAGTGATGCATCCCACTTTTAAGAAGCACGGGAAGTAGAAAACATTGGATGCAGAAAAGAATATAATTAATAATTTCAATTACAAAAGTGTAACAAAGCCCCTCAGGTACAAAGCTATGTCATGAATAACACTTTATTGCCTTAAGGGGATCAAGCAGAGAGTAAGCACAAACTCTGAAACAAGGAGAAAGTTGGTTAATGTTAATACTCTGATTTTAGACAGTTAAGGACATAGGTCTGGTCCAAAACAGTGAATAGGATATAATTTCTGAGCAGGTGACACCATTAATTTTTCAGTTTTTCCCCGTGGTTAATAAGTTAATGACCCTTATTCTGGCTACTTCCATTGAATTTACTCAGATAATTCAAAAGTATCTTGAGTTGTCTCATCCAGTCTGTAAGAGTTATAGTCATAAATCATCTAATCTAGCTACCAGATCCCATAAAAAAATCTATAAATCATCAAGAGAGATGTGTTTGAAGGATGCTATATAAGATATTAGGCACTGAAATATCATTCAGCAAAGTGAATATTGCAGAAAAGTCCAGTGAGATTTTCTAAGGAAAAAAAAAAAAAGGGAGTCAGGGGCAACTTATTAACCCTGTAAGAGTCTCAAAGTACCTTAACATAAAAAGCCTCTGAGAAAATGTGATAAACTTCATTTAATCCAGTATATTTGCCATTATATTTACCATGAAACATTTAGCCAAACTCTTTCACTACTCCTCAGGAATATGTTGAAGGTTTGAAATTGGCTCATATAAAGTTCTAACAGTAATATATTCAAATGACCTAAAGATAATGTCCAAATACTTAAAAGATAAAGATTATAGAAAATATGTCAGAGACTAAATGCTAGCGTTAATATCACCAGTGAGAAAATAACAGTAATCCGAAATCTAATTGTGTTCAGGCTTAACCAGTTATAAGACTAAGTGTTTAGGCACCTCTGATTTTTACAAAGGCATTAGAAGGTTAGAATGGCCTTTACTAGGGTGTCTGGGTGACTCAGTCAGTTAAGTATCTGCCTTTGGCTCAGGTCATGATCTCAGGATCTTGAAATAGAGCCCTGTGTAGGGTCCCCACTCAGCGAGGGGTCTGCTCCTCCCTCTGCCCCTGCCCCTGCTCGTGCTCTCAATCTCTCTCACATGTTCTCTCGCTCAAATAAATATAATGTTTATAAAATAATTAGCTAATTAACTAAATAAAAAAGAATGGCCTTTATTAGTCTACTTTCCAGATGTAAAATGCATGATTTGCATATTTCAAACACGTAGTCATGTGCCAACAACTATAATATGTGCTTCCTGAATTTCCTGTGTTTTTTCATTGCCAAAAAATTAGTATGAAATAATCACAGCAGCTTCAAATCCAATTCTTAATGAATGGGTACACTGGATATGTCAATCATTAAGTCAGCCAAGCCTAATATTTCCCACCAACTAAGTTGCCTCCTAGTACATCTACTGCTGAGCTTTTTGTTTCTTTGTGTTTGCTTTGTTGCTAATTTGTTGGTTTGTTTGTTCTACAGAGGGATGGTCAAAATCCTTCCAAAGGGGTGTGCTAAATCCCAAATCAGCAGGCTAATAACTTCTAAGTATTAGACTGTAAGGACTCTTTCTTCCCACAAGAGGGAAGAAGCTAATTAGCAAAACTAATCAGACCTGTTCCTCCAGCCAATCTGTGTTGGAGAATACAAAGATTATCTAATGGAATCAAAGCTGTGTAGAGAAATAAAGATGGCATGAGAGTCATATCACAGGACCAGAATGAAAGAAGTGATTCCTGTGACTACTTTAGATCACCAGAGATCTGCAGGTGCAGGCTAGGTTTATTTTTAAAGGTAAACCAACTTTCTTCTAGATTTAAATTAATTCACCAACAAAATGGTATTAAGAGAGGTGCATATAAAATAATGATATATATGATCTGTGCCAACTAAAATTGATTTTTTTTTCCAGAAAAGGATCATTTTCGTTATTCAACTATGCAACACTAAGTTCAATATTTAAATGAAAAATTCTGGCCTTGTGTTGATATTGTGAAAATCTGTCAAATTCTGTGACAAATGGGTTTCATATCCATGAATTAATTCTAAGTCACTGTTGGCTGTGTTTAATAATATTTGTGCAAATAAAAGAACAACATAGAAGTCTGATACCACTAAGAGCTGATGGAAAAGCTCTAAATGTATTTAAGTGTCCATATTTAATGGCTGGGAAGCGGTTCAAACTGTACACTCTAAAATCCATCAACACACATTTTATTGAAAGAGGAAATCTCCATTTTGTGGTCAGCTAAACTCAATATTTGGTTTGAAAACATCTCATGTTTTTATAGATTAGAAAAGATTAGAGAGGGGGCAGAGATCCTGTGCTAGATAACACTTTATTTTTCAAAAAGGAATAGGTTCATGATTTGGTATACACTGTAAACAAGAATGAAAGCCATAGATTAAAGTTTTGTACACACCAAAAGCCAATGAAAACTGTGCAGTTTTATCGATATACTCTTATCAATATACTCATGATATATTATTTACACAGGTGACTTTCTGCCAAGGCTTTCTTCCTTAAAATACATTTCAAATCCACGGTGTCAATCAGTGACACTTAACAACTCTGTCATGGTCAAAAGGGGAGAAAAAACCTGTTTAGATCCTTACAATGCATCTTTAAAACTGAGAATAAGGAAAAACAGCAGCAGTCTCAGATATAACAACATGCTACAAACAGAAATAAAGGGGAAAGTCGGGTGGGAGACTTGAAAGCCATGTCCATCAAGTGCAGTATGAATGATTTCAGAATAGTGTGAGTTTACTGAGATGTTTTTCTAGGTTAACGTAGCCCTGTTTATGAAAAAGGCTGTGTTTCAAGAGTTCACCTAAGTATGCAATGCTGAGCTAGGCACTTTGAAGGAATTTTAGATCTTTAAAACACAATCGTCACCTTTTAAATGACTGCTGTGATGAGGAAATAAAGAAGAATGTACTGAGTCTAGGAGAAAAACAAAACTATTAATCAAATGGAATATGAGCATCACTCTGAAATAAATACAAACAGAACTGTATAAATCTTCAGAAGAAAAGAGGTTTTAGATGGTGGAGGGAAATACTTTATGTAGAAGGTTCCTTTCAATATGAACTTGGAAAACCCAGTTCATGCAGAATGACATAGTTTACTTAATAAGGAGGACAATCTAGCAAAGGCAAGAAATGGAAACCAGCAAGGCATAGAGTGAGAGCAGCATGTAATCATGTATGCAGGGAAGAGTCCTGGTAGGGAGCACCAAAGAGTGTCAGGTGGCCGCGATGGAGAAGGCAATTATTCATCAACCAATAATACGGACTAATTTTATGGGCAATTTTCTTCTGAATAGATGATCCCAAGAATATATAAAAGTATGCACATACACACACTCACTTGAGGTTGTATCTGCGTGTGTATGGTTAGATACATACACGTACACCCACACACAGAGCTCTTTACTCACAAAATCTACTAAAGTGTTACAGCATAGTTGAAGTAGGCTGCAATATTCACTGAATATTGAACACGAAGACTGCCATCACATTTCTACGGGAAAACAAATTCAAGGCCCTTATTTGGACCATGAAGCCTTTATTCCATGCAAGTGAAGAACTTTTCCTCTGCTTCCAAATCTACCTGAAGAACATCAGAAATGGAAACCCTCTAAAGTAAGGCACGTGGAAAATGCCTCTGGTTTTGGCAGGGGACCTGGACATCCCAGACGAGGGGTGGAGGAGAGCTCTAGGATTGGGGCTAAGTGTCTGGGGCTTCTATTACTTCAAAACCTCAAGTGTTTCTTGGTCCCTCTGGCTCCTGGGTTACCCTCTCTTTCTTCAGTGGACCCCCAAAAAGTCAGAGACTTTAATTTGTTCACTTTAAGGACTAGCACGTAACCCTTCAAATGAGATAATAATGTAATGCCAATGTTATGCCCTCACTTCTTGAATAACAATGTCTTGAGTTGCAAAGGAGCAAGGTAATTTCTAAACAAGCTTTGAACAAAATTATCCTATACTTTTCAAAACTGTGTAAAATGTAATTCTTTCAAGAAGCTAAATGTAAAGATACTTCTATAATCAGTGTTGTCCTTTAAAATCAACTATTGCTACAACCATGCTAATAATGAGAATGATTTTCATGTGCAGAATGAGAAATGAGTCTTAATACATTTGGGCCCCACTATCATATAGTATTTCTAAAAAAAATGTTTGAACTTGCTCATCCATCTGAATAATTTAAGCATTAAATGTGTGGACAAGAAATAAAATGTGAATAACATGCAAATAACTCAACAATTTTAGTGCCATAAAATATAGATATACTTTTCCTAAAAGAAGAAAAAGAATACATAATCACAACTTTCTAAAGATTTTTGTTATCTATTTAATTGAGGGAGAGACAGGGAGAAGAGGGAGAGGGAGAAGGAGGGTGAGGGAGAGGGAGAAGCCGGCTCCCTGATGAGCAGGGAGCCAATGTGGGGCTCCATCCTAGGACCCTGAGATCATGACCTGAGCCAAAGGCAAACATTTAACCTACTGAGCCACTCAGGTGCCCCATAATTACAATTTTAACATATTTTTAATGCATTTACTTTGGGGGTGCTGGTAAAGCTGAGAGGAAAGAGGATTGAGAAAAATATTTTGTTTTAATGAAAGCAAAGAAAAAAACTCCAGTGCATAATCATGATTATGAATGAAGGCACTGGAACCTGGTAGTCTGCATGTCTCTGAATGCTCCTTTACCTGTCCGGTCTTCCATGTCTCATTTGATAATGGGGCAGCTATAATGATTTTCCTGACTTAACAAGGAAAGGAAAATGCTTAGAATGTTGTTTGGCATGTATAAATTAACTCCTATTTCTTCCAAGGCTTTCATTTTAAATTTATATAATCTCTCTAAATTTGGGAGGAACAATTTTTCTTAATTATTCATTATCATTAAATATAAGCAAAACAGAAACTACACCACTCTGGAACTCTTTGCAAGCAAACCAAATATATTGGTTGAGACGTATTATTTATAAATCTGCCATGACACTCCAGAAACATTTACTGAACTCGTTAGGTCAAAATTTATTAGTTTTTAAAGTAGATGCCAATCATTCCTTTAAAAATAAGATTTGATTTACCTATTGATATATTTTTCCACATTTTCTCCATTCTGAAGCTTTTCATTTATCACTTCTATATTGCCTTTTGGTTTTTGTTTGTTTGTTTTAAAAGATTTTATTTATTTGACAGAGAGAGAGAGAGAGATCACAAGCAGGCAGAGAGAGAGGGGGAAGCAGGCTCCCCACTGAGCAGAGAGCCCGATGATGACCTGAGCTGAAGGCAGAGGCTTTAACCCACTGAGCCACCCACACACCTATTGTTTTTGAAAGAGAGAGCATGAATGGGGAGCAGCAGAGGGAGAAAATCTTTAAGCACACTCGCTGCTGAGCGTCAAGCCCAATGCTTGGGGAGGGGGGTGGATGCAGGGCTTTATCTCGACTTATCTCGACCTGAGCCAAAACCAGAGTCTGACACAACCAATCAAGCCACCCAGATGCCCCATGTGACTTCCATATTGCCTTTTTAAAAGAGATTTTTGAAAGGGATTTTTTTTTTCAGCCAACTTCTTTGGTTTTGAAATAACATATTAACTTCCCATTTTTAATATATAGATAGAAAGACATCTAAGACATACAATCCACAGCATCTATCCTGCAGGATGTAACCACAGAATTGCACTTCCACATTGTGTGGATATACTTCCAGTTTAAATAAATGATCTTGGTTCCTCAGGTACTCCTCGTAGCCTTATGATAAGGTAAATGTAGGCTTCCATTAGTCCTTCTGACATACTGAAAATACAGCTAGTTGTGAACCTCTAAATAATATTTTCTTGGATTTCAAGTAATTTTAAGTTTGTAATACCAGGGAATAGAACATATGAAAGTCAAATGCTCTAATAAGATAATAAATATTTAATATATTTTTTGCCTAGAAGTGACAAAAAAATAACAGCCTTGGGATAAGAGTTTTAAAGCCAACAATCAAACTGTTGAAGCAGATGAATGAAATTCACATATTCCTATTTTCAACATTCTGGTAACTGTTAACCATTCAGCAAAGGCTAAAGAACTAGCATGTGCTGATAAGAGAGAAAACCATGAAGACTTAAAGCCAGGCATGGTCACTTCTCATGGCTCAGAGGGTCAAGGTTGAAAATACTCAGTTTTGAAATTTCCTATGCACAGCATCGGCATAGACCTAACTAACTGATCTGGCTGGGGTTAGATGTCATGCAAACTTTGGAGGAGGAAAAGCACTGATGTACATAAATTAGATCATTTTAATTTGATAACAATAATAATCAATCATAATTAGAAGCAATGTATTGTTATTAAAGAAAGCTGCAATTTTTTTCACATGAAATAAAATGATCAAACTATGCTCCCTCACTTACAGTTTCCATTACTCTTTTAGTTTCCTCCCTTCTGCTTGCAAACATTTCAGTCTCCACAAAACTTACCGAGGATTCTTTCTCTCCATTAAATGTTACTGTCCTCTTTCTCCTTTGTTGACAGATAAAGTTCTTAAAAGGGCAATAGTATATTTTATTATGGTTCAATATCAACTTCTCTGCAATTTTCCTTTTCTCTTTACCACCCTTTTAACAAAATGTTAATGATGACTTTTTTTTTTTTAAAGATTTATTTATTTGACAGTGAGAAACACAGCGAGAGAGGGAACACAAGCAGAGGGAGTGGTAGTGGGAGAAGCAGACTTCCTGCGGAGCAGGGAGCCTGATGCGGGGCTCGATCCCAGGACCCTGGGATCATGACCTGAGCTGAAGGCAGACGCTTAACGACTGAGCCACCCACGCGCCCCTAATGATGACATTTTTAACTAAAAGCCTTTAAGATACAATTTACAATCATAAAATTCACTTTTATATGGTACAACTAAATTTTCAGTATTTTTATAGAATTGTGTAAACATCAAAATCCGACTTTAGAATATTTAATGACCCCCCAAAAACAAACCCTATATGCATTCACAGTCACTCCCACTTCACCTCCTTCCCATAGCTCTTGACAATCACTAATATAATTTCTTTCTCTATGGATTTCTATATTCAGGACATTTCACATAAATGGAATAATAAAACGTCATTTTCTGTGACTGCCTTCATTCATTCAGGCTATTATTTGTAAGATTCATCTATGGTATAACAGGTATCAGTATTTTATTCCCTTTTTTCCTAAATATATTCCATTGTATGGATATACTATATATTATTTACCAGTTCATCAGTTAATAGCTATTTAGGCTGTTCCAATTTCTGGCTGTTCCGAATACTAGTACTATGAGCATCTGTATACAAGTTTTTATGGGGACATACATTTTAAGTCTTCTGAGGTATATTCCTAGGAGTGGAATTTGTAGGTCATGTGGTCAATAAATGATTAATAATATTTTGAGGAATTTCCAAAATTTTTCCATAGTGGCTACAACATTTTACACTCCCACTCACAATTTATGAGGATCTGAGTTTCTCCACATTCTCAATAACACTGTTTATTTTGGGAATTTTTTGTTTTGTCTTTAATTTTTAAGTCATCCTAGCTATGTGAAGGCAGAATAAAGCCATTCTAGCTAGTGTGAAGTGGTATCTCATTATGATTTTCATTTGAATTTCCCTGAAAACTTAACTATTTGGCATATTTTCACAGATTTAGTAATCATTTATATATTTTCTTGGAGAAATATCTATTCAAATCATTTGCCCATTTAAAAATTACATTATTTCTCTTTTTACTGCTGAATGGAAGAAACATGTTTTTTTCCTAGATAAAGTCCCTTGTAAGATTTATGATTTGCAAATCTGTTCTCCCATTCTGTGGGTTTTTTTCTTTATGATGTCCTTAGCACACACAAAAAAATTCAATTTAATTAAACATCAAATGTAGCTATTAATAAATTGGTTATGCTTTTGCTGTCATATACAAGAAATCAATGTCTAACTCAGTCGAGAATATCTACTTCTTTAAGAGCTTTATGGTTTTAGTTTTTAAGTCTATGATCCACTTTGAAAACATTTTTGTGTATGATGTCAAGTAAAGGTCCAACCTCATTCTTTAGCATGTAGATATCTAGATGTCTCAGCATCATTTTTTAAAAAGATTATTCTTTCCCCCATGGAATGGTCTTGGCATCTTTGCTGAAAAGCAACTGACCATAAAGGTAGGAATTAATTTCTGAACTCTCCATACTATTCATTGATCTATATTCCACCGATCTTTTACCCTACAATCTTGTTAAACTCAGTTACTAGTTCTAAATTTTTGAGGATTCCTAAGAATTTTCCATAAATGCGATCAAGTTCTCTGCAAACAGAGATAGTTTTACTTTCTCTTTTCCAATATGAATCTATTCCATTTCTTGTTCTTGCTTAACTATCCTGCCTAGAAGCTGTAGTTCTATGTTGAATAGAGGGGGGTAAAAGAAGACATTCTTGCTTCTGATCACAGAGGAAAAGTGGTCAGTCTTTGCTGATTAAGTATAATGTTAGTTCTGGGTTTCTTTTTTTGTAGATTCTCTTTATCAGGTTGAAGAAGTTCATGTCTATTCCTGGATTGCTCAATGTAGCTATTGAAATTATCATGTAATTTTTGTTGTTTACTAAGACCGATTAATTTTCAGACACTGATCAACCTTGAGCTCCTGTGATAAATCCCACTTGGTCATGCTGAATAATCTTTTATAAATGTTTCTAGAATTCGTTTGCTAGCATTTAGTTGGTGTTTTTTCATCTATACTCATAAAGGATACTGACCTCAGTTCTCTTGTGATATCTACTTGGTTTCAGTAACCAGTAAGACTAACCTCATAGAATGAGTTGGGAAGTATTTCCTACTCTTTTTGGGGGGGGATCAGGAAATTTGTGATGGAATATAATTAATTCTCAATTGAAAGTCTGGTAGATTACCAGTGAAGCTATGTGTACCCAGGCTTTCCTTTGTGGCATTTTTTTAAATTCTTTCCACAAATAAAAATCTATTTATTTGTTATATAACTATTCAGGTTTTTCCATTTCTTTTAAAGTCAGTTTTAGTAGTTTCTGTCTTTCTAGGGATTTGTCAGTTTCATCTAGGTCACCTAATTTGTTGACATACAGTTGTTTATAGAATTGGTAAGCAGAATAATGGTCCTCTAAAGATGTTCATGTCCTAATCCCTGGAAACTGTGAATATTTTATCTCTCATGGCAAAGGGGGTTAAGGTAGCAGATGGAATTAAGGTTTCTAATCAGCTGACCTTAAAATTAGGGAAGGTATCCTGGATTATCTGGGTGAGGCCACATTCTTTAAATGTGGAAGAGGGAGGCAAAAGAAGAAGTCAGACTGATATGATAAAGAGAATTCCACCTTCTGTTGCTGTTTTCCAAGACAGAAGAGGAGGGACACAAGCAAAGAAATGTGGGTATCCTATAGAAGGTGGAAAGAGCGAAGAAACTCGTTCTCCCTAAAAACCTCCAAAAAGAAATGCAACCTGACAGATACTTTGATTTTAACCAAGTGATACTCATTGTAGACTTCTGAACTACAGAACTGTAAGATAGTAAATTTATATTGTTTTCTGGCCACTAAATTTGTGATAATTTGGGACAGCAACCAAAGATATGCAATACAATAGCATTCCCTTATAATACTTTTAATTTCTATAAAGTTGATAGTGATATCTCTTTTTCTTCATTTCCTGCCTTAGTAATTTGAGATTCTTCTGTTTGTTTTTTTGTTTTTGTTCCCTTAGTCAATCTAGTTAAAGGTTTGCCAATTTTGTTGATCTTTCAAAGAAACCACTTTTGGTTTTGTCAATGCCCTCTAGTGTTTTCCCATTCTCTGTTTCATTTATTTCCATTTTAATCTTTTTTTTTTTCTCTTTCATTGTGCTTGCTCTCCATTTAGTCTGATCTTCTTTACCTGGTTTCTTAAGATGAAAGGTTACTGATTTAAGCATATTTTCTTTTTTTAATAGAAGTATTCACAACTAAAAACCTACAGTTTCTCTGTAAGTTCTACTGTAGTAGCCTCCAGTGAAGTTTGGTATTTTCCATCTTCATTTCATTCTTCTCGTGGTATTTTCTAATTTCCTTTGTGGTATATTTTTTTAATTTTTAATGTTGGTTGGAATCTTTAATCAACTTACATTCAGTGTAATTACCAATAAGATCGAAGGTGCATCTATCATCATGTTATTTATTTTTATACATCTTAGATCTTTTTTTCTTCCTCAATTCTTCCATTATCCTATTCTTTTGTGTTAAATGGATATTAGCAAGGGCAATACTGTAATTTCCTTGATGTTATTTATATTTTTTTGAATAATTTTCTCAATGGTCGCCTTGGGGTTTACAATTAATGTCTCAATTTAAAACCATCTAGTCAGTATTAATACCAACTGAATTTTACAGTATGCAAAAACTCTCCTCCAATATAGCTGTGCTTTGTGCTTTGTGCTATTATTTCCATACAAATTATAACTTAATATATTATAAACTCATCAACACAGTTTTAAAACTATTGTTTTATACATTCGTCTTTTAAGTCAAATAAAAGAGTTACAAAACAAAAATATAATCATACTATCTTTTATATGCAAGTATGTATTTACCTTTATTCTGTGCTCTTTATTTGTTCATGTGAATCTGGGTTACTGTCTAGTGTTCTTTCATTTCCTCTTAAATTTCTTTAATTTCTTCTTCCACTATTTCTTGTAGTGGATATCTACTCTTGATAAATCCTCTCAATTTGTTTCTCTGAAAATTTCTTAATCTCACCTCATTTTTTAAAGGATGTTTGGCTAGATATAGAATTTATGGTTGATTTTTTTTTAAATACTTTGAATATGTCATTCTACTCTCTTTTGGCTGCTATGGTTCCTGAATAAGGTACCTGAAAGTCATATTGAGCATCCTTGTGAGTGTTATAAGATGCTTTCTCTTGGAGTGTTTAAGATTTTCTCTTTGTCTCTGGCTTTTGTGCATAGGTATGAATTTCTTTGAGTTTATGCTACTTGGAGTTGGTGTGTAGATTAATGTCTTTTTAAATCAAATTTGGGGAGTTTTGGGTGTCATTTCTTCAAATATTCATTCTGCCCCTTTCCCCTCTCCTTATAGGACTCTCATTATGTGTATCTTGAAACACCTAATAGTGTCTCACAGGTTTTCTAAGGCTCTGTTCATTTTTCTTTCTTCTTTCTATTCCTCAAACTGAATAAACTCAATTCATTTACCTTTCGAGTTTCACATTATTTCTTCTGCCAGCACAAATCCACTGTTAAACCAACCACTACCACCCCCACCCAATGAAGTTTTCATTCTAGTGGATTACACTTTCAACTCCAGAATTTCTGTTTATTTTTTTTTAAGTTTGATCTCTTTGTTGATATTCTCTATTCCGTGAAACATCATTCTCATACTTTAGTTTACTAGACACGAATTCCTTTAGTTTGGTAAACATTTATTTTTTATTATTTTTTTTTCTTTTTTTTTAAGATTTTTATTTATTTGACAGAGAGAGAGACAGCAAGAGAGAGAATACAAGCAGAGGGAGTGGGAGAGGGAGAAACAAGCTTCCCGCTGAGCAGGGAACCTGATGCAGAGCTCAATCCCAGGACCCAGGGATCATGACCTGAGCCAAAGGCAGATGATTAACGACTGAGCCACCCTGGCACTCTAAACATATTTATTATAATAGATGGTTTAAAGTCTCTTTCTAGTGGGTCTATCATCTGAGATTCCTGAGGGACTGTTTCCTTTGCTCTTTTTTTTTTTCTTTTGATAGTAATCCTTAGCCCAACATGGAGCTCAAACTCATGACCTGAGATCAAGGGCCTATTCTCTACTGACTGTGCAGGTCAGGCACTCCAGGAGCTGTTTCTTTCTACTTCTTTTTTTTTTTTTTTTTTTTTTTTTAAACCTATATATGGGTCACACTTTCTCACTATTTTCTATATGTCATTTTTTTTTTTTTTGGCTGTTGAAACTATACAACTTAAGAAATCAGATCCCTCATGCTCATCGTTTATTGTTGCTTTTTGTTTAATGAATCTCCTGGACTAATTCTGGAAGTCTGTATTCTTTGTCATGCACAGCCATTTAAGTATCAACTCAGTTAGTGTACAGAGATTTCTTTAACTGCCTTGAACCAATCAAGTTTCTAAACCTATGAAGAGAAGTTCTGTATGAACATGGGAGGCATACCTTTAAGACCACAGCAGTTTTGGGGGCACCTGGCTGGCTCAATCTGTTAAGCATCTGCCTTGGCTCAGGTCATGATCTCAGAGTCCTGGGATTGAGCCCTGCATGGAGCTCCCTACTCAGCGGGAAGCCTGCTTCTCCCTCTCCCTGTCTGCCCCTCCCCCTGCTCATGTTCTCTTTGTCTCTGAAATAAATAAAATCTTAAAAAAAAAACTTTAAAGTTTAAATTCTGTCTTAAACTTTGTTTAAAGCCTAAAAGTCAGCCAGAGGTAAAAAAATTAAGGTCTTCTGAATTACTTCCTTGTTATGCACACAGCCATATATAGGGCTGTAAGCTTCTAGTTCCCCAGAAGTATGTAAGAGAGTTTCATATCCCCTATGGACTTCTTATTCCTCAGATTTTCTTTTTAGATTTTGGTCAGTCTCTTATTTTGCCCAGCTGGTGTCACCATCTCAATTGTTAACAATGGCAGCTAAATTTTTTTTCAACTAATTCCCCTTGGTAATTTAGAGGTTCACTGAGGAACCTCTAAATGAGGTCAAATAAAGACAGGCCCTATTGGGGCACCTGGGTTGCTCAGTCGGTTAAGTGTCAGACTTTTGGTTTAGGCTCATTTCATGATCTCACAGGTTCTGAGATCCAGCCCCATGTCAAGCCCCACATTGGGCTACTTGTTCACCAGGGAGCAAGGAGTCTGCTTAAAGATTCTCTCCCTCTGTCCCCCCTCCTACTCGTACACACACTTTCCCTCTCTAAAATAAATAATTAAAAAAAAAAAAAAAAAAAAGACAGGCCTCATTAATGCACTTTTTCCAGGAATCTATCAGATAGGTCAGATAACAGCAATTCAGTGGTGATGAACCTTTTTAAAAAACAACAACAAAAATATTTTTTAGAGCAGTTTTGGGTTCACAGTAAAATTGAGAGGAAGGTATAGAGATTTCACCTATACTCCTTGCTCCCACATAGGCATTCTCTCCCTTATTATCAACATTCCCCACAAAAGTGGTATATTTGTTACAAATGATGGTTCAAACTCAACATGCATAATCACCCAAAATCCACAGTTTATCTTAAGATTCACTCCTGGTGTTATACATTCTATAGGTTTGGACAAATGTATAATGACATACAACCAGCATGATAGTATCATGAAGAGTAGTTTCACTGCCCTAAAAATCCCCTGGGTTCCATCTATTCATCCTTCTTTCCCCACTCCTCCCAACCCCTGGCAACCACTGATATTTTTATTATCACCATAGTTTTGCCTTTTCCAGAATGTCATATATTTGGAATTATACAGTATATAGCCTTTTCAGATTGGCTTTTTTAAATCTAGTAATATACTTTTAAGGTTCTTTGATGTCTTTTCATGGCTTGATAGCTCATTTCTTTTTAGTACTGAATAACATTCTGTTGTCTGGATGTACCAATGTTTATTTATCTGTTCATCGACTGAAGGACATGTTAGTGCTTCCAAATGTTGGCAGTTATGAATGAAGCTGCTATAAACACTGATGTGAAGGTTTGTGTGTAGACATAAGTTTTCAACTCCTTTGGATAAATACCAAGGAGCATGATTGCTGGATCATATGGTAAGAGTATATTTAATTCTGTAGGAAACCACCAAAATGTTTTCCAAATTAGCTGTACCATTTTGCATTCCCACCAGCAAAGTATGAGAGCTCCCACTACACTAGGTCCTCACCAGTACTTGGTGTTGTCAGTTCTGGATTTTGGCCATCCTAACAGGTGTATAGTAGTATCTCATTGTTGTTTTAAGGGATGGAGATATTTGAGGGGCTCCAAAATGGTCTTACATCTCCATTGGTTAATAGGCTGCTAATTCTCATTTCTACTGCAATTGGGAGGCTGATGGTTTTCATAGTTACTGTGAAGCTAGAGAGAGAGGTAGATGAACACAGAGAAGGTAAAAAAAAAAAAAAAAAAGCCACAAAACTCTGTTCTTAGGTTCAATGATCCTTCCTGAATAGATATGCTTAGCTTTTTGCAACTTTTTGATATGCAGAGTTTTGAAAAAGTTCAGGTTGACAGTTTCTGCCAGTATTCATTCTTTCTCTCTCTCTCTTTCTTGTTCTGTCTCTCTCTCTCTCTCTTTCTTTTCTCTCTCTTTCCCTTAACAGAATAGCAGGGAGTTTGAGAAATGGGAGGGTAGTCCATATTTGCCATTCCAGAAATGCTTTCTTCATGATAACATTTTATTTATGTTTTAAATTTTTTTAAAATATTTTATTCATTTATTTGACAGAGAGAAAGATCACAAGTAGGCAGAGAGGCAGGCAGAGAGAGAGGGGAGAGCAGGCTCCCTGCTGAGCAGAGAGCCCGATGAGGGGCTCGAACCCAGGACTCTGAGATCATGACCTGAGCTGAAGGCAGAGGCTTTAACCCACTGAGCCACCTAGGCGCCCCCATGATAACATTTTAATATCTAGAGTCAATGGCTTTCTTTAGTCCTCATTATACCTGACTATCAGACTTTTCCTTCAGGTCTTATTTCTTTATACATAAAGCATTAGTGATTCCACCCACTCCCTGGCTTTGGCTACTGTTACAGATTGAACTGAGTTCCCTCCAGGATCATATGTTGAAGCCCTAACTCCCACTGTAATTGTATTAGGAGACAGGGTCCCTAAGGATGTACCCAAGGTTAAATGAAGACGTAAGGGTGGAACTGATCTAACAGGATTAGTGTCCTGATAAGAAGGAACACCAGAGAGAGCTCTCTCTACACACAAACACACTCATATATGAAAAACAGTAATGTGAGCACAACAGTGAGAAGTCAGTCATCTATACGCTACGGAGAGAACTCTCACCAGAAACTGACCGTGTCAGCACCCAACTGACCTTGTCAGCACAGCACCCTGGTGGCAGACTTCCAGGCTCCAGAACTGTGAGACAATAAGCCACCTAGTCCATGGTAGTTTTTTATGGTAGCCCAACCTGATGAATATTAACTATCTCCCAAATTTATTTCTCATTTCCTAAACTCACTTGTAAATTATCAGCATATATTTTTAACTTCTTGTTAGGTTCACCTCTTCAATGTCCTTCTGGGCTCATAATCTCAGCATGTTCCAACTAGAACTCATAACTGTAAATCAGCAATATTCTTGCCTTTTCTAATTTTACTAATGAGTCCCACTCCCAGCTAACTGGACTCATACTCTAGCAAAGGTGAATTTATAAAAATGTTTTCCAGACCTATTTAGTGACCATTTCTAAACAAGGGACTAAAGGCTACGTAGCACTTTTTTTTATTTTTGTGACTTCTTAGTAAAGAAAATGATCACATTTTCCCCATGTTGGTGGCTATAATATACAGTATGGTGTGTTTGGCAAGGCAGGTCAACATTTTAACACTTCCACCGCTCTTCAGAATCAATATTATCAAGCATACAAAGGCAAAATTACTATCACCACCACTGATAATGCATATGTGGACTTAATATTAAATGTGTACTGTTCACCTCCAAACAATCTACCAATAAAAATGACAATCTGGTAAAGAAGAAACAAAACCACAACAATCCTTAGTATGTAAATCAATACATTATTCATTCACTGATTCTCCTTTTTACCTTTCAACTCACTGTTCTGGAAACACATAAAATGACCAAATTCCTGCCTCACCAGTCTTCATAAGACTATTTGTGAATAGATGCCTTTCCTGCATTTAGCAGCAAAGCAGAATTCCTGGAATTATGTGAGCATCTCCAGAAGGCACAATGGCTTTTCTCTGCTACAAGTTACATCCAATTCTGCCTAGCATGATCTCATTTTTGATAACAGGTAACATATCAAGAAACATTCCCTCATTAAATTTAAGCTCAGATATTGGCTCAAGGTATTCATTGAAAGAGCAGTAAAGTCTCTCTCTGAGGATCCTTTCCAAGTCAAGTCTTGGCCACCCAAGAGTTCCCTATGAAGCATCAAGGAGGAAAGCCAATCTAGTCCTTTTAAAGCAGTCTCTTTCATTTTTCGCCTTTAGAGCACTTCCACAGCCTGAAGTATTTTTTAAAATTTATTTAGATTCAATTAGCCAAGGTATAGTACATTATTAGTTTTTGATATAATGTTCAATGAAGTATTGTTAAATTAAAGGTGTATTTTTATTCAATTATGTATTATTAAAATATATTTACTAAATATATTTTATTGTATTAAAATATTTTTAAATTTTCAGTAATGATATAAATCAAGTTTATAAAGAAATTAATCACAATATGACCTTCTTAATAATAATTATTCAATCTAATTCAGAGGAAGCTATTTGTGCTCGATTCAAAAAATATTTCAAACTACACATTCCTCTAAACCCTGCCTCCAGATAGGTAGATGCTTTTCGTTCTGCTTTTTATCACAGACTAGCCTTTAATCTAGCAGAGTGATTTCTGATTACCAGCTCAGAAATCACTAAGCTTGCTCTTTGCCTGGGGATACACAGTTTCGCTTTCTATGTTTTTCTGTTCTATTAAAAATTTCTACTGCATGCAGCTACAGTTTAGGCTGAATACTATGGTGTTCTCACTTCTTCACACTCCAGCTAAGTACATACGTATTGCTCTTCTGAGTCTCCATTTTATTTGAATAAAGGGTATCCTTGCCACACTTTGGTAAAAATTCCAACCATTCCCCCAATCTGATTTTTACTAATCTCCAATGAAGATGTTTCTGCATTATCAAGTGTTTTCTATATTTACAAATCTAGCATCTCTCAAGAATTAAGACACAAAAAGAGAAAATAAGAGAAATAGACTCAACATTAAGTCTCCTAAGACCTTAATATTACAGCATGCTCACATATTTTCCTTGACATAGTGGAAAATAAAACTTCAAAAGGAACTGTAAGCATATTTTTAAAAATTTGTATGTTTTTATGGAAAGCTTATTGGGTAAAAAATCAACTCTCATCTGCCCATTCCCAATACAGTCTATCTTTATTATTACTAGAGCAGTAAAAGGAAATCATTATATGTGTAGGAGGAAAGGAAAGAAGCAGCAGTAGAAATAACATCCACAACAGTAATTATGAAAGGATTCAAGTTATTTTTCCAATAAGAAAGTATACTTCATTACTAAAAGATTTATGGTCATTTGGCGTTTAGTTTTAAGTTAGTTTAAAAATAATATTTCGGGCGCCTGGGTGGCTCAGTCGTTAAGCGTCTGCCTTCGGCTCAGGTCATGATCCCAGGGTCCTGGGATCGAGCCCCACATCGGGCTCTCTGCTCAGCAGGAAGCCTGCTTCTCCCGCTACCACTCCCTCTGCTTGTGTTCCCGCTCTCGCTGTGTTTCTCTCTGTCAAATAAATAAAATCTTTAAAAAAAAAAAAAAATAATAATAATAATAATAATATTTCAACATTTCAACTCTCCTCATTTACTTCCCTCCTCTCTAGCCATCCCATCTTAGTCTCCTTTGTTTTTGGTCTCATTTCAGTGACCCTATATATTATAGTGCTTCCATAAACAGCCCTTGGCCTTCTTTCCTATTGGATAAGCACTCACTCAACCAAAGACCTTATCTAGATTCAAAACCTTAAATACCATTTCTGACTAACCTCTCCCACATGTATTTCTCCAGCCTGGACCTCTCCCCTGAATTCCAGACTTGACTATCCAACTCTCTATTTACTCATATGACCTGGATGTTATATAACTATTTTCAAGTCAGTATGTCTAAAACTGAGTTCATGATTTATCCCAATGAAGAAGAGGAAGGCAGAGAAGAGAGAAGGGAAGGGGAGGAATGGGGGGGAGGGAAGGAAGAGAGAGAAGAGAGAGGGAGGGAGGGAGGGAGAGAAGGAGGGAGGGAAGCAAGCTTTCCAACAGTCTCACTGGTCTCTGGAAATTGTAAGTACATCCTCTTTTATTCCAACCATATATTAGGGCAATCCCTGATTCCCTCCTTTCTCTCATACTAACAGTATCCAATCCTTCAGCAAATCCTATATGTTACACCAAAATCAGAATCTGATCACATCTGATAATTCCCACTCCTTCCACACTAAAATCACCACCCCGTTTTCCACTATATTTCTGTAATAGCCTCCTAACTGACCTCTATCTTTCTATCCTTTAAAGAATAAGAAAAAGAAAAGAGGGGAAAACGCAGATCCTGTCATTTCTCTGCTCAAATCCACCAAAGGCTTATTACACTCAGAGTAATGGTCAAATTCTTTACAGTGGCTTATGAAACACTATACAATCTTACCACTCTCAACATAGTCTTTTTCACTCTGCATTTGGCTTCTTTCCATACCTCAAACACATCAAGCAAGCTCCTGCCTCAGGATCTTTGGACTTTCCTTCCTTGTGGATTTCTTCTCCCTCGGCTATCTGCTAGCTGGCTGGCTCCCTCAAATAATTCAGATCTTTGTTCCAATATTACCCTCTCAGTGAGACCTTCCCTGATCATATTATTTTAAAATGCAGCCCTGGACATTTTCATGGCACTCTCTGTGCCACTATATTGTTTTATTTTGTCTATATATATATATCATCTGGTGTGTCTTTTTTGTACGTGTTATTATTATCTAACTCTCCCCATTAGAATGTGAAGTTTTTGATGGCAAAAGATTTCGTCTATTTTGTGAGTTATATTGTTGCTTCCTAGAAAAAAAGAAAAGTGGTTGACACAAATAAGAAGCCCAGTAAATATCTTCAAACTATGGCAATGAGGCATGGAGATGTCCAGAAGTCAACAAGTATATGATGGTCAGCCATTTGGAACTGCTGCTAGATATTCAATAATTTATATCATTATGTGATAAAAATAAATAATAAGTAATATGTGAAATGTATAAAACCTTTTATTATTTAATTTTTAAATTGCTACTTTTGGGGGGCACCTGAGTAGCTCAGTCCATTTAACGTGGGCTCTTAGATTCCTTTGGGTCATGATCTTAGGGTTGTAGGGCTGAGCCCAAAGTTGGGCTTTGCACTTAGTGGGGAGTCTGCTTGCAATTCTCTTCCTCTCTTTTTGCCCCCTCCCTACTCACATGTACTCTTGCATGAGAGTGCTCTCTCTCTCTCAAAATAAATAAAATCTTTTAAAAAAATGTATAAATACCTCCTTTTTTCAAACAATTATGTGATCATTAGAGAATATCAAAAGGTAAAAAGATAATGTCACCTCTTAATGTTACTGATATTTTGAAATATTTGTTATTTCTCATATCTATTTTATATTTATATTTCTCATATCTACCCATATATGAGGATATTTGTCAATACTGTAAGATATAATTCATAACATAATAAGAAAAATATACTGAATTTTAAACACTTTATCAGGTCATTAATTATTTGTTGAAAACATTTTAATAGGGGTGCCTAGGAATTTAGTAGGTTAAGCAGCTGACTCTTGATTTCAGCTCAGGTCATGATCTCAGGGTCTTGGGATCAAATCCCATGTCAGCATTTTAATAGTGCCACCATATGCCACTGAATGTGTATAATTTATTTAGATAACCTCATATTATTGAAATTTAGGTTATCTGAGACACCATTTCTGAAACACCATTTCTGAAAGACCAGTTCAAGTCCAATTATCTTCTGCATAATTTTCTAACTGTACCATTCCACATTGGTCTGTACTCACTTAGAATCATTCATCAGAGATTTCCCAGAATTGTAATTTACCTGTTTATAGCATATGAAGATACAGGCTTTCTTATACTTTATTGTATCTCTAGAATTCCAATGTTTTGTACATACAGGTGTTCAATAAATATTATAAGTAATAAATATGACATGCAAATATCCTACACTTTCCTAATATCAGGATCACAGATAAAAATGAAATCAAGCATTCTGTTGACTTTTATGTGGGGATACAGCAGTTCTATACACTTTAGTTTGGGTCTTGCTGTTTTAACCTTTCTTCCTACTTTTTTTTTTCTGTTATCATTTAAGAAATCTATTTACTTTCAATGAGTGTTCAGTTGCTGAAATCACTCTCCATTATGGAAGAGCATTTGATTCCCAAGATGCCTGTGTCCTGGGTTTCAGCGTGGGAGTTCCATTACAGGTGTTATTGATTTAGGCTGAGTTCCTTTCTCTGAGCCAGACTCTACATTTGCCATCTGACTTTGTGACGAGTATATCACACACCTAGCAGTTTGTCTGTATTTTATTTCACAGGAAAACAGAGATATGGATGGAAATTCTGCTGCTAGGAAAAAATAATTTTGAAAACTCCTTATTTTTGAAACATATGTTTTTGACTATATTTGTATAAAAGGACAGAAAAATAAGCTCAAAAGAATGGGAAAAAAAACCTTGAAAAGTCATCTTGTCTTCACAGCCACCCCAGCAACATTAGAACTAAACTCTCCCAGATGGATGAAGACATGCATATACAGGTATACTAGATGGCCAAGAAGTTAATAATGATTCTTTGGAAAATTTTCCAAGGAGCAGGTTATTTTTATTACCAGTATTTTCAATAAATTTGTGTTTCCCTAAGTGTATTCACAATAATGAATTTTTTAATTTATAGGTGTTTCAATGATGAGCTCATCCAATTTCCTAATTTTAAAATAAATTTAGTTTTCATTTTACCTGAGTCAGTGACTATACTTGGGACTGTTTCTATCCTAAACCACTACCCTCAGGACACTTTGGTTATATTCAAATACAGAATCTTAGAAGTTTACACTTGGAAGTGGCTTTGAGCATTACCTCCTTTAGTACCTCTCTTTTATCAACATGAAAATTCAAGTCAAAGGTTGTTCCACAAGCTTCCATGACACTATTTTACCTCTATTTTCCTTATTCTCATATTTCTCTTCCTGTATTTCCCTCGGTAGAATTACAGAATAAAGCCAAATATACATAAATAAATAAGTTCAACTCAGCCAAAGCAACATTCTGGATGCTAAGTTATGTCCTATCAATGTTATGGGAACATGATTATTGGAGCAGGGCTGCTGGCCTTGTCCAAGTACAGGCTGGCAACAAGAGAAAGGCTTAGTACTTTGTATTAAGTAAGGAGAGGCAGGGAAGAATTGCCAATCCTTCCTCTGGCTTAAATTGGCAAACTGAAGGAAAAGATTTTTAGCCAAAGCCATAAAGCTAGCCAGCACTAGCACTAGAATTAGAATCCAGAGACCTTGACTTTCCATTGTTTTTCATTCATCAACGCTGCAACATTCTCAGTCATGGGGATCTCCCATCCATGAAACTGGGGGTATAAGGTTGTAGAGAATTTGTGAGTTATATTTAAGAGAAACTGATAAAATCAGGCATGAAATGGAGTTAAGAATACATACTCCTAACCCTAGGAAAGACAGCATTTTTATTCTAACCAATATATGTGCTAGGGAACTTGACTACATCTTCAGGAGGAAGACTCAGAAGTGAGAATATAAGTAATAGTCCATTATAGTGATTTTTGAAGAAGTTTTTAAAATTATTATTTCTACACTGCAAGGCACATTTTTTTTTCTCAAAAAGAAAACAGAGCATCAGGGAGCCCACGAAAATTAGAATCACTATCTCTTCTCCACCTCCCAAAACGAAATAACTCAGTTGGCCAAAACTTTGCTAAATTCCTTTTAAAATTGCTCCTTCTAACTTCTATCCATCTCATAACCTATGGTTCCATTAATTTTTCCACAAACACAACTCTGTCATTTACCCTCCTTTCCATGTCCACCCCATTCCTAAACCCCAGAAGCCCTCCACTCCCCCAGCCATGACTGAGAGAGCCATCCGTGGCTCTGCAAACAGGCTGCAATTGAATAAAATTGCTGCTTAAGCTTGAAGATTTCCTTTGCTTTGCATCTTCACATTTCTGAATTTAAAACCTCTTTTGGGTTCAGCTTCCTGCAATTACTCTTGTTGAATGACTTCTATCCAGATACCTGCTCTCTGACTCCTGGGTCTACTTTCACCACAGTTGCATTCAAGTGGGTAGGCTCACTTATGTTTCTCAGTATCATTCATTAGGTTGTGCCCTATCTTTGGCTCTAAATTTGGTTCTGTCATTGCAGGTACCAAAAAGCACAGCATATTGGACCATGTTGTCCATTAAATCAAATACAAATTCCATTCACTGACATTTAAGACTCTACAATCTGACCTAACCCAACTATCAAAACCTATTACTCATTTCTTCCCCACTTCTCACCAGTCTACTGCATCTGTGATTCCAAACCCTACCCAAGGCTTTCCCACTCTGAAGCTTCCCTCACACAATTCCGAGTTGAGAAAACCCTTGTCAGAATTCCATCTCCACCGTTAGAATTCTACACATTTTTCAAGACTGGAGTGCAAAAGTCTTTTCCAGAGTACAGCCAGAAGTAAACTTTCATTTTCCAAAACCTTACTATCTTGAGCAAAACATCAGTGAACTACACTACCTGTGTTTGTATCCCTGCTTCTCCACTAGAATACTAGCTAGAACACACTGGTCAAGTTATTTAAGTTATTTTAACCTCCATATTTTTATCTGCAGAGTTGAAGATAGTCACAGTCCCAACTTCGTAGAGTTTTAGGAATGATAATCTGAGTTTAAAATAAAAAATCCTGGCATATAAAATATGCCCAATAAATACTTGCTACTGTTAACATTAAATGTCTAAGATATTTTTATTACACGAAAAGTAAAACATTTTATGGGTATAAAGTACTTCTTTCCTTTTCTAAGCTTTTCTAGGACATTTAATACCTTTATGTGATATTTTATAGTTTTTTTTTAAATTTTCCTATTCAAAAAAAGTTTTATCCACACAATAACTGTGATCTGTGAGTTATCCTATTTCACCAATAAGGAAAACTAAGATCGCAAGTGATCAAGTGGCTGATGAAAAGACACACATACTTAAGTAAATGCTACCTGCCCTGATGTCAGTCTCCACAAACTCTGCCCCATGGCACAGCCTCCTTGGGAGGAAAAGCCCACATTTTCTAGATTTTTCTATTCCCCAGAGCACATAGCTCATTGTTTTGTCCAAAGTAAGTACATAGTACACATTTCATGAATTACTTATTATTCAGTGATAAAACAGAAACAAAGGGAGCATCATGATGGAAGTAAGATTTGCAAATCAAAATGGAGGCAAAATTCACAAAAATTTGAGGATGGACACAATTTAGTATGTAATTGATTATAAACATGTAAAATAAAGTCAGTAGGTTTGGTTTTAGTGTCTCTCATCTGGAATCTTAGGTCTATAAAATTTCCTGATAGTCCAGTCTCACAAATCCACTGTGAGAAAAGACCCTTGTAGAGCAGGCCTTTAAGAACTAGAGAATGAGCATTTCCAGCTCCTGGGCAGGCTAGGGTCAGGGAGCAGAGGATGGTGGGAAGATACAACACAAGGAAGCTTGAGTCATCTTTCAAAATTTCAAATCAGGGGCGCTTGGGTGTCTCAGTTGGTTAAACATCTGCCTTAGGCTCAGGTCATGATCCCAGGGTCCTAGGATTCAGCCAACATCGGGCTACCTGCTCAGTGAGGAGCCTGCTTCTCCCTCTCCCTCTGCCTGTCGCCCCTCCCCCCACTTGTGTTAGCTCTCTCTCTAATAAATAAATAAAATCTTTTAAAAATTTTTCAAATCAGCGGCACCTGGGTGGCTCAGTTGGTTAAGCGACTACCTTCAGCTCAGGTCATAATCCTGGAGTCGCAGGATCAAGTCCTGCATCGGACTCCCAGTTCCACAGGGAGTCTGCTTCTCCCTCTGACCTTCTCTCCTCTCATGCTCTCTCTTACTCGCTCTTCTATCTCAAATAAATAAATAAAATCTTTAAAAAGATTTTTTTTTCAAATCAGAGACAATTATTCATAAATGTCACATTGTGACCAACTAAATTCATTTGTTAATTTATTCATTCATTCAACGAACTTTCCCTAAGTACCATCATGTGCCATGTTCTCTATCAGCACTATGGCTATAATGGTGAACAAACAATCTGTTTGTTAGGAAGCAATATGCTTTACCCTGAGCAAACAACTGGTGGGTGGGTGTGTGTGGGTGTGTGTGTGTGTGAGAGAGAGAGAGAGACAGAGAGAGACAGAGAGAGAGAGAGAGAAAGATTGGTGAGTGATCTTTAATCCATTTTGATTTGGCTTCACTTCTTAGCTTATACATGCAAAACCCACCTCTCCACAATGTCAAACAAAAGAAAGAATTACAAACAGATCTGTAAGCTACCTAAATTGATTTTTGGATTGTCCACTATTTTCATTAAAATTTTTTCACTTATATAATTAAGATACCAATCAGGATAGTCTAATTGCTAACAAAGAGGAACCATCATCAATTTTTTAAAAAGGAATCCTATGGCATAGCTAACAGTGAAAAAGAAGAAAAGTGGAGGAGCAGTGTCAGAAAGAACAAATAAATGAGACCATGATTCCAGAACCCCTAGAAAGCAATTTTATAATTGGGCAAAGATTCTAACCATTGTCATCTATGCCTGTGGATAAAAGTATAGTGCTTTCTAAAAATAACATTATTCTTGGGGCACCTATGTGGCTCAGTGGGTTAAAGCCTCTGCCTTCGGCTGAGGTCATGATCTCACAGTCCTGGGATCGAGTCCCGCATTGGGCTTTCTACTCAGCAGGGAGCCTGTTTCCCCCTCTCTCTCTGCCTGCCTCTCTGCCTGCTTGTGATCTCTCTCTCTGTCAAATAAATAAATAAAATCTTTTAAAAAAAATTTAAAAAAATAAAAATAACATTATTCTTGAAATAGCTTCCAATCCTGGTTTAAAAAGATCTGCAGTATGGGTGGCCAGAGGTAGGGAAAAAATAAGTCCACTCTGATATCCTCAAATTTTAGGTCTAGTCTAGTATAATGCCAGTTTTGATTTTAACCCACTTTTCAATAGAAAAGTGATATTTACTAAAAATGGCTGACTCACCATGCAGTTTCCTGGGGGAGTACATTATTTGTACCTAAACAAAATGAAGAACAACTGTCAAGATTCCAAAAATAATGAGTAAACATCTCTAGATTTCAGGAATAAATGATGTGAACTGACAAAAGAAAACAGGCTCTGAAGTAGTGAATTTTATAATTAGCCTCTGTCTTCAGGGACAACATATATATATATATGTTATTATGCACATCTTTGTCCATTTCGATGAATTTTCTACCCTGTTACGATGTGTTGCCTGCCAGTCAATGGTAATATGCTTGCATTTTTATAAGTGCATATAAATATACTCCTTCCCTTAGGGCAGACTGGGAGTATACATCACATAATGACAGTTATAATAAAACCTAGCAGTGAATTTATGCTGATAAATGATTATTTTTAATAATAGAACTTTTCATGGGACCTGATTATAGAGAATTTCCTGCTTAGACATATTATGCTTTTTTAAGGGAATAAAATAGGCAGCTATACTCTGTAAATTTTACTTCATTTTCTTGAAAATTGTATATACATACATAAAAGTGTATATATACTGTTTTGCAAAAAAAAAAAAAGTTTTGCATTAAATCGTTCAAGTTTTATGCACAAGTTTTAAATAAGCATTTTTAAATGTTAATGAATAAGACAACAGACAAAAAGTTAAAATAAAACACTACTTAAAAGTATTTAAAAAGATAATTCAGACATCTATCACATACAAGCATTTGCAATGTATTCGTATGTTAGAATCTGTCCCAAACCAATGTCTGCAATAGAATGAGATGGTAAGCTTTACCTATGACTAGCTAAAACGAGCTACACATCAACTGAGGGGCAAATATTTATCATATATTGCCACAGAGACAGCAAATGGTGAAACTCTAGCAGCCACTCAACGTTTGTTTACTCAAGCAGCAGCACTCCTCATGGAGAAGTGAAATTTCAACCATTTTCCAAGTCCAACCACTACAGGGAGTGCCTTTATGGTCAATACTCATTGGTAAGGCGAAATTAGAGTCTTGTTTTATGCTATCCGGTGCTCACATTAGCCCTGGTGGAAGAGCTGAGTGTCACACACCCCCTTGAAGCAGCTGCTACCATCTCCATCAGCTTGACCCAAAGAATTCCCAGGATTCTGATTTGTCTTCTCTAACACCCTTTTCCAGTTGGGCCAGAAGGCCCGATCCTAGAGCAGCCCACTTAACTTGACCCTGTTCCTTTGTTTTTGTTT
The DNA here is from genome assembly GCA_028646535.1 of Procyon lotor. NCBI lineage: Eukaryota > Metazoa > Chordata > Mammalia > Carnivora > Procyonidae > Procyon > Procyon lotor. The sequence goes on from CM053609.1 coordinate 77,652,504, forward strand.
TTGGAAAGAGAGAGAGAGTGTGTGTGTGTGTGTTTATATACATATTTATATCTTAAATACTATATATAATATATAACATTTAAGTATATAAATATATTTACTATTTACTTAAACATATACAGAAACAAATTAAATCATGTCCCTTTTGTTGGTGAGATATACTTTATTTGCTGCACTCCCACTCTGGCTGGAATTCTGCTATAAATTGTCAGATTCACCAAAAACTCCTGTCCCTCTGCTTGCTGGCATGCCCCAAACACTTGACTCCTATGGACTTTCCTGGCTGCTCCCACATCGAGCCAGCCCTACAATTTTCCTGGGTTCATTCCCACATTTCCAAAGGATCCGGTTCCCTTGCTTTCTTTGCCAGCCAGTACTGCTGGGGCCCTAACAGTATGGATAATGTTCCAGCCTGCCTGAGTTATGACATAAGGAAGGTCATTAAAGTTAAAAGTTTTAAAATCACATGTGGATTTTATGGGACTCATGCTGTCTATATAGAGTAAAGTCATCAACCAACTGCTGTTCTGGGGAATTTTACTCCAGTACTACAAGTCAGAGTATGAAGACTGATCAGCTTACTTTATTCTTATCCACTTAAAGCATTCACCATCAGTCTTTTTTTAATTTTATTTTAAAATAAAATCTAAAGCTGAATCAATCATTTCAATATAACAAATGTAATTATTTGTAAATTCTTTTTTTTTTTGTGACAACCATGTCTAAATAATGAATATTAGTGTATGAGATATAGAATAATCAGCAATTTTTCTCAGGAAAAAAAAAGTCACCACATACACACACACACACACAAAAAAGAACATTCTCTTCATGGTAAAGTAAAACTCCAAAATATGTCTTTGGAGAAGGTACACATGTGATTTAGACCACTGGAAGTATATTTATATGGTCATTTATTCCAATTTCCATATCATAAAAACTACCCCAAAAACTATTCAACTTATTTTCTTTGGGGAAAATAAAGAAGAACATTTAGATAACCACTGTTAAGAAATCACTGTAGGGGCGCCTAGGTGGCTCAGTGGGTAAAGCCTCTGCCTTCAGCTGAGATCATGATCTCAGGGTCCTGGGATGGAGCCCTGCATCAGGCTCCTTGCTCAGAGGGGAGCCTGCTTCCCCCTCTCTCTCTGCCTGCCTCTCTGCCTACTTGTGATCTCTCTCTCTGTCAACTAAATAAATAAATAAAATCTTTAAAAAAAAAATCATTGTAGACTGGTAAAATGGTCTTTCTGTCAATGAGTACAGTATGTAATAAGAAAAGCTTGGCATATGTGAAATTGTTGTTGGAGTAAAAATAATGCAGCATTTGTATATGATCAATTTTAGATGGCATTTGCTTTCTTGGTTATAAAACATACACCGTTTAAAATAACACTGATGTTGGGGCACCTGGGTGGCTCAATGGGTTAAAGCTACTGCCTTTGGCTCAGGTCATGATCTCAGGGTCTTGAGATCCAGCCCCTAGTTAGGCTCTCTGCTTAGCGGGGAGCCTGCTTCCTCCTCTCTCTGCCTGCCTCTCTGCCTACTTATGATCTCTCTCTGTGTGTCAAATAAATAAATAAAATCTTTAAAAATAAATAAATAAATAAAAATGAAATAGCACTAATGTTCATAAACTAAACCAGTATGTGGAGATTATTACTTCTATTTGCTACAAAAGTTTCTTCTCTCACATTTAGCTAAAACATAAAACTACTGCCATTCCTGATATAAACTTGGCTAAATATTAAATAATAAAACCTAATCTTGTGTTCCTTGTGTTGTTAATTCCTATATTTACCTTTCAAAATAACTCTCTCATGATCAAAGATCTTATGTCAGAGTAACTTTGATAAGAGATTTTTAAAAATGCATATATGTAGTGTTTAGGGCCAAAATCTAATAATTGTTTTCCTCTTTGCAATCTGTAATTTTGTTCAGATGTCCTCCCCCATCACTGCCTCCAGGAAAAGGATCTTGATTACTCTGAGCTAGCCAATGTAAGGCATTAAACATAGCAACTGCTTTTTAATTTGGCCCAGTCACATAAAAGAGAGGATTTATATTTCATAGTTGGGGAATAGATTCTCTATTTCTCGCAGAACAAAAACAACAAAAATGAAAAAAAAAAAAAAAAACCACACAGTACTAGTTCACAGTCTCAGTCCACTTACAACAGCCCGGGGAAAAAGTTAATACACCAAAGATGGGAGAGCAAAGAGGCTGAAAGGCCTAGTGATATGGTTCAGTCAAAATCAATTCTTGAGGGGCACCTGGGTGGCTCGGTGGGTTAAAGCCTTCGGCTCAGGGAGAAGAGAGGCAAGATGGCGGAGGTGTAGGAGGCACAGAGAGCCCTGGGAATCAGAAGTCCAGCTAAAGAGGAGGAAATCACTCTAAAAGCCGACAAACACAACAGGAGAGAGAAGAGAATAAGAACAGCAATTCTAGGAGCAGAAAATCGACCACTTTCAGGAGGTAGGACGTGTGGGAAAAGTGAATTAAAAGCGACGGGAAGAGAGACCCCGGGGGAAGGGGCCGGCTCCCAGCAGCCGCAGAGCCGCGGAGCACAAAATCCGGAACTTCTAGTCCGCTCCGCTGAGGGACATCGCTCCACAGGCTAACGGGGGGTTCAGCCCTCGCGGGAACAGTGTGGTTTCAGGACCCATGGGGTCACCGAGGGATCAGGGGAGCCCGAGTGCAGCAGAGCTCCCAGGAATTGGGGCGGAGAAGCCGGCAGCAGAGAAGGAGCCGCGCCACGTGGCAGAGGCTTACCTTGAACTATAGGAACTGAGACATATAGTCCATATAGGGCTGCCGTACCTCAAGCGGGGACCCCACGGGAGGCAGCTCCGGAGACACCCCCTCCTTCCTCCTCCGGGAGGGGCGGTGTGAGAGCACACAGCAGGAATCTGCTGGTTTGGGGACTCCAGATGGGGCTGCGCGCCACAGACATGCTCCACCACGCGCTGGCTGAGCACAGAGCGCCGACTGCAGACAAGGGAGACGGGAGTGATAACGGCTTTCCTCTAAGGGCCTGTGGAAGATCGCGGCGCCCAGCACTTGGCTTCTCTGGACCGGAGACTGGGAGGCCGCCATTTTCATTCCCGGCCTCCAGGGTGGTACGGAAAGCACTAAG
>CM053609.1:77656139-77769965 GCA_028646535.1 Procyon lotor
GGGTTGTGGACATTGGGGAGGGTTTGTGCTGTTAAGTGCTGTGAAATGTGTAAGCCCGATGATTCACAGACATGTACCCTGGGGCAAATAACACATTATATGTTAATAAAAATTAAAAAAAAAAAAAAAAAAACCTTCGGCTCAGGTACCAATGAGCCTTCGGTCCCTGAGCCTTCAGCTCAGGTCGTGATCTCAGGGGCCTGGGATTGAGCCCCGCCATGGGATCCCTGCTCAGCGGGGAGCCTGCTTCCCCCTCTCTCTCTGCCTGCCTCTCTGCCTACTTGTGATCTCTCTCTCTCTAATAAATAAATAAAAATCTTAAAAAAGAAAAATCAATTCTTGAGCACTGACAGATTCTGGAGATAAGATATATCCTTATTTCTTAGGCCATTTTTGCCAGAGTTCCACTACTTACAGTTCACAACATCATAACTAATTCTTATTTTTATTTTTTTTTTTACTTTTTCAGTGTCCCAAGATTCACTGTTTATGATTCAATATACTTCAATAATAATCCAGTTGAAAACTTAAACTTAAGTTTATTCCAGATACTGATCTTTCTTTTGTGGTCTTATATTCTACAAGTAATGGAAAAGCAATACTTCCTAACGTCTTAATTTCAAATAGATAAATATTGAGAAAAGATTCATTTTAAGCATAGGAAACTGGAGGTGCTTCTTAAAGATTTATGGTTATATTTACAAAGCAGGAATTTTTGTGACGTGTTAAATGAAATGTTTAGGCAAAACAAATCACATTGTTGATGAAGATGGAAAAATCTCTAAAATGGAATTAAAAGTTTAACTCTGTATGCTAACCAAATTTAATGAAAACAGGAGGTCTTTTATTTACATATATTATTAGAAAGTATCTAGTTGAGGAGTGCCAGGGTGGTTCAGTCAATTGAGGTTTCAACTCTGGATTTCAGCTCAGGTCACAATCTCACAGTCCTGGTATCCTGCCTTGCTTCAGGCTCCACGGTCAACAGGGAGTATGCTTGGGATTCTCTCTCTCTCCTTCTCCCTCTCTGTCTATCCCTCCCCTGACTTGTGTGCTCGCACTCTGTCTCTCTCAAAAAAATAAAATCTCAAAAAAAAAAGTATCCATTTAAGTTGCTTTAAAATAATAACCTTAAAAGTTCTGTGTTCTTTATGCCCTAGGATTAATGGAAAACTTAAAAGAGGAATGCTTTTCTATGTTAAGGAAACATAGTCTTTTGAATATACTATCTCCAAGCATAAACTTTACCTAACGTAAGCTACTAAAATGAAATTTGAGTAAACACAGATTCCAGAGTTAAACATATATGTTCACCTTAGGAAAGTCCCTCTACCCACAAACTCAGCACACTCCTATGTAAGACAAGGATTATGCCATCTCTTCTACGGAGTTTTGTTTGAAGATTAAATGATATATCACACTTTATGGGACAAAATGTATTTTTCCACATTTCTATTTCAAACTTTCAACTGAAAACACATCTTCTCTTAAAAATGTACAGCATACATCAACACACACACCAGAATGTACTGGCATAGTACACACTTACACACACATACACACTTTCCTCATATGTCAAATCTAAAGAGTAATGGAGCAATGATACAGAATCTGGTTTTGGGGCTCCACGATTTACTTTCATTATTCCCTCTGCACAGCACACCTTTCACTTGTGTTCTACTTTAGAAACTTTCAAACAGAATCCTAGGCTAGCCAATCCCATCCCTTGCTCTTCCAAATTCCTGCACTGCATCTAATATCTGTGATTCCTCGCTTCGCTAATTTCCTTCTCTACAAAACACAAGATATGTGTATGGACAGTGAGCCATGAGCAATGATTCTGATCACTATATGCCACTCATTACAAAAACCACTTAGATAGTTCTACAACCCCATATGAACTTTAAGCTGTATAAACCATGAGCCATATTTTATGCACTGAAATCCTCGTAACTCTTAGCCATATAAAATCTTCCTTGAATCAGAAATATTTGTGATGTTATTATAATAATCACTTGAATATGATTCAAGCTTTAGTTGGACAATATTTTAAAATTCTGACCTAATTCAAACATTAGACTCATTCACTAAATTGTTCACCTGATAAACTGGTAGTATTCCCCAGTTAATACTCAGCTTGTTCCTGAGGTGGCTTACAAAAGACCAAATAACACATCCCTCAGCTATAAATCCCACCAAAACCTATAATGGTGAGTATTTCATTTCTTTAAGTCTCTTGGTAGGGAGATCTCACCACCTCCGTGCTCAAAACAGCCAACCTACTTCCTGGGAAGATGCTTAGCTGGTGTTGGGTATACAGGCTACAGAAACAGAAAATTTTTCTTTTTTTTCCTCCGTGAAAATTAACCTGTCCATTTAAAAATGGAACTGGAAATTCTGGCCTCAGCAGCACTACTCAACTGTGTAAACCAATCAGACCAACGGGCTCACTTAAATTTCATGTAACAAATAAATTTAGTCAAAAAGAAACAAATTCACTCAACTTTGATTAGCATTTTGATACAACTGCTCTTTATCTTTTGATATTTTCAAGTGTCTCCAGTGAAAAGCTGTAATTAAAAGCAGAAATAGTGCTAAGAATCAAAAATTTAATTCCTTTACCATAATCTTACATTTCCTTGAACAAGTCCCTTGAAACAATGACCGATGACCAATCCCTCTACAACTGATTATTTCTCTCATTTAACACATAATTCTGTTACTGAATATACCCATCAAGGAATATGCTTCTCTGCCTATTTTATACCTCTGGCAACATTAATAGACATCAATTCCATCAAATTATCAATGAAAATATGAAATATTATGAGACTTAATTAAGATAACAACACTGAAGAAATGAGCATTATTCTTTTGGGGAGTGTTTTCCAAGCAGTTAAGCGTGAACTGTTGGGTAGAGAATCCAGCATAATGGACACAGACTATTTCTAGCCTTGGAAAAGTAGCATGTTATTAATCACATTATAATCCTTGGATAATACAGAAGACATGTTATTATACTTCTCATTGTCAGAACCCCAAGGACTTGCCATCTCAATAGATACCACGTTTTCTCACAAACCCAATGTTTGGCTTACATGAATCTTCATTTAATTATTAGAATCTAGGGGGCAACAAATCTTTCTCCCGCTCAGTTTCTTTATCTGTGAAATGGGGGGAAAGTAATAATTACCTAATGTGCCCGGGTGTTGTATGGTTTAACTAATTAGAGGTTGTAAAGCCTGATAAAGCATTAAGTGGTATTAAATATCTATATAGCATGCATTTACCGGCCAACTTGTGCTCCAGCTGCTTAAACACAGCTGCTCTTAATAAGCAGCAGGAAATCCTCTAAAAGCATGTGAAGAGCTGATTGGAGGAAATGACATGGAAGGAGTGTTTACAACTCCTGAATTTGTTAACATTGTTTTAAAAATTAAGAAGTGTTTTCATTGTAGATGTTGCTATATTTAAAATTCCCAGAAAAGTGAAACTTTACCACCTTGTAGAGAATAAAATTTTAATATTGTAGGAAGAAAATATGTGGAATCCCATGGACTATACCAAAAGCGCTTTGGAACCCCAACTGACATGGTTTTGCCTTTTCTTTACTGTTCTCTTTTCTCTTTGCTCTGCTAATAAAATTCAGATGATACATACAGGTACAAGCAAAGACAGGAGGTAAATTCTTATTGAGGAGAAGATGGGTTGTGTGGACTGTGGCTTTTTAACCTACTAGAGGCAGACCAAGAAGAGAGTGAATTATACATAAGCATATATTAGGAACTCAGGATGCTAAAGACTGGCATCTGTGGCCCTACCCATATCACGAGACGAAGTTGTGATACTTCCCTACTCCTTCATAATACGCCCAGGTTCCTTGCTTAGACCCTCATGCCCAAATCCTGTGCATAAGCCAGCTTCAGAAGGGCCTCTCTGCTCTTGGTTGCCTCTCTTATCCTTGGTTGGGCAGCAGGACTTTCAATGTTTTCCCCTAACCTCTCAGGCTACTTCATCCACCCCTATTATAGCCCAGCTCTGTATTTATGACTCCAGTTTGATGGCCTGATTACAATATACAATTATTCTTTTTTATTAAACAATTTACTTTTTCTTAATCATGAGCTATAACCCAATTCTAGTTAATCTACCCATGACAGCTCAACTGTACTGTCTAAACTCCTCCGTTAAAATAAGGAATGTTCCTTGCCTTTATTTCTAGTACTACTACTAACATATAAACAACTGCTAACATTTACCGAGTGCTTACTTACTGTGGATCAGTTTTTGAGCAGTTTTTGAACAGTTTACATATATGTGTTAAGTACTGAATCTGGACATCAATTCTCTAAGGTAGCTGCTATAGGCATCTTGTTTTACAGATGAGGAAACTGAGGCAGAGCATAAAACCTGCCTAAACTCATGCAGCTGGCACAAAGAGCTGAATTTGAACCCAGAAAGTCTGGCCCCAGGGTGTGCTCTCTTCTCCACTCCACTCCACTCCACTCCACTCCACTGCTATGTGGCAGCAGGCAACCCACAACCTCTGTCCTCATACTGCAGCTGGGCCTGGGGCTATGCCATGTCCCTGTAGGACAGAGGTGAGAGTATATGAAAGAGAGAGAGAGAGTAGGGCTAACAGTATTCCCTTGTTATTTCTTTCAGTGAGAGTGGCTTCTGACTTTTCCATTTCAAGTTATTTTTCTAAGTAAGTGGATTAAGATAATTTCTAATCACCAGGTCCATTTTACAAAAGGCCATCAATATATTAAGGTTGCAGAGGACACCACTGTAGTATATGAAAGGATAGAGAAACACTTCATTAGGTGGCTGAAAAAAAATAGTAAAAATTGCCAGAGTGAAGAGTAATAATACCCCTTTGAATACCGCAGTGCTTTTTATTCTCATAATGGGTATCTTTCAAATAAAGGAGCAAAAAATAAGAACCTGGTCCTGATAACTAAATACTCAAAAAAAGAAGAGCTCAACGTGAATTCATCAAAAGCGAAAAGTATTATTTTCAGCAAATAGCTAAAATCATTTGGTCTCTGTTAAACACCACATAGACTCACAGAGAAAATGCACCAGGCCACTTGGAACCACTGAACAACTGGCTAGACAACAGTGCCTGTTTATATAAACTTTCAAGTATTTCCAGGCAAAAATTACTTCTGTCATGCCAGCATCATAGGTTATCGTCAGAAAATAAAACCTTGGATGCTCTGCCGTCCATTAACCTACCAGGATGAGAAGTCATGTTTAAGAAAAATATGAATAAGTCATGTGCTCCTCAGTACTTTACGTTTTATTAAAGATCAAAATCAGCTCCTATAAGGATATGATATCTCCTATAAGGTATTTGACTTACATCAGTTATGCTCCCTCACAAAAACCAACATTCCTGAACGACATTTTATTTTATTTTTTCAAAGATTTTATTTATTTGCTTGACAGAGAGAGACACAGCGAGAGAGGAAACACAAGCAGAGGGAGTGGGAGAGGGAGAGGGAGAAGCAGGCTTCCTGCTGAGCAGAGAGCCAAATCGGGGCTTGATCCCAGGACCCTGGGATCCTGACCAGAGCTGAAGGCAGACGCTTAACGACTGAGCCACCCAGGCGCCCCCGAAAGACATTTTAATATTGTGCCCTCAACAGTTTTTTGAGTAGCATATAAAATATATATAAAATTTAATATTCAATATTATGTAAAAATATAATTTAGGATTCTATTATATAAATTCATATCCAAGGACATTAAAAACCCACACATTACATTTTGGAATTCAGTGCTAAAGAAATCTGTGTTTCCTCTGAAGAACTGGTAGATATATTCCTGTTCAGTATCATAAACTACATAATTATACCATGTTTGCTTTTTCCCAATCCCCAATTCCAGCTTCCTGAAAGCTAAGAACCAAATCTGAATGTCACTCAGAGAGAGTATCTGTATGCTTCTAATTTGGCATCTTTATATTTGAAACAGATTTTTTTAATTCAACTTCTCTTTTGCTATTTCATTACTGATTCCTATTTTTTTTAAACCAGCCTCAGAGCTTTAATGAAACAGTATGCCCTAAACATAAAGAAACAAATGCAAAAATAACCTTACCCTAAAAATAATCTATCTTTCTAGAGTACAGATGAGTATTTTAAAAACTGCTGTTATAATGTACTCTTAATGTGAATAATTGGTATGATCTTAAAAACAACGAAAAAGAGAGGGATTCTTCTTTGTAACTTTGGTTCTTCATCTCCCTATTTATAATTATCACAAAATCAAAGTATGTTGATGGTACAAATATCATTTCAATGACTATAAAAATTAAAGAGCCATAGTTCCAGTGTGCTACACCCCAAAGCAAACCTGGCAGTATAGAAACGCTGCAAGCCAAAATGAGCTAGTGGGAGCAAACATGAGAACAGAGCCTTGCACAAATATACTGGTTGGATACTGTGGGGAGAAAGTAAAATATCAGTACTGATAATAATAGCAATAGCACTAATAGCTTATTGTGAGTCAAATACTCATTTAACTAATCACCTCTTACTGGACCACCCCCAAAAATGCAAGATTATGTCTGCTAACTCCTCTCTCCATTGGTAAGTTATTTTTCCTCTTTTTAGCTTTTTAGCCTAAAAATATACTGATCACGTCACAGAGATTCTGCCGTACCCACAAGCTCTATATGAGAAAATGAAGATTGGAAAACACTGTTAACTCCAGTGGGAAAGGGATATAAGATTAAATAAGGCCAGGAAGAAAGCTCAGCATACTTATTTAATCTGGAAATATTTTCCCAATATTCATTCATTTCAAATCATCACATTTACAGTTTTTCCTTTCTTTAGAAATGAAATTCCACAAATGCACTCCCAACTTCACAACAAGATCAGTGCTTTTGGAACCTTATGACGGGTTTTCCTGGAGTGCAGACTATAGAAATGCTAACACAAACCCGTGACCTGCTATAACTTTTCCAAATAAAAATAGAAGGTGAAAAAAATGCCCCAAAACATTTGCCATATTAACCTAGTTATTGCCTATCTTCATTCCCACTTATTTGAACTTTATCACAGATGACATATGTCCATGGAGCTGCTACAACCAGGTCAACAGCCTCAAGAATTTAAGTTATTGCTGAAGTAATAACAAGACGGTTCCTTGTAAAGACATCACAGCGGCGCGCGTGCGCGTGTGTGTATGTGTGTGTGTGTGTATCCATGTACGTTTCAAAGGCCAAACCGACTAGTATGTTATAGGATGCAAAACTGGGAATTAAAACCCGATCAGGGGCGCCTGGGTGGCTCAGTGGGTTAAAACCTCTGCCTTCAGCTCAGGTCATAATCTCAGGGTCCTGGGATCAAGCCCCGTGTCCGGCTTACTGCTCTGTGGGGAGCCTGCTTCCCCCTCTCTGCCTGCCTGCCTCTCTGCCTACTTGTGATCTCTCTCTCTCTGTCAAATAAATAAATAAAATCTTAAAAAAAAAAAAAAAAACAATCAAAGTTCATTCTTCTTTCCCAAGTGGCCCATTCTACAACCTTGGACTAGTCAAAGTCATTGCACATTTTCTAGGTTTTATCATTATTGTAAAAGATGGAGGCCAACTGAACATTTAATTGTATAAGTGTTCTCAATCTTAGAGAACAGCCTATGGAGTAAGCAATATTTTCTGTTTCTCTACTTTTTCACAGTATGGAATAGCGCATAATATGTAGACTGTATGTGGACATGTGGGCAGTATTAGAATTTTGGCCTGGAAACTTAACAGCAGTGTGGTATTGGACACATAATATTTTGGGGCCTAAACTTTAAAATGTATTAAAAATATGGGTAAAAATATGTATTTTACAAATTTTAGTGAAAATCACTGTAAGAATAGACATAGAATTTTCATCCTCATGACTGGCACATTTCAGGTACTCAAGAAATCTCAGTTTTCTTTTTTGTTTTTGTTTTTGTTTTGTTTTGTTTTAGAGAGAGAGAGAGAGATCACAAGTAGGCAGAGAGCCCATGACCTTGGCCAAAGGCAGAGGCTTTAACCCACTGAACCACCCAGGCGCCCGAAATCTCAGTTTTCTTCAGTCACTTCCCTTTGTCTCAAGATGTATTGCTCGTATCACACCAGGTTTATTCTCAGAAGCATTTAAATTTATTCATTCTAAGAAATATTTGTGTGGGTTTTGACCATCTCTCATATATGAACTGGGAAACCAGCTCTGCCTTCAAAAAACTTACAGTCTAACTAGGAAGGGGAAAAAAATAGACAAGAATACATAATTGAGCATCAAATGAAATTATTTAGGTTCTCAAATTTAGAACAAATGTGCTGGCCTTCGTTGAAAATCCATACATTTTCCTGCCTACCCAGAGTATTCTTGAAGAAAGTCTGCAAACTAACAAGCTATTATGCATATCTCTGGGAAGAAGGAAATTAAATGAGACAGAAGACAGAAGTAGAGAGTAGAAATAACCTATTTAACCAAAATGACTTCATAATGTCCCATAAACATGATGAAGTTCTACTTTGTGGAAGTTTTCAAAATCTGAGTTCAGCTCCACAACCAAGCAATGAGAGTAAGACATGATTAAGAGCAGAATTAAGCTTAGCTAGTTTTGATAATTTTCTTTTTAGTCCATCTATAATCACTATGTATATGTTATTTATATGTATATGTATAATGTATATGTATGTTATTTAACATCATATTCTTCTAAATTTCCATGATCTTCATAATTATCATTATTAGAGGCTATATGATGTATTATTCTGTTGGTAAACCATAATTTATTAAGGCCTTTTAATAAATTTAGCTTATTTCCATATTGTGCTGCAGTGAATTTCTTCTTGCTTGGGTTGAAATATTTTCTCAGGACAAAATTCTGGGGTTACAACATTAGATCAAAGTATATGAATATCTTTTGGGGGGGGATAGGGGAGGAGGGAGGAGTAGAGGGAGAGAGAGAGAAAAAAATCTTAAATAGGCTCCTGATACAGGGCTCAATCTCACAATCCTGAGATCATGATCTGAGCTGAAATCAAGAATCAGGACTCTTAACCAACTGAGCCACCCAGGCATCCCAAAGTATATGAATATCTTATCCTTATCATGCCAGGAAAATTAGTCATCACCATATACCATCTGCATTCAATTTTTAATATATATTTTTAAGTTTTATGAATAATTTACAGAAGTCTAAGAAAATAGTGAAAAATTTTGTTATAATTAAAACAAGAATTTAAACATATCAACCTTTTTAAGTGAATTTTGGGACATAAATATTGTAAACAATAAACTTTTATTAAAATAGGATGGTTCAGGTTTTTGTAGTAAAGTATTATATGATTAAGTCCTTCCAGTTGAATCACTAATGAGTTTAGAATGTCATATGTATTTGTGCCCTTAAAAATGCATTATTTATATACTTACTCTTGATTTGGATAAAATTTATCTAGAATATCATAATGTGAAGATTCATGCTCTGAGATCTCACATTAAAAAATTTCAGCAAAAAAAAAAAAATTTCAGCAACATCATTAAAGTCTATAGTGCTCTTTTCATTCATCTTCTGATTCATTTAATAACTATAAAATATCTTCCCTTTTAATTTTATATTTTAAAGTCTTTTTTGGAATTGTTTAGAATACAAGATGAATATTGAAATAATTCCTAGGATGATTAAATAGCACAATGTTTCAAGGTACGGGAAAAATAATATCACTAAAATCCCATAAGATATCTTGGAGGGCTCAATAGATTCATATGATAATTACAAGATAGGATGAGTTTTACTCTAATTAAAAAATGTAAATGTTCTCTTTTTCCTTTGGAAGACCTCTAAGAAACCATAAAAGTCATGGTATTTCAATCCTTATAAAGAGTTAGAATTGCTCTCAAAAGACACTAAAAGCCAAAATTGGATCCAATGGACCCTAATGGTATACAGAGGGTAGTTCTTTCTGCATGTCCATTTTCTAGTTAAAACAGTGTTTTTAAAGATTTTTATTTATTTGACAGAGAGAAACACAGTGAGAGAGGGAACACAAGCAGAGGGAATGGTAGTGGGAGAAGCAGGCTTCCCACAGAGCAGGGAGCCCGATGCGGGGCTTGATCCCAGGACTCCGGGATCATGACCTGAGCCGAAGGCAGCCGCTTAATGACTGAGCCACCCAGGTGCCCCTAAAACAGTGTTTTTAAAGAGACAGAAATTAGACACCTATTACTGGATATAGTGTATTGTGCTATTATTTAAGTTATAAGGTAGGTCCAAGAAGGAGAAATTGTAATTCTCATATTACAGATGAGGAGGCAGATCCAAAGAAATTGTTTTTTTCTGTTAAATTCACATCACAATTAAATGATAGAACAATTATTTGAACACATCTCTATTTAATTTATATTTATAGTTATTCTATTTTATTTAATTTCACTCCATTTTATATTTATTTTACCCTAATTTATTTTTATTTATGTATTTTGTTCATATTTCTTTTACTCTCCAAAATTCAGGTTTTACATGTGAGTTTTCACAAAATGTAACCATATAAATAGAATCCCACTCCACACACTGTTTTAAACCATATCAAGAAACAATATGAAATTGTGGAAAAGGAATATAAAGAGAAAATATTCACCTGCCAGTAATCTCTAAAAAGAGTAGAATCCATATGGGCTTTCTACATATTTAAAAGCACAAAGAAAAAAAATGCCAGGGTGTCCCTTGGAAGTCACTCTTTTTTCTTCAAAATAATATAGATTTATATTTTCCTGAGGTTTTGAGTCAGAACAAGGCACTGGTTTTCTTACCCATGGTTTGCAATTATGAGGAATAATGCTTCTGCTACATAACATGCTGCCTGTTGCCTCTCAGCCAACTTGGTGACAATGGCCCTCTCCACAGGGCCCACATCAAAGAGGCACATCAACAGTTGCCTGGCTTAGCAGCCTTCTCTAACTCATATTGTTTTAGAAAAGAAAAATGACTGCTAATAAATTTAAAGCCACGATAGCTCAATAACTAGGTGAAGCAAGACTTTAATCATCGGAAATCAGGAAGTACTTACAAGTTATATAATGCCTCATATTTCTTCAGCAATTTGCTTTCTACAAGATTTTGTCCCTTAATTCAGCTTTCGAGCTAATGAAAGTCCTAACCGTGTATCTCCATGGACATATTAGGGGTACCTAGGTGGCTCAGTGGGTTAAAGCCTCTGCCTTGGGCTGGGGTTATGATCTCAGGGTCCTGGGATAGAGCCCCGCTTGGGGCTCTCTGCTTGGCAGGGAGCCCGCTCCCCCCCCGCCCCCCCCCGCCCCCCGCCACCTACCCACCTACCTCTCTGCCTACTTGTGATCTCTCTCCTCTCTGTCAAATAAGTAAATAAAATCTTTAAAAAAAAAGAGAGAAAAAAGAAAAAAAACTCAACTCGGTCTCCAAACTACTCTAGTTACTGTCTTCATGGGGGCCTACTTCCCAAATAGAGGAAAGCAGTATTTTTAGGAAAGCAGTTCTCAACAACATTCGAGAATAGAAGTAGAATGAGGAGGCAGCACTTCCACACCACATCTGCCTGCTAACTTTGCTCAGTCTTTAAATCTCCAATAACACAGCTCTTGGTTGAGGACCACTATTTTGATTACCTGAGGAGATGAGAATTGAGGATTGTGACCAATCTAGATTTTATGAGAATATGTTCAAATAGAGTCTTTTAAAAGGATTGAGAAAGTTGATGGGATCCACAGATTTGGAAAATGTGGGGAGAACAAAGAAGGTTCTGCCATATGAAAATATATACAGGACACTGGCCCAGTCACAATTTTCACTCTGTGGAAGAAGTACATTTTCTTGCCTCATTGATGTTGGGCTTGGTCACATGACTTGTGTTGATCATTGGAATCTGAACAGAAGTGACAGTTTGTCTATTTAGAGCACAGGCTATAGAGAGTACAAAATTCTTTTGCTCTTTTGCTCCTTGGTAGGAAGAGTATGCCCCAGCGGCTACCAGTTCCAAAATGAAATATATGGAGTGACTTGAACCTATGGGGAAAATAAATGTTTTTGTTTTTATAAGTCTCTGAAATTTTAAAGTTGTCAGTTAGGGTTCATTATTATATAAACCTGACTAATACTCATTGTACTTTAAGAATTATTATCCATCTTAATTCCCCTCTTTCTGCCTTGAACCACATTCACTACAGTAAGCAAAACAACAGCAGTTAAGCAAGCAAGCTCTGAAATCAGATGGACCTTCAATAAGCTAACTTCTGCAAACTTTTGTTATTCAATTGTAAAATTGGCGTAACAATAGTACCTATCTTATTATTATTGTTATTATTATTATTATTATTATTATGAAGACTATGTAAGGTAATAGACTTAACAATCATTAGTATAATGGTTGGTATACAGTAAGCATCCAGCAAATATTAGGTATGATATTATTATTTTTTGCATTACCTGTGTCTTAATTACTGACAATATTAACATGATGGAGCCTGCATAAGGGCCTGGGTAGAAAATAGGAAGCAAAAGTAGGAGGAAAGAAGGGCTGGGGCATCCTTCTAGTGGCCAGTCTTCTATGATCATGCAGTGCAAATGGACCTCAACACTTCATTCAAGATCTTTCATGAACAATGCAACAGCAAAAAGGAAGTCAAAATAAATTTGCACTTTGAGGATGTGATATTGAGAACAAATGACTTTTACATGTGATCAAATATGAACTGTTTCACACTGAAAATTTTAATCTTTTTGAGAGAAGTGTTTCTAAATTATACGCTAAACTCCTTTCCTCTGTATATAGATTTCATTTTTAACCCTTTTTTTTAAGATTTTATTTATTTATTTGACAGAGAGAGAGAGAGAGATCACAAGTAGGCAGAGAGGCAGGCAGAGAGAGAAGGGGGAAGCAGGCTCCCTGCTAGCCAAGAGCCCAATGTGGGGCTCGATCCCAGGACCCTGAGATCATGACCTGAGCTGAAGGCAGAGGCTTTAACCCACTGAGCCACCCAGGTGCCCCCATTTTTAACCATTTTTCATGACTCTATATCTTGATTTCTTATCTAATTTTAGCAATTATAATAATCTATACTTTTCATATAAATTTGAGATATCAATGCTGATTATAGGACAAATAATACAACTTACATTCGCTCTAAATGCAATCTATGTAACACCTGTTCCCTGGTTTACTTTAAATAAATTTGAATGCAGCATGTATGGTTGTTAGGCTTGTTCTTCATGATCATCTTTCAACTCGAACAAATTAGTAAATCAAAGGATAAATCAGTATTCTTTGAAGTTCTTTTTCATTATTAATAAAATTATATTTTATCAGTACCCTTTGATATTATAGCATTATTCAAAATATTTCTCTTAATTCAGAATTATTCACCACTTCACCTGCTTTGTCATATTCTTAAGTTTATAGGAAACTCAGTTTCCTATAAACTTCTAACTAGGACAACAAAGCATCTCATTGTGCTTGCTACAGCACTTTGATAGGTAAATAACACCAGCTTGTGAAAACTGAAGATATTTATTCTAAAGACAATAGATCCAAATTGTGATTTTTATTCCTATCTCATTAACTCAATAAACTTTTACCAAGAACCCACAATGCACTGTTTCGGACAACAGAGAGAGAGAGAGGTAAAGCAAGACAGACAAGGTCTCTAGTCTCACAGAGCTTGAGGGGAAACAGATAACGGGCAAGTAAATAAATAAATAAATGTAGTGTGATGTAGAGACTTAAGACAGAATGCTGTGAGAGAGAGCAGCTAGATTAGATTAGATGGCCAAGGAAAACATCTCTCTCAGTAGGTGAGATTTACACTGAGCTCTGAATGACAAGCAGCAGCTTTCCACTGGCAACAGAGAGAGATTTACAACTCCTGGCTTAAATGTGACCTGGAACCTTTGATTCACCTTCACAATTCTCTTTAAAACTATGTAATTGAGCTCTAATTTATTTTTGGAGACTTCAGTGTACCAGACTTTGGTTTGGGCGTTGAATAATCAAGATTTTACTAAAACATATTTGTATTCCAAATACATATGTTGAATCCTCTCTATATTGAAAAACTGGTGAAAATTTTAGGTCCCAGGAACAAAATCATCTGCCTTTAACTCTCAGAAGGATGGAGAAAATGGTAGATTTTAAATACATCTGTTTATTAATGACTACCTACTCCTTATTTAAATCCCTATGTTTGGATCTTGGATTAAGATAATATAAAACTGCATCTGTTTTCAAGTCAAAATAGGATCCCCAGATAACACGTGATTACTTTCTAAGAAATTCTTTATTAGCCGACTGTAGAAGTTGAAATGATTACCTTGTGTGTAAACAGCACTTTCTCTGAAGAGCTTAGTCATCCATTCAGACTTATTTTTAATTACTCTAAACCCAAATAATCCTCAACACATCTTAGTGATGTAGAGGGAAAACAATCTTATCCCAACTATTCTAATGAGTAAACTGAGGCACTGGGCAATTAAATTACTTATTCTTGATTAGCCTGTAGTCTGTATTTTCATAGTTTCAAAGTATCTGGATAAAAAGTAACCATCTTACCTAGTTACCTTCCTGATGACAAAAGGCTGGATACTTGAGAAATATATAGGTATTTCTTTAAATAATGAAATAATCCTTTTTATAAAATTTTCCATTTTTTTTAAATCCAGCAATTCTATGAAATGTGTTCATCTCTCCTTCACTGAATAAGCATGTACTGTGCACATTCTATTATCCAGAAATAATGTTAAGCAGTGATGACACAAATGTGAACGAGGTGTGGTCTCTCCTGGCAATCACTGTTGTTTTTTTAATGTAATGTTTCACAATGTAAAACATGATCACACCTGTGAATAACCATCTAATTGTTACAGATTAATCTTTAACCTGGCAAATGGTGGTTGTTCAATCAGTACTTGCTTACTGATAATATTTTGCTATGTAGAGATAATCTTAAGATTGGAACCATAAATCTGATACAGCTTTACTTATAAGTATTATACAGAGGAAAGCATTCTTTTATTGCAGTACAGATAACCAAATTTCACATGTCATAAATAAAAACCCACAATTAAATTCCTCAACATTGGGGTGCCTGGGTGGCTCAGTCAGTTGAGCCTCTGCCTTCGGCTCAGGCAGGTCATGATCTCATGGTCCTGCAATTAAGTCCCACATCGGTCTACCTGCTCAGTGTGGAGTCTCCTTCCCTCTTTCTCCCTGCGTGCTTCTCCCCTTGTTTATGGGCTCTCTCTCTCTCTCTCTCTCTCTCTCTCTCTCTCTCTCTCTCTCTCCCTCCCTCCCTCTCTCCCTCTGTCAAATAAATAAAAAAGATCTTTAAAAAAAATTTCTCAACATCTCCATCCATTTCCTCCTCTTTTTCCCTCTCCTACAATGTTGATTCAGAAACTTAGAGTCTTGTGTCTAGACTATCACAAAGTCTTCTAAATGGCTTCTTCATCTCCTGTCTTGCTGAAGTCAAAATCACCTTCCACTTTTAAGTCTACCTTCACATGTCATCTTTGTGAATATAAATTTTTAATGGTTCCTTCTTTTCTACTGTATAGAGTTCAAACTTCTTAGAATTACATAGAAGTTCTTCCATGAATTAATCATTACCTACATCCCATCAATACCCCACAACTCAGCTAAGCTGACTCCTTACAGTTCCCATAATGTGAATTCTGTTTTATGGCTTCATGTTTTTGCCACTTTCTCTCCTTGGAATGTCTTCCTCTTCAGCCTGAATAACACAGATTTATTCACATCAAGACTCCATTCTATAAAGCTTTTCCTGAATCCTATTTTCCTACTTGAGTAAAAACTTATTTCCTCCTGAATGCTCCTTATAACCATTAATATGGACTTAAATCACAATGCCCAGACTCTAACACACTTTTAAAAATGTATACGTATACAAGTATATCCCTTCCTGGTTGAATAAAATTGTTGAAGTTAGATCTTCTTTCTACATGGGTAATTTGGCATTCAATGACAATATGTTGAAGAATAAATGACTATCTGAAAGACAGCATATAGGTATCGTAGAGAACCAAAATGTGTATGAACTATAATGGCTGCCTCCTGAGAAACTTCTCCTCAGGAGAAACTCCTAAGAGTTTCTCAAACTCTCCAGATACAGGCTTGCCAACATTCTCTCTGAGGCATTAGCACCACTTAGCTCCCAGAACAATGTTGGGTTATGAAAGGACTTGTACTTAATGTTTATGACCCTGCTTCCACCACTAACAACTATCTAAGCTTGAGCAAACTACTTATCTCTAAACCTCAGTCTTTTTATCAATAAAATGGAAAAAACAACAATACATATCTTACAAAGCTGCTTTAAGGAGTAAATAAGAATATATATACAGTACTGAGAACACAGTTTGGTACGGAGAACGTGCTTAGCAAAGATAGCTATTTAATAGTTAGGACATTCAGTTGCAATTCATGGACCCAACATAAATCGACGAAAGCCAAAAAGAAGTGACTGACTAGGAAGTACAGAATGTCTAATAGATTGCCATAATTCATTAATTCTCTTTCATTTTCAGAATCAATTTCCCTCTCCCTATCTCTCTCCGTCTTTTTCTCTTCATTATATCCCTTTGTATGTAGTTCCAATTCTTTTCCATTATATGGCTTTCATGAGTCCCTTCGTTCCAGGCTTAAATCATTCACTTTTGGCAAACCATTTAGCAAAATAAGAGGCGAGACACATGCACTTTCTTAGCCTCAGTTTATGTAATTTCTGTGAGGTTTTTAATTGGTCAGTGCTATAGCCTGACTGCGTACCCCACAATGACTGTGTACTCCACATCCCCAAAATGATGGTGTTTGAGGGTAGGGCTTTTGGAAGGTGATTAGGTTACGAAAGCAGGGCCCTCATAAATGAGATTAGCAATAAAAGAGACCCCAGAGAGCTCCTTTTCCCTTTCTGCCATATGAGAACACAGTGAAAAGACAGCCATTAATGAACCAGGAAGTGGACCTTCATCATACACCGAATCTGCCAGCACCACATCTTGGACTTTCCAACCTCCACAACTATGAAAAATAAACTTCTGTCGTTTATAAGCTATCCCAGTTAATGGTATTTTGTTATAGCAACCTGAATGGACCAAGATGGGCAGCTTAGAACCAATCACTATAGATGGAAGGGGAAGCTACTGAACTGGTGTAACCTAGGTCACATGGTAATTCTTGAGTTCCAGAGGGTGGGTGAGGTCTGTTCCCAGAATGGGGAAGAAGAGAGACTGGACAGATAGAAACCACAGCTTTCATATTATCCTTCTTAATATTATTTCCATTTTCTACCTGATTTTAGCTAAAGTAAGCTTGTTTTTTCTTTCAATTGACTATGCTCTAAAGAAGTGGTGCCCAGCATTAACCGATGGCATCAGACTGTCCTTAGTACTACTTTTGCCACAACCCTAAGAACACAATGTCTTCATTATTCTAGCCTCTTATGTTAGTCAGTGAGATTTAGTTTATCACCCTTATTGCTCCCTAGTGTCCTAACTCACAGTCCTTGCTTTGATGGTATCTGAAATTATTTTTCCAGATGCTGACCAAAATGTAAGGATATGAGTATAACTGAGTTTTTTCTTAATGATCCTAGGAAGAATCAGTATGAAACAGAAAAACAAGACAAGAAAAAGAAGCAAACCAATATGGTATGCATTAAAGAAAAGGGTTATTTCCACAAGAATTAGGAGCTCAGTTCCACTGGGCACCTCTAGATGATAGTATGGGGCACTTCTCAGAGTTGTCCCTTTGAAGGAATGAGGAATTTGTAATATTTATCATTCGATATCCATTTGTTAGTAGCTGAGGGCAGCTCCAGGGTATGTCCATTCTCAAGCATTCCCTGTTATTCCATGAGGGCTAAAAGAACACTCTTCAAGCAAAAAGTCATAGAAGCATATGGAAGAGATCAATATGAGGACAGTAAGTGCCAAGGGGACCTAGGCTGGCCAATGCAGAGTCTTCTTTAAGTGGCTTCCCACGTACTTTTTAGGAATGAGACGTCCTTTGCTCTGTCCAATAATCCATTCTTAACGAATATCCTGTCCCTGACTACCAGTCATGTTCAAACTTCCTTGATAGCTTTGGCTGTACTCCACTGTCTTTCTCTTGGAGCTCACTACCTTAATCCTGACTATAGATAGCTGGATTCCTTACTTTTAGCCATACAGCTGAATCTACTCCTATGACATTTAGCTAGTACTGTTGGCTTGACTATGTGTCCTATTGTCCTATTCCCTTCAACTGCTATCTTATCTGATACTGCATCTCACAGAAATATAGTCCTTGTCATAAGGGAGTTCACAGATTTCAAGAGAATACAAATTGAATAGGCAAATTACTTTATATTCCAACTTAGATATCTCTCTAATAAATAAGGCTACCATAACACTCCAAGTCACATCAGGGAGGCACTCTGAGCTTCTGGCAGCACTTCACACTTTTCCTCTCAGAGCATTTATTGCCCTTAAATTTATTTTATTTTTCATATCTTTAATAACAGTTTTATTGAGATATAATTCACATAGCATAAATTTTATCTTTTATTATGTACAATTCAGTAGTTTTCACCATATTCACAGAGTCTGGCACCCATTACCACTAATTCTAGAATATGTTCATCCCTTCCAAAAGAAACCCCATTCTCAGTAGTAGTCACTCTCTATTTCTGCCACATACTCCCCATCTCTGGCACCACTAATCTGAATTTGTCTATTCAGGACATTTCTTATAAATGGAAACATAAAATATGTAGCCTTTTGCCTGTCTTCTTTCACTTAGCATGTTTGCAAAGTTCATCCATGTTGCAGCTCAGATCATTATTTTATTACAGAATAATTTTCCATTGTATTGATAGTCCACATTTTATTTTTCTATTCACAAGTTGATAGATATTTTGGGTTACTTCTACCTTTGGAAGCTGTTGTAAATAGATTTGCTTTCTTAATTTCATTTTCAGATTGTTCATTGCCAGTTTATAGAAATGCAAGTAATTTTCATATGTTGGCCTTGTATCTTGCAACCTTGCTGAATTCATTTATAAGTTCTAATCGTTTTTTATGCATTATGTTTTCTATAAGGAAACTCAAGTCATTTGCAAATAGAGATAGTTTCACTTCTTCATTTCTAAATTGGATGCTTTTTACTTATTTTTCTTGACTAATTGCTCTAGCTAGACCCTAATGTTGAAGAGAAATTGTGATAGCAGATATCATCCTTTAATTTAATAGTATGTTAAGTTATCTGCCTTTCCCATCACAATATAAACTCAGCAGTGGCCTAGTTCATGGCATGGCTAAGAGCTGATGTTCAATACAAATAAATGAAAAGCAGAACCTGATAAATGTCAAAAGAAAATGCAAAAAACTGAAGTTTCAGGACATGCAGTTATCACTTGTTAGTAGGAATAAAAGCAAATGAATGGATCTTAAGAGACGAGTTGGATTTTGACAACATAAAATACAGCCTAGGCAGAGGGAAAGGTGTAAGCAAAAATATTTAGGGAGAAAGGTATGGGGCATGAGTATGAACAACACTAGGTATATCTGAATTTTTTATAGAACGGAGAAAAGGAAGGTCTGTCCTCATTATTGTAAATTCGGTTGTTGAAATACCAAGAAGATAATACACATTAGTTAAACCAAGAAATTTTCATATGCAGTATCTTGGGACAACTATACTAATACTGCACTGAGCAATATTTATAATAGGTTCATGACCACCCAAAGTTAGAAGAAGGAAATTTTTCCATTGACTCCATAAAGTAATATTTTTGAAATATGATGATTAACCAACAAATACTGATGAACTGTTGGAGAAAATTTAACCCAATTACAGACTAATTTTGGAACAGGACAGGACATTTCATCTTTATACTTAGAATGAATAGAACTCTCATATGTCATAAGAAATTGCTCTCTTCTAAGGAATCTTATAAAATTTTAGTACCAGTTTCACAAAAGAAAATTTCTTTCTCTGCTCATCCTTATGGCAAAGGAAAACTGATAATCTCTGATGTGAAAATTCCTAGGTTTAACTGCTGAGATTGAAACTCTTCCATTCATGCTTTCAGACTTATTTGCTAAAGTTTGACACCAACTGAAACAATTTGAAAAACTCAGTCCCATGTAAAGGCAGCAGTTTATTTGAGACCGTGCACTAAATTCTATCCCTGAAGCCAGTATTACACTGTATGTCAGCTAGAATTTAAATAAAAAATCTGAAAAACAAAAAGGCCCTGCTTGATGATTTGTGTTTAATAATGCCAGATCATGAAGAGAGATTTTTATCAGTAGCATGCACATTCTAAATGACATTTAAAATATAATTTAACTAAAAACAGTTGTGACATTATATAAGTGCCAGGAGTCTTTTTAGAATGAAACTTACAAATTTTTCAAAATAAATTATTCAGTACACTTTTCTCAGTAAGAAATTCAAATTCAGTGTGTATTGGAAACAATAGTCCTTGTACAAAGTATAATTAAGTCCCAAATTAAGGCTTGCTTCCTTTCAAGGAACTTATGGTTTTGTCTAGGAAAAACATTAAATTTAGTGGTCATACTTTTTAAAGAGCCAGTTTGTTGGGACATGGTAAAGACACGGATATGGATATTCTTCTCTATTTTACCTTAATTTCTCTCATACCTCTATAATAGCTTCCTGTTTCTGATGACTGATTTTGTTCTGATTTTTTTTTCCTTAAAGTGTTAGAAAGTAAGATGTCTTGAGAGGGGCACCTGGGTGGCTCAGTTAACCAAGAGCATCTGACTCTTGATCTTAGCTCAGGTCTTGATCTCAGGGTCCTAGGTTTAAGCCCCATGTTGGTCTCCACACTAGGTGTGGAGACCACTTAAAAAAGAAAAAGTCTTGAAAGCTTGTAAATAAATTCAGCTTTCAGGATAGATTCATCTATAGATTCCTCTGAAGGACCCATAACGTTATTTTAATATTAAAGTATATAGGGGCGCCTGGGTGGCTCAGTGGGTTAAAGCCTCTGCCTTCAGCTCAGGTCATGATCTCAGGGTCCTGGGATTGAGCCCCGCATCTGGGCTCTCTGCTCAGCAGGGAGCCTGCTTCCCCCTCTCTCTCTGCCTACTTGTGATCTCTCTCCTCTCTGTCAAATAAATAAATAAAATCTTAAAAAAATATATTAAAGTATATAGTAAGAGAAACATTAAGCTTCAAGTTGAATAAATTGGGTCTCTGTCATTTTTTTGAAATAGAGTTTAGTGTTTTAGGCTTAGTGTTCCTCAGAGCTTAGAGGGGGAGTGCTGCCTCCTACATGGTCTTCATAATCTCAGGAGTAGTATGCAATTCTGTTCATTATTTAAACAAGGACTTGGTCTTGGTTCTCAATGTGTAGGCACAGTAGAGACAGAGCTACTTCCCAGTAGGCCCAATGCTTGGTGTGAAATTCCATGCACCCCTTAATTTCTTCAACCAGTATTTACTGAGTACCTCCTATGCACCTACCACTGTGATAAATGCTGCAAATAGGGGATCCTGGGTGGCTCAGTCAGTTAAGTGTCTGCCTTCAGCTCAGATCATGATTCCCTGGGTGCTGGGAACGAGTCCCACATCAGGCTCCTTGCTCATTGGGGAGCCTGCTTTCTCCCTCTGTCTGCTGCTCCCCCTGCTTGTGCTTTCTCTCTCTCAGACAAATAAATAAAACCTTAAATTAAAAAATTAAAAAAATAAATAAATGCTGCAAATAGAGTGGAGGAAGACAGCATCTCTGTTCTCAAGTTACTTCCAGTGCAATGGATAAAACAGATTATATTGTATACATCGCATATTAACCTGTCTTGTCAATTTCCTCCATATCCTTCCCACTTTTTGGCCTTTGTCAATACTTTTCCCCCTCATCTTTGAATGCCTTTTCACTTGTCACAATTAAAACATTACCAATTTTCAAAGTCTATGTAAATACCTAACTTTTTTCACAAATCCCACTCCATTGTATATACATGCTTTTCTAGAGCAAGGCTTGTAACTTAAGTTTCTCTCATACTCTAAAGTGCCTACCAAAAAAATTACGCATACTTCAGGGTGCTGACTGTTTTGAAAACAACCAAATATGATAACTGGGATTTTCAAAAGATGATCCATTAGACATTTTCTTTGCTTATCCCCAGCACTAAAGGAAAATACAAAAACTGATATACTCTAAGAAATAAAAAAAGAGGAGCAACCCACAAAAACTCATCCTACCATGTTTCTAGTTGAATCTAAGAGGAGAAGTCATTCAAAGACATGACAGCAAAATGGAGGGAGAGGCATTAATTATACTCTCTGAAGGAGACACCCTCAGCCATGCAGCATCTTAAATGTTCGTCACCTGGAATGAATCACCAAGACCGTGCCTACGCTACACAGAACCATGTAGGCATATAGTAATCTCTGTCCCTTAACTCAATTTTCCTACACAATTTGGTAGTTTTCAAAGCCCTAACTAAAAAAATGAATTTGTATAAGTGACAATGCCTTTTTTATAGGAACAAATCTCACTTTAATATGACCCCCATGCTGAATGAAAAAAGACAAATATAAGAGTATTTTATATATGATTCCGTTGTGGTTTTTTTTTTTTTTTTCATTTGCCTCTAATGTTTTTTTCAGCCTACTCAATCATGGACTGTATAATAGGAATAGGGTTAATTTTTTTTTTATTAACATATAATGTATTATTTGCCCCAGGGTACATGTCTGTGAATCGCCAGGCTTACACATTTCACAGCACATACCATAGCACATACCCTCCCCCATGTCCATAACCCAGCCACCTCATCCCTACCCCCCCACCTCCCAGCCACCCTTAGTTCTTTTCGTGAGTATATGATTCCATTTATATAAAATTCTAGAACAACAACAACAAACTAAACCTAGTCTATAATTCCAAAAAGTAGGCCAGGTATTGCCTGAGGCTATAGTGGGGTTGGGGGCTGAGACCGGCTACAAAGGAAAATCAGATGTTTGGGGGGGAGTAATGTTAGTATTCTTCTATATCTTGATTGTAGAAATGGTTACATAGGTATATACATTTGTCAATACTCACTCACCTGTACTTGTAAGACAGCTACATTTAAGAGTTATTTATTTATTTGAGAAAGACAGACAGTATGGGGGAAGGGGGAGAGGGAGAGGGTGAGAGAGAATGTGAAGCAGACTCCCCACCAAGCCTGGGGCTCGATCTCACAACCCTAAGATCATGACCTGAGCCAAAATCAAGTCAGATGCTTAAATGACTGAGCCACCCAGGTGCCCCGTAAGAGGGCCACATTTAATTGTACCTTAATTATACTTCAATAAAATTTTTTTAAAGTTGGAAAAAAAAAAAGGCCTCCAGTTTTCTCCTAGTAATTCTACGGTCAAGAAGCAGGACCTGATGGGAACCAAAGAAATTCATGCAACTGATTCATTCTAAGAACTGAAACCTAAAAACATGTGGACTCTTTCTTCATCATCTCCGGAAAGCATTTCTGACTCATTCTGGAAAGTCATTTTCTGTGGTGTTTTTCCTTATTTATGGTTTTCAGTGTTTCATATGTTTAGGTCCCTGGTGAAATTATGAAACAGGTGAAGTTTGCCATTGTCCATCATCCAGCTCCACCTCCGGCATCACTTTCCACACTGTCTCCTCCCAGGAAATCCACTGTGTTCCGTCTTGTCTGTGGGGCTCCATCTGGAACTAAGGAATAGCAAGTGCCTAGAAAATGCACTTGTCTTGTCTTTATACCCCTACCAAAAATTATTACTAATATCAATAGCTAGCTACTACGGACTCAACACATATTTCCCAGACGTTCTGCTACTTGAATTCATTTATTCACTCTTCAAAACATCCCTCCAAAGTCAGTATTTTGCTACGCCCATTTTTAAAGACGAAGAAACTAGTCATATAGTGGTGATTAGGCAACTTTCCTAATTTCTAAAAATTAGTAAGTTAGGGAGTCTTGATTCAAGTTCAAATCAGGAGCCTGTATCCACAACCAAAATGTTCTGGTGCCTAAGCCCATTCTATAAGAACTCGGCTCTGCATTAAGGGGTAGCTACATCAAATAAGGCTTATGTGCTAATGTGTTAATGTCTCATTGTGTTACTACACTGAGGCCAGACATTTAAAATCCTATAAGGTCTTCTACTAAAGAAAATGAAAATGTATTATGAGAGATAGGTGTGCTAAGTTGTCAAGAGGCCCTTTCACTATTGAAACTGAGGTCATAGAAACTTCCCCTATAAGGGTAAACTTCTATCTTCTAGGTAGTCAGTTAAGAAAAATCCAAAGTAATCATCAAAATAAACAAATCACTAAGACTACTTCTTAAAGATTTTTCAAGATTGTCTGTTTCCATTACCAAGAAATGATATCTATGTAGTTGTCTGCCCATTTTTTAAACAAAAGGAATATTTTAATTAAATATTTTTTCCTTCAGTAAAACTCAAATCAATAGGGAAAAATAGCTTAGATGAGACTCTCCCACATTCTTTTTTTCTTCTAACAAACTCACTAAGACTCTTCTCCAACATGAACTAAAAATAATAATGTTGGTAAAATATTCAACTATTATATGAGTAGCCTTCACCTTGTATTTTTGTATCTTACAAATTGAAAACTTGGAAAAATAACTTTATAATGTCTCCCTTTCAAAGAGATACTTTACAAACATAAATGTGACATGTTGTCATTTGACTCAAAATCATCTTTGTTCAACACCCTTCTCGCTAACCATCATTAGTATAAAGACTTTAAAATGCTTTCACGTATCTTTGGCTGGGTTCAAGAGCTGCTACAGTGGCTTCCTTTAAGAAAATATAGTAGGGGTGCCTGGGTGACTCTGTTGGTTAAGCGTCTGTTTCGACGCAGTTCCTGGGTGGAGCTCCATGTCAGGCTCCAATATAGATTAGAGTCAGTGAGAAAGTTAAATATATGGAAGCTTCCTTTAAAAAAAAAATCACAAGAGTTTGGACTTGTGAGATAGAACTGTCCAAGCCCAGGGAAAGGACAGATATTGATTGAATAAGACATCAAGAGTATGTATTTATCAGGTAATGTATCTATAAGATATAACACAAAGTATGCTTTATTATACATGTTACAAAAGAAAGGTTTTATAAGCACATGAAAAGGCACTCAATATCATTAGTCATTAGGGAAACATAAATCAAAGCCAATGAGATACCACTTCACATCTACTAGGAAGGCTATTAAAAAAAAAGTAGAAAATATCAATTGTGGGCAAGGATGCTGAGAAATTGCAAATCTCATATAGGGCTGATAGAAATGTAAAATGGTACAGCCCCTGTGGATAACAGTTTGTTATTTCTTTAAAAGGTTGAACACAGAACTACTATCTATCCCAGAAATTCAACTCCTAGGTATATCTACAAAATAATTGAAAGCAGGAACTCAGATATTTGTATACTGATGTGCCTAGCAGCATTATTCACTATAGCCAAAAGGTGGAAACAACCCAAGTGTCAGTCCACAGATGAATGGATAAATAAAATACGGTGTATAAGGGCACCTGGGTGGCTCAGCACGTTAAAGCCTCTGCCTTCAGCCCAGGTAACAATCTCAAGGTCCTGGGATCGAGCCCCGCAACGGGCTCTCTGCTCAGCAGGGAGCCTGCTTCCCCCTCTCCTTCTGCCTGCCTCTCTGCCTACTTGTGATCTCTCTCTTCTCTGTCAAATAAATAAATAAAGGGCGCCTGGGTGGCTCAGTGGGTTAAAACCTCTGCCTTCAGCTCAGGTCATGATCTCAGGGTCCTGGGATCGAGCCCTGTATCGGGCTCTCTGCTCAGCAGGGAGCCTGCTTCCCCCCCTCTCTCTCTGCCTGCCTCTCTGTCTACTTCTGATCTCTCTCTCTCTCTCTGTCAAATCAATCAATCAATCAATAAGATCTTAAAAAAATATGATGTATATGTATACACACACACACACAGTGGAGTATTTTTCAGCCCCCAAAAGGAACAAAATTTTGATACATGTTATAACATGGATGGATCTTAAAAACATGTTTAGTGAAATAAGCCAGACACAAAAGGGAAAATATTGTATGATTCCACTTACATGAAGAACGTAAATAGACAAATTCACAGAGACAGAAAATGAAGAAGTTTCCAGGGGCTGGGAGAAGAGTGAGGAGGAATTACTGTTTAATGGGTACAGCGTTTATGTTGGGGACAATAAAGTTTTTAGTATACATAGTGGTGATGGTTATGCAACCCTGAGAATGTATTTAGTGTCACTGAATTTGCACACTGACGAATGGCTAAAATGATAACTAGTATGCTATGTATATTCTACCAAAATCATATTAAAAAAGAAAGCTGCCATCAGCTCCAGACTCTTCCCCACCTAAATGTGGTTCGGGGCCTTTCTCCACAGACACGATCAACTCAGAATGAGCTGTCATTAGATGTAAGAAAGGGTTATTTTTAATAGCTGTACAGAATGCAGGTTAGGAGAAGGAATCTCAGTTCAAGTCACACAACTGAGGTGCTATACAAGCAGTGCGTCAGCCTCTGCTTCACCCGTCTGTTTCATCTGCTGAACTAGAAACCACGATCGTTTTGGGAAGACATCATGTCTGTCCTCCGCTAGGATGCTTCCTAACATCATTATGCACAAGAAGGATATTCCATAATTGAGTCAATGATTGTAACTTAAAAGGAATCTGTCAAGTCATTCCATCTGAAACATAACTAGACAGAAAATCTGCTAGTAGGAAAGAATGAAGTCAGTTGGAAACTAAGACAAGTGCTGGTTTCTTCCATTTTATTCAAATGGCAGCAAATCAAATTAAGATAATTACAGATGTATACTTAGGCACAAAAAGAAAAGGCAATACACAGAACTCAAAGCACTTACACACAGCTGAGGCTGAGCATTTTACTGCATTCAGTACTTCTTCCAAGAAGTAGTAGAAAGTGGCATGCGCTTGGAATACGGAGTCATAAGTTTTTCATTCAACTCCATCAATGAGTTTTACTCCATACAAAAAAAAAAAAGGCTTTAAATAAGTAACTGATTTTTGTCTGCCTCAATTTCCCCATCTGGAAAATATAATACCTCCTTCATGCACTTTGCAAGGTTGTGTTTTAATATTATACTGATTTATAATTAGAAGGGATTTTTAGAGATAAGCTTGCCCCCACCCCGTCCTTTCTCAGATAAATCAAGCCAGGAGAGGTTTAATTACATACTCAAAATCACCCAGCTAGATAAGCAGAGAGCCACGTTAGGCATCAAGTCTACCAAGGAATTATTTTGTTTCATTATAAACTCCCCTCATTGTGCTTTGAAATGAAGAATAAATCTGTTTGAAATGTATAAAATATGCTTAAATAAAAGTAAAAATTTAATATAGATTTAGGTGGATAACCTATTGTATGTTCTGAATATCCTGAGTAAGTAAGATTACTACCACAGAGGGAAAATAATAATTGATTTAGTTTTTAGCTTAAACCACACAGAATAAAGAACTATAGGGATACTATAGTGGGTTAGCACTAACTATAGCTAGTTATAGTTAGTGGCTCAGTGGGTTAAAGCCTCTGCCTTCAGCTTACATCATGATCTTAGGGTCCTGGGATCAAGCCTCTCATCAGGCTCTCTGCTCAGCACGGAGCCTGCTTCCCCCTCTCTCTGCCTGCCTCTCTGCCTACTTGTGATCTCTCTCTCTCTCTCTGTCAAATAAATAAATAAATGAAATATAAAAAAAATAATAAAGAACTATAATTCAAATTTACAAAGAAACAAGATATATTTGATTTGTGGCCATATTGGCTACATGGCTATGGTGGGTTTCTTCCTCTTTAATATTGGATATAGTTGTCCCAGGAGAATAGTTTACTACTTTACCTAACTCTTACTGAATTAATGATGACATAGTTGCTTTTGGATATAACAGGAATCGTACCCACACCTTCTCTAGGCTTTCAGCTGTGTTGACTCATTAAACTCTGAGGACAAAATAAATGCATCAAGACCCATCAGTGGGGACACGCAGCCTCCATCATTCTCCTCCTTGTAGCCACATTAACTATGTATGTCTGTTTGTCAGATCACAGAAAAGAGCAGGAAAGACTGCATTTAAATTGGTATAAATCCATCACTGCTGCTAAAAAATATCTTTAAATTAAGGGGTCTTTCTGATAGTGGAATCAAAACCCTTTAACATTGAAAAAAATCATGTTAGCCAGTAAGTCTCCCATGATTTAATGGGCAACCTTAACAAGAAATTTTAATTTAGTGATAGTAAAATCACATGCTGTTATTACCAGCACCTTCTTAAGACATATGGAGCTATGTTCCACAAAATGCCTACCATCTATAAGACTACATAACTATAGAGAGTATTTAAATAGTATTTATACTATTAAATAATATTTATTATTTATTAAAAATAACCCTTTCTTATATACTATATAGTATATAAGTATTTAGTGTGTGTGTGTATATATATATATATACACAGTATATATATATATATACTATATAAGTATATAGTATATAAGTAAGCCAGACTTCACAAGGTTTTCAAAGAAAGCCCAGGCTGACACATATTTCATATCAACTCAGATAGGCACATTAAACATTTAACATATATTTTTGAGCACCAAATATGCAGTATATTGATGATGTCCTTTTACTCTACAGAGTATGTACTAGTTGATGCCAACAGCTAGATATGAGGAGTCAGACAGAAGGCATAAAAATACTGAAGGTATTTATGTATGGGGAAGGTATATAGTTGCAGAGCGTTAACTAGGTGCCAATTTTTGGAACAGCTTTGGTTTGGTTAGAGAGCAAGATCAAGGACTCAAGGAGTCCAGGTGCCTACTGTGCTAGAAATCAACACTTGTGACTCTCCCAACAATACTCTGCATCTTGGATACAGAAGAAAAACTAAATGTATTGATTCAGGAAAGTTGTTTTCCAGGAAGATTATAAAAGTTCAGGGAGCAAGAATTTAAGGTATGGCCCTTAAACCATAAAGGGTCCTTACATATAAACCTATTTTCTATTACTAGTCTACTTGTCTAGAATAAAATAGCTATATTCATTTCCTTGTCCATTATTTAACATTGAAACTAAATAGTTATATGAAAAAATCTTTCTTTTAAATAAGAAAGACAGTACTCCATTAGAATTACATAGCTGAGAGGAAGCTCAAATTTTGTTCTTAAAAAGTGTGGGTAAAAGATTTTTTGTTCCAGTCTCAGTGGCATCTGAGACAAGGTCAAAGGTCATGATCCAGTGCCACCAATGACTAGCGCCTGGATGTGTTAGCCCAGTGTATATGTAGCTCTGGGAATAAAAGCAAGCCTGTGTATGTCTGAGGCCATACTAATAGTCTTTAATAAAACTCGAACTTGAAATCTCTTCAATTCATGCAAGTACAAAAATTATATTATCTCTTGTGGCTTTGGAGTTTTGGTTTACGATTATTTTCCTGGAGCTATCATGTACTGTTTTAGGTCTGACCACTATAGGAAATTCACTCATTTAGAAAGAACAGGGACACCACAACCTATGTTAACATACTTAATCTAAGAAAGCTCCTCCCAGGACTGTGGAAACCTATGACTCCTCCCAGGACTGTGGAAACCTATGACTAATATTTTCTAAATCGAAAATACTTTTTTAAATAAGTGGCACATGTTTTGCTTCTATCTTGTACCAGCAACTTCATGTTTTTACAAAATGACCACGTTAAACAACTAGCCAACACATTGACAGACCCAATCACAAAGGTGTCTTGCAAGTACCAGCTATTCCAAATCTAAAAGGATAGTGGGGACCAAGAGTCCTAGTACAGAGGGAGTGCAGCAGAAGCATGAATTATTGCCCGCTTTTAGATCAGACGGTGCCAAGAGAGAGGAGTATTCATTTTGATCACATGAGCCACTCATTAAAACAGTAGAATAATTCCACTTTATTTTTTGAGGGTGTTTATGAAACTTGGAAGCACCATAAACAATTATAATTCCTCTAAAAGCTGGAGAAAAAGGAAACCACCTATATTTCCTCTCTTACTAGGTTGAAATTTGTGTATGTTTAGTTTCCTACCATGTCTCTATGGAAAACTATTTCCAGTAAAGAAGACTTTAAACAGGAATTTCTTTTTGTCCCCTTGGGAAATAAAAGTGACAGAGAAAGTTCTTGGACTTTTACCTCAAGGCTTCCAATGGCTGAACAACTTACCAACAGTTTGTCTGTGATATGCAAAACTGATGAAAGATGGACCTTGGGGGATAAAACCAACCCAACAACCATGCTTCCCTGGTGCAAGGTTCTGGGACTGTGAAATACGTTATTCTAGAGAGAAGAGGCCCCAGAGTGCAGAGAGTGAGGTTGAATGCTGCATAACACTATCGAATTTGATTCTCTGGAGTCCAAGTGAAGTACTTGGTAAGTCTGAAAGCTTAAAGAAAAAGAAGAAAGAAAAATCGTAAGTTGTATGTAAAATAAAATCTACATATGACTTCCGTCCAATTATTGCCCACACAAAACCATAGGTGCCTGTTTATCTTCTCAAGTTCAGCTGCTCAATTTAAGGGTTAGGATTAATGAGTCTATTATATAATCTACTCTAATGAGGATGAGGACCACTGCTCTCTAAGCAACAATATAGTCTGTCTGCCAAGATGTAAAGAGAAGCCTGCAATATTTTTTACTCTTCCACCTTCAATGATTTAAATAAAGGGATCCTAATTTTTCCTCTGTCTCACTACTAATTGATTTTGCTTTTACAGTCCTTTACCAGACATTAATGAAACTATGAGATTTCATTTGAATGCTTTATTAAACTAATAAATCAGTCTGCACCAGTTCCATGTAATGATGCATTAGTCCAAAGCATCAGAGTATATCCTCAAATTATGTACAGTAGACAGAAATCATCACTGCTCAAAGAAGAGCTATTTCCAAAAAGGGTACTATTTGATGTCATGTTGGAAAGTGTTCCTGTGCCAGGTTGCTCCTCTCCTCTGAACAAGAGATCAGTATTCTGTAGTATGTTGCCTAGCAAAGGCTTTGATTTTGTCTAATCACTGAGCTAAAATTAGATGTGGGTTCATTTCCAGTTACCCTACTCATCTCTCAGTAACTCTGACCCTCTGTCTCTTTCTCTGCCCACTCCCCCCACTTTCCCATTTCCTTTTTCTGTTCCAGGTCCACCGTCTCCAAACCCTTGGAAGACTATGAACAGACATGAAATTGAGCCAAATAAATAGGATAAGACATGGAAGGAATACTTGGAACTTTCACTTTGGTATTCCAAATGTCACTTTTCTCACTTCCTTCCCATCCCCTTCCTCCCTCTTTTCTCCCCACCCCACACCACTCACTCCCTGTTCCTTCTTCTTTAATCATGATCTTACTCTAGCTCTCTCAGATTAAAAAGTTTGCTGATACTCCCCTCAAGAAAGAGAGTCTATTTCCCACCCTTTGAATCTGGACCAGTCCTGTGATTTTCATGGAAATGATATCCTGCAATTACCAAGAAGGCCTCATTCTCATCCTCTCACAATTCTGAGATCATTATACTTTGAAAAAGTTGGTCTGGCCTCCTGGAGGCTGAAAGTCCACATGCAGAGAGGCCCTGGATCCCAGTAGACCTGCCTGCTGAAGCGTGTGCATAACAGAGTGCAGCAAGAGAAGCAGGAGAACCACCATACCAACCACAAAGTCACCAGTGATAATAAATTGCTTTCAGGCCACTGCACTGGGGAGTAGTTTGTTACAGAGGAATATATAACTACTGCACTCTGATTTCTGTCTTTGTTTTCCTTCACTCTTCCTCTCTTTTTCTCCCTCTATGATTTAAAATGCCTTGTGCTACCAATGCTATTGACATGTGTCTAGTCACAAGAGTGTCCTTGGGTAAATAAGTTTTGTAATAGGTAGCACAGCACTTAACCATACATCCATCAATTCATTTAACTTCAGTGGGACAGAATGAAGGCAATTACTACTTTTGTACTTAACAGATAAGATGCAAAATAGTTAAGTGGCAAAACGTGTGCTTGAGTCTATGTTTACATACATACACACACAAACAGACACATTTAAAAATAGCTATAAGGAATTTATGTAAAATATAAGAAGTCCTAACTATACAAAGGGCATATGGACATACAGGGTGGTATGAGTTGCCTGATAGATAGAAAAGATACCAGACACTGTTATATCCTTATTATTTTTCTATAAGACATTACAGACAGAACACCATTAATAAGAATGGGGAAAATCACATCAGATCAACACAGCACATATTCAAAGAAACAAAACTAAGAAAACATGCAACATCCCCAGAATACTACAGGTAAGCTTTATAATGGTTACAATGAAATAAATTAATTTTAGGATTCTCAAAAATAACTTTAACATGAGTTCTGAGGGAAGTCTGTGAAATTTCTTCACACAAACCAAAGACTAAGTATCCCCCACAAAAAGAAAAATAGGTTTTACAGTAGGTCCCCACAATCTCCATTGCTATTTGATTATATGCTATGTATGTATTCCATACTGTCATGTCTTAAGGAAGCTAGCTCCTTCCCCATCTTTCCCCCTGTCCTTCAACTCCCCCCTTCTTTTTCATGGCCTTGGTCTTTCTCAAATATCCTAAGCCGACTCACAGCGCTGTTTCCTGATGACCCTCCAAGTCTCCTTCATGCTGCTGTCTCAGGGGGGCCATCTCCCAATGCTCTAGCTAATGGTGCCCCCCCTCCCCTCCACATATTAATCTGGTTATAAGATTTTACATATCACAAATGACTAACTGAAATCATCTTATATTTTTGTTATTTTATTTCTTTATTTTCAATTGAATGATACAGTTTATGAAATTAGGGACCTTCCTGTTCTTGCTCCCTATTATGTCCTTACCACTCAGAATACATGAATTTATTGAACGAATGGGTAAATGAACTAGACAGGTAGTACAGAGTCGGCCACATAACCAGGCTAAAATCAATCTCACGTAGTTTCTACCACAGAAC
The DNA here is from genome assembly GCA_028646535.1 of Procyon lotor. Lineage (NCBI taxonomy): Eukaryota > Metazoa > Chordata > Mammalia > Carnivora > Procyonidae > Procyon > Procyon lotor. The sequence continues at coordinate 77,689,188 of CM053609.1, forward strand.
ACCATTTGGAATCACTTCTCTTTTCTATCAAACCACCACTTGGAAAAGAAAGCCGAATTTCAATATGGCCATGAAACTATTTTTAAATATTATCCATTAAAAAAGACATAATTTAATCCAAACCTAAATATACATCTTGTATATTCAAAATATATTTTAGCAATCATGCTGTCAGGGCATGAGACTCCTGCCCCTCTCCATCAGCAGAGGTAACTGAGACCTAAATGCACACAGCAAGGCCAGAAGAATCACAGCCTCCAGCTCAAACCTCACATCTGAGGCTAAATACTCAAGGTACTACCTGCCTTGTGTCAGCAGATCCACCCACATCACTGTGAACAGACATCACCCTTCCCTACAGCACACAATACACTTGTAAAGATGTATGATCTGATTTGTTTCCCACGGGGAAGAAATGGTTTGTAGGACAAAAAGAGCTGCTGTGCATGAGTCAGAAAGCACACATCTCATGCCAATCTAAAATGCCTCACGTCATGAACCACAAAGAATTAGTTTTTGTTTTTGTTTTTTTTAAATAATTCACCAGTTTTGCCTACTGCTTAAACTTCAGCATTTTATTAGCAGTTTAATGAATAAGAAGAATGTCATGGGTTGGGAAAGGTTATAATAAGCAAGCTTGAGTAAAGACAACAAAACCCATGCACTAGTACAAACAAATCATCCTAAAATTTAATTGGCCCAAGAATAGTAGAGCAATTTAATTTCAAGTTGTTTGGCCAACAACCTGCAAAAGAAGATTCCAAAGTGAAATAAGCATTCCTAAGAGATTCATTCAAAATAGGTACTTGGAGGATACTGAGGAAGACCCATGCACTTCGCCTGTTTCAATTTTTATAACATCCTGGACTTTTGACTTTTGCCAACTGCACCTATGACCACCTTCTAGAACACATCTTTGTACCCTGGACTGAAACAGAGATAATGTAACACCTATTAGCTAAATAGCCAATCATGTGTTAGTCAGTTTAACTCTGTTGGCACCAATCATAATTCCTGCAAAGCAAATTATGTAATCTAATGGTTTTTGCCTCTATAAGCCTGCACTCTCCATTTGCCATTTGAGCACTTTTTCAATTTTCATCCACTCTATATTTCCCACATTGCAATCCCTAAAGCCCTAAATAAACACCTTTGGTTGTTTTGTAGCCTCTTCTTGGTCAGCAAACCCAGCACAGCACATAAAAAAGGCTAGCTCTCAGCAATCCTGGGGAGCAAGCAAGTGTGTCACCTGTGTGAATAGTATTTTTTTCAGTAAAGAGAGATGCACCATAGCCTCTTACTTCCTGTGAGTGGAAGCGTGTGTTTCACAAGATGTTGGTAGCATAGAATAAACAATATAAAAAATTATTTGGGTATCTTCATAGTATTTAGCAGGGATAACGCTGGCTATCTTATTTGGAAATATTTCCCAAGTTCCAAATGAACACTTAATCCAAGGAAAATGTTTCTTCTAACCTGTACCCTAATACTATTTTTGCAGTGCACTCACCACATACTATTTTGTACTTTTTTAAAAGATTTTATTTACTTATTTGAGATAGAATGAACGAGCATGAACGGGGCAGATGGAGAGGGAAAAGCAAAGCAGGTTCCCCATTGAACAGGAAGCCCAACACGGGGGCCTTAATTCAAGGACCTTGAGATCATGAGCTGAGCCAAAGGCAGAAGCTTAACTGACTGAGCCATCTAGGCATCCCTCTATTTTATATTTTAGATATATGTTTATGTACCTATTTTATGTGTTTTATTAATTGTCAGTCTCTGGAATTTAGTATAACATCTAGTAAGCGCAGCATAAAGACCTATTGCACAGAATTCATAGAAGTAATTTAGAAGGTTACACACACTTAAAAAAAGACCAAAAGTGTAAAAGAACAATTTATGTTAGAAATACTTTAAAATGGAAACGTTCATCAAATATAAGTTTTAATAATAATAAAAAATTGGGCTCTGTAACTTTTGTAAGCTACTCAGATGCCCAAGGTTGCAATCGTGTATGTGAATTTTATTAAAACCAAAGAGTGAATAGTCTTTAAGCTTCTTAAACTACATTTACTATTTAATTTTTTCACTATTGTCTATGCATAACTTTGAGTGTGCTTCTATTTATGAAGCGTTAAATCTTCTCCAAGTAATTTCCCACTTTTTCTGCTCTTTAAACACTATCTGTGCTAAATTTTTTTTCTGTGAAAATTAATAAAGGGAAACCTCACTGTAGGAGAGTTCCAAGGCTAGAAGGGCTGTGCCACACAATGTCAATTACAGAAGAAATGTCAGTTACAGAACACAACAGAAGAATGGTCAACTGGAGAGGATCATCAATTACAAGTCACAACAGAAGAGATATACATTGCATCTCCCACAAGAAATCAATGGTGCCTGTGACTCTCCATCATTACCCTGAGAGCTTGATTTTCTCCAATGGACTTTCCTTCAGCTTTCTCCTCCTCCTCCATAAAATAACATTCCTGTCTTTTGTTTGTTGGACTTGCCTAGGGTTTTGCCATAGCTTCCTTGTCCAGAATTATTATCATCCTCTGTTTCTAAATAAACCCATGTTTGCAGATAACATAACGGAGAGTTTTATTTTTAAGGTTAACACTTCCAAACAAAGTGTTGAAATAACATTTCTGGCTCAGAGAATATGTTATATACAGAAGGTAAAGTGTAGTTTAAACATATTCTATTTCCACAGGTTAAAAAAAAAAAAAAACAAAGATTCACATCTACCTTAAAATTTGGGCCGGTTTATGACTTGTTAGGCAAATGGGTTCTTGAAAATCTGTCTGACCAAACCTAAAAGTCGACCAAATTTGACTATAGGATTTCCCCTTCCAGGGACCTTGTGGACATTTCCTCCTGAGCATCCTCTGGAAACCTACGGATACCATGTTTTCTTTCCCTTATTGCCTAGTTTTGAAACCAAGTCAGGGAATAATTTCAGACCATTCACAGTGAGTTTTAAGCACCATCCATATGCCAGCTATGGTGATAAGTGCTATAGTTTTCTCATTTCTTTTTCACACCAACTCTGAATAACTACTTTACCTTATTTCCCTAAAGGGAAAATTAAAGGCCTTATAGAAAATAACTTGCCTATGGGCAGTCAGCCAGCCACTGGCAAGGGTCAGTCCCAGCTCTGTCTGACCCTAATAGCCTTATTTTCATTAGATAGCAAACTGCCTAAAGCATTTCCTAACAAATGAGTTTTGCATATTAACCAATTAGCAAAGTCTTAAAGAAATAAAGCACATTGTGTGGTGGAATGTCAAACAATGACCAAGAGATGAGAATACATATTTTGGGAGAGAGGATCTGAATTCATACTTTGCTGGCAACTTTATTTATTACACATGCATGCAATTATGCAAATACATTAAACATATATACACACTAGAAAGCAAATCCTGAACTTTCTACAACACTAACATGAAAGAGCGATTCATTTCATACTGTTAGGGCCAATATCGTCTAAGCATTCCAGAATATGAATTTATAGTTGACCCTTGAACAACATGGGTTTGAACTATGCAGGTCTGCTTATACATAATTTTTTTTCAATAAATACAGTACAGTACTTTAAATGTATTTTCTCTTCCTTATGATAGTCTTAATAACATTTTCTCTAGTTTACTTTATTGTGAGAATATATAATATATATATAACATGCAAAATATATATTAACTAATTGTTATCGGTAAGGCTTCTGGTCAACAGTAGACTGACTACTAGTACTTTTGGGGGAGTCAAAAGTTATATGCCAATTTTCCACTGTGCAGGGGGATTGGTGCCCTTAACCCTCATGCTGTTCATGGGTCAACTGTATATGTTTTCTGCACATACATTTATATATAGCTTTCCTAATTTTCTTTGTGTTGTCAGCTGCATATGTTTTCTGCACATACATTTATATATAGCTTTCCTAATTTTCTTTGTGAGTAACACACACCTGCCATGTCAATATTCTTCACACAAGTTGACAATATCATTTTCTTTACTAGTAAAAGGTCTCAATCTCATATGATTAACTTCTCACATCACACTAAAAATAAACCTTCATGCACTTATTAGAATTATTTTACTTATACTTTTATATGAATATTTTAAATTTCTCTCATCAGATATGGACACATTTAAAGCATCTTTGCTATAGTTGCAGTTGTGTTAAATGTAGCTTCTATAACTTTACTGGATGTTCTCAATTGCCCCAGTAAAGTTATAGAAGCTAGAGGAAAGTTATATACATGTTATTTAGAAGTATATAAACTTGTTAATATAGTAAAAAGCATATAAACAAAGTTGATAAACTGTGACCCACAAAAAACTCTTTTTCCCATAATAAAACTTTGGTTAAGTTTGGCCAGACACTGTTTATTCAATTTTTAAATTGATGTTTTCCCTCAGACACATTCCACTCAGTTTTACAGAGCAGAAAGCATACTTGAGGCCAATACTGACGTTATTATGCATATTCATGTTTTTATGTTCATATTCATTGTGCTAACCAACGGAGCAATTACAGATTAATTCTAATATAATATTGTCTAATGAATCCATATTAATTAGAAGGGTCCAACATTAAGCAATCTTCAGAAATGGCTGCAGGTGAAAAAATGTCAGGCTTCCTAATTTAGAGACTTCCAGAAGAGCAAGTATCTAAAACACAACCTAGTCAGATCAAATGTCTACTGGCTCATAACATTAACTGGGTAAATGAAGAAGGAAAGAGTACATAAGAAGGGTAGCGTTAAAATATCAATTAATCCATTCAGAACACTTGGAAGATGTTAACATCCATGTATCTAAAGTTTAGTAGAGAAAAAGTTCCTCTGTGTCTCTCTTCCATAAAACTGTGCCAATAATAGTACTCAATTCAAGTGGGGTATGGATTTTTAAAAGATTGTATCTATAAGGTTTAGCTCTACATCTGGTAAATAGTAGGTATTTCATGAGTTAAATATCATCATCATCATCATCATTTGGTAGTTAGAAAGTGGATTCTCCTCCAGTTGGTAGGTTGATTAAAAACTTACTTACTAAAAACTCACTGAGAAAAAAAAATTATATACATTAAAAAAATAGCCTACAATAAGGTTGATCCATCTTCCTGGTGTGTTATTTCCTGTTTTGTTTTATTTTTTAGTTCTCTTTTATATTTCTGTGGCCATCAAATGACAAGTACATTTATTTTGTCTTGACTTCCTCAGGAATCAATCCTGAATTAATATGAAATGATATTATTAAGAATATAAAAAAATAACAATTGACTTAGTAGTGCTCTTAATTCCAACCAAAATAATGATTTTAACCAATCTATAATAATGTATAGTTATTTAAAATAAATGTAGCATTTGAAATGCATGAACATTTTAAGAATAATTCTGGTTACCTAGATCAACGGCTACATCAAGTACTGAGGGGCTTCCCAGGTAAACCTAACATGTTTGACAAGCCCAAGCCAACAAGACCAAATGTTTCAGGGTAGAGTGGCCTGGTGTAGTATGAACTGTGGGGTATTCAAATATACTCTCAGCAAAATTGTAACTGGGTCTTTCCAATATCTAGGTCAGCTATCAATGGGGGCAGGTACAGGGGCTGAGGTGGAATGAGGTTAGTTGTGACAGGAGAGAAGGAAGAGAACAAATGCTCTTTGAAAAAGCAACTCCAGTGATTTTAATGGACAATCTCCAATCCTCAACTGCATTCTTCCCCGGCACAGTTGAGAACTACAGGATCTCAAAGGAGTCTAAGAAATATCCTCTCTTCCTCACCCAACTTACGAATTGGGAAATAAGACCAAACTTCACCGTTACTATTGATAAAATTGAATTAAAAAAATGTAGCTGAGATCTGCCAGCAACTGGGTTTCCTGAGGCTGACCCCAGAACTCAATGGATTAACCATCTCCACACTGATAGCAAAGGAAGAGCCTGAGCATCCACCCTTTGAGCTGGATTTTGACATTAGGGTGGAGGACCCGAAAACACGGAAGAGTAAAACCTTATTTCTCCTTCAAATCTCATCAAGAAAAGAAGTCACTCCCCCTCCCCTGGGAGGAGTGGTCAGGACACTAAAATCTCAGCCTTTGACCAATAAGCACTATGCATTTAAATGTTATCACTAAAATACATTTAATTCTGACTTTTGAAGCAGACAATAAAATATGATGGGACATTACTGTCAAATTTGACAGAAGAATCAAAGTGGATGTCTGTGCATTGTCCGCTCTTCCTTTGATGTACTGCTAAAATTCCCAGGTTACTTCGTTCCTGGCAATAAACTCCGAATTAGCTATTTAGGTTTATTTTAATAGTATCTGCTTATGTACTTACTTTACTTTATAAAATTTCTGAGACAAGCAATTTATTAGTTATCCAAGTATCCTGATAGACACTGGACTATCAGGACTAAAAAAAAAAATCTAATATTATAATGCTATTAAACTCTTGTTCCTTCTTCCCCACTTGCCAGTGTTGTTTTGTGGCTAGAACCATTTTAACTCAGGAACTTTTTGCTTGAGGCATGTTTGAATCTCCAAACACTCTTCTCTATGTTTCTCCTGCTAATTACTGAGTCTGCTTTAAGCACAATATAATGGGCCAAGCAGTGACTTCTGTTACTTTGGAGGTTGTCACACAAATAGGTAACTGAAACCCCACTGGTATTTTAAAATTCACATCTAAGTAACAATATCATAAAAACACAGCAGTTTTAAGAGAATGAACTGCAAATTTCCTCATTGGTATACACATCTGTTCCAAAGCCTTATAAATATGACCTTATCTATCACTTAAAGCTACACACTGTCCACTAGGTAGTCACTAATGAAATATGAGCTCTTAAATTTAAATTAATTAAAACTAAACAAAGTTTAAAAGTCACTTCTTTGGTTGCAGTAGCCTCATTTAAAGTGCTCAAAAGTCAAATATAGTTAGCAAATATCCTATTGGATAGTAAATATATAGCACATATTCTCATCAAAGTAAGTATTAGTTCACAGTACTGATTTTAAAGCATCATTGCTAAAATAACCTAATTGATAAATGAAGACTTGAAGGAGTTCAACTGTTATGCCTCCAAATGATCTAACATTCTTACATATATGGAAGAGTGGATATAATCTGACAAGCTAGGTGAATAATAAACCATTTCTAATTTAAATTTTATTAGTCTATTTTAAAGAAGGAAATGCTGCTGTCCACAGTTAGCACAGACACTATATACATATATATATGGGGGGAAGAGGGAAAGAGAAATTGAATCTTTGTTGACTTCTAAGACAATTTCTTTATGGGTGAAACTGTAAAAATGTAAGTGTTAGTGGATTGCTTGGTGCAAAAATAACTTACAGTCATTGCCTATATCTTAGGTCAGATGTATATTATTCACATATTTGCATACAACATGTACGTGCACACCAAATACTAAACATAGATGGAAATGGAGCTAGAAACAGCTTGAAGAAGAACAATGTAACTGGAGTGTGGCAGGTCATTTCATATTCATTGTACACAAATGAGTGGATTAATGCAAATTTTACATCAGAACAATGCCACTATTGGGGAAGAGCCCAAAGAATATTAAATGTAAAAAAATTTCTAATATAAGCTGATATGCATGTATGTTTGGATACCAATCAGGATGTTTCCACCAACCAGTCACTTCTCAGAAAGTGATGCATCCTTTCTTAATACTCTAAAACCCTCTCTTTATACCTCTCTTGATGCAACGTGTGCTATATCAAAGACTCGCAGTCTGTTTTAAGTAGGCACTCTAGCTTGCTCATCTTCGCAATTTTCTGAATGTTGAGTATGACATGTTCTAACTACTTTGGGTTTCTTCTTTTTGTTGCATTGGTACAAGAGCTATTCCAGTACTTTTAACCAGTCATAAAAATAAAGAGTCCTAAACTCAGAGCATAAACAAAATTAGAGTTTCAAAACAAAACAAAACAACAAAACCAGCCGTTTTAAGGCAAAATAATGTAGCTCTGAACTTAGGTTGAAACTGAAATTCCAGTACCACAACTTCTACAGATTTTGAAACTTCCAAACTTCCCACTGATGGCATTCACTGAGAAGGACTACATTTGTAAAGCACACTGAAAGGAATAAAAGAGCCCTTCCTGGTGATCACATGAGACTCATCCAGGGGTTCTAGCTTCCCTAGGCCTCTCTATACATGCCCAAAGGCTCAAACAATCAAGATCTTGGCACAAATATAGAAATGGAAATCTTTGGGTTAGACTGCTTTTGATACATTAATACAATCTCTGAGTCTTAGTGTCTGAATTTTAAATATATACAGCAATACTTTCTCTGTGAACCCACTGAGATAGCTGAAAAAATATATGTAAAACACCTAGTATTGTGTTAGACTCTAAGTAGACACTCAAAAATAGGACCTAATAATTCTAGTACCTAATAATATTCAAAATACAACTCACATGAATAAAAATGGTACCCTTCATGGAATAGTGATCATTTGTATTGCCATCAGTATGAAGTAGGCTGCTAATAGAGGACAGGCTGATTGATTTTTCTTGAATGAGTAAGCAAAGAGCTTGAAGTACTTTAAAGCTAATACTAATAATTTCATAGGTAAATCAAAGTCTTCTCTAAAACCACATATCAAGTGAAGGGCAAAAGTAGCCATGAATCAGGGCTGTGTATTCAATCAGAATATTATAAGGAAGTAAAGAACATAGTGAAACAGTGCTCAAGTTTTATGTTCGCAGAGACAGAATCTCAGAATGACTGGAAATTTCGGCTCTCAAGAGACCATACAGGACAACTCAAGATGAGTAGGTACGTCCTTGTACTCAGATCGAGCATAAGGAACTGCATTGCCCTTTTCAAGCCTGGTACTGACATTTAAAAAGGCTGTTGATTTTATGTTTTGTTTCCTTTGACAAATTCAGCCATCTGATTGGACACTTTTCCCCACACAGTCAATATCTGAATAAGCTTTCAACACTGATACTAAATGTGATTGTAATTTCACTTATTACTTTGTTAGCCACAGATGCTCCACTCTCCATGGTGGAGTATGATTGATCCACAGATTGATCTGTTGCTGTCCTCATCACAGCCTACAGCCATCTTTTTGATTCTGCTGGCCCAAACCTACAAAGTAGTCTCAAGAAACTCTGAGATGGATGTACATACAATCCTTGGCTAAATGCTGATGGTTGAGATCTAGGGTTAAATACTGGAGAATGTAATGAATTAGGATCTAACAGTGCCTGTATCATGACAACCGAGGCACCAAATAAATGCCAACTTTATGAAATAAGTGAATTACCAAGAAGCTAGTATCAATGTTTTATCAAACTATTAATCACCATTTCGGATTGAAGAGATAAGTATTAATTGTTCTGAGTTTCTGAATTAAAACCATAACAGTTAAGGTACTGTTACCTATTCAAGGACAGGTGTAACAGTAGGATATATAGTGTATTATATACAATGATGTTGTTAACACATGCAAAGACAAATGCAAATTAAATTATTCTATGAAGTTAAAGTTTCTAAATTTTAAAGGTAACACATTTAGTTCTCCTTTCCCCAGTGTATCATGCTAAATCAACACAGTATATACTCCTTTCTCAAAAGAAATGGAAAGATCACTAATTCTAAATGAATAATAAAAATTTTTTAAACTTCTTAAATTTGACTTCTCAGTTTGTAAATCATGAATATCCACCTAAATATAAGCACATTTCAGCTAATAGGTATATTTTACATGCTTACAACCACTTTTCCTCCTTCTGCAAATAATGAGAGAGCGAAAGAACCTAAATGCTTTCTGCGTAATGTGCTATAAACTTTGTCTCAAAATTTTTGTATATATTTTTTTTAAATTTATAAGATTAGCAAATACATTTGGCTCTTAAGTGTCAAAAATAATTTTAAAGAAAATAAAAATCAGGGGCGCCTGGGTGGCTCAGTCATTAAGCGGCTTCCTTCCACTCAGGTCATGAGTCAAGGGTCCTGGGATCGAGTCCTGCATTGGGTTCCCACATCAGGTTCCCTGCTCGGCAGGAAGCCTGCTTTCTCTCTCCCACTCCCCCTGCTCAGGTCCTGCTCTTGCTGTCTCTCTCTCTGTGTCAAATAAATAAAATCTTTAAAAAAAAATAAGGAACAAAAGAAAAGAAGAATCAAATCATCACCTTATGGCTTGCATGTAGAATAAAGCTTTGAAGAGAGAATGAAACAATTAAGGTCAGTGGCTTTCAAGGCTTTTAGAACAAAAAACATGAATTCCCCCAGTGGTTCACAGTTGGATATTTGTGTTCACTCTGTCTGGGTCAGGCTTGCATTATCATTTGAATCAAGACAATGTAAAGTACGTGTAGGCAAAGCTGCACGCATTTGTCACCTAAAGTTTAAATATAACTATCATCACTGAATATCCCCAATGCTGAAAATTAGGTTCAGTCACTTACTTCTAGCATACTTTAATATAACAAAGATTAGTTACATGGAGTAAATCATTTGGAATCCTGGTCACCCTATTACTTGCCAAATTCAATGATTTTGATGTCTGAATCATCTATTTAGCATGACTTATACCACATGGTCTCATTAACTCCCAACCCCTTTCCCACCACTCAGACCTTCATATTCATTATTTGAATTTTATTTCACCATCCTTAATCCCTTCACAGATCCCTAAACTCTTTATTAAATCCATGTAAGATCTAGTCTTTAGCATTTACTCTTCTCCCTTCTTCCATCTTACACAGACACCCAAAGGCTCCCACCCACTTCCTATTAACCACAAATTCTTTCCTCTTTTCGTGTTATTTTCTTGACCTTGTCCCCTTAGCAAACAGCATTTATTTATACATACAACACATCAAAGCACAGGTATCAGACTTGGCCAAGTGACTTGCCTTAGCCAATGAACTGTGAGCATAAGAAAGGCATGTCCTAAACAGGGGCTGCTCCTGATTAGTTCCCAACATGAAGAGAACACAGGGAAGAGTGACAGCCAAACCCCAGCCAACATGTGCTGGAGAAATAAGCTTGTGTTGTTGTAAATCACTGAAACTTGGGGATTACCTAGTATAGCATAATTTAGAGAAAACTAGTACATTATTGCACAGGTTTATTGTGATAACCAAATGAGACAATGTAAATGGAGATAAGCACTATGATAGTGACACAGTAAATAGTCAAGGTGAACTACTGTCAAGTTGGCAACTTTCCAGAGGTATCTTCCACATCCTTAAAAGAGAACTGTGTTGTCTACATAGTAATTCTTGGGGCGCCTGGGTGCTCCGTGGGTTAAAGCCTCTGCCTTCGGCTCAGATCATGATCTCAGGGTCCTGGGATCAAGCCCCACATTGGGCTCTCTGCTCAGCAAGGAGTCAGCTTCCCCCCCTTTCTTTCTGCCTGCCTCTCTGCCTACTTGTGATCTCTCTCAGTCAAATAAATAAATGAAATCTTTAAAAAAAAAAAGTTTTACAGTTAAGTAAAATCAGGCAGAGCAAAGAGCTAATGGTTACTATTTCCCAGAGAAAACAGGTAAAACCATCTGTTGTCACTAAAAGGGGTAGAAGAAATAAAGCTGATTCTCAGGAAGTTACATAAGGCCTGATGTCGCCATTATAGATGGCAAGAGAGGAAGCTGGGGACTGAGAAAGTTTTCTAGGCACTAGTGCTAGTTTATTGGAAAGCGCAGCATGAGAGTGGCACTGATCTACAGAGTGGTATGATTTTCGAAAGCAGCACTCAAACTGGTTTTAGTCACAGGGAAGCAGGCAGGGGGCTTGTGCCAGACTGGCTTCAGATGCCAGATGGTTGCACTAAAGCCAACAAGAAATTGGAATTGTTGGAATTGTTGAGACTGGCATGGACGTGGCTGCTGCTGATGACCATGATGCTTCAGTCAGGAAGCTAAAGAAGGTGTTTCCACTCCCAGATATGGCAAAGTAGAGGTTTCAAGGCTCTGGAGGTCTCAGCGAAGCTAAAGCACGGATTTTCTTTTTTAATTTAGGTTCCATATCCTGACAAGAGCTGCTGTCTACCAGTATCATCAGGATATATCAAACACTGCTCTCTGCAACCACCAAACACAGGCATGACTTAAGTGATCTAAGAGATTATCATTACTTTACTTGCATAGCGCTTCCCTCTATTTCAAGTGCTTTCACGTTCATTGCAGACACCTCATCTGACTGTCATTACAATGTTGTGAGGAATGGAAAAGCAGCATTAATATCTCCATTTTGTAATTGGAAAAAGCTAAGGTTTAGGCAAATTTTAAAAATTGCCCAAGGTCCCAAGGTGAGTTTGTGATAGGTTATACGTAGAACCCAGCTTATTATTCTTTGATATGTGCCACCTAAGCAGAAATCTATGAAGAAAAATCAAAGGATTATTCATACGACAAAACCCTAGTATAAACTGAAATTCCCACCACCTCAAACATGTCCCAAACCAGAAGCCAATGGCTGACTTCTGGTCACTCCTGGGAGAATTGTGTTTACTCTCATTGTATATTCAGGAAGTTGTTAATCTGTCAGTTTTAACACATTTTTGGGGTACTGATTTTACCTTAACATTTGCCCTTATGAGACAAATACTGTTTTAATTGAATTATTATAAACTTTATTTTTTTTTTTAAGATTTTATTTATTTATTTGAGGGAGAGAGCACAAGAGAGAACAAGCATGAGCAGAGGGAAAGGGAAGAAGGAGATGGAGAAGCAGCCTCCAGAAGCAGGCTGAGCAGGGAGCCCCATGCAGGGCTCAATCCCAGGACCCCGGATCATGAACTGAGCCAAAGCAGACACTTAACCAACTGAGCCACGCAGGTGCCTCTAACCACTGTAAACTTTAAAAAATGTGCCAAAAACCTGTAAAAGAAAAAAGATCTTTGTTCCTTTTGTTTGAGAGATCTTTTTATTCACCCTAAAGAAAAAAAAATCTATACATTTTATCAAATTATATGGACATAAATAGAACCAAGGGGTTGGTTCCAAGACCTGAAATAAATGAATATTCTTATGACCAATCAGTTGAAAAAAGCTCCAGGCTATGAAATAGACGGTAAACAATTTTCCTATGTGCTTCTAATTTTAAATTAAAATTGAGGTCACACTGAACTAATAGAAGTCAAAATTCAATTTAGTTCCCTTGATATCAAACTGGGAAATATACACTTTGGCTTATCTTCTTTACACCTAATAAATGCTTTTCAGATAAAACAAAGACTGTAACACACAGAAACAAGTAGACAATATGGCAGGCATCATATAAAACTGTTTTCAAATGCAGGCAGGGTAGGTTGGTTTTGTACAGATTGATTTTACCTTTGCCCATATAGACATTTCTATTAGAGTCATAATTAAATGGAACCCTCATTTAGGCTTATTTCGACCATTACCTTAGTATGTGAAATTAAACAAATCACTCAAACTCTAATTTTTTTTGTTTCCTTGCTTTTGCAGTTGAGTGTAATTTATTTGCTCTGACCAACTCGTAAGTCCCCCAAATTAGATGATTTTCCAATGTTTTGTTTCTAGTTATAGCTAAAACTTTAAACTACGTCTCTTGAAATTTATGGTTTCTTTCTCAACAACAGGTTACAGTCTAGTTGTTCCTCAGATCAGTTTTTGTTCATGTTGGAATTATTTAAAGCACTATAGTAGTCTCTATTAAAATCTGGTCAAACATATTTGCAGCAAGAGTAGAGTCAAAGAACACAGATAACTAAACAATGTGTAAGTTAAAAAAAATTCATTTAACTTCTGGATGCAAGATTCTTTGTTGCACTAAAAGATTTGTATAACAAGGTTTCACTTAGTGTCCTATTAAAACTTATATTAGACTCTGCCTCCTAATAACATACCAATGGTGATATTCATAATATCACCGAGAGCAATGAGCAATGTTACACAATATTTAATATTGTACTTTCAGGTCTTAAATAGAGTCACTGTAGTTTCCAACTACCAAAATTGTTCAATGACTTTTGACTATGAAATAAAATTGATAATTGAAAAGAGATGAACATATATGAGAAGAGATATATATACATTTATACTTAATATTTCTAAGTTCCATTCCTTCTTCTTTAGTTTCAATGCCTTAAAATAAGCTTCCTTTACTTATTACCTGGATTACTGAAATGTCTATTTCCCTTTCTCTATCCAATCTTACTCCACATGCTATCAGAGTTATCTAATAGGCTTATTAGACTACCATTTTTCTGCTTTTCACCCTTCACCACTGCTTGGTAATTTTCAGAATAAAGGAAAAATACCTCAGTTCTACTTCTAAGTCACTTGGACTTAGCCTCTGCCCTTTTTTCAACCCCCAGGCTCCTCTGCTACTCTTATACAGCTAATTACAGGAACCCAGGACCTGAGATAGAGTTTTAAGTCTCGGTAAATTCTAATACACTGTTCCAAATCCTCACTCTAGAATCCTTTCTTGTCCTTCATTGGTACAACTAAGTTCACTCACACTTAAAACTTTGCTTAAGTATACTTTGCCTTTCAGTCTGAAGGCTGAGTCTGCATGGCAGCTAGGATGTTGTTATAAAAACATGTAAACCTAATCACATTATTTTTTTTTAAGTAGGGTCCACACCCAGTAGGGACTTGAACTCACCACCCTAGGATCAAAAGTCACATGCTCTACCAACTCAGACAGCCCGACGCGTCCCCCCAGCCCCCAGATCACATTATTAAAAAGAGTCCAGAGTCACCCTCTGAATTCTGGACAGCCTCCACTGGCCCCTACCTGAGCTTGTCCAGGCCAGGTCTCCAGCCTTACCTACCTGGCAACTTTGTTCTTCTTGCCCACTATGCCACCTGTCATTGTTGGGGGAAGGAAACCTGAACTCCTTCTCAGCTTTAACATACTCTCTTCCCCCTGTCTCAAGTGTTCTTCTCCCCACCTGTGCCTTTGTTCATCCCCAGATTCTTTATGATACTTCCTCAGAAAGTCATTCACCTCACCCGTTTTTAAGAAAACTTACCTCTCGTCCCCTCTCATAACGTATGTTGCTTTTCTTTCATAGTATTTATCAAAATTTATAATTATTTTTAGTTATTTACATGACTGTTTAATGTGTGTCTCTATATCCTCCATAAGTTCCATGAGGTCCACGACTACGCTGGTTTTGTTCATTACTCTAGACTTAGTGATGTACAGTGCGGGCTCAGAGATATTTGTTGAAGGAGCTAAAAGACTTTTACTAAGCATCACTGTTCTGGAGGATTCATGATTTTATTTGACTTTCTTTTTTTTTTTAATTTTTTTTAAAGATTTTATTTATTTATCTGACAGAGAGAGAGATCACAAGTAGGCAGAGAGGCAGGCAGAGGGAGAGGAGGAAGCAGGCTCCCCACGGAGCAGAGAGCCCGATGCGGGGCTCGATCCCAGGACCCTGAGACCATGACCTGAGCCGAAGGCAGAGGCCTAAACCACTGAGCCACCCAGGCGCCCCTTTATTTGACTTTCTAACAGCAAAGAATTATATAGTGCAGAATTGCCTATAGTGGGTTCTCACTAAATATTAGATAAATCAATGGGCAGTTTTCAAAGGTGAATAAAAAATCCTAATATCTAAACTATGCAGAATAGCATTAACCTTTGATTTCTAGAGATACTGAAGAACCTCGTATTGCTTTAGACTTCCATCCTAAAGAGAAATACAACCATGAAGTGACACACCACCCACATACCCCCTCTTCAGGAAAGATTTATTCCCCAATCCGGTGGGAGTGTTGCAAGAAGACCCTCCCTTGTGAATTCACTTTAGGGGGATCACATCTGCTAAAGGAAGCCACTGTTTCAGGTCCAACTTCTTTCCTGAGACATTCTGCATTAGGGTGTCTAAAGGTCCTACCCCTTTGCTCCACCTTGAGACAATGCTGAAAAGCCATCCCACCTCCAGAGCCCTCCATGGGGTCCACCAGAGGCTGGCACAAGGACAAAATTATCATTCACCTTCTCCCTCTACACACTCATGGTTTTTATCACTTCATTTTTTAAGGCATTGATCCTAAGAGCCAGTCTTAACATATATCCTGCATGCTGAACTCCATCTCAGGGTTTGTTTCACAGCAAACTCATCTGTGACAAGAAAAAACATTAGTGTTCTATGTGGATAAGAATGGTAGATAAAGAACATGTCAGTGTTGTGAAGATGTGTAGATTATAACTAAAGAACTTTTAAAGCTCTTAGCAGGGTACCAGAAGGTTGTTTCAAAGGCATTTTATCAATAACAAATCCGATTAATTTGAGGAGAGTGGATGTTTACAGATATGTTGATAATAATGCCCTGGTTTCTTTAATATTAAGCATTGTTGTCTGTATTTGCCTGAAGAGAACAAATACTTTTTGAAGATGGTTTTATGTCAAGGGAGGAAATAAAATAGAGAGTAAATATGCCATAATTGTACCACACCGCAGTGTGTGGTTTGTTTACATTTCCAGAAAATGAAAGGCCACCCTTATAAAGGCATAAATGTTGTGGGATAGAGATATAACTTGTTTCAGAGTAAGAAAGGATACCTTATACAAAAGAAAAAAAAAGGTATAAATGTTTATTATTATTATCCAGCTGACTTTGGGAGTTGTTTTTCAGCAAGCTAGCTAAGCTAAAATTTAACTTTTATTACTTTCTGTATTGTACCTTAATTATGCATATTTTGTAGTTAAGCAATTAAAATTAGGCACATACTCTTCTAAAGGAATATACACTCTTCCTCTGCAGCTCATTAGAAAATGTCTACCTGGGAAGAACAGGCTTCCCTTGAGGCAACTGGGCTGCTCAAACTTTATTGTGCACACAAATCACCCAAAGGATCTCATTAAAATGCAGACTCCAAGTTGGGGGTCTGTGGTGAGACCTGAGAGCCTGCATTTCTAACCAACACCCTGATCCTGCCGGTCTCTGGACCATAATCTGAGAAGCCAGGGTATAAAAAAATACAAGAACATGTGACTAGGAATCACATAGAAGGCAATATTTCTGATATACTGCTCAGTGGGGAAAAAGGGATATATGCCTTTTTTTGAAGGAAAAAATTACATATACACAACAAGCATATTTTTTTAAAAAGTCACTTAGCCACTTAACTGTAATTTATAAAATGCATATGCCAGAATCTAGTCAACCTTCATGAGTAGTGGGAAGCAAATGAAAACCACTTCTCTACTGTGAACCCCCAAATTTTATGTTTTTAGAAGTATGAATTATGTGGGGCAATGAATTACCTTCCATAATTTACTGTCACACTGCAGAAACTCTTTTCAGGATGAAATGTAGATATATATATATATATATATGTATGGGGTGTGTGTGTGTGTGTGTGTGTGTGTGTGTCTCAAATTTTGTATACCAAATGTTATAGGATGCAATGACAAATAAGTTGGTTGCTCACAAACTTCTTATTTCATGACTCTTTAGTAAAAATCTTATTTTTTCTATGCTCATGGAATAATCTATACAACACAGAGACTTTCTAAGAAGAAAGCTATACTTTCAGGTGTCTGTATATTAAAAACAAAGCCAAACAAGTCTTACACATGCATGCTGTAGAAGTCTAAAATAGATTGTTATGATAGTAGTAAAGAAAACAGGAACACCTAGAATTCGCTCCCTTCATTCCAAAGAAGTCCATATAGCTGTCCTAAGGTCCTGAGTACATGAAACAGCCAGGTACTGAAACGAAACACATCTCTAAGATTCTTTTCTACTTGGCCACAAAGAAAAACAGAACCAACATATATGAGAATTTACTGTGCTGCTTTATCCATTTGCTCATTCATTCCTTAAGGCAACCATGCCAAATAGGTCCCATTATGCCCATTCAACAAATCAAACGGAAACGTTAAGGAACTGCTCGTGGTTACAGAGCAAGAAGGTTCTGTTGTCCTTTGTAAAGAAATGGAAAAATCCTCTAAATAGTTCTCAACCCTGGAGAATGGAATCATTCTCCACAATGGAATCTCCTAGAGAGCTTTTCAAAATACTAATTCTTGGGGGCAGCTGAGTGGTTCAGTTGGTTAAGCCTTAAACTCGATCTCTGGGTGAGTCGTGAGTTCAGATTCTGCATGGGGTTCGACCTGGGTGTGGAGCTTACTTAAAAAATAATACTAATTCTTGGATCCAACCTTATTGGGATTCCAACATCAACAGCCTTGGTGTTTGACGTTCACATACAGAATGCAGAAGTTCCTCAGGTGATTCTAATGTGTGCCAAAACTGGGAACCAGTGTTCTGGAGCATATGGATAACTGTTTTCATCTACTCATTTCTTGGTATAAGCATTTCTCATTCATTTTTCATTTCACTAGGAAAGTAGACGCCATCAAATAGGCACTTCCTAAACTTGTCACCACTTTAACCTAGATCCTTAGCTCTATCCATTTCCTCTCCACTTTTTCTGTGACTGACACCAGAAATTGCTTTCATTCTCCCCCTCCCTTTGTCCCCTTCCTTTCCCTCTTCCCTCTCTCTCTCTCTCTCTCTCTCTCTCTCTCTCTCTTTCACCCCCTTCCCTCCCTCCCACCCCTCTTCTCTTTTTCTGTTTCCCCAAACTCTCTTCCCTTCTGGATAACATTGAGCTTTCAGATGTCAGTTCAACAGGAGGTGATTATACTTTGGACTCTCATTTCTTACCATGTGAACCTCCCTAATTCACAGTCACCTTATCTTTAAAATGAGGATAATAGAAATATTCATCTTACAGATCTGTGTAAATATGAAATGAAAGCAAGCTTGTAAAGGGATTGGCACACTGCCTGGCACATGTTGTCAATAAATATTAATCCACATGCTCCTGGGAAGCTATCAATGATCCTAGAATTGTTTTGGGTCAGTATCCTAAGTGCTCTCACCATGGCCTCTCCTGCTCCTGTCACTGTCCCCATTACACAGAATGACAAAGTCTTTTACCTTTTGGGTCATCTCCCACTTATATGGAAGCTCTTTGAGGGTCAGGACCATGTTCATTTTATTTAATATTGAATTCCTGACATCTGGCACAGAGATGAACCTGTAACAGCACCCATTAAACAGTAGTTCAGTAAAAGAGCAGGGGTTAGGGGCGCCTGGGTGGCTCAGTCGTTAAGCGTCTGCCTTCGGCTCAGGTCATGATCCCGGCGTCCTGGGATCGAGCCCCGCATCGGGCTCTCTGCTCTGCGGGAAGCCTGCTTCTCCCGCTACCATTCCCTCTGCTTGTGTTCCCTCTCTCGCTGTGTTTCTCTCTGTCAAATAAATAAAAATCTTTAAAAAAAAAAAAAAAGAGCAAGGGCTACAGAATTAAAAAGAAACTTTTCCAGCAGCAAGGGCTGTGCACTTTTCAAAGCAACATGCTGCTTACCAAAGGAATGATAACCATAGTGTGTGTGTGTGTGTGTGTGTGTGTGTAAATTAAACCATTCAGTAATAATCTTAAACGTTAGATTGTATTCTTAATTTGGGATGCTACTTTATGTTGTGCACATTTTAGCAAACGTAAAATCTAAATCATTTCAGCCAAGACACTCAATAGGCATATATAAGAAACAATGAAATTTTAATTTGAAGAAGAGAATTGTGATACATTTTGAAATACTGGTGTCATATCAGTAATTTCTACAGTGAACTACACTGCACACTGAGGGAAAGTTGCAGAATTCTACTAACGTTGCCTCCATAAAGACAGTTTCTAGTTTGTAATTCACCTTAAACATAAAGCAGATCCTTTTCCCTGGATTTTTTCTTACCCAAATCACCTTCAAGAATGTATCTCACAGGTTAGGGGCAAGATCCCTAAGCCTTTATAATTTGAGGGATAATGCCAACTATATTAGCTGGGTAAGAGTTTCAGACGAGAAACTATATATCCTGAAATACATACTGTGAAGGTGAAAGGTTTAAAAACCAGGCTGTTCGTCCTTTTTTAAAATGAAATACAGAGCAGGGCGCCTGGGTGGCTCAGTCGTTAAGCGTCTGCCTTCGGCTCAGGTCATGATCCCAGGGTCCTGGGATCAAGCTCCACATCGGGCTCCCTGCTCAGCAGGAGGCCTGCTTCTCCAGCTACCATTCTCTCTGCTTGTGTTCCCTCTCTCGCTGTGTTTCTCGCTGTCAAATAAATAAATAAAAAAAATCTTTAAAAAAATAAAAATAAAAATAAATAAAATAGAATGAAATACAGAGCAATGTGTACCTAACCAGTAAACGGATACTTTAAGAAAGAAAATAAGGTACATGTCTTTTGGAAAACCTTTGTATAGTTTGACCCAGTCCTCCTCCCTCTGGAAATTCACATTAAGAAATAATCTAAAACAACAAAAAAGCCAAATGCACCAAGAAGTTTACTGTGATATTTCTTAAAGTAGGGGAAAACTAGAAACTATACTCAAAATGTGGAAACAGTTTAGTATTATGACAGATCATATATAGCCCTTAAAATTATGTCTATATCATAAGCATTATGTTACTATATAGTGTGAAATAGCATATTTTAAATATACCTATCTCAATTATGTGCAAATGATATTTTTATACTGAGGAATAGATGAGAATATGGATAGCAAAAATTTATTAGAGTTGTATAACTGTGAGTAGTCATAAAAAATTCTGTAAAATAAACGTATTTGTTATAATAATCTATTTTTAAAGTTTCCCAAATATAAAAATTAGTCCCGGATGATTATTTTGAAAGAAATTGTTTGTAAATCTGGTCTCCAACAAAAATAAAAGTTATTTTAGCTTTTATAAACCATATTTTGTAAAATGAAACAATCACCTCTATATTTCATGTCTAAACCATAGACTTTGGCTAGAAAGGCTAATTTCAATATCAGTTCATTTAACTTTGTGAGTTATTCAGCCACAGTTTACACAGCATGAAAACTATTTTTATTTTTTTGATTTTGTGAAAATGAACAATATGTAAGATGCTAGGTAACAGGATTTTTACCTCTGTGAACACCATTGTTCACAGTCTTCTATCAAAATCATTATTATGCACTGGTCCTTTAACTGAATCATTTTCAAAAGAAGCCATTAATGGGGAAGAAAACTGAATTTAAAAATGGGCTCTGAAGGGTGCCTGGGTGGCTCAGTTGGTTAAATGGCTGACTTCTGCTTAGGTCATGATCTTGGGGTCCTGGGATAGAGCCTCTGCTTTGGGTTCTGCACTCAGCAAGACGTCTGCTTCTCCCTCTCCTACTTCTGCCTGTCCTCCTCCCCCCTTGGATCCTCCACTCATGCATTCTCTCTCTCTAATAAATAAACAAAATCTTAAAAAAAGAAAAAGCACAGGTTCTAAAACCAGATCACAGCTACTTATTAAACTGTGTGACCTTAGGCAAGTTACTTAACATCTCTGTGCTTCAAATTGCTCAATTGCTCATTTAGATTATTATTATGGGTAATAATAATACCTACCCAATAATTTATAGATAGGAAGCACTTAGAACAATAACAGGTACATAGTAAGCAACATAAATGTTCTTTAGTACAATCAACATTCCATTTTAATCAAAGCTAGGTTTTATACATTTTTTTTCTTGTCTAAAGTACTCTAAAGGGGCACCTGGGTTGCTTAGTTGGTTAAGTGTCTGCCTTTGGCTCAGGTCAGAACTCAAGGGCCTGTGATCCAGCCCCTGTGAAGCTCCCTCCTCAGCAGGGAATCTGTTCCTTCCTCTCCCAGACCCCTAGGGGCTCACTTGCTTGCAAGTCATGCACTCTCTGGAGCGCTCTCTCTCAAATAAACAAATAAAATCTTAATAAAAAATAAATAAATAAAGTACTTTACAAAGTCCATGGCAAAAAATAAATTTTATGTTATTTTCCTAAGAAAAAGCCCTAGACTTCTACAGATTTCAAAGTTGTCCTTAGGTTACTTCTCCAAGAATCAGATTCCTCATTAATCAAATTGGATAAATATCTACATCATAAATTTCAGACAGTATTTAATAAGACATAAAAAGCAGAAATCAATGCAATGTAATCAATCTATTGTTCCTTAAATTTTATATGGCCTAGCACATTATCTAATGAAGAACAGGTGGCTTGTAAATAATAATTTTTAAAAGGAGGTAAAATTGTGCAAAAACATAGGTTATCAAGGGGACATGAATTTGTTTTTCAAAAACCTCAAGAAGTCAAATGTCTTAAGTTGTCAGTTACTATCCCTTATATGTTAAATGTACTCTGATGCCAGAGTATGAATACCTTCCTATAAGAATATAAAAAATATCAATACAGTGATAGGACTGTGGTCATTATCTGATTTAAATCTATCTTCATCAAAGACAATTAACCCTCAAGATTCAATGGTCCTTGAAATCACTAGTGGTAATTTCCATAATCTGGCAACTCAAACTTTCAAGAACAATAGGGCCTTTAAGTGCTGATTTTCCATCATAAAAAATATCCATGCCTTTTTGTTACCTTCCAGAGAGTAGCCATTTCAACGGAAGCAGTGTATGTGACATCCAAGAAAATTGTGGAAATGTATCATTTTAGAGAAGGTAAAAACAGACACACCTCATGCAATACACAATCTAAAGGCATGGAGGTCAGAGATTGAGCCTTATTGACAAAAAAACACAGGCTGAAGCAAATCTTCACTCAGAAAGATGCCTACTTCAAAACTTTCCATAAGCAACTAAGAGGAAATGTGGAACATTTTTCAAAAAGTTGCTGAGGGAATAACGCTTCTCACTAAAGGACAATAATTTCTTGTAACACGGATATCTTATTACTACATCTGATCTTTTCATGGTAATATAGTACTCTCAAGTACTTTGTTTCTCCCAGACTCAAAAACTCCTAAAACAACAATATCCTCCGAAAGGTATAACTTGAACTTAAACAAAAAGATAACACAGAATATTAATCTTACTATTAAAAGCAACAACTTCTAAGTATAACTGCAAAGAAAATATATGAAACCACAAGGTAGCCTAATCTGCTTTCTCTGAATACAAATGAAGGGGAGAGCTTTTGCTGGTCTCTAGATTTGAATCAATCATCAGAGCAAAATCTACTAAAATTATTCTAAGGCTAGAGACAGCTACATAATTTGAAGATATGAGTGTCTGCAAACCAGCGTTATAAATGATTTTGTACATTTATATACCCAACAACTTCAAACAACTGAAGAAATTCCTAAATACTTGCAATGTGCTAAGCATCGTGGTATGTACTGTATATGTATTTTCTCATTTCAGTCTACAAGACTACATTATAAAATCTAGTATTCTACTCACATTTTATATGTAAGGGAACAGTCTCATAAAGCATACACATACACAGAGATGAGAACACAGAGTTGAAAGACTTACACAAGATCACCAAGCTGGCTAAAGATTCAAAGAGGATTCAAATCCAAGTAAGATAACCCAGAACTTCTAATTCTATCCACTATGCAATGCTGGTTTTTTCTGTGCTTACGATGCCTATAGTTAAAAATTCGGTATAAACAGTTTTAATTTAGGGATAAACTATTTAACTTTGGACACTAAATTATTTAAGATAACTGTCTGGCATGAATGTCAATAAAGAAAATGAATATGAGAGACATAGCAAAATACCTTGAGAGAAAATGACCTCTCTTCTATGGTTTAGTCCCCTCTGGATTAACATAGCCAAATGGTCACTTAAAATAACCAGTATAAATCACAATTTTACATACTTTTCTAAGAATAATATCCCTGTAAAGACTTTAAGGAAAGAACTTTCAAAAGTTAAAAAATGCCCAAGAAAGGTCACACTACTCCTACCTCTAAGAAATCAAAATACTGTTATTTTAAATGTGCAGCTCTGCATAAAAATGTCCTCATGTAGTGTATTATATGAAATACAAACCAGTATAAAGTCACCATAGAAAATGTTATTCAAATTTTGACTGCAAGATAGTTTTAGATCGGGCAAATGTCAGATTTCAGATGTGATATATATAATCCTAAATGCTAGCTGGTCTCCTTTCATTGTTCTTCTTGAATGAACTATCACGCTAATTGCATAGTTCTGTTCCCACACTGCCTTTGGCAAAGCAAACAGCAACATGCTCAGATTAAATGTCTATGCGGTTACCCAAGGAGATGAAATGACACAACTCTGATTCTTTTGCTTACTGTCTCCTTTGTCATCATCACTCTCAATCAAATCCTGCCAGGCTTTGAACATGTGATTATGGTCTTCAAAGCGACAACAGAGTCAAAGAAGCTGGCCTAATGATGCCTAACACAAAGAATTTGGATGAAGCCCCTGACATCCAGAGGCAGAAATACTCAGTAGTGAAGAAATTAGTGCCAATAAATCTGTGCACATCCACAAAATACACCTGTGCATACAGACGTGTGTGCAGACATAATTTTTAGGTATCAATGAAAAATCCATTTTGCAGTTGAAATATTCAAAATAAATTTAATTTGAGCAATAGGAACATGGGGCAGAAAGAATTCACAGGATGATAGTTTAGAAATCCAGTTCTGCTGTGAGAGAACGTAGCAACAAACAGTACCTAGAGTGATTCTTAATTCCTTAAACAGAACTTTCTCTTCTGTGCTTCCTTGAAGATGGAATTGAGTCTAAGGCAAACATTCATGAAATGCCTACCATGTGTGAAGCTCTCTGGTTCCTGCAATCCCCAAACCTCTGTAAAGGAGTAGGAATCACAGATCTCCCAAACTATTTCATTCTCAGATTTATTCAGCTTACTTCCACATAAACTTGAAGCCAGACTTCTCCCAGTATTTTCAGAGTCTTAATTCCTACCAAATGAATCTGGTGACTTCACCTTGAGTGTCTTTGAACATTTAAGACACAACATGTTCAAAATTAAGTCATATATTTCTCATATATTTCCCCATCTCTTCTTTCATCCTTAGGATTAAGCGCAAATGGCCCTTTGTTCACGTACTACATCTTGAGAAACAGAACCTATACATACCAAGCATTAGAAAATCACTTTTCCTCTCTCACAAGGCATATCCAGTTTCCAACTTCTATAGGCTCTTGTCTTCAGATTGCCTCTTCAGTGAGTCCTCCCTCATTTAATATTGACACAAATATGTCCATTCATGGCCTTATTACTTCTTACCAGGTTAAATGCAATGACTAAGTGTCTTCCTTGACCCCGTTATACCCTAATCATCTTCCACATGGCTGCCCTTTATGCCATTGTGGTTGCTACTGCTTTTTTTTTTTTTAAAGATTTTATTTATTTGACAGAAACACAGCAAGAGAGGGGACACAAGCAGAGGGAATGGTAGCGGGAGAAGCAGGCTTCCTGCCAAGCGGGCAGCCCTATATGGGGCTCGATCACAGGACCCTGGGATCATGACCTGAGCCAAAGGCAGACGCTTAACGACTGAGCTACCCAGGTGCCCCTTGCTACTGCTTTTTAAGGTAAAACTAAGTCATATTACTTGCTAAAAATCTGTGGAGAGTTTCCTACATCATTCTAGAATGCTTATAGTTCAATTTTTGGCATATAATCTAAAGCCCCATATCATAAGAGCCCCACCTTTTCTTTAGCCATCTCCTATGCCTCTTTCCTGCTCTCTGGACACCCAACATCCATGCACTTTCCAGTAGTTTTCTCATTTATAGTCCTCCAAAGGCCGACTTATTACACATGCTGGTTCCTCTGCCTGAAATACACTCTCCCCATCCAACACTACTAGTGCTTTTATAAACACTCGCTCAAACATCATTTCTTCTAAAAAGTCTTCCTGTCTTGGGGCACTTGGGCACCTCAGTCTATTAAGTGTCTGACTCTCAAGGTTGTGAGATGGAGCTCCTCGCTTAGCAGAGTCTGCAGGAGATATTCTCTCTCTCTCTCTCTCTTCCCACTTGCGCATGTGCCCTCTCTTTTTCTCTCTCAAATAAATAAATAAATAAGTACGTAAGTAAGTAAGTAAAATCTTTTAAAAAACTCAAAGCCTGGGTGGCTCAGTGAGTTAAAGCTTTGGCTCCAGTCATGATCCCAGGGTCCCGGGATTGAGCCCCACATCAGGCTCTCTGCTCAACAGG
Organism: Procyon lotor; assembly: GCA_028646535.1. Taxonomy (NCBI): domain Eukaryota; kingdom Metazoa; phylum Chordata; class Mammalia; order Carnivora; family Procyonidae; genus Procyon; species Procyon lotor. The sequence continues at coordinate 77,715,213 of CM053609.1, forward strand.
GAGCCTGCTTCCCCCTCTCTTCCTCTGCCTGCCTCTCTGCCTACTTGTGATCTCTGTCTCTTTGTCAAATAAATAAACAAAATCTTAAAAAAAAAAACCCAAAGCCTTCCTGTCTTGTGCTAACATCAATCTTTTTCTCTATTTCTTTTATTGCAACATATCTCATAAAATCACAGCAACCTGGGTGGCTCAGATGGTTAAGTGTCTGACTTCGGCTCGTGTCCTGATCTCCAGGTTCTGAGACTGAGAACCCTGTCGGGCTCCCAGCTCAGTGGAGAGTCTGCTTCTCACTCTCCTCCCCCTGCTTGTGCTCTGTCTCTGTCTCTATATCTGTATCTCTCTCAAATGAGTAGTCTTTAAAAAAAAAATAAAGTATACTATCAAACATTTCTTGAGTGAACAAATTTTGCAATTTTTTTTTTTTACTTTTCTCTCTCTCCTACTGTAACTCCTCAAGGCAAGATACTCATTTCATTATTCCTAATGAATGAACCAAGCAGGCATTCAAATTTTTTTTGTTTTATTCATTCAACTAAGAAATTACAAAAGTAGATGAAGGCACCTATATATGTGCATGCATCTAATGCAAATTAAATATGTCTAATCTTGATATACTTGAAGTCAAACCAAGAACTCCATGGTATAATCACGGATACAGATCACTACCTTGATGCCTATATTACCACACTGGTGCAAAGAATAAAATAGGTCCCTTTGTCAAGTATATATAAGTCTGATTCCAAAGCATGATTGATTGCTTCCTTACCCACGTTATCAATTCTGCCCACTCTGGGAGTATAATCCCTGAGTCAGTGAATGCTTCTAAAGATGTCTCACCATTTCTACTTACTTAATTCTAAGGACAAATGAGACTATAAAAGGTAAATTAATGAAAATACTATAATGAGGGGTCAAGCATTAGAGGAAAAGGGAAGTGAGAGAGAAACTCCAAAGGAGGAAAGTGATACCAAAAGGAAGCAGTATTTTAATAGAGAGCTGAATGATGACTAAGAGTTCAAAAGTCCAGATCACACTTAATAAGAGATCAATGGAAAAATTGACGAGCAGCTGGCTGTCTTCTAACTAGTTATTTGTCATCATAAGAATTTAATCCTCCTGTACATCAATTTGGGTTGGCATTATAACCCCATAAACCTGATATGAAATAATTAGAAAGTTTTAATATCATACTTCATTCCCACGTAACAATTTTAGCTAAGCTTCTCAGACACCTAACATAAAATGCCACTACAGAACTACTGTATACAAATTCACTTACCTGTCCCTTAGTCTAACTTTCCTGAAAGAGAAAAGGAGAGGCAAAGATAGGAGAAAAGGGAGAATAGAAGAGAGAAAAGAATCAGTAGCATTTGTACATGAGAATAAAAGCTAGAAGCCAAGGAAGGGGTTAAGAGTGGGGGAAGAGTGCCATAGTGTTTAATTACCTCATTCCAGGTGGGACAAGGAAGTAGGATAAAATGTGAATTGGGCTAAAATCAGAAGGGGAAAGGCTCCTCTCCCAAGAGGAACTTGTTCTCACAGATTTGGACTACTTTGTTTATAAAGAGAGAATAGACTCTGGAGGCAGACTGCCTAGATTCAAACCCTGGATCGGCCATTTACTATCTTGGCAGCCTTGGGCACTTTTTATATTTCTCCCTATTTTGGTCTCCTTGCCAGTAAAATGGGGATTATTGTAATACTTACCTCGCTGGATTGTTATGAGAATTAAATAAATCAATATCCTCAAGACAAAGAGAACAGCCCTGGTACTTACTGAGCACCATACAACTATGTGTGTTAAATAAACATGTACGCATTTTAAGATAACAAAATGAGCTCAAAAACATGACTTTCCAGCAGACCAAAAATAATCAAGAACCTTCATCCAGCAGCCATTCCACAGGAGGACTTGGAGATTCAGTTCCCATTCATTATCCATCAGATATATCTGAATCAAAAATCAACATCTTTAGGGCATCTGGGGGGCTCAGTGGGTTAAAGCCTCTGCCTTCAGCTCAGGTCATGATCTCACCATCCTGGGATAGAGCCCTGCATTGGGCTCTCTGCTCAGCGGGGAGCCTGCTTCCCCCTCTCTCTCCGCCTGCCTCTCTGCCTACTTGTGATCTCTCTCTCTCTAATAAGTAAATAAAATCTTTTAAAAAAATAAATATCTTCTCAAACTCACACACACAGCTAGGCAAGAAACAACTTCATATCCTTCGATCCAGTGTCCCTCCCCCTCATCCCCCCTGTCATGAGAAGAAGGCTTAGAGCCCTCACAGCTCCTGAATATCTACATTATACCATAAACACTGTAAGTTCCATACTCTCACCTCTATTAACTAAAAAAAAAAAAAAAGTTAACTTTGTAACTCTAACAATGCAAAGATTTCTATGTGGAGGGGATTGCTTGCATATTGATTGGAATTACTATTTAACAATATTTTTAAAAATACAGTAACGATTTCTTTTGTAATTTCTTTTTGTGATTTCTTCAGACTCTTGAGACAGATTGGGTTCAAACCCTACCTGGTGTTTACTAGTTATGGAACTCGGACTTAACCTGTCTTTGCCTCATTTTCTCATATATAAAATGAGGATATAGGGAGCCTGGGTGGCTCAGTTGGTTAAGCAACTGCCTTTGGCCCAGGTCATGATCCTGGAGTCACGGGATAGAGTCCCGCACCGGGCTCCCAGCTCTACAGGGAGTCTGCTTCTCTCTCTGACCTTCGCTCCTCTCATGCCCTCACTTTCTCTCTCTCTCTCTCTCTCTCTCTCTCAAATAAATAAATAAAATCTTTAAAAAAAATAAAATAAAATAAAATGAGGATATCAACAACATATGTGTGTATATAAAGCACTTGGAATATTACGTATATATAGGACTTGGAAGATTACCTGGCAAATAGCAAGTGCTAGGTGAGTTTTGTTATTAACCTGATTGTTATTCTGGATAAAGCACAATGACTATACTTCTTCCCTTTGCTGATGAGAAATATTCTACTTGTTAAAAAATAAACAACCAAATATATAATGGATTCTGTGCATGTTCATTTATTTTAAATTCTGTTCATGAAGCAAAAGAAAAAAAAGGAAAATATTTTAAAGTACTACATTATACCATTTTTAATAAAATGTCTATCGAGCTGAAAGATATTTAATGAGCAGAGTATTTTAGCATCTCTGGTACTTCTTGTCAATCATTAAAAACGATGCAGAAATTACTAACATTCACCATTTTTGTACATGCATATGCAAATCACTGATTTCTCTAAGCCCGTCAGGTTTGCTGTAGGGAAGCTAATGATGTAAATATGAAATGGCAATTTCTTCCCAATAATTCCTCAATATTCATCTCTCAAAAGTAGTTTAATATGCAAGGGAATAGCATCCCAGTTATTGGAATATAGCCTTGCATCTTTTTATCACCAGCCATTCAAAATATGGAAAGTAAGCAGGTACCAACTGTTAACAATACTTGATGGAAACTCTTAATCTCTCCTTAAAATCTCTGCCGTACACCTAAAAATATCAAGAAGTCATAATTTGACAGTTTTTTATATAATGATCTTTTACTAGAATAACAAAAATGTTACTTTTTTTGTTTTACTCAAAAAGAAAATCCTGTGCTAAAATAAAAATGGAATGGTTGATTCTCCATTCCTCTTTATTTAAACAGAAAAAAAATGTGAGGGAAACTGATTAAATGGGTCTTTTTTTTTTTTTAAATGCAGTAATCACTAAAAGCTTATTACCAAGCACTCTCCTTGTTGGGTATAATTTACATAGTGAAAAGGAGGAAATGAGCCATTAAAAGGTCATTCAGTAGATCAGAGTATAGAGCAGGTGAGTTTTCTCACGGCTAATTTTAAATTACTTTATTAGAGCATCTATATACATGTAATGAGAATTATAAAGATATGCTTTTATATGAAAACAATCGTTTAGTCTATATTTTGGTATCTGGCTGTGGTAGAGAGAATAAAGTCCCCCCAAAGATGTCTACATCCTAACACCTGAAACCTATGAATATGTTAGTTTATGTACCAAAAAGGACTTTGCCGATGTCATCAGTGTGAAGATTATCCTGGATTATCGTCCAATGGAAGGATCCCATAGAGTCACAAGGATTCCTAAGAGTTAGGCAGGAGTATCAGAGGAGGAGAAAGATTTGAAGATGCTGCTATTCCCCCTCTGAAGAGGGAGGGAGGAAGGAACCTTAACACAAAGAATGAGGGCAGCCTAAGAAGCTGAGGTGAGGAGGGGAAGGAAGGACACAGACTCTTCCCTAGGGGTCCCAGAAAGAACACAACCCCACAGATAACACTGATTTTAACCCTGTAAAATCCATTTCACTTTTTGACCTCCAGAACTGTAAAATAGCAAATATGAGCTGCTTTAAGCCACTAAGTTTATAGTCATTTGTTCTAGCAGTAATAGGAAAGTAATGCGCTGTTTTTACAAAAATAACGTAGCCTGCATCTTCACAAGTTCCTTACAGCTCTCCTTACAGCTATTTTCTTAGAACTATTTCATTCTTGAAAAACTATTTTTGCCTCTTTCCTATCTGCAAGAGTTTCTGCATCATCTTCTTCATTTTTCTCCCACAAGTGAAAATTTTAAACAGAAAAAAATTGCTTTTGAGGACTTAATTTTTTATTTTAAAGACTGTTATTTATTTATTTGACAGAGAGAGCAAGAGAGGGAACACAAGCAGGAGGAGTGGGGAGAGGGAGAAGCAGGCTCCCCACTGAGCAGGGAGCCCGATGCAGGGCTGGATCCCAGGACCCTGGGATCATGACCTGAGCGGAAGGCAGACACTTAACGAATGAGCCACCCAGGCACCCCTTGAGGACTTAATTTAAGGTAGAGATGTCTGTTTTATTATTACACATTTAAGTTCTCATAAATCTAGCACCAGTGTTAACAAAAAAGTCTTCACTGATCAAAACAAGATTCAATCAAAATGTAATTGCCAATTGTTTCAAAAAAGATAAACATACAACAAAAAAGGCGAAACATTTCCTCAGTTTTATCATCTTTTTTTAAAGATTTTATTTTTAGTTATTTGAGAGGGAAAAAGAGATAAGGAATCTGGAGGGGGGCAGAGGGAGAGGAAGAAGCAGACTCCTCACTGAGCAGGGAGAGGATGTGGAGCTGGATCCAAGGACCCTGAGATCATGACATCTGAGCCCAAGTCAGATGCTTACCCAACTGAACCACACAGGCGCCCCCAGTTTTATCATCTTGAATGTAAAAACTTTCATTTCTGAAAGTCAATGTTAAATACCAAGATATAAACACACATAATATAACAATATTTTTTACGTGCTAAAAATGAACTGAGGATAGAATATCAAGCTAGTTTTCTTAAAACATACTTCAGGAATCTATATATTCAGTTTTTAAGCTTTTTATGTATATAAAACCAGCTTTAAGCTTTATATGCATATATATACATATATGCAAATACATACGTGTATGTGTGCCTGTGTGTGTATGTGTATGTATGTATATATCAATATATATATATATATATTTAATTTAACATTTGGGTGAACTTGGGAGTTTATCCTATTATATTTATTATAATATTTATCCTAAGTTTGGTATCATATGAGTAAAATGGGGATAACAACAGTGCACTATTCATCAAAGTATGTAACATACATGTATTCTTATAAAGTACCTGTCCTACCATAAGAGCAATTTCAATTATTTTAAATTATTATTATACATGGTTTTCTGTCTTACAGCTCTTACCACAAAGCCTGGCACATGTTCAGTAAGTAGGTGATAGTTTGATTTCAGGACTGAATTCACATGACAGAGAAATTTTATTTAAATGAAACTGTTCAGGGGGTCCTGGGTGGCTCAGTCAGTTAAACACCTGACTTGGGCTCAGGTTATGATCCCAGGGTTCTGGGATAGAGTCACACACTGGGCTTCCCCACTCAGTGGGGAGTCCGCTTCTCCATCTTCCCTCTGCCGGTCCTCCTGTTCTCTCTCAGGCTCTCTCAAATAAATAAATCAGAAAAATAAAATAAAATAAAATTGCTCATGAATCCGAAATTCAAAGCTCCAAATCTACTAGTTCCCTAGGTCCACATTTTTCAGTATGTATACAGCTGATGAATAATGTTTGAATTCCATGCTTCCATTGGACTAAGTTTAACTCAGCTATTTAGGAGCACTCTCCTGCACTGCAATTTATGTGGATATCTAAATCAGAGGTGGTTCACTAATGAAACACATTGCTGCCCTCTCACAGGGAGTTTGGTTGCTGATGGAAAATGTTGTTTGGATGAATCTCTAGCTCTAGCATTACATATAGTGTTTCAATATCTCAAATGAACATATGTTTCATCCATTTGCCAAAATGCATGCCATTCATAAGCTAGGAAGGTTAAAAAGTCTATTTTTACCTGTGTAAGTGTATTTTGAGTCTGAACATTTTAAAGCCTCACATTATAAAATCTGTCTCAAAGGTTTCTTATTAATTTCAGTTCATTATATTAGATGATCAATAGTAACATGTGGCCTTTTTCATGAGATTATTTGTTTTATTGCACTGCTTGCATCTTTTTAATGCCATCTTTGGGATGGCTTTTCCTTATAATAGTACAAAATAACATCAGATACAAACTAATAAGGTAAAAAAAGAAATCACAATTTCTTTCAAATCCACTTCACCATCTGACTTAGGGAGTGGATATAGTAAGAAATCTCATCTTGGATAAGTAAAAATGAACTGCAGAAATAAACTTTAGCCTTTTATAAGCACTGCAGACAATATGATCTCCTTTTGTGGACAAAAGTAGTCATATTACCCATTTTGACAATTATACTATTCTATGCAGAGAATAATATTGGTGTGAGAGAGTGGCTTGCCTCTTTTCTACTACCATAAAATAACACAGAAATTTAATATCCACATGTCCCAAATACATCTTTTATAGATGTTTTAAAAGTTCTGGAACACTAAACATGAAATATAATGAAACAGAGAATCAACTGTACGCACTGTAGCATCTTTGTCATCCTTCTATTTTCTCTTCAACTCTTTGAAGTAATCATGATTAACAGACATGCATATTTAAAAGCCTAGAAAATAATACACAAGGACTACCATGTCAGATTGTGTCCTCAAATACCCACTCACATACACACAATTTCAAAGTATGTTTCATATAAATCCTCTGAATCTCTGCCTATGTCATGATGTGCTATTTCACACTGTCAAGAGACATGAATACAGATTGTAGAGTTAGACTTTTCGGCTTCTAATCTGGGCTTTGGCACTTATTAGCTATATAACTTTTCACAAACTATACAATCTGTCTGAGACTCAGCTTCTTCCTCTGAATTCTGGGATACTACTAAAAAAGTATTTTGAAAAATTATGAAATAAAGTTTCTACCACATAGTTCATTTTATAATAGATGTTATTGTGATGGGCATGATTATAAACTTCTTTGTCTTTTCAATATGAGTATATATTCTTTGAGGACAAAGATCATTCAAATAATTCTTAGAATGTTTTCCTGAATGTCTAGAAAGTAACATACTATGTATAATAATTATTTTCACGATGAATAATTGTAACCAAAAATAAATAGAGAACAATTAAGTACTAGACCATAAGGCATTGAAAAACAAGTACGAGAAAAGCTCAAAGGATAGGATCTGAGTGTGCTGGTGTAGTCAGGGAAAGATCAATGGTCGATAGGACCAGAATTGGAAAGTGGAAGCTTTTCCAGATAGAATAAGACTAGATAAGTAAAATTACACAATGGTCTCCACAGAAAATATTTCAGAAATATATTTCAACCTAAATGAAGTTTTCATATAATAGGCTACCCAGGGGCACCTGGGTGGCTCAGTGGGTTAAAGCCTCTGCCTTTGGCTCAGGTTATGATCTCAAGGTCCTAGGATCTCAAGGTCCTGGGATCGAACCCCACATCGGGCTCTCTGCTCAGGAGGGAGCCTGCTTCCGCCTCTCTCTCTCTCTGCCTACTTGTGATATCTCTCTCTGTCAAATAAATAAATAAAATCTTAAAAAAAAATAGGCTACCTAATTTTCTGCTTTTTTCATGTGTGTTCAGTACTTCTTTACTAAACTTCTTTAAACCATTCTTTGGAATGCAAACAGAAAGGAAGGAAATATAATGTATTTTAACGTAAAATTATACCAGTAACAACTGTCGTATCTAGAGCCACCAAATTAACAGTAATGGGTTATCTATGTCTTCCAACCTCATGTCTTATTAAGAACACTTATTTCTTTAGAAATATTAATACATAGAAAATTCCTAAAACCAATTCCATAAAATATTTGTATATTCACTGGATTACTTAATCATTATTTCCATAGTCCTAGTGATCCAGAGTAACTTTCACCAAAAAGAGCTATGTGGTAGTTTGTTCTTCTTAAGGAATAAGGGGGGAAATGGTTAACATAGGAAGAACTTTCCTATTGTCTGTTATCCCGAGACTTTAATGAACAGTACCTATGACAACCTTAGGGTTCATTCATAAATCCATCCATTAATCTATCCAGTCCCTAATAAAATAACTGTTGTGTCAGGCAAACTACAAAGTGCTCTATGTAGCGTAAATAGTGAATAAGTTGGAGCAGTCCTTATCCTTCTAGGTCACCCAATTTAGTGGGGAAGATACATATCAAACAAATTATTTCACAGATAAATACAGAATAATAAATCATAAAAACCACTCAGAGATAAGATATACTAACCTATAGGCTTAACAGTGGACTTAAATTTAAATCAAGTAGCTGGTCATGGAGGGCTATTCTCTTTTTAATCTGAGAGCTGAAAAATCAGAATAAATTAAGCAGAGAGGACTGGGAGGAGGAAGGGAAATGTGATGGTTAATTTTATGTGTAAATGTGACCAGGTGGCCAGTTATTTGGTAAAACACTGTTGGGTATTTCTGTGAAATTAACATTTATTTTTTTTTAAGATTTTTATTTATTTATTTATTTATTTGACAGAGAGAGAGAGAGGGAAGAGGCTCCCTGACAAGCAGAGAGCCCGATGCGGGGCTTGATCCCAGGACCGTGAGATTATGACCTGAACCGAAGGCAGAGGCTTTAACCCACTGAGCCACCCAGGCGCTCCTGAAATTAACATTTAAATTGATAAAATGAGTAAAGCTGCTAGTTCATTCTAATATTGGTGGGTCATATCTAATCAGTTGAAGGCCTAACTAAAACAAAAGGCTCCCCAAATAAGAGCAAACTCCTCCTGTCTGACTGTCTCTCTGCTGGGACATCAGTTTTATCTTGCCTTCAGATACAAACTGAAACACTGGTTGCTTCTGGGTCTCAAGGCTCCTGGCCCAAAGACTGGAAGTATACCATCTGCTCTCCCAAGTCTCCAGCTTACCAACTGCAGATCTTGGGACTTGTGAGCCTCCATAATCACATGAGCCAACTTCTTATAATAAGTCTCTTACACTATATAGATATATAGACATAGATACAGATATAGATATAGCTAGATATAGATGATATAGATATATAGATATAGATATAGATAGACACAGATATAGATCCAGACATCCTACTGGTACTGCTTCTCTAAAGAACCCTAACTATAACACAGGGAAGAAAATGTAAGAGCAAGAGATAAGCACGTACAGTGACTGTGAAGCAAGAAAGAGTTAATGCTTTTACCGGATAAAATAAAAACAATTATGTCTCCACCACAATGCATAGAGAAAGAAGGAATTCAAGATGAGGCTAGAGGTAGGCACATCTTAAATGTGTAAGAATGAGAGTTTCAAATTTATCTTCATAATGAAAAACTACAGGATGATTTTTAGACTAAAGAAGTGATATCATCTGATTTATGTTTTCAAAAATCATGCAGGCTTTATGTATGGATGTGTGTATGGAGGTGTATGAAGTAGGGAGGAGATTCTTCACAGAGGTCAGGGGAGATCAGTTAAGAAACCAGGGCATTTACACTGACAAAATATAAAAATGGCATGGATCGGTGTGATGCCAATAGTAGAGCTGAGGCCTATTTCACAAGCCTGATCCACAACAAAGGTGAGAGACTGGTTACAGGGGCATAAAGGAGAGGCCATGTCAAACGTATGACTTCCAGGTGGATGATATGAACAAACGTATAGACACACGTGACCTTTAATGAGAGGGGGAAGGTTGAGGAAAAAGATTTAGGCAAAGATCAAGAGTCCAACTTCTGACATATTAATTTTGATGCTTTTAAGCAACCTAAGTGGAAATGTGAATGAAGCAATTACCCATATTGGTCTGGAGCCCAGAACAAAGATCTGATATGGAGTACAAGTTTCAAAGTCATTAGACAGAGATGGTATTTAATGCCTGCGGCAACAGAGTGCATAGTGAGGAGAAAAGAGAGGGACAAGGACGGAACTCTGAGAATCTGTAATATCTTGCAATTAATAAGAGGAAGAAATAGCTCACGATAGAGAGAAACATTATCTATGAAAGATTTTTCTTTTGTTACAAAGTATTCTTTTCCTTTCCAATAAAGTACTATTAGGACATCTCACATTCTTTTGGAATAAGGAAAGTTATTTACAAAAAGCTTAAATATGGCTGATATTCTTCTCATCTATTATTCCTGAGAACAAAAGTTCTATTAGACATAATAAATTATTCACAGAGAAACCTGAACTTCTATTATATATACATAACAACCAATAAAAGTATCAGATGACACATAAATGTTATTAAATTATATATAAAGAAGACTAACTCCAATGGTGGGAAATTTACTGAGTAATTTTCCTTTATCTTCAAATATTAATTTATTCAACATTTATAATATATATATGTTCTTAAGTAGAATTAGACTTTGATCTATAAGTGTAAAGTTTATAAAGATGACATTAAAATTGTTTCAAATTCAAATAATTACTTTTTTTTAATTATTTATTTGACACAGAGAGACAGAGAGAGTTGACAAGTAGGTAGAGAGGCAGGCAGAGAGAGGGGGAAAGCAGGCTCCCTGATGAGGAGAGACCCCTATGTGGGGCTCGATCCCAGAATCCTGAGATTATGACCTGAGCTGAAGGCAGAGGCTTTAACCCACTGAGCCACCCAGGTGTCCCATCAAATAATTACTTCTTGAGGGAAAACAAGTCCTGTCAAATACCAACAAAACAAGAAAATGGTGGTTGGGTAAGAAAATAATATCTTATAATTTTTTAATAACTTTAAAAATTGCAAAGATCTTTCTGATAATCATACACACACATACACACACACACACACACACACACACACTTCTCCAGAAATTGACAATTGATAGTGGAAAGAAAATATATCACTTTTAATTTTTTCAAAAAAGTTAAAATGAATAAGGACTATCACTCAAACTCAGAAATAAGGATCTCAAAAATCCCTGAAGAGTTGGAAGGTGTGGCCAACAAATTACCACACCACAGAGAGTAGCTCAAAGTCTAAGCCAGATTCAGGCTGAGAAGAAAGAGGTATTGTCTGATAGACCTTCTTCTCTCCATTTTCATCTCCCTAACTTGTAATAATCAATTCATGGAGGTACAGGTGGTAATGAGTACTATACTGGCAGATTCTTACTGTCTAGTGAATCGTAGATGGACCCCCCCAAAAAAATTTTTTTTCTTGCCACAAGAACTGAAATTGCAGTTAAGGTTTTTTAGAATAAAAACAGAATTCATTTTCTATAGAACATAAAAAACATAAATAAAAGTAGTTAACAAATTTGCCAGGAAAACAAAATTCATTTATCATGGTGAATACTGTGAAAACAATAGTTTTTTGCTGAGATTTGCTGAGATCTACAAAGGACTGCCTGAGCTCCATGCCATTTTATCTCTGTCTTACCTAGCTGAACTGAAATGATATACTGGAGGAATGTGTACAATGTCTCAGGTACTTGAGAGGTTAGGTAAATGGTTAATTACCAGGAGTACAGAATTAGATGGTTATTTCTGGAAACTACCCATTCATTTGAGAAAGACAATGGGAAGATGACATTAATTTTTTTACTGAGTTTGGCAGAAAACTGCCTCTATCCAAATGTCCACTTCCTAATTCCCAGAAAATGTGACTGTACCAGGTTGCATGTCAAAAAGAAATTACGGGGCGCCTGGGTGGCTCAGTGGGTTGAAGCCTCTGCCTTCAGCTCAGGTCAGGATCTCAGGGTCCTGGGATTGAGCCCCGCATTGGGATCTCTGCTCAGCGGGGAGCCTGCTTCCCACCCACCCCCCACCCCCCCGCCTGCCTCTCTGCCTACTTGTGATCTCTCTGTCAAATAAATAAATAAAATCTTTAAAAAAAATTACAGTTGCAGATATAATTAAGGTTGCTAATTAGATTATCTTAAGAGAATATCCTGGATTATCAGGGTTGGACCAATGTAATCAGAGGGATGCAACTATGAAAGAAAGGAACAGAGAGATTCAACAATACTAGCTTTAGAAATGAAAAAATGGGCCATGAGCCAAGATACAAGGGCAGCCTCCAGAAGGTGGGAAGGACAAGGAAGTGGACAAGGAAGAGCCTCCAGAAATCAACCCAGCTCTGCTGACCCCTGGATTTTAGCCCAGTGAGACCCATATCAGACTTTTGACCTCAGATCTATAATAAAAACTGTATTGCTTTGAAGTACTAAGTTTCTGGTTACTTGTTACAACATCAGTAGAAAACTAATACAGTCATCAGTTTAAAGTGAAATGTGAATGCCGAAGAGCCTCCTTGTCAGTAAATGAAAACAATCTCATTTCCTACAGAAGGTAAAAGAATCCTGAGGATCATGTCCAGAACTTAATTATAAAGTTAGGGGCTCTGGACATAGTTGAATTCATCTGAAAAGTCTGCTACATCAAAATAAAGGGCTTAATTGGGAAGGTGTGGAGCCCTGGAAACTCAGGAAATGAACATCGTGTTTGATACACTCAACAGTCTCGATCATCAGGATCCCCTGGACACTCTGTGCCTGTGGAAGTGGTACACTCCTTCCTGTCCAAGGCTAGTGCTTCCTGCTTCCTCCTTGAAGACAATTCAGATGACAGTTCTCTGCAAAAGGACAGAAGCCCCCCCTCAGAATTTACCACCATGTCCTCTCCTGCCTAACAGGCCAATAACTAGGAGTAAGTCAAAACTGGCTAGGGACATGCCGAGCCTACAAAGGGAGGAAAGGGACAATCAGTGGCTGACAAGAGCGACAGAACCTAGTGAACATTGCCCACAAAGTCAGTAGAGTAACTTTGAGACTGAGTCTGGGGATGCTGAGTCAACAGGGAATGGAACATAAAGTTGGATAAGCAGAAACAGTATAGGGCAAACAGTAGGCAACGACCATGCTGACTCAGCTATAAGTTTTTCATCCTCTGCCATAATATATTCTGAAAGTATCTGAACTTACTGAACACTGTGTAAAATATTACGTTAATCCATTATATCAATAACATTCTATTAAGTGAGCCAGATAAGCAAAAATTGGCAACTACTTTACAGGCCTTGGTAAGATACATGTGATCAGAGGATAGAAAACAAACACCAGGGGTGCCTGGGTGGCTCAGTGGGTTATAGCTTCTGCCTTCAGCTCAGGTCATGATCTCAGAGTCCTAGGATCGAGCCCCACGTCGGGCTCTCTGCTCGGCAGGGAACCTGCTTTCCCCCATCTCTCTGCCTGCCTCTCTGCCTACTTGTGATCTCTCTCTCTCTGTCAAATAAAAAAAAAATCTTTAAAAAAAGAAAACAAACACCTTATCAGTGAAAGTTTTAGGGGTCTAAGGCCTCACTAATGCAAGGACAACTCTTCCAAAGAACAACTTATTGTATCTCACACTGCTTATCAATAAAAAGGAAGCAAAATCCCTAATGGGACTCTTGATTCAGGAGGGACATATCCCCGGCTGGAAATACTACTCTCACCCACTTACCATATGCCACAGAAGGATGCTGGCTTGGAATACAGGCTAAATCAAAGACTTTACAGAGGAACAGGTTGCACTGAAAAAATACTGAAGCTTGGGCCATATAACCCTACAAATTCCATATTAAAAGTATTTTTGGTGGGAGCAGTCACCATGTAGACTTCATGGTGAGCCCCAAAAAGAGAATCACAACGTAGACACTTAAGGTTTTGAGCAAGCCCATGCCATTTGCAATAAGAATTAGAAATCATTTGAAAATTAGTTTATGATGTACTATTGGGCCTTATTTAGGCAGAATGCCTGACCATACGCTAATAAGAGACTTTATAACCAAAAATGTCTATTATAAGCTAGATTTTGTCAGTTAAGTCATACAAGATCAAGCAGGTCCAGCAGCAATCCATTATTAGGTGAAAATGGTCCATCTGAGACTTAGCACCTGAGTAGACGGAGAATGCACAAGTTAAGTTAGACCCCGGCATCTACTGCATCTACTCTGGATAAAAAGCACTGGCTCATTACCCTCAACTCATACCCATGACTTCATGGATAGTCCCATATAATCACCAAGTCCAATCATGTTCCATGGGTGGGTTGGCTTGGTATGCGGCACAAACTAAAAGGTACTGCAACTGCCTTGAAGCTCCACTAAGAGATGCCTTCAAAGCCATAGGAAAAAAAAAAAAGGAAATCCACTCAACAGGCACAGCTTCAGTAATCATACACTTTGTGTAGAAAGAAAGGAGGCTGGAGAATACACACACAGAAACACACGCACTCATGTGCACACACTTCGACAGTAGTACATACGCTGGATAGGTAGTTGGATGGAGGCCTGGAAAGAAAAAATAACAGAAAGCAGCAACAATAACTAAGGGGAAGATACATGCAAATATACCTATGTGAGTGGGCAAAAAATCCACAGATCTTTAAAAAAATAAGATTTTATTTATTTGAGAGAGAGTGAAAGCAAGAGATATCACAGAGGAGCAGGGAGAAGCGGATTTGCCGCTCAGTGGAGAGCCCAATGCAGGGCTCGACCCCAGGACCCTGCCCAGGACCCTGGGATCATGACCTGAACCGAAGGCAGTTGCTTAACCACCTGAGCCACCCAGACGCCCCAAGTCCACAGATCTTTGTCTTGCATGTTATTGCCCCCAACAATGTATCCACCATGAATGAGGCATGTGGCAGACAGCATTTTCTAAAGAATCCTGCAACTGTTTCTCTAATCCCAGAAAATCCTTCTAATGTGAACATGACACTATCCCCATCAAGTATCAGGATCTATATTCCCTTCCTTTCAACCTATGTGTACTTTTGTCTCTGCCTCCAACAACAGAGTACCATAGAATTGATGTATGTGACTTCCCAAACAAGACCAAGAGACCACTTCTATCTTCCCAGGATACATGTTCTTAAAATTAACCCCAATGCTTGTGATGAAGCCCAAACCATGAGAGAGCTCATATGAAGAGTTCACTTATAAGTATTGCATCGGCCAACCCAGCTGAGGTCCCAGCTGTCAGCCAGAAACAACTACCCTGCATGCGAATGATGTCTCCAGATGGTTCCAGTCTCCAGATGTCAGGTCTGCTTTCAAGTGTTCCCAGGTAAGGGCCCAGAAACTATGGGGCAAAGATAAGCCACCCTAGCTGTCCTTTATATGAATTCCTGGCCCACACAATCCATGAACATAACAAAAAGGCTGGTTTATACCACTAAGTTGGGATTCTTTTCTTACAGAGCAATGGTAATTAGAGTAAGGCAATAAGCAGCCTAACATACAGGACGACTTGACCAGTTGACAGCAGTCGGCTTGCCATCCGTCACCACAGTATTGGTTCAATAGGTGCCAAGATGGAAGCAGCCATAGAGAAACATATGGCAATATGCAAATACCAAGCAACAGAGGCTCCCGTTCATCAAGGTTTATCTAGCTACTGCTACTGCTAAGTGTCCAAATGACCAATAAGATGGACCCTGATATACACTGTTTTTGAAGGAGAATAACCAGTCTTTTGGTGGTAACTGACTACTTTGGATCCTGTTCATACATGAAAGAGCAGAATCATCCTCATCAGAACTGACACATATTCTGGGTATGGGTTTATCTCTACTGTCTAAAGGGTCTCTGCAAGCGCCTCAATTCAAGATCTTTCAGTATATGTGATCCACCCAAACAGGAGCCCTTACAAAATTGCACTAAAAAAGGGATCCACTGAAGAGAATAAAAAGGTGTAACAATGAATGTGATCATAAAATTCACTGGTTCTATCACATCATGTGCCACTCAAAAGCTACTGGCTTGACAGAATAGAACAGCCTTTTGGAGGAGCAGCTGATATAACAGCTTGAGGACAATGCCCTGAGTGGATTGGGCACCACATGCCTAGGATCTAGTATAACCCTAAATTAATGACCATTATGTGTAGCCGCGTCCCTAGTAAGTAGAATACACAAATCCAAGAGCCCCATTTAACTTAATTCCTAGTAACCTACATGGGTACCTGTGCTTTCAGTCTCCTTCGAAATTCTGTGCAGCTAAGATGTCCTGGTTCCCAGAGGGGGAACACTTCACCCAGGGACAAGAGCAAGAGCTCTGAACTCCCGTGACTATTGCCAGTTAGCCACTGTGGGCTAAAGACAAATAGGACAAGAAAGGAAATACCTTTCACACAGAGATAATTAACCCTGATTGCTAAGAAAAGGCAAGACTGCTGTAACACAATGTAAGGAGGGAAGATGACATCTGGTACCCAGGGACCCACTTAAATATCTGTTTGTGTTCCCCTGCTGATCTGAAAGCAAAATGACTAATGCAGTATCTGTAGAAGCAGCCTGTGATGGACATCGTGACCAGAATTCCCAGGCCCTTTCTGGTCACTTCAGAGTTGCTCGCTGTGGGGGAGTTGGTACTCTAAAAGGGGTGGTAGAAAAGAGGGTGATGAATGTCAGGAGTGGTTCTGAGATCTGGCACAGCAGCAGGGGCTGAAGTTCATTCCACTAACTTTTTTCTTATGTTGTCTTAAGAAAATAAACTTGCTTCTAGAGGACCAGTTCCCCAATGGGATGAGCTCTCATAAGCAACCAAATACAATCACCATAAAGAGTGACATCTAGAAAATGTGATGCATCATCCAGAATCCCTCCTACATGAAGACACCAATTCTCCCAGCTTCTGAGAGTGTTACCTGCTGATTGCTTCCAGTTGAGTTCCTCCCAGGATTTGCCTTCAACCAAAGGGAGCCACCTCACCCACAGGCAGCAGACATCCAAAGACGGACATCTCTGAAGGTCCATCCTAGCTTCCGAGTACCCATCAACTCAGCTTAGAACTCTGTTGCAACTGAATCCCAGTTCAACTTCTCCCTCTACTCAATCTAGGCTCCCTTCCTCCTTCCTCCAACACCTCCAACAACAGGTGTTGTTCCCAAGAATACTCCATAATGAACCATCTGTACGTTAAGTCTTCCTCTCAGTGTTCATTTCCTAGAGAAACCAACCTCTGACATGTAGACACCTCATTCTGCCTTGATCTGCTTGATCTGCCTACTAGTTCCCATAACCTAGGCCCAACTATCTCCTATAATAACAATAAATTGATTCCGGTGCATTCTGCCTATTTCTAGGCCGATACTATGACCAGGCTAACATACCTGTTCTTCTCCTTGCTATCTGAAATGTCAGATAGTTTGCTTTAATGGCTTTCATTTGCTTTATCAGTAACTTCCCATTTATAGAAATGCTGAATCTTTTATTAATAATGAGCAAACCTCTGCAATGCCATGATAATTGGTGAGAGGATGACAGCTATGTACAATGAATGAGAAGCAGTCAACAGTAAGCACCAAGAAATATTCTTAATCTTAGAATAATCTTTGAAAATATCTAGACTTTAACTTCTCTCACAAGTAAAGATATTTAAATGGCATTTTCAGATTCACAAGGTATTTCAGCCTTAAACAAAATAGTTTAAGGATCTTTATTTCAGTTTTTATAGATCTTTATCTTTATTTATCTTTATCTTTATATTTATCTTTCAGTTTTTATAGACATTCATTTGAATGATTATTGTTAATATTATATAATATTAAAATAAATGATAAACTATAACATACAGATGCACTTACATCTTAGGTATTTAATTTTATACGTCAATAATTAAGACACTATCTACCTTCATCCAAATTAAAGTATATATCTAAGTGATAACAAAATTTAAAAATCTGAAGTGTAGAAAGACAATAATAGAGTGTACTATCTACTCTAAATACTACCAAATATAGAGTTAAATGTGTGAGATAGTAAAAACATAAAATCTATGATTAAACTCTTCTGAACTTTGATTTGGCTCATCTTTCACTCTATTCCTTTACAGAGGCTTACAGTTTAATTTGGGATTATTAGATTACAAAACACATGGGTTGCCTGGCTGGGTCAGGTGGTAGAGCATGTGACTTTGACTTCAGAGTTGTGAGTTCAAGACCTATGTTGTGGGTAGAGTTTACTTAAAAACAAACAAACAAACCAAAAAACAAAAAAACACAAACTTTAAAAAAAAAGATTACAAAATACATGATGGCCCACTCCATTTGAAAATATTATCACAATTAAAAAAAAAGAAAATATTATCACAATTTTCAGTATGCAAAAAGTCGTATTATCTCAAGAGTTTCAAGTATCTGGCTCAGGTATGAAGAAGTCACTGTTTGGAGAAAAATTCACTAAATTAATGTTTCTCCATGTTCTTAAAGAGGTTTGACTTGAAAATACAACAGAAGCAACACAGTCATTCTCCAGAATGAATTAATGAAATGTGATGTATAATGAACTTCAGGACATTGCTCTTTGCAGCCAGAATGAATTAAGAGTTAAAGTTCTAAAGGCTCAATTGCCTCTGAAAATTTAGGGGGTGGTTATCAGTTAAAGAAAACATCAGCTGCTTAGAAATGCATGGCACTACAGCCGAATATAATACCTTTCCTGTTCTCTCTTGAAATGGTTTCCTATCGAAGCAGTTTCTGTATCAATCACACAATAGCCAGAATGGTACAGGGTTATACTATACGACACAATCACTGCATTCAAAAAGCATAGGAAAAAATGGCTCTTATGGCAGCAAATGCTGTAGCTAAAAGCCTAAAACAAATCACTAAACTGCACTAATTTGTAATCTTTGAGGTTTGAGGAACTCACTGGCAGTCAGGGGAAGGACAGAGCTTGCAATCAACTGTCCTCTTGAGCACAACAAGATTTTTAAGAAAAGGAACCCACTGATATAGTCCCCTCAATTAACTCTGTGCAAAAAATGCCCAAGCAATACCCAGAGGGAACTCAGGGCAAAATCAGGCCAAATATGACATTTAACTATCAATCTTACCAAGGCCAGTGATTGTTAATCAGCCTGGGGAAAAATAAAGTAGTACACTTGACAGTGGTTATTTTTTATAAGCACATGCCTACTATTTTACATGGAAGAAAAGAACTACTTCTGCAGAATGTCTAGTAGAGTCATGTCTTCATTTTTACAGGTCACTAATTATGAATAAGCTTAAAATATCCTATCAGTCCAAAAATAAATTATACCAGAGAGAACCCTCAGTATGGGCATTTCAGTTCTAAAAACCCAAAATTATACATCCTAACCTTCTTTTCTAAGAAAGAAAACTGCCTGATATAAAATGCTGACATTAGCTACCTATATATTTTCCTCAGGCAAAAAGCTGGAATTTATCCTCCAATTTGCATTTCAAACATATACTGTTTGAGGTAAGTTTCATGCATGAAACAACATGAGCTAGCTAACTTGCATGTTTTAATCATAGTAACTTATAAACACACATATGAATGTAATAATACACGTAAGTATACAAATATTTATTTTTACATATACTTCATATCTGATTCCAAATTTAGCCACCAGTAACTATCCAATGGTTATTTAATTCCTCATCCATCACATTCAAAGATTAAAGTATAGCATAACAAATATGAAATTCCTAGTACAAGGTGTGGCAGTAGTAGGCAATTAATAAATGGCAATTATTTTATGAAAAAAATTACTATATCCTATTTTTTCATTGTTTTTCAATAATAGAAGGAAAAGGAAGGCAGATAATCCAAGTTACTTCACTTTAGTTTATGGACGAATTTTACTATCCTCATTTGAAAACAGAGAAAAGGGGGAAAGACCTACTATAAAGACATGGCTACAGACAAGAGGGATGGTCTTCTCAGTATACCAGTAACACTGGGCTTCAAGTGTATTCATCACCGTATCGCAAATAAAAGACACTGCATGAGTAGTGCTATTATGCAGCTAAGAAACATTTCTCTTCTATCAACTGCAAAAAATAGAAGGAAAGAGAAGTAATGTGACCTTCTAGAGGTAATATTGTAAACTGGTGAACAATTAAGAACATGAAAGTATCACAAAAGGATATTTAAAAACAAAATGAAAGTTAAGTAAGAGATTGCATGTTCTGCTGAATGCAGATTCAGGTGACTGAATCAGAGTCACTTTTGCAAGGGAAGCTGGAAAGATTCCTCCCGCTTAATCTAAAGTGTAGCTACTAACCCACGACACTCACTCTATGAATATATAAACACACTCACACATACACACGTACTTAAATACAGTTAATACATGTGAATATGTTTTTAAAACATATATGTTTGTCTACATATAATTATATCTTTGTAGTGTGTGTAAATCTATTTATATCTAGATAGACATTGATCGATAGATAAGATTCTTTAACCTTTCTCTGAAACTGGAGAGGTAGTTAAGCATAAAGGTTTCAAAGTACTTCTTTGCATAAGTAAGCTTAAAGATCTGAGGCATTAACAAGCGAGTTTTTAATGATGACAGAAAACTAAAAACTAACACGCTTTTTGAAATGGTAACCCAAATCACATATAATTAGAAGAGAGTTCAATGGTAAAATTACGAAATCACAGTGAGCAGAAAGAAGGCCACTTTCAACCCCAGCTGCTGCAAGTGGAGAGATGTTTGCAGTGAAGCACAGGAAATAATCAGAGAATAAGTAGCCTCTGAATAAAAAGGCTGCAGCCCATTGGGAGATATTCTTGTCTTAGGTAAAGAATGGGAAATTTCTAAACCTCAGTCTTCACAGTGATGATGTCATCATGTAGCTTACAATATTGCAGGGAATGATCCTAATGGAAGAGAGTTGCATCTCCTTTATGCAATTATACGTAGATCAATCTGTGCATGACAAAGTGAGACCAAAATTAGCCAAAGATTGAGCTTTGAATAACTGTAAAGTAAGACTGAAAACTTTAAAATCAATATAGCAGCTCTGTACAGGGAAAGGGTACAGGTGGAATAGTCCAGTATGAACAATCAACCGGATAATAAATATGTGAATAAAAGAACAAGGGGAGAATAACAATAACAGTGTAGAATAACCATGAAAAACAAGGAGCAAGTTCAAAACCAGAATAAAAATATTACCCTACCATTTGTTGATAAGAACTTCACTGATTCTGAAATACTAAAGACTGATAACTCCAAAATTACACAAAACTACACTTCTGTTAAGTCTGTCCACACTATAGAATCTACTGTATGTAAACGCTTACAGTGACTTTCTTCACAAAGCCAGTATTGTTCATTCCACATAATAGGGAAAATTATTCCCAACTAATAATTTTGTTGTCTATTTAAAGTCCTGAGAAAATATTACCTTTTGGTTTTATTACAGAGCTACCAGACCAATATTCCCAATGAATATCTAACTAATATCCTGACATTCAAATAACTAGCCTAATTAATTTTTCCTGTCTAATTAGTTATATGAATAGGGATTATTGACATGAACTACCTATCACCCTCAAAAACACAGTGTTTGCCAAGTATAATTAAAATTCATTATGTAGAAAAATGTTTTCTTATATACATAGCTGTCACAGTTTAATGTTGAAAAGATCCTGGCCTTTTCAGTTAATTCTAAAGTTTGGGGTTTTTTTAATGATTAGTTGAGTAAGTGAAAAACAGCAATTTTGGTCACTTTTGGGTCAAAATTAGATGCTACACAATAAGTATGTGATAGCCTCATTTAATAATTTACTCTCATTTTCCCTGTTTTTATTTTTATACTATCAAATATTTATATTTTTACAAATAATTCCTACTTTTTTCCACTTGGATAGTTTATATTTATAGATTGCTGATTTTCACTTAGTCTTAAAAATGACAAGACATTAGGAATATTCTTGCTCCTTGATACCAGAGCAAGATTTATATATACATTTGAATACACATATATAAGTAAACTCATGAAGTTTAGGTTACACTAATAGAGTGGAGCTCTTAAATGATGGAGAATAGGAGTTTCCCACTACCAACCTCACCAGTTAGGAGCAAAAGGAGAAATTCCAGGGTTACACAGATTGAAAAAAGGAGGTTAGCCTGAGGAGCAATATCAGCTATATGTGTATACAAGATGCAATATCAAGTAGCATTTGCATGCACAGATTAATATTAGATATACTGTTTTAAAATATATGACGTATTTTCTTTTAGGCTGACATATTGGAATATTTTTTCCAGAAAAAATTACTTGCTCTCTGATACTTTCTAGCCCTTTATGCTGTTCTAAGAACCAAATGGCCGTCCTGTTACGAGGTCCAATTGCTAAAGCACCTGAGTATACTTTCTTAAGAAGATGGGGAACCTTTTCCATGCACTCTCCCTCTATCCCAGGTATAAAAAAGCAACCATACATTCTTATTCTTGCCTTCCTTTACCTAACAGCTCTCTTTCCTAAGAGTTTACTAGATGTGGAAACTAACGGATAGAAGATTAAGATTTTTGTCTATGGTCAACCAATAAAGTAACAGCAGAACAAGAAGCAAGTCCAAGTTCCCTGACAGTTTTCTACCACATTGTGCTGCTTTGCACAAGGGTAAAAAACAATAATGAAAGCACATACCTCTCTTTTCTTAAGGGCAACGTATTCATCTCCCAGGCTATGCATTTGTAAAAATCAACGTGATATTTCAAGTTCTGGACCCATGGTTCGCTGCTTCTAAGTAGTAGGCACTCTAAAAAGGCTTTGAAAAATCTTTTGACTTTAACTCCAAGAGAAGCTGCTGTGTAGGATCAAAGCTTCCAATGGTTGCCTAGAATTGGGAAGGGCTCCGTATTCCCCAAGAACTTTAAACACAACAGTCTTATCGTCTAATGAGCAGTCAGTTGGCTTCAAACCGAACAAACCCCAAATCCTAGTGGACCTAAATATCCGAGCAAGTTCTAGAGTATCACACAATGAAATTTATTTTCCAGACTTACAGACTTTGTGGGGGATGAAAGGAGTTAAATGACAGATAACATCTTTCTAGTTGGGGCATACTTTGGAGAAATAGCTTAGGTTTTCTTAGATTTGCATTCTAGAGTTATTTTTCTTTCTGTACCACTATTCCCACAGATGGGATCCGAGCTGTAGCAGTGTCCTTTCCTTCTTTGTTACCTATATTATGCCGACCCACTTTCAAGGCTCAACGTATGGTATATCGGCTTTTTTATGTTTCCTCCAACCATGACACCAGCTGTAATTGCTCTCTTTTGTTTAGGCACAAACTTATATATTTCTCATAGTCTTCACTTTTCCATTTGGCTTTATCTCTTCAATTAACTTGTAAACTCTTCTACTTACATCTTTGAAATCTCAGCTGCCTTTTGTGCTGTCCTTTAGGACTCTGGGAGGCCTGGCTATGAAACAACCTTTCCTCTTTCAGACAGACATGTTTTCCTTTCCACAGAATCACTCAATTATTTTTATCCCTCCCATTCTCATTACAAAAAAAAAAGAAGAAGACAAAAATATGCTGCTTGTAGATACGGTAACATGTCACATACTCGACCTTATCTGTCAAGCACACAGCAATCTTTAGTATAGTTTTGAGTGAAAATAGGAAGAAACTGATGTCTCCTATTTTTATGAAAAGTTATAAAGGTAGCACACTAAAAAAAAAAAAAAAAGAATAAGTTACATCATAATTTCCAGTACCCTTTCTCCTACTTAATAATATGTCTTTAATTAATATATTTATACTGAATGTGTAATAGACCAAAGATATGTTTCTAATATTTGAAATCCTTTTCTGTAATTATCAACTTATGGGGAATGCACGATTTGGATTATGAAGTGAAAATCATCTTCTTACTGAGTTCAATTAATGGATACCAACAGAAAAGGAACTAAAGTGTTTTAAAACCGAGATTAGAAAAGGCATAGTATCTTGGAAAAGTAGTAAGAAACAGCTTAACTAGGATCAGTGCAAGGTGGTAGAGTTAAGAAAGAAATGGAACTGTACTGGTATAAAATGAAAAGTAAGTGCATACCCCAAAAATGGGACATGAGGGACTCTATTAGCAAGTTGAGAAAAAAAATATCCATCCAATGGATGTGCCTGGATTCTGGAAGAGTTGTGAAATTTCTTTCTATAAACAAATTTCACAAACAACATAAGACCACCATTTGACTGGCATATTGTATCTTAAATTAGTGGGAAGATTCAATGACATCTTGAAGTCTCTTCTTACTTACAACTCTATGATTATATAGGCCCAAAAGTTTATTAACTGGATTCGAAAATAAAAATAGGATACAGTTTTCTATGAATGCAATCATTTCTTCTGTCTGCGTAAATAGTATATTTACACTGACACTGAGACAAAGAAATTATTCATACCTGAAATGTACTCAACACAATACTTTGCTTGTCTTTCTAAAATAGCCTAAAAGGAGAGTAAGATATGCTCCAATTTAGCTCTGAGCTGATAGCCCATACCGTTAGTTTACTGCAGCTGCTAAAGAACACCAGCATCAATACCAGAACCAAGTGGCTATGTTTGCTATTTGCCCCTGCCTTTGTAGGTTACAAGCCTTAAAACCAACTCAAGACTCTCCCCAAAGCATGAGGACCAGGCCAAGGAATGTGAATGAGGAATCACCTCTACAGCTAGAAAACAACCCAGGACCAACCCAATTTTTTAACACTGTCTTAAAAAGACATAAACTGAACTCATAAGGCTCATGCTGGTAAGTCCCATCTCCATGAGTCCTACCACAATCACAACAAAACAGTAACTTTCCAGAGAATACAGAGAATCTTCTTTCAGAAAACTTTGCTTGTACCCTGCTTCTCAAAGAACACTTCAGGTGGTTCACCTTACAACACACACACACAAACAAAATAATTCTACAGTATCAATAAGAAGAGTCAGACTAGGGATAATAAAATTAAGCCAAGAAATCAAAATCATGAAAAATTGCCTTCCTTGGATTTCTTTTGTGACATCTATTCAGCAGAACTTCATTTCTATATGTTTACTTCTGATTCTTAATTATCTGAACCCTGGAATCCTTTCTGACTTATTATCTAGAAAATGATTCCTTAGGCTTGACGTACAACCCGCTCAATCCAAAATACTTAACAACCCACTTAAGGGCTTTCCTAGGGACTTACAAAACATGAGCAAGTAATACTATATAAAATAATCTGCCCACTTCATGTGTGAATTCTCAGTAACATGGCCAGCAAGGATGACTCTGAAAGGACAAAAATAATCCCGGTTACATAGGGCAGGTCACCTTTCCTTATGATGGTGGCCAAGGTGGTGATGTGATGATATCCGTCTGTGAACGTGTATGGGCATGTAGGGACAGTGGTGTGAGGAGTGCAAGACAGAAAGAGCTGACTATATGTGATAGAGCTTCAGACCAGTTTTTTTTTCAGCAACACTTATTAAAGTCACAGTCCCCTCTCCTCCCACAGGCTGACACCCTAAACATGTTTTCAGTCAAAAGCAGCATATAATAGGGTTTTTCCAAACTTAAACTGGACAAAAATCACAATTCAGTACACTTGGGACAACTTTACCTTGAGGATGGCAACATCCCGGGAATGAATATAATGGTCAAAAGACGTTCCAGAGTACCCTTACCCTTTTGGGTCAATCCATCCATTCAGATTCAACCCACTGACAGTCTGAAATACCTTGCAGATCCTTCCCATCCACCTTGTCCCCTGATTCTCAATCCCACCAACTCTTTTCTGTATAGCTACTGCCTGGGATATCATTCCCAAATTATATATTAACTGATATTCCTGGAATTGAGTGACTACAGAATATTTGATAAACTTTATCTATTGCTTCCAGCACATCCTGGGAGCTATTTATAGAGGGTGCATTAACCATTTCAGGATACCCAGTCATTGGCTGATTTGGCTCCCATTTAAACTACTCAGACTGAGACCATAATTTTGTTTTTCATTTGTAGATTTGTCTTGTGCTAATGCTTTTATAATCTTTTATGAGCCTCCTTGGAAATTAAGGACATGATGGGTCAGAAGTAAAAATACAGTGTATGACAACAGAGTTGTGGGTTTTTTTTTTTTTTCTTTTTTAGTAAAACAACTGAGAAATTTACCAGGAGATAAGATTCTCAGTATGATGCCTTACCAACGGGATCTCTAGAAAACACAGTTAGGGAGATCCTGGGTGGCTCAGTAGGTTAAGCATCTGACTCTTGATTTTGGCTCAGGTCAGGTCAGGATCTCAGGGTAGTATGATGGAGTCTCATGTCCCTCTCTGTGCTCAGCACAAAGTCTGCTTGAGATTCTCTCTATCCCTTTCTCCCACGGCTCCTCTCCCCCATTCTGCTAAATAAATAAATAAATAAATAAATAAATAAATAAATAAATAAATAAAATCTTTAAAAATAAAAAGAGAAGAAAACATAATTAAACAGCCCCAACAATTTATGACACAGGATAACTTACAAACAAAACTTTCAAAACTAGGAAAATGCTTCAGATCACTTGGTTCTAGGTACTTCAGTTAAATAGACACATAGCTGGAGTTTACTATGACCCTCGATGCTATGCTTAATCAGTTATCCTAAACCTAATACAAGGGAAGTGTAACAAATTAATGTCAACAATGGATACCATTTCATTGTTCATTTAATGGTTTTCAGTGTAAGTAAAATTAAAATTAAAACACTAAAATTTGAAGAGTATTTTGAGGAAAAAAAATTTGATTGCAAATGACCATCTAAAATTCAAGAAAGTCATATCTATAACTCAAGAAAATGGATTTTAAAAACTACAGAAATTCAGATATCTCCAAATGACCATTATCCATCAAAATAGTCAACAGTTGTTTGAGGAAGTCCACATCAAGTTTTCTGAGACAGCTCTATCATAAAGAATTCCTTTTTTGCAACCTTCCTTTCAGAAGTGATTTCGAACAATTTATATCACTGTGATGCCATTTCTGATACAGAGTTTTTAAGAAATAAACAGGGAAAATGTCAGTTTTTTTAATGTCTTTTTTAAATGACATCAGAATTATTGGTGGAGGGTAGGAGGTAGGTGGAGATGAAGGATAATCTTCCTTACCCAAATGCCACACATATGCAAATCTCAGCTATTGTGCAGTAAGTTTGCTGAGCAATATCTCAAGATAAATGAAAATAAGTTCTAGGTCTACAGCATAAATTTTTACACATTAAGTACTGCACATGGAGCCAAGTTAATTGAACATAAGAAAAAGAAGACTATAGTAACTCAAGATATTATCTGTGCCTTAAAACAAATATTCTGTAAAAACAAAAAACAAAAACCTGAATTACTAAATCAAGAAGTTGATTTGAGGCTGCAAAGATAATTTTGCTTGATTTACATGTAATTTTTACTTCTCCTTTAACCTGGCTACTAGAAGACAATATTAAGAAATAATACTTTATGTGTAACATGAATGGTTTTTCATTAGCAAACACAAACAGATAAAGGGATATAGATTTTTATGGTAGCAAAGTTCCTATGTAGGTCTTAAAGTCTGTTTATAATTTCCCTACTTTTTTCTTTATTCATTTTTAAGGCTCTTCATGTAAAATGTTCAAAACACATCTTATAACCTTACACTAACTCTCCTATGTCCTTTTCACAATCAATCAATATTTTATACCTAAATAAAAATAAACTGTTCTCTTCACTATAAACACTTTTACTAATAAAATTCAAACTACTTTAGATTAAGAAAGGTCATGATTTACAAAGTCGAAGCAAGTCCATATTGGTAGCTCTCAGACTTCAGCAAGCATCACAGTCATCATCGCCTGAGGTAATGAACACAGACTCCTGGGTCTCACAATCAGAATTTTTGATTCAGAAAACGGGGAGCGGGGGGCTAAGAATTTGCCTTTCTAACATCCCAGGTGATGCTGATGCTGTAGGTTAGGGATTCCCACCGTAAGAACCTAACTTGTGCTAAAACATACTTAAAAAGTAACACATAAATATATTTGTTCACCCACCTAATAGCTGCGGCATTTATAATGACCACGGATGCTGATTAATTTTCACACAAAACCCATTCTATTCCAAGTCAGATGCCTAATACCCACATCAATATTAAAAGAAAACAAAGACACCGCTTTCATCAAAATGATCAGTTCAGTAGCAGAACTGTCTCCCCTTTTGTTGTTTAGCAATATTGGCATTATTTCAATGCAATTATTTCCTTTATCTCCACTCCTAGATCTTACCCTTTTCCACTGCCCAACATGAAACTTGCCAGGACAATCATCTGAATGACAAAAAGTGACAGGAAAATGGTACCATGCCTTTCTAATCCAGACAGGTCTAATATGTCCTATCCCCCCAATCTTTCTAACTTCTCATTATCTCCTACACACACACACACACACACACACACACACACACACACATACACGGGTGCAGTTTGTGTTTTTCTTAATCCTTTTGGCTGGAATGTCTGAACAAATGAAAGAGAAATAATTGACTTAGACATGGGATAAAAGGAATCCAGACTCCCCCATGCCAACTAAGAAACAGCTCCTTGAGAAGGCTCTACCTTCAGCATTCCTCCAACCCTAGAATCTCAGGCCCTCTCAGATGCTCGGGGACACCAGAGTCCAGCAGAAGTCAAAAGAGCACTAAATAAATCCCTGCCTTCCTCAGTGCCCCACCTCCTGCTGTCAGCCAAGGAGTAAGATCTGCCTGGAGTCTCAACATCTCTCTTATACACACACTACCACCAAGACCACCAACAAGCAAGTTCTCTTTTGTTTGGGAATGAGGGCATGGGTAGAGAAAGGAAATTAAGATGTGTATAAGTGGGAGAAAGTGATTTTCCTGGCCCATGCCAAAAAGGAAACTAGGAAGACAGGAAAGGGGAGTGGCAGATGGAGTTCCCCCTGCTCCAGAGCCCCTCCTGACCACCCCCTCCCACTGCTCAGCCCAGGAAGAATACAGTGGAGACAGGAAAGGCTCCCATTGGATCTCCCACATCCTTTCCCAAGCAGCTACCCAGGGCACACTCCACATTCCCAGAGAGTTTGAGTATTCAGGGTCCCCTTGCACCCATGCCCTCTCTGCAGTAAGTTCTAGGGTCTACAGGGAGAGCTCTGACATTTCCACAAACACTCTTGCCCTTTGCCCTAGGACAGCCATTGACCTAGCACTGCAGTGCTGGGTCCAAACCCCCCAGTCATAGATAACAAAAGCAGCAGGTTTATTTCCAGTACACACGGACCCTAGGGGAGCTGTGGGAGAATGGTGGCCTGTTGTACCCTCAAGAGCTGTTCTCCTAACCTCCCCACCATACCTTTGAGATAAAAGTTATGTTCCCTTTGTGGCACTGCCTGCTTGTCCCAGGAAAAGAGGCACGTTTCAACCACAGCCTGGGTGCGCGTGTGAGAGTGTATCTTTCAGTCCTGAAAGCCACGGGTGCCAACTGCTGACAGGCAAAGGAACCTGGGTCTGCTCCTGAGGACTTAAAAATCTCCAAATTAACAAGCCCGTCCTTCTCCCTGTCCTAACGCGCCCAGACCTGGGTTTTCCAGAGAACTGAGGTTGTGTTTCAGTTGCAGCGAGCTAGTGTCCTGCCCGGGAGCCCAGACGCGCGGACTTGGCCATCCGTTCATTCATGCATTTGCTCATCCATTCACATAAACATGTCCCTTAATTGTGTCTGGCACCGAGAATCTTGCCTGCTATTTTCCCCTCCCCAAGTCAGTATTCATGGCAACGCTGGTGCAGAACGCAACTCAACTGTCACCCCACTTCCTGAGGCAGAAAATCAAGCCATAGAGGCATTCACCAAAAAAGGAAAAAAGAAAAAAGAAAGAAAAAGGAAAAAAGAAAGAAAAGAAGAAGAAAAAGAAAAAAGAAGGGGGGAAAGGTGGAGAGAAGGAGGAGGCGGGAGAGAGGTATGGGAAGCTCACTGGGGTCACATTCGAAGCTTCCCTTCGGGGGAAACCGCGGCACCGACACAGCGGCAATGCAAGGAGCCAAAAGATTATTAAATCAAAGACTGCTAGAGCTCGGGGCTCTAGCGGGGATAAATCAAGTGCAAAGCCACTCATTCGCAAGAGTGCAATGTTGCCGGCTCGACCCAACTCCCAGCCCCAGCCGAGGCGCTGGGGGAGCGGCTCGCAGCCCAATCCGCAGCACGCTCGCTGCCTCCTTACCGCTCCCAATAACGTGATGAAGTGTAAATCAAACACCACGCCGGGAGGGGCCCCGGAACGGTGTGAGTCGTGCATTTTCGCTCGCCAGCCTATCTCGCCTAAGAATCACAAGGTCACGATAGCGTCGCGATTCCACTCACCGTATACTCCTTGGCCAGAGATCCCCTCCAGGAGGACTGTCAGCAGCCACACGAGACCGTACACTAAATCCATCTTCACGTGAACATGAACATATCCAGCCCAGGGGGGACGCAGCGGGACCTTCTGGAGGCCGGCGGCTAGCCGAGCGCGCTCCACTCGCGTCCGGGCCGAGCCGAGGTGCCCGGGAACCGCTCGCCGAAGAAGAAAGCGCCGTCCGTCCGTCCTTCCCCGGCGGCGTCCGTGAGCGGAGCGCAGAAGCCCCGCACACCCCACACTCATGCACACACACACCACACACACACACACACACACACACACACACACACTCCCCCACAACACAATACCCTAACACACACTCACACGCACGCCGCACTCAACACCGGGCGCCTGGGAAAATCGCAGACGCCGGGGAGGAGCAGGGGGCGTGATGGGAAGGGGGCCGTGAGGCGAAGTGTTCTTCAGGGTAGCGGGCTCGAGTCTCCGCAGCTACGGCGGCGGCGGCGCGCGGGGCTGGCAGCGGGCGCGGGCCAGGGACCGGAGGTGCCGAGCGGTGCGAGCCTGACGCGGGCAGCCACGGAGCAGGAAGTGGCCTCTGACTCGGGGCACCGAGCAGGGGCTTCCTCGCCTGGGTTCGCCTTTACAAAGTAACTCGCGAAGGTCCCCGGAGCAGCGTCAAGCGGCGGCAGCGGCCCGCGCGCCCGCAGTCCGGAGCCCCCAGCCCTGCTGTCTTGCCTTCCCCCATTCCATCAGTTGCCATTGCAACGCCAATCCTGTTACACGATACAGGCTCGCATCGCCGAGCGGGGAGAGGAGGAAGAGGAGGAGGAAGAGGAGGAGTGGGGCTAGGGGACAGGGGTGGGGAGGAAGGGATGGGAGGAGGGGGAAGGAGGAGGAGAGGGACCGACGAGGAGCAGAGTGTGCGTCTGGAGCTCTCTCGGGCACCAGCCTCAGCCGCCGCCGCCGCCACCGCCACCGCCACCGCCACCACCACCACCACCGTTCTCCAAAATAGCCGTTAGCGCCCCGCCAGCGAAGAGGGGGCTCCGGGCGGCCGCACCAATTCCGGGAGCCGAAAGCAGAGTCCAGGCACCGCCACTTGCGAAAGAGGGAGAATGCCAAGCAGAGACGGGATCCGCACACACGTCTACGCGTGCCCACCGGCACCGCGCGCGTCCTCTTCGCTTCCGCGCCGCCCCCGCCAGGTGGAGGGGTGGGGGCAGTCGGGACAGGCGGGAGTTTAGAGGAGGGAGCCGCAGAAGGGGTTCCCCGCCTGGGCTAACGTAGTGCTGGCATCCAGAGGTGAACGCGGGAGCGGCCGCCAGAGGAGGACACCCTGCTGCGCGGCCGGAGGTCGGGCCCCAGCTGCGGCAGAGGTGCCGGGCCGGGCGGCTGAGCGCCCAGGGCTCCACGCCGGCCGGAATCCCTGGGTGTGCGCAGGGGTGCGCGCCGCGGAGGCGAGAGGAGGAGGTGGAAGAGGACGGCGAAGCCGAGAGCAGGCGGACTGGCTGCCGGGCTGCCAGAGAGGGAGGCTGTGTGTGGTCACGTTGTGCGCTACGTGCTGAGAGCGCGAGCTGCTAGCCGCAGCTGGGCGACGTCAAAGCCGGGTGCGCGGCTCAGCCGCCTGCCTCCGCGCCTCCTCTGCCGCCTCTGCTCCGCCTTCGCTCTGCCTGCTTGTGTCAGCCGAGGAGCTCATCAGTATGGACAGCGCCGAGAGGCTCCGCGAGGCCGGCGGCATCCGGCCTCCAGCTTTCCCCGCCGAGGCCCTCCCCGGACTCTCTGGGAGCTCCGCGGCGTCAGACCACCGTTATTATGCCTCATGCCGCTGTTTGTGCTTGCACGCGGAAGGGCCGGCTACCACCCTTGACCAGGGTAATTACAGCACACTATCTCCTCCCCGTCGCCCAAGGTCCTCCAGGACCCGTTCTGCTTGACTAAAGGGCAGAACAGGCCACAGCACTTGGAAGTGGCTTCCTTTCTTCCCCATTTCCGTCCTTTTAAATGGAAATGTGGTCATCGTGGCAATGATGTGTCTCTCCCCTCTAGGGGAGAGACACTAGGAGTTCAGAGCTTAGTTTATTTAATATGCAATGTCTCCTACTAAAGTTAGCTGCTTTGAAAATCTTTTCTTTTGTGAAAGACTCTCTCATTGGGGGCAGAGCTAGCTAGCTAGCCCTGATACTGAGTTTAGGAAATTCGTAGTTACGAAAGGATTAGAAAATTCGAGGCATCTTTAATTTACATTGGAGCAAGTGTGGAAATACTTAACCAAAATTTGATAGGGAAAACCGGGAATATAGTAGTGGTTTGTGATTTGTTTTTATAACCACAGTAATTAGTGCTTCCTGCGTCCAATTCAGTTTCTTAAATATATTCTTCACTATTCGAACGGCATATGGATAGGGAAATGATTAAAATAGCTAAAAACTCCCATTTATACGTGGGTAACAAAAGTAATTGCTATGGAGAATCTGGAGCATAGTATTCATTTATCCGCTCCCATAGTGGATTAGCATAACACACTGCAGTTCCCTCTCCCCCTGCTACTTCTGCTGTGGGGAGGAAACTCCAAGCACCTGAAAATGAATACTCCCCATTGTTTCCATCAAGGTCCTTTAGCTCAAGTGAATTATGTATATTATCTTTTTAGGGTGTGATACAGTGTTTACCCTCTGGGTTTTCAAGGTAGGAGGAACCAAAAATGTTGAGAGGGCCCCAATGGATGCCTCACATGGTGTTGAGGACCCCTTCTTTATGAAATGCCACTTTCACAGGTTGGAATTAAGTATCATTTTAGAAGTAAAACTCTGGGTGTGGCATTTCTGAAGAGAATGAAGTTCACTAGTCATTTGGATAGGGAGAGTGGGGTCACCTCTGCCTAGGGAAAAACCATACACCATGGAAACCTCAGCAGTTCCTAAATGAACTGTTTGGAGCTTGGCGAGAACTTAAAGAACCTGGACATTGTCGGATTTATTTCAGTTGAGGAAGCAACCAGGTATGGCCCAGCCATACTCTGGGCCAGGCCTAATTCTGGATTTTGAACATTCAAAAATATATAAAACAGAATCCCTTCCTTTAAGAAACACACCTAGAGGACAGGGTGTGTTGGTCAACACATGCACCACTACTATGAGTATTAGATAAGTAAACAAAGTCCCAGGGCACTAGGTGGCAAATTTTACATGCAACCATTAATTGAGTAACATGACAGTGAGGATAAAAATTGCACTGGATTTAAAAATTGATGTTGTTGTTGTTCTTGTTCCTATGAAAATACTGGATAGATAACTTTTGGAAACAAATGGCCAGTTCAACCAGTCAAGGTTTTGTTTTTGTTTTTGTTTTTTGTTTTCTGCTTGAAAGTCAACATTTTTTTATCTGCCCTGACCGACCCAGTGTGATGTATTCAGCCACACCTAGCACTAGCTACTAAAGGCCTCCAGGTGGTGAGCCTGAGCTGAGGCTTAATGACTGGCAGGGAGATGGTTTATCAGAGAGGAGAGGAGTTCTAGAAGACAGGAGCAAAGGCTACAGTGAAATCAGACCCAGGACACTCTGTAGTCCGATTAGAGTAGTTTCCTATAGGAACAGTGTAAATAACTTTATGGAGTACCAGCCTCTTGCCTTTTGTATTGTCAATATGGATGTTGCATAGAGCCCAAAGGAATCCCGCATTGTACTATTGTACTATTGCCAGAGCCCACTCAAGAGTATTCTTCTAACAGGAACAGCAGTAAGCACTTAATCATTTGTGATTATAGGACCATAAAAATTTAGGGACTCTCCTCTGACAACCCTTATTACCTTAATAGCCTGTTATAGTTTTACTGACTATGGTTTCTTTTTAATTTCTATCTCCTTCTTCCAGCATGAGCGTGACATTCCAACCTAGGTAACATAAGAGAGGCAATGTCACGGAGGGAATCAAGGCTTGGTACAAGATACACCCAAGATAGTGGGACAGAAAGAAGAAAAACTAGTAACTCAGGAGATCCGCTGAAGGCAAAGTCAGCTAGAGCAAAGTCAGAATATCAGTAGCAAATCTGTCCTTTCTTTCTAACCTAGCCTCTTCCCACAAAGCAATTACTAGGTCTTATGTATTTTTTATACACAGTTTCCACCACTGGTCCTTTAAATCACATATACACTATTCCATGTCTGTTTATAAAACCAAACAAGAATGTAGAAGTCATTTCTGGTAATCTTTCAGAAATTGTACACCCTAACCTATTGCCCCACACTTCCTTGTGCTTGCTCTATTCCTCTTGATCACAGAATCCTGGTTTATATCACAGTTTATTGGGGCTGAATCATACCTCAGTTGTCTGTGTATACGGACCCCTGGCCTAATCTTTTTATCCAGAGGCTAAATCTACTTCTGGTATTTCCAAAATCTGTTAAGGCAAACTCTATTTTTCTGTGGCTCAGGAGACCCCCAAACTATCACTTCCTCAACCTCTGCCCAATGGACCAGTTCTCTTTCAAGCTAACCTAGATTATAATAAAGTCCGATTAAACCCTGCAATTGAACCATTCCTGTAGGGTACAGAATCTTATGTTCTGATAAGTTTTCCCTAGCCAAATGACTGTCCACCTAGTTTCATTTTCTCCTACTTGGTAATAGCTTCACAGCATGCAAGCTTAGAAAAAACCTAAACAGCATCACCTAGAATTGACTGTTTCAGAGAGTACTGGGGGGTCTGGTCATCTCCAGGAGGCAGGCAGGGGGCCCTTGTTCATAAACAACAGAACTCAGATGCTGGTGTTAAGTAGGAGACAAGGATTCCATTTGGGGAAACAGGATTGTCCCTAAATAGGGCTTTAGTGAGAACAAAAAGGGGAATAAGAAAGGCAATTGTAAATTAGAAATAAAGAAGCACATCAAATCCCCATTGTATGGACTGAGAAAAGTCAAGGAGAAATTTATGGCTTGAGGAAGTAACAAAATACCCAAAGGATAATCCCCAGAGGTAGCAAATCCAGGGTCTAAATGAAAAAGGAAGTACCTAGGAAAGGCTGATTATACGGATACTGTTTTGAGAGGATGCCAAGGTAATTTGTTACCAGATGATGGGGCTAAGGTCTCAGATATAATGTGGCTGCCAGTGAGGAGTACCTCACAAACCCAGGAAAGTAGAGGCAGAGGCAGAAAACATGAGGCAAGGGTCTTTATAGTCTTGATATTCTATCTTCAGCTTAAAAATAGCAAGTTTCTGAGATTTGGTAAAGAACATTCTCCCTCATATGCCTTCCTTAAGACAGATATGCTAGTCTATAGATCTAGACCTCCAGGATTTTGCGAACTGCTCACATTTTCCATACCTTGTACCTTGAACCCATAATTATTTTTTTAAAAGCCTACCCTCATATACCACAGCCTTGACAATTTTAGTAGCCCTGCCCTAGATCTATTCTTATTCTGGCACGTCTCCCTTGATTCTGACACTATTTCAGGAACAGAAAAAATGCAGATTTGTTCCAGAGTAGAAGATGTTCAGTTCAGGGCAGTGTAACATAGTAGGTAAACGTCTGAGCTTTGACATCAAACTGCCTTGGGCTTGAATCTCTGATGTCAGTTTGACCTTAACGTTTCCCTTATTTCATAAAACAAAAAGAGCAAGAAGTTATTAAGAGTTTTAAATAAAGTAGTACACATAAGATACATAGCTCAGCACCTGATACATAGTGCTCTGATATTACTATTACTTGTAATATTTCTATCTATGATATTTGTTAGTTGTTAGAAAGCGTTAGTGTATGGGGCCACAACTTGAATTATTTCCATTTTGAGGTTAGCTAACAGCTCAGAACCTTTAGTTTTATAAGTATAATGAAGTAAGTGTTTTTCTCTAAAAGGCATGACTTCACTTGCTTTCATTCAAAGTTCATCTGTCCCATTTCTGTCCAGTTACATTGAATTCTGAAGTCTTTCTACAGTTTATCTGTAATGGTTTGGCATTTCAGTACTCAGGAATAGCTTAATATCTTCTGAAAACTTGAAAAATTGAGAGTACAATTCTACTTCAAGATTATTTTTGAAAGTGCCACATCCCTGGATATATCCTTGGAAAACTCCACAGCTTAAACATTAACACAGAAGTTTCTGCTTATCATTTTGCTGGTTTATTATCTTTTAAAAACAGATTGGTGTGAAGTAATGCTTACACTTCTAGGTCACCAGTAGACTAGATTAAAGATCAACATCAAAGTTGGATTAGCAATTTTGTGGTGGAAATGTAAAGAAGCCCACTGTTTCTGACAAAGAAGTGATTTGATTAAGTCACAGATAAGATATAAAGGACTAAAAGAGAGTTTAAGTAAAACTTTCCCCATGATTCTATATTTGGAGAAATTTATAGTTGTACATGTAATAGGAAATAAAGGAAAGAAAATTTGAGCCATATCAGGTACTGGTTTCAAAATTTGGCATCACAACACCAATACAATTAATAAAATGTGCCATAACATAAACTTTAAACATTATAATTGATTTTGACCTCCTAACAAGCTATTCATATCAGCTAGTGGTTGGGAAAATCTCAAGGAAGCACAGCCTCCTCTCAATTTAAAATTTAGCATATTTTGGGTCATCTGGGTAGTTCAGTCATCCGAGTGTCCAACACCTGATTACAGCTCTGGTCATGAACTCCAGATTGAGGGATCCAGCCCCACATTAGGCTATGTGCTGGGTGTGGAGCCTACTTGGGATTCTCTCTCCGCCTCTGCCTCAAGCCTCCCCCACTCCCGCTTATGCACACTCATGCACTCTCTCTAAACATTTTTTTTTTAATTTAGCACCTTTTATCTAATTACCTAGTTTTTCAGGGTTTCTCTCATGTGCTCTTCTTTGTCCTCACATCATGAATGGTTGGTTCATGTTTTGTCCTTATATTAGAGAGAGGTATGTTCTTTCACCCAACATTGTTAGACGTCCACTTGATCTTTGAGTGTCTGCCACTTACCCTACTGCACCCACGGCTCACATCTTCACTCAATGGCTTTAGGTGATAAGGACACAGCTCCTACCTCCTTCCGACCTCAGGCTTCTCCAAGACTTCTTATCGTTGAAGAACTTTCTCATTCTTCTCTGGGGCCATTAGGAAAGTCTGGATCTCCTCCACACCATACACATATGGAAAACCATAGGGCATTTTCATCTAAAAGTTAAGGCAAGATTCAAAAAATAAGCTTTCTATACCTAAAGTATACAAAGGTCACTACTACCTTTCAGGCATGAGAAGGTTCAAGAAAGTCCCCCTCAGAAATATGTATGTCCATATCTTCCAACTCTACCATCTCTTTTTCCTTCCTCTCTCTATGCTCTTCTATTCTTCCTAGCCATAAGACTCCCACCAGGCCAGAGGGAAATTGACCATCCTTGCAAAGGGAAAAATTAGTCCTTTAAATTTTGCATTCTCCTTACTCTCTGCTTTATAGTAAAACTGCAGTGGCCTGAATTCTCCAAGCTAGAGCTCAATAATTTAAAGCCTAGGTCTTCCCAAAAAAAACTTTTTACTTTCACATGCCTGACACTTCTTTTTCCCTTGGTTTCTGCCCTTTCCCTGAAGGTGTGCTCAGCTTCGATAAACATAGAACCTTAGAGCATCAAGAGTTACAGGAAATCAGAAGCAAATTGAATATAAGATAATATTTCAAAATATTAGTTAGAGCTGTACATTCCAATCCTCTATAAATAAGTCGGTAAAGAGGTAGGACTAAGTCCTGTCTATTGTGGGTGGCTCAAGGAAGCAAAACATTATTATCCAAGTTCAAAGTTTGGGAGCAGATCCAAAGAAGTGAAGGGTTGGGGGATTCCAGGGGAAATTCATGACAGGGGCATTGAAGGAGGGAGAAAAAAAAAACCTATGGATAGGAAAGTAATAATTAGGAGATTGAATAAGCAAATATCCCAGTGTGCCACCAAACTGGCAAAGAAAATAAGACCAGCCAAACATGTGGCTAAGTAGTCTGAAGGTTAACCAGAAAGGATACAATGAGATAGAGAAGGGAAAAGGAAAAGGGGCACAGGGATCTGTACAAGGTTAGATAGTGTCCCCCAGAATTCTTGTCTTCTCAGAATCCCAGACCTTGACCCCATTTGGAAGTAGGCTATTAATTAACATATGTTATTAACATATATGTTGTGTTAAACATATGTTAATAACATATGTTATTAAGATGAGGTCATCCTGAAGTAGGGTAGGCCCTTAATCCAATATGACTGATATCCTTAGAAGAGGAGAAAGCACAGAAACATACCCACCCAAAGAATACCATGCAAAAACAGAGGCAGAGGCTGGAGTGATGCATCTACAAGTTGAGGAAAGTGGACGATTGCTAACAATACCAGAGGCTAAGACAAAGGCAAGGAACAGATTCCTTCCTCGCACTTTCAGAGAGAGCATGACCCTGCTGACACCTTGATTTTGGACTTCTAGCTCCAAGAAGTATTAAGAGAATAATTTTCTGTTGTTATAAGCCACCCAGTTTGAGGTACTTTTTTCCAGCAGCCAAATCAAATGAATACAGGAGCTCACATGTGTCTCTTGGGCAAGAGTCTACACAACATATTTCATATTATGTAGTTTATTGTAATATTACATATTACATATATATGTATGTAATATTACATATTTTATATTACATACTATATATTTCTCTTTCCCCCTCTTTTTCTTATAGTCCTATAACCAGAAGGGGGGAATTTCCTTCTTTTACTCATCTACCCCACCCTTAAGTAAAACTCGTTTATAGCAGCCATTTCCAAACTTTCTTTTCTTGCCATTTATTTACCTCAACTCCACCATAAGAAATATATTTTTATCCTAACTCAGTACACATACATACATCCAAAAACACATTTTTATTCATAATATTACCCTTTTTTATAGGTAATTAATTTTTCCCCAATATGTTTATTTTATTTTTTCAGTGTTACAAGATTAATTGTTCATACACCACACCCAGTGCTCCATGCAATACATGCCCTCCTCAATGCCCAACACCAGGCTTGCCCAGCATCCCACCCTCTCACCTCCAAAACCCTCAGTTTGTTGCTCAGAGTCTACAGTCTCTCATGGTTCATCACACCCTCTGATTTCCCCCCATTCACCCTTCCCTTCCTTCTCCCAATGTCCTCCATGTTTTTCCTTATGCTCCACATGTAAGTAGGACCATAAGATAATTGACTCTCTCTTCTTGACTTATTTCACTCCGCGTAAACTCTTCCAGTCCCATCCATGTTGATATTCATGGTATTCAAAAGTTGGGTAGTCATTCTTTCTGATGGAGGCGTAATATTCCATTGTATATATGGACTATATCTTCTTTATCCATTCATCTGTTGAAGGGCATTTTGGTTCTTTCCACAGTTTGGCAATTGTGGCCATTACTGCTATGAACATTGGGGTACATGTAGCCCTTCTTTGTACTGCATCTGCTTCTTTGGGGTATACCCCGTAGTGCAGTTGCAGAGTCATAAGGTAGCTCTATTTTTAATTTCTTGAGGAATCTCCATACTGTTTTCCAAAGTGGCTGCACCAACTTGCATTCCCACCAACAATGTAAGAGGGTTCCCATTTCTCCACATGCTCTCCAACATTTGTTGTTTACTGTCCTGTTGATTTTGGCCATTCTAACTGGTGTAAGGTGGTATCTCAGTGTGGTTTTGATTTGAATCTCCCTGATGGCTAAAGATAATGAACATTTTTTCATGTGTCTGTTAGCCATTTGGTTGTCTTCTTTGGAGAAGTATCTGTTCATGTCTTCTGCCCATTTTTTGATGTGATTATCTGTTTTGTGAGTGTTGAGTTTGAGGAGTTCTTTATAGATCTTAGATATCAGACCTTTGTCTGTAGTGTCATTTGCAAATATATTCTCCCGTTCTGTGGGTTGCCTGTTTGTTTTGTTGACAGTTTCCTTTGCTGTGCAGAAGCTTTTTATCTTGATGAAGTCCCAAAAGTTCATTTTCACTTTTGTTTCCTTTGCCTTTGGAGACATGTCCTGAAAGAAGTTGCTGTGGCTGATGTCAAAGAGGTTACTGCCTATGTTCTTCTCTGGGGTTTTGATAGAGTCCTGCCTCACATTGAGGTCTATTATCCATTTTGAGTTTATCTTCGTGTATGGTGTAAGAGAATAGTTAAGTTTCATTCTTCTGCATATAGCTGTCCAATTTTCCCAGCACCATTTATTGAAGAGACTGTCTTTTTTCCACTGGATATTTTTTCCTGTTTTGTCAAAGATTATTTGACCATAGAGTTGTGGGTCCATATCTGGGCTCTCTATTCTGTTCCACTGGTCTATGTGTCTGTTTTTGTGCCAATACCATGCTGTCTTGGTGATCATCACTTTGTAGTAAAGCTTGAAATCAGGCAATGTGATGCCCCAGCTTTGTTTTTCTTTGTCAACATTTCCTTAGCAATTCAGGGTCTTTTCTGGTTACTGGCTTGGGTATCAAGGTGATGCTGGCTTTGTAGAAAGAGTCTGGAAGTTTTCCTTCTGTTTCTATTTTTTGAAATAGTTTCAGGAGAATAGGTACTATTTCTTGCTTGAATGTTTGGTAGAATTCCCCAGGGAATCCATCAGATCCTGGACTCTTGTTTTTTGGGAAGTTTTTGATCACTGCTTCAATCTCATTACTAGATATTGGTCTATTCAGGTTGTCAATTTCTTCCTGTTTCAGCCTTGGAAGCTTATGGGTTTCCAGAAATGCATCCATTTCTTCTAGGTTGTTTAACTTATTGGCATACAGCTATTGATAATAATTTTTGATGATTGTTTCTATTTCCTTTGGCTTAGTTGTGCTCTCTCCCCTTTCATTCATAATTTTGTTAATTAGGGTCCTCTCTCTTTTCTTTTGGATGAGTTTGGCCAGTGGCTTATCAATCTTATTGATTCTTCCAAAAACCCAACTTCTGGATTCATTGATGCATTCTACTGTTTCTCTAGTTTCTAACTCGTTGATCTCTGCTCTAATCTTGATTATTTCCCTTCCTGTGTGTGAGGTTGGCTTAATTTGTTATTGATTTTCCAGTTCTTTGAGGTATAAAGAGAGCTGGTGTATTAGAGATTTTTCAATTTTTTGTGTGTGAGGCTTGGATGGCTATGTATTTCCCCCTTAGGACTGCCTTTGCCGTGCCCCATAGGTTTTGCATTGATGTGTCTTCATTCTCATTGGTATCCATGAGTTGTTTAAGTTCATCTTTGATTTCCTAGTTGATCCTGGCATTCTTGAGCAGGTTGGTCTTTAGGCTCCAAGTGTTTGAATTCCTTCCAAACTTTTTCTTGTGGTTGAGTTCCAGTTTCAGAGCATTGTGGTCTGAGGAAATGCAGGGAATCATCTCAGTCTTTTGGTATCGGTTGAGTCCTGATTTGTGACCCAGTATGTCATCTATTCTGGAGAAAGTTCCATGTGTGCTCGAGAAGAATGAATATTCTGTTGTTTAGTGTAACATTTAGTATACACACTAAATGTATACTATAATATACATTATATACATCTTATATATGTATATAAGATATATACATAGTTCTGTATATATCTATGAGGTCCAATGTGTCATTCAAAGCTCTTGTTTCTTTATTGATTTCCTGTTTAGATGATGTGTCTGTTACTGAGAGTGGTGTGTTAAGATATCCTACAATTAGTATATTCCTATCAATATGACTTTTTATTTTGATCAACAGTTGGCTTATGTAGTTAGCTGCTCCTATATTGGGGGCATAAATATTTATAATTGTTAGATCTTCTTGGAGGATAGACCCTTTAAGAATGATGTAGTGTCCTTCTGTATCTCTGACTACAATCTTTAGCTTAAAATCTAATTTATCTGATATGAGAATCACTACCCCAGCTTTCTTTTGGGGCTCGTTGGCATGAAAGATTTTTCTCCATCCTTTCACTTTCAGTTTGGATGTGTCTTTTGGTTCCAAATGTGTCTCTTGTAGACAGCATATGGATTGGTCCTGTCGTTTTATCCATTCTGCAACCCTGTGCCATTTTATGGGAGCGTTTAGGCTGTTCACATTGAGAGTGATTATCGAAAGATAAGTGAAACATAATATTACCCTTTGCACCAAAGTATTTTGATATGTTCTGTTCTATTCTATTCTATTCTATTCTTTCTATTCCTTTCTCTTCTGTAATATTTTACTTTTAAAAAATATGACCTGACCATACTAAATTTAATTCTACAACTCCTTAATGCAGCATATTTACTGCAAATACCCATTTTTGACATGTTGAAATGTTGCTAAAAATGTTAATAAAATTTTTTCTTCCTGATGAAAAATTCTGAAAAGAGCATATACCCTAACTCTCATGTCCTGAAGCAATAAATTTCTCAGTTTGGATTTGGAAAAGGGATTATTGTTACAGATACATATTTTGAATGATATATTTCTCTTTTAAAAAAAAAAAAGAATTTATTTATTTATTTATTTATTTATTTATTTATTTATTTATTTATTTGACAGAGAGAGAGAGATCACAAGTAGGCAGAGAGAGAGGGGGAAGCAGGCTCCCTGCTGAGCAGAGAGCCCGATGTAGCGCTCCATCCCAGGACCCTGAGATCATGACCTGAGCAGAAGTCAGAGGCTTAACCCACTGAGCCACCAGGCACCCCTTAAATGATATATTTCTTTACCTGTTCTGTATCCTTTCTTTTTCTTCAATATACAGTGACATCTTTCCTTGGCAGTAAAAGATCATCTTTAGAAGCACTTTTTTTAAAGATTTTATTTATTTAGTTAGTTGTTTGTTTGTTTGTTTGTTTAAGAGAGGGAGAGAGAGAGAGAGAGAGAGAGCAGGAGCCCAAATGAGGAGAGGGGCAGAAGGGGAAGGGGAGGGAGAGAGAGAGACTGTCACAGAGACTCCACATTGAGCACAGAGCCCCACGTGGGGCTTGATCCCAGGACCTTAAGATCAAGACCTGAGCTGAAATCAAGAGTCAGATGCTAACCTACTGAGCCAGCCAGGAACCCCTTTAGCAACATTCTTAATGATTGAACAATCCCAATGTGTGCGTGCAATGGAATCATCTAACCAAGCTCCCTTTGTTGAGCATTTGGTAATCTTTCAAAAGCTTGCATTCTAATGGAATGAGACAGATAATAACCAATAATCAGACAAAAAAACTATAAGGATAATTGCAGATTGCAATAAGTACTTTATAAAAAAGGTGATGTAATAGAGTGTGAAAAGATTGGGGATTATACTAAAAAATATCATCAGGAAATGGATTTTGAGATAGACCTGAAAGACAAAAGGCCCACTACATATAGACATGAGAAGAGATATACAGACAGGAGAAAACACAGGTTTTTGGAGTCTAATGCATTGAAGGAACAGGAAGATAGTTTTCTAGAAAATAGGATCCAACTCATGAAGAAATCCATAGGCCAGTATAAAAAGAAGGTTTTATTCTCCACACAATGGGAAGCCTCTAGACAACTCAGAGAGATACAAAGAGAAAGAGAAAGAGATTAAAAGAAAGAGAGATAGAGAGAGACTATCGCAACAGGGAAAAGGGTCTGTAGTCAGCAAGTATATTGGGCATGGTTACAAATGAATGAATCAATTTCAGTACTGGCCATATAAAATTTACAGTCAACTTCAGAGTTTCTTTTTTACTTTCTTTTTTATATGTTTCAAGTTATTATTTAAATTCTAGTTATTTAACATATAGTGTAATATTAGTTTCAGTAGTAGAATTTTGTGATTCATCACTTCTATATAGAACACCCAGTGCTCATTACAAGTTCCCTCCTTAATCCCCAGCACCCATTTAGCCCATCCTTTGCCTACCATCCCTCCAACAACCCTGTTTGTTCTCTATAGTTAAGAGTCTCTTATGGTTTGCCTCCCTCCCTTTTTTTTTCTTTCCCCTATGTTCATCTGTTTTATTTCTTAAATTCTACATATGAGTGAAATCATATGGTATTTGGTTTTCTCTGACTGACTTATTTTGCTTAGTATAATGCATTCTCACTCCACCCATGTCATTGCAAATGGCAAAATTTCATTCTTTTTAATGGCTAAATAATATTCCACTGTGGTGGAATTATATATATGTATATATACCACCTATTCTTTATCCATTCATCAGTCATTAGACATTTGGTCTCTTTCCATAATTTG
The DNA here is from genome assembly GCA_028646535.1 of Procyon lotor. Lineage (NCBI taxonomy): Eukaryota > Metazoa > Chordata > Mammalia > Carnivora > Procyonidae > Procyon > Procyon lotor. The sequence continues at coordinate 77,759,961 of CM053609.1, forward strand.
GCAGTTGTTGACAATGCTCCTATAAACATCAGGGTGCATGTGCCCCTTTGAATCTTTTTTTTTTTTTTTTTTTTTGTATCCTTTGGGTAAATACCTGGTAATGCAATTGCTGGGGCAGGGAGTAGTTCTATTATAACTTTTTGAGGAAGCTCCATACTGTTTTCCAGAGTGGCTGCACCAGTTTGCCTACCCCCAACAGTGTAAGAGGGTTTCCCTTTCTCTGTATCCTCATCATCCTCTGTTTCCTGTGTTGTTTATCCTAGCCATAAACAACAGGTATGAAGTGGGATTTCATCATAGTTTTGATATGAACAAACTATCTTCATACACCTAGGAACATGGATTGTTTCTGAATTCATTTAGACTTTTTAAAGATTGTGATACTATTTTGTAGTTTTGTTTATGTATGCCTTATAAATTTTGGAAATTTATACCTTTTGTTATTAATGAGAAATTTTTGAAATTATACTTCTAAGTCATTGTTGTTGGTAGGTAGGAGAGTTAATTTTTGTATATTCAGTTGATAACCAGCTGAAATCGCTTCTTAGGTCTATTTTTCTTTTTCTTCAATTGTCTTGAGTTTATCGGTTAGTGAAAGAATCAAATAATCTGCCAATAGTGATAATTTCTATTGATTTTTCTTTAGGAGTCGTGAGTCCCCACTACTCCTTTTTTGTGAGATTTCATTGGCAGTAACGTCTCTCATAAAACTGAAAAATGTTAGTGATAACATATTTCAGATTTTAATTGGAATGCCTCCAATGTTTCACAGTTGAGGATGCCATTGAGTATTGGTTTCAAATGGATATACAATTCCTAGTTTAATAAAAAGGTTTTGTGCTATTTTTCTGGTTGTAGGTTTGGTTTTTCCTGGCCATACCTCCCATCTAACTCACCCAGTGTATATGGTAATGAATTTAACCAAATGCCTTTATGGTATAAGTTATGATTATTTTATGATCATTTTAAACTCAGGTTTCTTGTGATGAATTACTAGTCAGGATTCTCCTGAGAAATACAACCAGTGGATATGTGTATATAAAATAAGCCATTTAAACTTAATACATTCAATCTTTAAAATCACAGTATAAGGTAAGAACTTCTCATTATTCATTTCATAGATGAGGAAACTGAGGCACAAAGGGTTTATTATGTTGAAATGTCTTTGTGTATCAGAAAACAACCCAAACTTGTAATACTGTATTAAGACTTCAATAGAAGTCCCTGAGTGGCTCAGTTAATTAAGCATCTGCCTTCGGCTCAGGTCATGATCCCAGAGTTCTGGTCAGCTGGGAACCTGAATCTCCCTCTTCCACTCCCCCTGCTTCTGCTCTCTCTTTTTGTCTCTGTCAAAAAAATAAATAAAATCTCTTTTTAAAAAGACTTCAGTGAAATACTAGAGTTACTAATAATTTGAGTTAGAATTTTCTCTTATTTATATTCTTACTTGAAACTTGTCTGAAATTTCTTTTTTAGGTTAACTTGGAAGTTTATAATTTTTATGAGCTCCAAAGTGTCATAGAAATTATTATATAAAGGTTCAAAGAGCTCACATGCTAATAATCATCTGGACTTGCATATTTTTGAAAGGTCCTCCCTGTTAGTCTGATTTGTGGCATCATAATAAGTCATGTATTTCTGAATGTTTACTAAAATATAATTTCATGAGTAGCACAGTCTTAAATTTTAATAAATAGCTCCCCTAAATCTATGCTTATATCACTTTTTTCATTCTCAAAACTTGTACTTTGTGTGTATGTGTATTTGTGTATATGTTTTGTGAGTTCTTGAGTTTTCATTTTTTTGTCCCTTCAATCTACTAGCTTTCAAATTTGTCAATTATACCATTGTATGCTTTATAATTAATTAAATCTTGTGTTAGTTTTCATCTCTCCTTAATCCTATCTCTCTCTTAGATTATTTGGAATAACTGTGGCATATGAGTTTTAGTTTCTTAGACTGAGTAATTAGTTTATTTATGTTTATTCATATCAATTTACTGATGAAAGTATTTAGATTTATACATCTTGTCCTGAGAATGGAATTCACTGTTTCATTCTATTTTTGACATAGCATGTTTTCTCTTTTGTTAGTTTCAATGTAGATTGCAATAATTATAGTCTTGAATTATTGGTTAACTAAGGAGCTGCCAAGGAAAAATTTTTAAATATTTGCCTGTGGTTAATTATCTACCATGCTAATTATTGCATAATAAGAAAATGTAGACTATACAACTTCTACTTTTTTATGTTTGTTGAAATTTTCCTTGTGGCCAGTTAGATCTTTTCTAGGTAAATATTTTATGGACTCTGAAAATAACTGTGAATTTTAAACGTAAGATACAAAGTTGTATATATAAATATATAAAACCAGCCTTCTTAATTAGATTATTTACATGTTCTATATTTTAATAATATTCTGATGCCTGTTACACCAATGTATTTTGTCATTCATTACTGCAGAGGATAGGTCTGTGGAAAGCTTGAATTTTTATTCACTATAGACATTTGCTTTCCTCCCTAGGTGGTTTCAGTGTTTTTACTTCATGTTGATGATTCACATATTTTATCAGGATGTGTCTGGATAAGGATTTTTGCCAGGAATCATACCTTATGTGTGGTAAGTCTTTTCTCACCCCTGAAATCCTGAAATGTGTTCTCTTATTTATATCTTCTCTGTTTAGACTGGTTATACTCTTTGGGGAATAACTAATTTTGGCTTTATCTTTACTCTTTTTTTTTTCCGCATACATTCGTTTTGATATATATAAGATGTGAGTATTCACTTTCTTTCATCAAATCTGTCATTTTTCTCTGTGTTCTGGGAAAACCTCCCATGCTTCTGGTCCACATCACAGCTGATTTTCCACGGCAGTGGATATCCACATCATGGCCAAATGGAAATTTTATCTTTATCACTAATTTATAATTGTCCTTAAAGCCCTTGGATAACTCATTTATTGCTTTCTTTCCTTCATTCTGTTTTCTTATGTCTTCAGCTGACACTGGCAAGGCCCTAAGCCTTTTCAAATAAGTAATTGTAATTTTCTTCTGGATCTTGCAATAAATTATTGTCAGAGATGTACTCGTCTTTGTGCTAGTCCCTTTCTCTTCTGCTGCAGTAATTTTTTATTAGCCCAATGCTGATTATTTTTCTTAAAGAGAGTTTAGATCTATCAGGATGTAATTCTCTTAACAGAATATATGGGTTATCTTAGGTCCCGCTCCCTTTCCACTTGAGTAATGGGGAAACGCTCTTCTGAGAGTCATAGTAAGGGGCAGACTGCTGGAGCCTTAATAAGGAACAGGCGATGCAATTCTTGATTACTTCAGGGGATTTTTCTACTACTTGCCTTACCTGCTTTTCTGATTCTAAACCAAGAAAATAGGTAAATATTAGAAGTCCCAGCATGCAGCAACAGAATTTCTTTCTTTATTTCCTTTGTGTGTGTGGGTCCCCTCTTCAGTGCTCCCTTGTAGTGAGCTGTACTTTCCAGAATGTATGTATTGTGGTGCTTCCTCGGCAAATAGCTCCCGAAATGTGCCATTTAGTTGGGGAACAGATAAAGCATCTTTCTTAGTTCTTTTTTTTTTCCTTCAGTAAGTCTCCTGACTTTAGTGAAGAATTAAATTCATAGTAGGTTTCTTCCTTTCTTTTTTCCCCCTCAACTACTATTTATATTTTAAGTATGTCAGTTTCTCCCAGATTCTAGCCTAATGTTCAGTGTCTGTTTTACTTCCTTATTAATTTTTGTCTTTTTCTGAATATTTTCCCATAGGAAAGAGGCTGCATTAGTGCCTATTAGCCACATGTTATTTAAATGGGGATTATCACATTGAATTTTCTAGACTTATTTCACTTTATTTTCTGTATTTCCAATATGTAGGCAAGCCTAGAATGAGTGGTATCCTTCTTCATAATGTTACTAGGTAGTCATAATGGATTTTCCTTGGTCTATATTCTCTAGGTTATTTTGAATTCTGTTAGTTAAACTGTCCTCATTACAAGACACCTATAAAGAGAATGATGGAATCACAAGCGAAATCTTTTAGAATACAAATCTCACTCTAGAACAACAGAGATGAAATGGAGGTGGATTCAGCCCATGTCATCAACTTTGAAAGCAGGAGAATTCTTATTTCAAAGTCTTGAAGAGAATACTCAGAACCATGAAGGCATGGTTTACATACAAAATCCCTATACTCAATATGTTCTAAAGTTCTATTTTATTTCTAATCAACTTTGTATTAGAGAAAAGGAATCAAAACCACAAAGCGTGGATTAAAAGTTATTAGATAGGTAGTGATATTAATTCATTCCAAATGTTTTTTTTTTAATTTTTTTAAATTTTTTATTGAACCTATACATAGGAAGTGTTTTATTTGTATAAGGCTCTGGCCTTGGTCTCTTGGTCCACCCTGCAGGTCACCTGCAGTTTTAATGAAGAAGTCATTAAATGAATGAATAACTCAACACCTGGGTCTGAAGGCTGTCTGTTGCTGTAGAAACACATTCGTTCTGCCAAGGAGCAGGTCAGAGATGCAGGGAAGCTAATGCCCACAAAAGCAACCTTCAAACAATAAGGGGCGTTTGTTGGTAGATATACCTCCATTTCTTCACTCCTTGGTAGGAAAATTCTCTCAAGGAATCTGAGCCCCAGTTGTCCACAGCAGTGCCCATTCATGAATACATCTTTTATTGACTTTCTTCCCCTTCTAATCTCACTTTCCTAATAGTGCTTCCTGGTACTGCTTTTGAGGGAAACCCACCTATAAAAGGAGGAAAATCCCAGAGGTCTATGTGATAGCAAACAAATACTAGGGGGAGGCATCCATCAAGATATACGGTGTTTCATGAAATTTTTGTTCCAAGACATTTTTTTAAAGTGTTTTCTTTTTTTCCCCCCCAAGCCATTGTTTTACACAATTAAAATAGTGTTAATTTCCCGTGTAAAGCTTCATGCCAGTCAACAACAGTTTATGAATCAGCTATCTACCTGGTGTCATTTAAAAATTTTTATTTTGGGGCCCCTGAGGGGCTCAATCGGTTATGCCTCCAACTCTTGACTTCAGCTCAGGTCTTGATCTCAGCTCAGGGCTTGATCTCAGTGTCAGAAGTTCCAGCCCCACATTGGGCTCCATGCTGGGTGGAGAAGCCTACTTAAAGTTTTAATTAATTGATTAATTAAAATAAAAAATATTTTTATTTTGAAAATTCTACAATACTTAGAATTCTAAATGTAGAGCATAAATACATATTCAGTCACCCAATTCCTTTTTTAGTCTTTATCTTATTTTAATAATAATTACATTTATTTAAGATGTACAACGTGATGATTTCATATACATATACATAATGAAATGATTACTACATTCAAACTAAAAACATATCATCTCCTCACAGTTACCATTATTTTTGGTGATGAGAGCACCTAAAACTACTCTTTTAGCAAATTTATAGTATTCAGTACGGTTTTATTAACTATAGTCATTATGCTGTACATTGGATCTCTAGACTTACTCATTTTACATAATAACTGAAACTTTATACCCTTTAACAAACATCTCCTGATGTCTCCTCCCCACCCCCAGCCCCTACTAAACACTGTTCTTCTATTCTCTGCTTTCACAAATTCGACTTTTTTAGATTATACATATAAGTGAAATCATGCAGTTTTTTTTTTTTCTTTTGATGTCTGGCTTATTTCACTTTGCATAGTCCTCCAGATTCATTCATGTTGTTGCAAGAGGGAGCATCTCCTTTTTGTTAAGACTGAATACTATTTCATTATATATATAATATTTTATCTTTTCATCTGTTGATAAACATATAGGTTCTGACATTTTTTTGGCTATTGCAAATAATGCTGCAACTGTCACCAGTTTCAGTAAATACCAGTATTTGCCATGCTTGATTTATATGTCTTGGTTTTTTAAAATATTAATGGAATTTTAGTATACATACAGAAAACTGCATGTATTGTAAACATATAGCAAAATGAGTTTTCTCAAACTGAACACATTTGTGGAAACAGCACCCACATAAAACAAATAGAATTAGTACTCCCCAATTCCTCCACAACATACACGCTCCATTTCAGTTACTACTCAAACTAACAAAGATAAACACTATTCTACTTTGCATGAGTCTTTTAAGCAAATAGCACACATCTTCTCATTTTACTCATATCATCCCTGCTTTATTGTATATTATTAAGTCTAATCTAAAGATGAACTGCTCCCTGATAGATATGTTCCCACCATATTTTATATATAAACATAATACAATTTTCCCAAAAATTTTGTTGGAGAATGCTTTCCTCAATTAGAAATGAACTGAAACCTGGATTTAATGAATTGAAGAGAGATATATAAGTGAGTTAAAAAATATATTTTCACTATATGTGTTTGAACTAAGTTGGGGAAGTAGTATCTTATATTCAAAGATCATCTAAGAAATACACTGATTTTTTAAGAGTCTCTACCTCTTCCCACCTGGAACTGGATTATTTTGCTAAGAAACCCTGTAATTCCATTAATAATTTCCAATATTGAAGTATTACATTCTAACTTTAACCTAGATTTGCAAGTAATTGTTTTATTTGGATTTAAGTCATAATCTATGTTGACACTTTTATTTTAGGATGACTAGAGGTATTTCAGAATGATAATTTCCTTTTTATTAGGATATATCTGTTGATTAAAAAACTAGTTTTGAATTTATAAAGTGCTCAAAGTAATTAATTTTAACAGTGACATAATGCAGTGTATTTCTGGAGCAGTCCTTCTCTGCAGTACAAAGTATTTCCATATTCACCAGATACTTCCTTATGGAGAAATGTCAAAGGAGACAAGTATTGCAGCATGTGACTCAGTGCACAATCTTTTCAGATAAAATGTAGCCTTCTCATTAATACAGATATGAAGAACAGATAAACTTTACCAAGCTATGTATTGGCATTTCAGAATAATGTCTGGATTTTATGTTCCCTTTATACTTTGAATTAGTAAATTTTTAAAAGAAAAACTAAATTGTAGATAGGAAATTGATAAAGCATATCTGACTCATCATTATCCTTTGAGAAATTCTAGGCCCATAATAAAATTTTCATGTTTTTCTTCCTTTAATTGTATGAAACAAATATATCTCCTGACTATTCAAATAATACCATTATCATTTTTAGTTAATAAAATATTCAAGTAAACACAAAGTATTGATTTCTTACCCATTGTTAAAAATTAATAAGTACAAAATAAATTACACACAAGATTCTTAATTATTGAAAATAATATTTTTATAGTGACTATTATTTTGACTTTAATGTTCAAACTATCTAAAGACCTCATTCTCAGAAACAGACTTCCAGCATACAGAATTGAAAATTCTCTCATTTACCTTGTTTATTCTGCAGATAACATATACTTGCCATTTATTTTTTTTAGTTTATCAAATATCTAAACCAAACACATTTCTCTACCAAACTCATTTACTCAGAACTATCCAATCTATCCATCTAAATCAACCAATGAAGAAAATACTTAAGAGTATACATTTCCAGGGATGTTGTAAGAAAAGAAAAAAGCAATATCGTAAAAGTTAGCATTAATTAGTAAGAAAGTTAGATTAATTAGCATTAATCTTCTAGCTCTTAAATAATGATTTTAACACTGGAATTACATATAAATGAAAAAATAAAACTAATTTTTAAATGTATTTATCCTTTCTTGTCATTTTTGTATGTCCAGTTTGAGCCTATTAAGTGGTAAGGGTGAAAATTTGTTCCTAGGAATGGCATTGTAGGTAATCTCAATCATTACTTCCACTGACAGCATAATTAGGAAGTTGAAATGTGACTTTCTGCATATCTATACCTTTATCTGTGTCTATTTGTCTGTATATACACAACAGAGAACTAACAGTACAGTGAGAAGGGCAAGGCCAAGAGCTAAGAAAAAATGGAAACCCGGTGTAACCCATCATTTGTATCCACTTTTCCTGAAGAATAATAAACATATTCTTGAAGAAGTGGCTGAGAAACTGAAAACCTAAGCAAAATTTTCAACAAATTCAAGGACCAAAGAGGGGCAAAATTTTGGCCACCAAAAATAAAGTCTGATAAAATACTAGGTTTGAATTGGAACTCCAGGACTGCAGGTTAGGAGTAAGGATGAAATTGAAATAGACCAGCCCTCACTGAATCACAGCTTTGAATCAACTCCAGCGCATATTGGATTAAGGTGATCTAGAATTTCTAATGCACAGGCCACATGCCAGAAACAGCTATAAATCCTCTGGAGAAAGGCACTGTCATCTTAAGTCTCAAATAAGTCCTACAAAGATACAAAGAAATCAGACAAAGTGATAATTAAAGGTCGAGTTGTGTCCCTCTGAATTCATACGTTGAAGTCCTAATCCCTAATACCTCAGAATATAACTATTTATAGATACAGTCTGGTCCGTAAAGAGGTAATTAAGGTAAAATGTAGTTATACGGATGGGCCGTAATCCAATATAATTTATGTCCTTAGGAAAAAGGGAGTTTAGGACATAAACACATACAAAGGAAAGACCATGTGAAGATGCCAGAGGAAGATGGTCATCTACCCACCAACAAGAGAGGCTTCAGAAAGAACTAAACCTGCTGACCTTGATCTTGGATGTCTAGCCTGCATGACTGAGATAATGCATGAGATAATATGTTTCTGTTTTGTAAACCATAGAGTCTGTGATGCTTTCTTGTGACAGCCTTTGCACACCTTTACAATGATCAAAGTCTAAGAGAAACAACATAAAACAGAAATATCTACAGTATTTACAGGGAATCTAGATAGTAGAGTTTTAACAATTGACCTAAAAAGAAAAAAAGATTACACTTAATATATCCAAAGAAATAATGTAAGAAACTATTATACTAAGCGAACTAAAAAAAAATCAGAAACTGATACTAAGAACTCAGAGATGAGTTTAATAACATATTTGATATAGTTTATACGTGAAGCAAATCATCACATCATACACTTTAAAAATCGTACAATTTTGTTAGTTATACCTCAATAAAGCTGAAGAATATCTCTTGATTAGCCTCTTGTCTAATGGAGTTAATTCCTCTGACATATACAGGAGACAGAAAGTTCTTAAAAGTTTTATAGCAGCAGAAATACTGCCAGTCTAATCATGAGAAAAACAGCAAATTCTATCAGAGGGGTATCTTGCAAAATAACTGACTAGTACTTCTCAAAACTGTCAAGGTCATCAAAAATAAGGAAAGATGGAAAATGTTACAGCCAAGAGATGCCTAAAGAAGCGTGACAACTAAATGTAGCATAGTATCCTGAATGGGATCATGGAATAGAAAAGATACATTAGGCAAAAACTAAGGAAATCTGAATAAAGTATGGACTTAATAATAATGCATCAGTACCATTTATTAATTATAACAAATGTATTATAGTAGTGCAGGATGTTAATAATAGGAGAAACCAGGTGTGGGGTAAACAAGAACATTGTGTAGTATCTTCTTTTTTTCTATAAATGTAAAACTGCTTTTAAAAAGTCTATTTAAAATTATATAAGGATATGTAAAGAAGAAATAACACTATCTTGATTAAGTTGATATAATTGTATATATAACAAAAACTCTCTTCATTAATTTGTTTCACTTTTTTTACTGAGATAAAATTCACAAGGCATTTTTAAATATTAAAATGTACAATGCACTGGTTTTTAGTATGTTCACAATGTTCTGCAACCATCATTGGTACCTGATTCCATAATGTTTTCTTCACCCCAAAAAGAAATCCCATACAGGGGCACCTGGGTGGCTCAGTCGTTAAGCGTCTGCCTTCGGCCCAGGTCAGATCCCAGGGGCCTGGGATCGAGCCCCGCATCGGGCTCTCTGCTCTGCAGGAGGCCTGCTTCTCCCGCTACCATTCCCTCTGCTTGTGTTCCCTCTCTCGCTGTGTTTCTCTCTGTCAAATAAATAAAAAAATCTTTAAAAAAAAAAAA